>JBBELK010000004.1:0-1212240 GCA_037783545.1 Henricia sp. BOLD:AAB3569
GGGAGTGTGGTGGAAAAATAATGGACACATAATTTTCCATCATTCGTTATTTTAAATTAATAATATTTAAATTTATAGTTTTTAAATTTTAAATTTGTTTTGTTATAATGATTGAAATAATGTATAAGGATTGGAATGGTACATGTGTGAAAGATATTGTTTTACTTTATGGCCCAGAGCTGGCTTCACCAAGAGTTCATTATTCGACGCATAGGGCCTATATGCTACATGTATCTATAAAGCCATGCAGTTACTCTCCTATAAAGCCCAGTATTAACCCAGTTACCCAAAATTTTACTTCACGAGTTGACACCCCCCCCCCCCCCCCAAAAAGTGTTGATAGCAATGATAATCATTGCAAACGATTTTTTAAAATTTATTAAACAAAAATAATCATTGATTTTTAAGGTTATCTGAAGTATATTACTGCATCTGTGTGGCTGAAATTTCTACAAGGTAGTTTATAAACATTATTCCTAAGTTATGTAATGCTGTTGTTCATGGATCTGTCAAAAAACTTTAATCTGCAAATGATATAATGGCCTTTAAGTGGAAACACACGCGGGATGAGTTCCGCAAAATGTAATCTACTGATGAGATTGTGGAGGTGCCAAGCCTCGTCTTAGAAACGAGACTTGTAGAATTAGCGTGAAGGCATTGACCTGAACATAATGACGTCACGGTTTGCGCGCAAATCTATTGAGTCTCAGGGTACCAGACAACATAGGGCCATAGGAAAGCATGTAAACAAACCGTGACGTCATTATGTTCATTGACAAACTCCAAAAAAAACGCACAACAAACTCCAAAAACATTTTTTTTTTGTTCTTTGACTTAGAAGTGTGCTTTTATTAAATTCCGCATGCAGAAATATTGCTTAATATTAAATTTGTTTTATTTTGCCTGGTAGAATTATTACCAAATCTGTTTTTTTGAAAATCAAATAATTTGTTAATAAGGCTTGGTTTGTTTCAAGTTCATACAATATGAACTTGAAAAATTACAAATTATTTTACAAAACACTGGTATTTACAAATAGTTTGTTACAAAATGTTATACATCATGGAAAAAGGAAATACGATATAGAAATTGAATGTCTGACCAAAATGCAAGCCTCTAACAATGCTGATTTACTACAACAAAAGAGGTCATCATTTGTTATAATCAAATAACAAAACATTCGCATGTTCAAAAGAGCGGAATGCAAACAGTCGTAGGTGGTATAGGAATACAAATGTAAATGTGATAGCAATGGATTTTGAACTTTCTGACGGTTTTTGGAAGATATCAATTAATTTTAATGCATTTCAGTAAATGTTTTAATGCGCTCGGGCTCGTGTTCCAACCGAGAGTACGTGTAAATCGAAAGTCAATCAACCACTCAGTTTTGTGAAGAAAGGCATGGTATAGACCGTATCGAATAGCTGCCATCTTGTGGGGCACCTTTTGTTACTTAAACCGTATGCAGATACGATTGCCTTTAAGCGGAATGCATTTTAATAAAATATCTGCATACACCCTACAATATCCCTAACGTATTGTGAGTATAGTGTACCGTACATGCATCTGATATTGTCAAATTTACGTTACGAAATCGTAGCATTTAGTTGTCTCGTTTTATTGTATAAAATTACATAATGTGGCTCAAATAACAGTATCAGAGCACTAGGGCTATAGAACTGGATCAGCAGCAAAAAGCCGTCTGTCCTGCCTGCTGCCCTCAACTTTAGACAGCACTTACAGTTTACACATGTCAAAAGGACACAACATAGATTTTAAAAAGGCATTCGGATAGCACGGATTATACTGGCCATAATTTGAAGAAAAATAATTTCTTTTCTTATTATTTTCAGTGTACACTGCTTACAATAAGTTAGGGATATTGTGGGTATGCAGATATTTTATTGCGGATATGAATTCCACTGGAATTAATTTGTATATGATTAGACAATTGTATCTGTATGACAGACATACCTTGTAACAGGAATAGACATTGGGCATGTTTGTTTCGGACGAATCCGCCGACCACGATCTGAGCAGATGGTTCAGCGCTATGCATAGTTGGATATAGCTGAACCATCTGCGCAGATCTCGGGATCGGCGGATTCGTCCGAAACAAACACGCCCCTTATCGAATAGCCGCCATTTCGTGGGGCAGTTTCTTTGTTCCTTGAGGACATGCATGGTTGCACATATTGTGCTTCCATTGTTGAACGGTTAAAGTAACAAAAGGTGCCCCACGAAATGGCGGATATTCGATACGGTCTATAGGTGAAAACATTCCAAAAGTTACAACATACCAATATCCCCAACTTATTATGAGTAGTGTATGTTATGACAAATAATGTCACCTAAAATCTTACTTTTGGTACTACAAAATGAACGTGTCTCCCCTTCAATCTCAATGCATTACATTTCAAAATCTGAAAATATGACATTTTGGTCAAACAATGTTTTGAATGGTGTGAAAAGCAAAAAAAACGGGCTTCACAGAATATAAATGTAGTGGTATTATTACATGTACATACAGTGTGCTTGAAAAAAGAAAAAAACACAAAAATGTACAATGCACAAAATAACTATAAAAATGCATAGTGTGTTGCTATTAACAAAGCATACATGCAATATATTGTACAAAATAAATCGTTAACTGTTAGTTTTTAAGCTCCCCGTTTCTGCAATTGTCATTGGAGCTGGCCAAGTTTAATTCAAGTTGTTTACTGTACAGATATTTATATGTTCACTTTAATTTTTTACATGGACAAGCAAGGTGGCTGGAAAAATGTTTACACTTACAATTATTAACAAAAAATAGTCTTGTTCATTTTTAGAAGGCAGATTGGAATTTGTGCACGTGGAAGATTTTGTTCAATCGTGTCTAGTCCACTGAATCATTTGTATAAATTGTATACTGCTGGATGAAAATGTGCCAGACTAAGTGTGACATGTCCAGGTTGGAAATATTTTCATCAAGGAGCATGACCAGATCACATTTTTTGACAACCCATTTTCTCCATGGGTGTTGAGATTTTAATACCATATCATATATCATATTTTTCTCACTACCATTTTGAAATTTCACGCTCTCATTTCGCATATTTCCCTGGGGAATGGGATATTGTCAAAAATCCACAAAATTTCAGTAAACTAATTTATCCAGTTACACAAAGTAGTGCAGTGATTACACCAACCTTTTTGCTTCCACATCCAAATTGGAGATTGCAAATTACCTGTTTTCTTCCATGAATAGTATTTTCTGTAAAAAATCTGGTCAGGCTCCTTCAAATTAAAAATGACTGCTATGTTACTTTTTCCCATTTTGTATCAACCAAGCATGGCTATATATGGTGACAGAATTTTTTCACGTGTTCGAAGCCCCTTGCAAAGATGAGTCTTGAAACGCAAAATTAGCAGGTTACAGTTTACAAAACTGACCCAGAAAACAAGATTGAACACCAAGGTCTTTCAAGGCCACTTTATTTATATTTGTAACCATTTTTGTTAAATTTCAAACAGCCAAGAAAATTTGGCTGTACTGAAAAACGAAATCAAGCCTCCATTTTACCACGGAGGAATAAACAAGGCACTCTATCAACTTTAACATCCAGCCTTATATCCCCTTTAGTTGCGGGTATTTGGAGTCTTGGTGGAAGACACTACCAAAAAAAAATTGTGCTTTTTATTCAGTATACATCAAAAAAAAAATTTGCTTTTTATTCAGTATACATCAAAATGAACAGTTGTAATGTCTTCCTATACAAATAATACTTAATACGCGGCAAAGACTGTGCATTAACTTCCTTCCTCCATGCTCTAACACTCCTCAATCCTCCAAAATCAATATGATTTTATATACAGACTAGGGAGTTAGGGTGAAGTTTTTATTATCATTTCAGAGTGTAGTCACACTACTACTTATCAACGATTTGGTGGAAGCCTTGTGCTGTGCCAGATGCATTTGGAGCCATCACAATTGGCAACTACATGTAACAACAAAAGGTCAAGTGTTCACTTCGGCTCTCTATTAAAGATATCTTTTGTGAGTTATTGGCTTTTAAGGGACTTGAAAAATTAGGTGAATAATGATGATAAGGGTCATTCCATTAAGTTGAGACCATTTGTTCCCTTATTGCCTTTGTTCCCTCATTCAATGAGGGAACAAGTTATTGTTTGTATAATAATGTTGCACAATATGGTGGCTTAAACTCTCACCAAAAGAAAAATTAGGTTGATAGGGAAAACCTTAGCTCAGCTGGTAGAGCGGTGATTCAGAGGTCTCGGGTTCGAATCCCGATAAGGCCCTAAGGATTTTTCTCTCATCCCAAGTTTAATTTCAATGGTGATCAGGCATATTACGTTCTTTACTTTGCCCAGTTGCTGTCTTATGTAACAATGAGAGAAAAAAATTTGGTTCAGAGAGAAAAAAATTTGGTTCAAAGGGAGTGAGTGAGTATACCACTGTGCCTTATAGCTCTGCCGGTAGAGCAACTGCCCAGTGAGTCGGAGGTCTCGGGTTTGCATCCCAATAAGGCCCTTACAATTTTGCTCTCATCCCAAGTTCTGTTAGGGGGTAATTTTGAAGTTGATGGAGTGCCACCATTTTGAATTATTTAACAAAGTGGCGGTTGTCGATGTAACTGGGACACCATGTTGAGTTAACTTCGTTCAATATGACTCCAAACAATCTTTCGAGAATGTTTAAAAGCACCTAATGTCACATCTGCATTTGCCAAAAATTCATTTAGTTGCATGTGGATTTCGTTAATAAATTTTAAACATTTAATAAATAAAAGTTTTAAATTTCTCTCATTCAAGCAACAGCTGGAATTTCTCGGTACTATTGATACATGGGGTTATCAAGGCAATAAAAAGGTTCAAGGTGGTTTTGGATGCAACAAGAAAACTGCCTAAACTTCATGGAATGACCCATATGTTTTTGATCATGAGAACTTTAGTTTCTGCACAGTTACTGGGAGACCACTAATCCATGTTTTTATATGCAGCAATGCAAATTGGCAATAGGAGAAAAACATTCTGGGAAATGCTTCGGCAAGCGGGACCCCAAGAAATGTGACCAATTTCAAGGACAGGGAAAGGTTTTTCTCACAAAACCCTACATAAATGTTTCCCAGTTGATTGATAGGGCACCGGAGACTGGAAAAATGTATTGAATTCAGAGGGACCGTAT
The DNA here is from genome assembly GCA_037783545.1 of Henricia sp. BOLD:AAB3569. Classification (NCBI taxonomy): domain Eukaryota; kingdom Metazoa; phylum Echinodermata; class Asteroidea; order Spinulosida; family Echinasteridae; genus Henricia; species Henricia sp. BOLD:AAB3569. The sequence continues at coordinate 5,189 of JBBELK010000004.1, forward strand.
TGGTAAGAAATGTACGGTTTGGCATATTTCCAAAGTGCACACAGTTTGTTCCCAGGTCAATACAGCATTGTTTGGGACATTCAACAGATGCAGAATGATCACTCAGGAATGTTCAGCATCTGCCTGGTGAGTCAGAGGTCTTGGATTTGAATCCCTATAAGGCCCATATGATTTTTCTCTCATCCCAAGTTTTTTTTAAAATAGAATTATTCAACAGTTTTTCTCTCTCAAGATTACAGCATACTGTCATGCAATGTTAGTGTCTACTGTAAAAGCTGAAATATTCGCGGTGGTTTTATTTTCGCGCATTTCGCGCACCAGACAGAGCCCGCGAAAATAACAACCCGCGAAAATATTGTTTGCAACAATTGTGGCGATCCCTGTTAAGGTGACATAATTTCCATCCGCGAAAATAACAACTCGCGAAAATGTCAGTGATGTTGAAATGCGCGAAAATATCTGTACGCGAAAATATTGGCTTTTACAGTACGTCATGTACCTTCCCCCATGATACTTATGACTAATCAATTGTTCCCCCCCCCCCCCCCCACCCCTCCCTCCACCTAAGAGGTGGGGATTGTCACTTTTTGCGTGACAAAATTCTTCACCAATGGGATAACATTTTGGTGACAAAAATCCCCACCCTGGGTGCAAAATATGCGCGTTTTGTATACAGATGCATAGAAAGCTTTATTTCAAAATCCCCACCCTGGGGTATGAAAAATGTGACCAAACCCCCACCTAGGGGGTGGGGCACAGGGTGTGGGGGAGGGGGGGGGGGGGGGGGGGGGGGGGAGGGAGAAACAATTGATAGGTGCATATAAAGCGAACGTAGTCTCACTGTGTCAAACTCTTTGTGGTGCCTGTATACATTGTATTGTGAATTGCCCAGATTGTTAAAATACAATCTACAATCATTGCATAGCTTATCGAGCTAAATTTTCACAAATGTGGACTATTTGCATAGACGGCCATCTTGCTGATAAGCCCTTTGCCCCCAATGTAGCAGGCATGAGTAGGCACTTTGTGCTTGCATGGGTTCATGATTTAAATAAAAAAACATGCTTACTCAATATGGCCACCAGTGCAAACGTTCTATACAAGTATGTGTAAAGAAAATCCCTGTTGCATATCTCTGCACAAAATTGGCTAACATGTAACTGATGTATCATTATGATATTACATCACTTATTTTATCATCAACGAAGATTAGCAGCTTGCATTTGGGTGATCATGTCCGTCATACCGCGCTGTTAACTTTGCTGATATTACGGACTTCTTTAAGTGACTGCACGAGGCAGTGACACGTCACGACACCCGCCCCTGCACGGCATGAGTTGATTTCCTTTACTGGTGTCCACCTTTGAAAGAACACAAATGAAACATCATGTTACAGAACTGTAAGATATAGTTCACAGTTGCTTCAAGGCCCAATATATAATTTTGCTCAAACTTTTACTTCACGAGTTGGAAAAAAACAATAACAACGAAACGACTGTAAGTGTTGATAACAATGGTAACAAACACCACATTATTTATTTTTTCGTGTTAAATGGTGCATGTACCTTTGTGGGAGGAATCGCCAACTAAAGGTGTTCTTTTTAAAAACGTTGTCTGCAGACAACTTTTTATCATTTATTCATGCACAAAAAACAAGCATGGATTTTTCAGGGTTTTTGAAGTATTACTGTGACTAAAATTTCTACAAGGTAGTTTATCCTTATGTTATCAGATGTTTCTTATTTTTTCATTTACTGTAGAAAACACATTTCAAGACAATTTTGCAGACGTTTTTGTTTTGTGAGCAATGAACATCGTTTTAAAACCTACTTGTCTGTGGCTGGATCGTAACACTCGCAAGACATGAGATATGAAGTCCCGTTGTGGCCTCCTATAGCGTAGATCTTGCCACTGACGACAGACACTCCCACGCCGCCACGACACATTGACATGGGTTTAACCAAACTCCATGCTTTGGTGCGAGGGTCGTATCTTTCCACCGAGTTAAGCGGTGAGCTATCATCAAACCCACCTGAAGAAAATCCAATGAAGAATTGTTAAGATGTAGGCTAAATAATCGCCACGAGTGAGGAATGCATAGTTCCGACCTGTCAATCAACCGAACCCGCCGACCAATCACAACAGAGCTAGCAGATATCACTGACTCAGGTCAAAGTGCACTGTCTCACAACAACATGATCACGCGATATGTTCTGCCGGCCCCATACAATTTGTACAGTGTTGTATGCGATGATCCAGGTGAATTTTTGGTTTCAAGGCCGGTCGTTTCGTTGTTCAAAGGTACGAAAGCACATATGTCATGATATGACATCCCTGTATTACTGGCCCTTTACTCTGTGTGTTCTAAGATAACTGTCGACCCTGATGAAACATGAATGCCTTTGAGTTTTCTCCAATGAATCTGTGCTTTCCGTTGAAAAGCCCATTGCTTTGTGCGTAGTGTGTTGCCATTTTGACGATAGCGTGTGAGCCATAGAAACAATATCCACGGGGGCGGGGCTAACTAGGCAAACTCGGAACTATGCATTGTTTTTTTATTTAATAGAAATCGACCAACACAAGTCTGAAGTGGCCACTTAAGGTGAGGGCTAGGATAGTTATAGGAAGTTTTACAAAGTAGAAAGATATTTGTTAATGTTGTGCTTAACCCTGCAGGGGAGACGGGCTCAGCGCCACACATGAAATGACTGGGGTGCGTACCTATAACATAGAGGTACCCGTTGAGGGCCAGCACTCCCCCTCCTGCCCGTCTGGTTTGCATAGAGGCGATCATGCTCCATTTGTTTAGGTGGGGGTCATACCGCTCACTGGTATTCAGGGTGGTTGTGCCGTCATTCCCTCCAACTGCAAACAAATAAAATCAGGAGTCCGTGAAATTAATTTGTAAATAATTTAGTGTGGATTTGAGCAAGGACTAATTATAGTTTGACCATTTTTGACCTGAACGTAGTCAAGGGCAATGACATATAATCAAGGGCAAGGATGCATCATTCACTGGAACCCGTGTGCAAAAGTGGTTGCACGAACGTTTGGTATGGCTTAAGGCCAATTTATATGATCATACTTTTGTTAAAAAACTCCATCCAACATTTGTATGACAATGTTCAGGATAAATGTTCTATCGTGTTAATGGGAATTTGAACATCTGCGAACAAGCTTGAACATGTTGGACGATGTTCGAGCATGCACATTAATTTGAACAAATGTTGAACAGTGTTCAATCTCTAAACCAATCAGATTACAGATTTGGGTCACATGGTATTTCAGGTCGCATGACAATCCACAAAATTCATTAAATATTTATGAACAATCTCTGGTGTAAACTGCACTTTAAGTGACCTTGATCAAGTGCGACCATCGTCATAGATCTGTTTTAGAACAAGAGTATGATCGTGTTCAATGGCCTAGTTGAAAACAAGTTCAAGAAAAAGTTGTGTTTAGCCTAGGACACACTGTCACGATTTAGTGCCAGGATTAGCCACGACGTAAAAATTCTTAAGCCCAGTTTCCATATAGACGTAACAAACGCAGAGAGTACCGCAAACTAGCAACGCAAACAGTAACGCAGACAGTCGGCAAAATTGAACCAAGTTTAACTTTGCCGATTGTTTCCGTAAGTGTTTGCGTTGCAGTTGTTTGCATATAGTCTGCGTGCGTGTGTAACGTTTATATGGAATTGTAGTCTTCCCCCAAGACTGAGATTTGTTGTTCCCCTGCTTATTTGCGCTTCCCGCCCTTTGGGCACCACTCATGCTGAGGGGACAACAAATCTCAGTCTTGGGGCAAGACGATTCCCTAAGAAATTGATTTTACTTCAAAGCCAATCATGGCCATAATTCGAGAATGTGTGAACTTAGCTTTTTCTATTAGAGGAAAGTAAATTCATTAAATATCAGTGTACAAGGTGCACTTTTCTTCACCACGGCTTTCCACAACACCCAGATTATGAGCACTTCTTTATAACGACTAGACCACACATGTTCCTTGTTCCATATTGGATTCTTTCCGAAGGACATTAGTCTAACCAACCTGCATAGATGTAATCATTGAGCGTAGCCACACCCACTCCTCCCCTAGCCATGTTCATTGAAGCGGCATAGCTCCAGCTGTCACTGCCGATGTCGTACCGCTCAACTTCACCAAAGCATATGTTATCGTTCAGACCCCCGATGGCATAGAGCGGGCCTCCAAGCTGGGCTAGCGCCAAGCCACGCCTGAGATGCAAAACATTAACACTGTGGTTAAATCATGAAATATGTGATCTTGTGGGTTATGAAGCTTTGTGCTAATGAGTTGAAACTGGTTCCATGAAGCTGTTCCATGTGTTACACTTGGATTGATATGTTAGGCGTTTCAAAACAACATGAAATATCTGTCAACCTGAGCCCAATTTCATGGAACCCGTTAGCAAAAAAAATTGTTTAGCACAGAATTTCTTTGCTTTATTTTACAAAACTGGGTTGCCAGCCAAAATCGTATGTGATGTGTATTTACTGATATTTTGCTCCTGTTCCTAAAAATACAATTTGACATACAATTTTGGCTGGTAACTCATTTTACAGAGCAAAGAAATTATGTGCTCTCAAAGTGTTATCAAAGTGACAACATTCTCAGTAATGCATAGTCCTGAGATTGCCCAATTAACCCTGCCCTCTTTGATATTGTTGCTACTCCTCACAAGCCATCGCAAAAATGGCGACACACAATGCACGAAGCAATGGGACTGGCATGGAAAGCACAGATTCATTGGAGAAAACTCAAAGGTATTTATGTTATAGGGTTGATAGTTATCTTAGCACACAATGAGTAAAGGACTAGTAATACAGGGACGTCAGATATTTAAAAAATACACACTTTCTTGCCTTTGAACAGCGAATCACATGACATTGAAACCAACTTGAGGTTGCATGCAACTATACGCTACAGGTATGGCTGGGAGCACGTGTGTAGTGTTTTTTTAACAATATGCTAATGCACCGTCTGCATAGCTCTGTTGTGAATGGTCATATATATGGCCACACAGGTTCGACTTGATTGACAGGTCGGAACCATGCATTAATGAGTAATTAGCATTTTAGCTAGACACCCTGTACAAAGGATATTAGTTACCTTTTAGTCTTCATTGGTGACAGTAGAGTCCACTTGTTTGTTTTAGGCTCAAACACTTCGAGACTGTCCAAGTGTTCCTTGCCATCGTGCCCTCCTGCTGCATAGACCTTACCTACGAGTTGAAAAATTACACAACCGTTGGTCTTAAGTTAACTCATTAATTAATTCAATACAAATGTGAACAAATGTCTGAGTTTGGGAAATCTCGATGCAGTGAAAAACAACTTGGCTCCGAGGGGATTCGAACCGCAGACCTTCTGCTTAACGTGGAGATGCCCTACTGGCGGATTTGAAACACGCTCATTTTTGAAGAAAAATTTCTTAATGAATAAGTCTGCAGAAATTTCAGCTCCATAGATGCAGTAGTTCATTTGATGTGCTGTACATCTAGCCTATATGAACCCCTGAGTTGTGAGGACTTGCAGGGCCTTGTCAAAACCTCAACTGTACAGAGCAACAAAAGAAATTTCCATTTTCCCCCTCTATTTTTGGATTGAAAGAAGTCAATTTTAGAGTGGGAATTTTCAGCACACAGACGCTTTATTCAGTCATGCATCATGAAGCTGTTATGCGAATATTTAAATGTTAACTACAAAAGAAATTTGATTATACTGTTTCTTTCGTTCTCGGTATACAAGACTAACTCAGTATACAAGACTGACACCAGTGCCTCATACCTGCTGCAGACACCACACCAACATGTCTTCTCTTGCAGTTGAGTTCAGCGATGTGAAACCAGCGATTGCTGCGTAGATCAAAGCACTCAATGGACTTGAATGGGTCTCCAGATACGCCTCGCCCACCGACAACAAATAACACTCCTGCAAGCAAAAACGGAGATAAAGAGACGGGTCTTAAACAGTGCCTCAATAGCTGTGATTAAAATGTACGGGCCACATCCAGCGGGTAGCTTTAAACGTGTGTAAAGTATGGCCACCCAATCGACCGATACAAGGTGGCCAGAATGACCTGGGGCCAATTTCATAAAACATGTTACGCTTAATCAAAAATTTTGATTAAGCATAGCAGGAATATTCCCTCAAGCAAAGGCGTATTTCATAAAGCTTGTTGTTCTAAGCGCGCAAAGAAAGTGCGCGCGCAACGCTGTCGTCTGTTTTGTTCGAACGCGTTCATCGTCTGCTTTCATAAGTAAACGTCAAAATGTTCAAATACCATCATCGGTTATGTTTCCATTTTGGGATGGTTATCCCTACCACAGAAGACCCTTGCCTGTCGCTGACTGGAATATTTCAACAACAGCTGAAAGTTGTGTATCTGTTGGGAAATGTATCTCGAATTTTGCCGAGAATGGCGAAGAAAAAAGATGGTGTCACGTTAGCAAAAAATCGGTAGGTTAGCATGCGGTTTGGTTTGCTAGTGCTTAAACAGTTTTATGAAATGGAGAGAGTGCTGCTTAATCAAAAATCGGGTGCTAACATGTTTTATGAAATTGGGCCCAGGTGGCAACTAGCGTGCAGATGTACAAAGATGAGAGCATTCTAAAACAGCTGTAGCACACAATTGAAGCCCTATTGTTAAAAGTGATTTAGCTGTACAGGCAACCACAAGTATTGAGCATTTACTACCATTTCTACTAGTAGATTCTGAACAGTAAAAAAATTTAAAATATAATCAAAGCCTTTGCTTGATCTAAGTAAATGCTTTTCCCCGTTTGTTAAACTTCGTAACATTTGCTAGTTTTTATAAATACGACCCACTGGTCTAATTTGGTAAAGAATAAAACCTCATACTTTGTGAAGTTAATACCTCGATATTTGACAGAAAGTTTAGTCAACCGGTAATTTCCAATGGAGAAAACAGTTTGAAGATAAAGAAATTATAAAAACACTGAATCAGCACATTGCCTTTTTAGAGAAATACATGTATATTAGATTATACATCACTATTGAACATTTGTGTATATTGGCAGCCTCAATATCTGCTATAAAACTTCAAGGATGACCGTAAATTACTGTTAAGACTGGGATTATCCTGTCCCCAAAGATAGAGTGCTATTTTGGAACAGTGAACCATGGGTGAACCATCCAAAAAGTGACCTCCTTTTTCAACTTACACACATGTACATGTACATACTGTACCAGCATCAATGGCTTTGTTTTGGTGAAATTGTTTGGGTGGAGAATGAGAATAGGTATATTGGCAGGTTTAATATATACTATATACTACACCCATGTGGGCACCCATGTGGAACTTGTCTGCCCCAATTTTGTATCAGGTAAATGAAATACATGTACTAAGGGTATTGTGGTACATGGTACATGTACATGTACTGTCACTCATTGCGCATGGCCTCATTTTATTACTCTTGTGTAACTACATGTACATGTATACGAAAGCCAGGAAGTGCCATAAAATAAACATTTTCAAAAAGCGAAAAAAAAATAAATTCAATTTTTTTGGGGGTATTTTTTTTCAAGATTTTTTTTTCAAGTTCATATTTCCGAAATGTTTATTTTTGAAAAAAAGAAAAATATTTTGTTTTTATGAGTCATCCCTCACAGCTTGCGAAGCAGTTGACATTTACTACAAATAATATTGTGATTGGACAACAATATAAGGCGGTTTCACACTGTCACGGGTCACTCTCTATTGTTCACTCCCCAGCCGAAAAATCTCCTCCTGCCGTGTTAAAATATTGCCATTTTCTTATTTATGCATGGACACAACAGAAAAATCCATTAAGCCCAAGACCAGAAACAAGATAGGGTGTTGCTTTCTTGTTTGAGAAATTCCTTTCCTCAGTTATGTTTCTTCATCTGAACATTAACTTTTTCAGTCTAACGAACCTCATGGGAGTCTGGCATTCTGTACATCATACTGATTATGTATGGGGTAGGTCAAGTACAGTTGTATGTGTATGTATGGAATCATCTTTCTCACTCTCGGGCTATTAAGAAATAAATTGTAAGAATGAAGCTATGTACATGTGTACATGTATTATACAGATACAGATAGAGATTTTGCCCAGCAAACATTTGCAGATAAAACCTTTCTTACAAATGTAAGGAAAAGTAAGAATAGTATTTTGTTCCTTTCCAGGAACAAAGAATAATATTGATAAACTACATGTACATTTGTTGCACAGGCAATGTTGATCAGGCACCATACGGATGTTGCATTTGTTACTTTGCCCAGTTGCGCCACCATGCAACACCGAGAGAAGAATTGGGTCCATAGGGAAAACCTGAGGGAGTATACCAACTACATGCCTTATAGCTCTACTGGTAGAGCATCTGCCCGGTGGTTTGGAGATCTCGGGTTTGAATCCCGATAAGGACCTTACAATTTTTCTCTCATCCCAAGTTTCAGCGATTCTTGCAGTGATTGCACTAAGGCAGTAACTGTACGTACACATAATGACTCCTCTATTAAGTCATCAACCACTGGTGGCAAGGGCAGATCTGGCTTTTGGTTATTAGGATGGGGTTGTGGCTCCTACTGTGTGCTGACAATTTTGAAATTTAGGTGCTTTCTCCTGCAATCTAAGGCACTTCAGGGGCTTTTTAAAAAGTTTCAGGAGAGGGAATTTTAATGCAATATTTTATTTATTTCTTCATTAAACATTAGTTTACCACTCAAGAGTAGGGTTGCAACCCCCTTACGCCCCCCACCCCCTCTAGATCCGCCACTGGGTGGGAGCACAAATTCATGACCAGATTATGTTTAGCCCTGCAACATCGGGTTCATTTGGCATGGATAAGTATTTAGAGTGTAATATTAAAATTATTTAGTAAATTCCTTTGTTCAAAGAGACAATCTCTCCCATTAATTACAAAGAGCATACCATGCGCCCACCCACTGGGACCATAGTTCAAGTTCAGCCCTTCAACTGTGGACTGGCTCAAGATCATGGAAACCTTAATTACTTGACCCTCTGAGTGTTGATAGAGTTCTAAAAATGGCATTTCTCCTTGGCACGCACTCCTGTAAGACAATACCAAGTGTTGCTTTGGGCCAAATATATTTTCACTTAATACAAGTATTTTGAGTGCCTGTGTCAACCAGAGGTTACAACTGAACTGGAGGGGAAATAATTCCAAAAAAATTAAATTTGCTGGAGGGGAGACATGGGCATTGTCCTTGCAGGAGAGGGACAAAGACTTTGGAGAATTCCCAGAGCTGACACTTTGTGACAGTTTTGAAAGATGTTATTTTTGGCAGGACTGAGACAACTGCACGGTTAATTGAAACAACGGAATTTTGCTGCAATGTAGGGTGTCAAGAGAGATCAAACTCAAATTCTTTTCTTTGTCCGAGGGAGGTAGAACTTGTCAGGTATTTGGAGTGGCATGGTCCCCCAACCTGAATTTCTCTGGCTGTTGAATTTGAAAGTCTTTCCACGGTAAAGGGGGCATTTTGGCAACACAGATCACATTTTCCAGAAAATACCTTTGTCTGGTCTTAAAATAAAATAAATCAGTTTAACTTCTTCTGAAGAGATAACTTAGGCCCCAAAAGGGTTTTTTTATTTTATTTATTTACCACATCCAACAGCGGAGAGACCGCCAATTACAGGAATGGGAGCAAGTGCTTGTGGTTGAGTGCCTAGCTCAAGGGCACAGGTGCCACAACGTCGCCGCCCGGAATTGAACCTACATTCTAGTACTAGCACAGGAACTTAAGTTCGACGCACTAGACCGCTCGGCCATAACACCCCACAAATAGTGTGACAACATGCCTTTCTAAAAACCCTGTGTACAAAATTCCAATATACGCTTATAATCGGAATGGACACTTGTGTTACATTTTAGGCTGTCCCTGTTACGAGCGTACCGTATATTGGAAATATTTACACAGGGTTTTTAGAAAGGTATGTTGTGATACTATTAGTAACCCTTTGTTACATGTATCTCTTCAGAACAACTGAAACTTACTTCTTTTATTTCGATACCAGACAAAGGTATTTTCTGGAAATTAATTTTAACCAGAGGATTTTGCAACCCTTGTGTGAAGTACATAGGGTTGAGTTCAATATGAAAAACCAATCTTGGAGGTGGTGCAGGACTGAACATTTTCTGTATAGGCCTTTTCACACTATGAAAAATCTCTGGGTTGTACACACTACAACATTTCAATATGGCACTGACCCGTGTAGAGTCACTAACTTGTGTAGAGTGCTTGACGCGTTAAAACTAACCCACCTTGGGAGGTGGGTTGAGAGCTCTCGACCCATGTTGAGAAGTTCGACATGTGTTGAAAACCACAGTCTGAACGTCTCTGGGTTAAGTTTGGACCCGTGTAGATTTGGGAGCACGGCAGCAATGTGGGGGATTTTCCGATTTGCCCGTGTTGACGGCCGGTTTTGTGTGTAGTGTTAAACGATCGCATGATACACAAGTCGAAACATTACACATGTAGACAAAATGCCGGTGTTGCGTTTAGTAGTGTGAAAACATAGCCGATTTGACCCTTGTTGAAATTTTAAAAAGTCTACACGGGTTGGAACTGTGTAGATTTTGACACAGGTCGGACATTCATAGTGTGAAAAGGCCTTTATGAAACACCACTTGTTTTCAGCTCCACGTCAACCCCACATCAAGCACACGATTTTTCTAGTGTGAAAAGCCTTCACCTTAAAGATGTTTTTTTACCTTCATGTTCTATTTAAAACAAACGATACATGTACACATGTTCACATTAAATTCCCTTGTGGGTAAGGCACAGATGCCTGAGGGTGGTGGCAGAAATCCTTTGTAGGGGGCACGACAACAGGAAACACCTGTACATCTGGGAACAACACATTGAACAATGACATTTTTTTAAGAAGCTAAGGAGCACTGCATTGATGACTTGAAACATCTTTTAAGTGGTGATGCAGTAAAACCCGCTATTGTAGTTAGGCCAGCTTTGTGAAGTGGCCACCTGCCTACAGTGGCCACCTGCCTACAGTGGCCACCTGCCTACAGTGGCCACATTTGTTTGATACCAAGTCAGTTTGTACAATCATACAGAGGTAGAACCTTGGTATTGTGGCCACTAACACGGCCAGTGGCCAGGGCACTTGAATCTCTGTGTACAATCAGTTGAACCTGGATAATCTGGCCACACAAAATAAACTGCCTCAATGAACAAGTTACTTTGGAAAATGTTAGGGCTTTGTTTTCCACTACCTAACGGAAAGTTAGTTGCGGTAACATCATTCCGTTTAACTTTCCGAGCGTTTCCATTAGCCACTTGTTTTCAGTGCCCATGCTGTGTGTCCCAATTGGACTTGCATGTATTTTTTGTTATTCTATCGCACAACCATGGTATAGTGTAGTTTAACCAAAAAAGATCAATTGGAACACCAGTTATAAAAGTTATTAAAAGGTGCACTTCACTTTCAGCCGTTTTTCAACAACAGGTATGTACACACATGGTGTTTGTACGTGTAAATGTACATGTACACGTACCTGCTAAGCCTTTATGTAGTGGCCATTTGTTTATTGCGGCCACTTTGTTGGTCCCCTGGGTGGCCACTATACACAGGTTCGACTGTACATGAACTATGGTTCGACTGTACAGACGATTTTCTCGTAACAAACAAGACAAGTACGCATGTACTAAACCATGTGGGAAAACAATTGGCGCGCCTTCCCCTCCAAATGACCCATCTGAGATACCAGTACCATGAATGTTTCACAACCTTTTCACATGTGTGCAACATATGGAAGTCTGCATGTGATTCATAAATATTTTGGCGAAAAAAAATGTGTCCCGTCAGCGCGTTCATTTTTTCCCCTGCAAATCACGCCACAAATCGGCTGATAAGCAACAATTTCATACTGTGCCTACCGGGGGTACATGTACTACATGTACATGTAGGCAAACTTACAGACGAAGGTAAAATATGTGATTTACGTTTTTTATGTACGTGTATAAAACATTTCATAGTGGTCCCATGTTACCAGTATATGCTAGTCATACATACGTAAATGTGACATACCATACCGTGCACCAGGGAGTAGCCTACACAAAGTTCACTTTCTCATACGCTATCATAAATAAAGCACATGAATGTACAGTATGTTACATGATATGACCATTCACATCATAAGTTTAAATTCTTTAGTCTTGTAACATCGATGAGTCATCACGAATCACCTGTTTTTTAAAATGACTGAATATATATTTTTTTAAAGATTTGCAGCCGCTGGAAATGGCTTTACTCAAGGGGTAAATTGGCACTCTGCGTTCCAAAGTGAAAATTGCATACAATGCTTTTTCATCCTGAAGTGTCTTTCACACCACCCAACTCTGACCAGGGTAACTTTCACCTAGATGTACACGTAAGCAGCTTCATATACAAATAATGGACATAGGCCGAGTTGACATGGGGTTATTAGGGGTTGTCCAAAAGTTGTCAACATTTTCATGATTCTACATGGGTATTGGTGGGGGTGGGGTTTTTTTTTTTTTGGGGGGGGGGGGGTTTTCAAGGGCCGCGTAGGATTTAACATGCACTGTAAAATGTTGACATTTCATGGTACTGACAGTAGTATTTTTGGGGGAGGGAGGGGCGTCTTGAAAATTACTACACTCTGTAGAACTGTGAAAATGTTGACAACTTTGGACAGCCCCTTAGCACAGGGTTGGAAACATCACTTGCTTCAACCCTGCATTAACCCCACGCCAACCCCACACCAGATTTGCCTATAGTGTGAAAGGCCCTTTACTCCAAGATGACAGTGACTTTCAAAAGAAAACTACTTTCCACTGAACAACTCTAAATAAACTCCTGGAAGTAAAATAAGCAAACTCCACTCTCAGAGCGCCCTGGGATGAACTCCATCACTTTTCAAAGAATCCCAGTTAAAATCCTCTTTTTTTGTCTGGCACCCGGTCCCTCAGCACCAAAGACCCCCTGGGGGAAGACAGACTTAAATAAACTTGGGACATATGGTGGTTTGTATCTGTTTATAATCTACCGCCTGGGGTGGGGTTAATTTTAACCCACTAGCTCAGTGGAGTGTGGATCCCCTCTGTCTTAGTGTTAGTAGTCAATAGTTCAAGCTGTCACATGACATTAGGATGGAAATGGATGATGAGTTTCAAGGAAATTCAAACCGGTTTCTTTGTCACCTTTCTTAGCATTTGAGCCTTTTGTGTAACCTACATGTAATTTTCCTAAGATTGTTTTCATCAAAAAAATACATGTAGTAATTCTACAAATCCTATCAACTAAATGTACATTAATAACGGTGAAGCACTGGGAGGCCCATGCAGCCACAGAACTACAAGAAGTTTGATATCAATATATGAAGAAGTCGTACAATACACAAAGCTTGCAAAGCATACACTCGCAAACTTTACCTACATGTACTTGGTGTTTTTCAGAGAAATAGACCGATCCAGTAAGCTCCGCCCATTTTGGAATTGACCAATCACAACCTCAGGTTCAGGTAGCTAAAAAGTAGATCGCCATTTTGGCTACCCGAGTCCTCAATTTTGTGCACAAAGCTACGGCGAAATGCAGCACGAGTGACGCAAAAACACCATAAACATCATTTTTATCAGCGCAGAGGACCCCAGCCGGTTTAAAACGGATTGTATAAGACTATCCAAACCTACTTTTAATCCTTCATAAATGTGTTTTGTGTAAACGGGAAAAACTCACTAAAATTAGCTGTCGTTTTGATATGTTGTGCATTCACTGTGTTGAGATGTTTTTGTCCGATCGCGCGCGCTACGCATAATGCAGGCGTGTTGTACGTGCACGCAAACGACCGGATACTTAAGTGCACATTTCGAGCGTGCAGTTTTTGTGTGCGTGTGCGTGTTTCAATACGTGCTGACCAGAGCGCGGACGCTGATGCACGGCTAGGCCACGCGACTCTACTGCACACGTGCCTCACATGTGTGGCATGTTGCTAGGCAATTTCTAAATGGGCGGAGCTTACTGGATTGGTCTATTGCTCTATAGATCCTTCAGATGCAATGAATGTTTTTGGATGTGTATACATGTTTGTAGGTCCAGTATCACTATGAACATCTAACAATGGAAATTGGGCACACACCATTGTTACTAACAATGGGGTTACAATAAACATGTACATGTTTTTGCTCATAGTGTATGTTGTATGATGCATTTTTTTAATTAAAAGATTCCAGAGCATTCATTAGTTAGGAAAAGGATTTTCCCTGGTGTCTCTGGCTCTGCTGCCGGCCTCTGATGCCAACGAGTGTGCGTGTATCTTAGACTCAGCTTGGCCCTTAAAAGCCAGAGGCTGCCTGTTTTGTGTCGTCTCAGGGTTAACCCGAGGGCAGCTTTAAGGTAAACCGGGAGAGGAGTCGAACTCGGATCCAGTCAGCAAGTCAACAACCCTCGAATGTCAGAATTGGTAAGGAGAAAAAAAAGAGGGATGATATAGCATTCAAGCTTTAGGTTTCTACAAGCAGCAGCCCAGACAGTCAAAGCACTATTTGTGACATATCCATCAAGAAATCAAATCCTTGCCCCGGAGTCCTCTGTCTGTTAGTTAAAAGCTAATCTATACTTTTTTATTGCGGGATTTTAAGGAGTCAGTTACTGTTGTTACAGACCTTTTTACCTTTTGCTGAAAATATCAACCTACATGTACTCACAATGCCGAGGAAAAACCTAAAGGCACGTGCATGCACGGTACTATAAACCCATATAATGAACCGTAATGGATGAGTTGGTCCCAATAGCCCTAACAGCATAGTTGAACCGTGATTTGACATGCAAGCAAGGCACGATTCCACATTCCAGAGGTTGGTCGTCATTGTAATTTGTACAAATTTGGCTATAATCCTTCAAGCAATTGGTTATATCCATACAAAACGTGCAGTTTATACGGTTTTACTACAGTTATGGAGGCCCTAAAACAAAAATATCTTTGAGTTTTCTCCAATGACACAATGCTACAGCGTGGAATCCATACAAAACGTGCAGTTTATACGGTTTTACTACAGTTATGGAGGCCCTAAAACAAAAATATCTTTGAGTTTTCTCCAATGATTCTGTGCTTTCCACGCCAGTCCCATTGCTTCGTGCATTGTGTGTTGCCATTTTTGTGATGGCTTGTGAGGCGTAGCAACAATATCTAAGGGGTGGGGTTAATTGGGTAATCTCTGAACTATGCATTGGCCCTAGGTCTCCCTCCCTTCCCTTATTACCTGCAGTGCTCTTTCTGGGCCGGATTCGTTCCGACTTCACCGACACATTCTTGGGACTAATAGGCACCACTTTGTTAACGGACAGATGATAATTCTTGGCCTCATCCACCAAGTCTCGGCAGCCGTGGCATTTCTTGATCAGTTCTTCTGATTCTACAACCTCCATCAAGAAGGCAGGCGGCACCATGGGAAGACGAACCTGTCAAATTGAATCGATAAACATCAGATCTTCGATTGAATTTTTAGTGATCAATGTGTATTAGTGAACAGCAAGTACATGTACATTTCTGAATTCCCCAATTTTGGATACTTGCATCTTTGAAGGAACACAATTTCATGGAGCAGCTTTGAGATACAGTTAGACAGGGACAAGGGCTATGGTCCTGCAAATCACCCCGAAGTGGGAATGGGGCGAAGTGGGGATGGGGCGAAGTTGGTATGGGGTGAAGTGGCGATGGGGCGAAGTGGCGAAGTGATGATGGGGCGAAGTTGGGATGGGGCGTAGTGACAATGGGGTGAAGTGGCGATTGGGGCAAAGTGGCAAAGTGGTATGGAATGAAGTACTGGTATGGGGCAAACTGACATAGGGCGAAGTGGAAACATTTTATGAGCTGGGGATGGATCTCACAAAACCTGACCTGATAACTTTAGTAAGACCTCTAGTCTAAAAACTTATCCCACCTCTCCCTTTCCACCAAATGCCAGATCCCCAAAAAGACAAAACTTACAGTTACCCTTTGTACTGTAATTCTATCAGAATTCCAGGCATGTTGAACAGTACAATTGTTTACATCTTGTATGTAAACATGGTAAAAAAACAAAAAACACCACAATACAGTCATAATGCATTTTTCTCCAGTAGCATAAAGTCAATTATCAATATAAAGACTCCAAAAGGTCTATTCTCTGTATGGGTGACCTTACAATTAATGGGTCCTGGGATCATGGTTTTAATAAACAATACAAGGACAGAAAATGCAGGTACAATGTACTTTTTCTATCCAATGTTTTTGCGCAAACATAACCCGTAAAAACATACAACGGCCTTCAATCACATTCCAACAATAGTGCACAACACGTAGATGATTCATTCTGTAGGGTTTAGTGCACAACACATAGATGATTCATTCTGTAGGGTTTAGGAGAGTCTATATAAACTCTTAAAACAAAGTTCGGAAAGTAAAGTTTGACTGACGATTTCTCTCTTGTTACTACCAGGTAAATAATTCCCCTTGAATTTGGTATCATTGGAAAGGCCTGTTATTCCTCTTTACAGTGATGAGTCATTTGTTATGATTAATCAATTGGGGGGGATGTGTATAGCCGAATACAGGGGTGGGTGGAAAGTGAAATGTCACAAAATTCACTGCTATTGTCATGCACTGCATTCCCTTTTTGCTTGAAGGATGGGAATGTATCAATGCACTTTTTGACAATAGCAATGCATTTTGTGACATTTCACTTTACACTTGCCCCGTATTTAGCTAAAAATTTCAAGGAAAATTATTTTGCAACAAAAGAGAAATCGTCAGTCAAACTTGACTTTCTGAACTTTTTTTGAGGAGTTTTTATAGCGGTTTTAAATTGACAGGATTTTACTGGTCCCTAATTTACTGTGTTTTGTGCCAATTATTATCTGGATGCAGTATTTTTTAACAAGTTTTGTTCTCAAAATCCCAATATTTAATAAAAGAAAATCAACTCCAGGAGTGACAAGATATTTTTTGTATAAGATCTAGAGGGACTCTGTAATCTCATTTACATAAAATGACCCATACTATTCTTCAGCGAGAATAACAAAAATTTCCAGTGAGCACACTTTAATAGAATCGACACAAAACCCTACTGGGAAGTTGACAGAATTACCAAGAATCAACACTGTGTAACTGGGCCATAAAGCCAAAATTAGTCAAAATTACCCTGAACTTAAATCCACATCCTTTTCATGCACGTTTGAACCCAACCCTTAATTCATTTTAACAGAGGAAATATCAAGCTGTTTTGTTGGCCACAGGACGGAACTCCCCTGGTACACGTGTACATTGTGAACACTTTATCAAAGAAAAACTGCAACACAATGCTGGCATAGTTATGAGTCTTTCCACGGTAAAGGGGGCATTTTGGCAACACAGACCATATTTTCCAGAAAATACCTTTGTATGGTTTCAAAATAAAAGAAACTAGAGGTATGACGTTTGTTGTTACAAACGCCAGGTGATCGGGATAAATGAACATTTTGTGATGAATTTCAGACGTTGTTATCACCTGTGGAATGGCAAAAATGGAAGTTCAGCAGCCGATTTCACGAAACTTTACGCAATTGCGCAAGTCCACTTATGCCATTACTTGCGCAATAACTTATGGCGTAAGTGGACTTGCGCAATTGCGTAAAGTTTCGTGAAATCGGCTGCTGTATACACTAATCCGGTAACTAATATCTCCTCCCTGCATATCCGCCATAGCTGGGGGGTTGATAGCTTGCACCGTTTTGAGATATGAATTGTTGAAATAATAACCTTTGAAATCTTGTAATGTGACACCTGTGACGACATCATGACGTCACAATTTTGTGCACAAATTGTTGAACAATATGTTGAACATCAAGTTCTTAAATGTGGCGAAGGAATCATACCAATATCTGTTGTAGTTTTCAAGATACAGCATTTTAAAACAATTCAGCTCCAAATTTGCGTAATTTGACACCACATTACGTAACCACCGTCCATGTAATGACGTCACCAATGGTATAGTCAAAAGGTCCACATGTGTGGAAACATTTCGTTCCGTAGAAATATGGTCAAATTCACTACCACTTTGAATATATTTGCATTCAAAATGCAAAAAAATTGCACATTTTCGAACAACTTCCGGTTTGGACCGGAAGTAGGCGTCACACAGGGGTCATGACATCGTATGATTTGTTCAGTTCATTTAGACTTATCATGTTGTGAAAGAATTGTTCAAGTATCTATTACGGTTCTTGAGATATGAATTTTGAAAATAATAACCTTTGAATTTTTGTAATTTGACACCTGATGACGTCATGATTACGTCACACTTGATGCCATCATGATACTATACATGCTGGTGAAAGTCTGTCATAGGGCCTATGTCTGTATCTAATTTACTAACGATTCAGTTTGGTTTGATGGGCATTGTTACTGGTAAGTGTAAAAACTGAGATTTCCGTTTTCGTTGAACTTTGACCTCCAATTGACCCCAGAAGGAAGGGTCAGATGACAATGCCCACACAAAGAAAGTTGTAGAACAGAATGTCATCTATAAACCTGCCAAATACGAAGATCCTGGGTCACGTGGTTTTCGAGACGGAAGCATTTTAAAATATGCATATTTTGGTTTTTTGGGAGGTGTAATTTGATACTTGATGACGTCACGATGACGTCACGCTTGATGCCATCATAATATTAAACACGCTGGTGAAAGTCTGCCATAGGACCTATGCCTGTACTTAGTTTCTTAAAGATTCAGCTTGGTTTGATGGGCATTGTTGCTCAATAAGTGCAAAAATTTAGATTTTCGTTTTCGTTGAACTTTGACCTCAGATTGACCCCAGAAGGAAGGGTCAGATGAAAATGCCCACACGAAGAAAATTGTAGGCCATGATCTGATATATAAGCCTGTCAAATACGAAGATCATGGGTCACGTGGTTTTCCAGACGGAAGCATTTTAAAACATGCATATTTTGGTCATTTTTGGTTTGTAATTTGATACCTGATGACGTCACAATGACATCACACTTGTATGCACATCTTCACATTGGGGTTGATGTTCCTACCAAGTTTTAAGTTGATAGCTTGAACCGTTTTGAAGAAAAGCTCTGGAAACGTTTGAGTGGAAAAAGAAAAAGAAAAAAACAAAACAAAACTAGACATTGGCGTTTTTTTTTTTAAAAACGCAAGGTGATCGGGCGATATGAATATTGACCTCATTATGACGTCACACTTGGTTGAAATTGGTTGAAAACTTGAGTTGGTCGATGTTTCAAAAGAAATATCCACATATCGATTGCCAGTATTGGAATTGTCAAGACATGACTATTCAACGCTAAAGATGTGTATATGATGACGTCACTATTGGCACAGTCAATCTCATCATGACGTCACAATTGTGTGCAAACCACAGATATCTATTTTAATAGATATCTGTGGTGCACACCTAGAGATGAGGGTAGATGTTCTCACCAAGTTTCATATTGATCTTATTCTATGACGATCCATGCAGTAGGTTTTAACGGTCAGTTTTAAGTTGCCTAGTAAGTGCAAAACTGAGATTTGTTTTCGCTAAACTTTGACCTTGAATTGACCCGCAGAAGGAAGGGTAAAATAAAAATGCTCAGCAAAAGAAAATTGTAAGTCTGAATCTGATCTGTGCTAAATATGAAGACCCTGCGTCACTTGATTTTCGAAACGGAAATGTTTTAAAACATGCTTATTTTCGTTATTTTTGGGCTGTAATTTGATACTTGATGACGTCACAATTATGCCACACTATACATGCTGCTGAAATTCTGCCAAAGGGCTTATACCTGTATCTGGTTTCTTAAAGGCAGTATACACGATTGGTATCTATCTCAAAAATCTGAAATGTTCACCATAGAAAACTTTCCCTGAATTGGTTTTATCTGAAGTGCTAGTCTTTGAGAAATGAGTAAAACAATTAGTTTTCGTCTCATGAGACGAAAATTCATTTCGCCCCAAAACCATTTCCCCCCCAAGTGCCATTTCTTCCCCAAACCACTTCGCCCGAGTGCCATTTCATCCCAAATCACTTTGTCCAAACAAAACCCAAATGTTAGTTCGTGCACAGGCCGTGGTTCAGGGCGAAGTGGTTTTGGGGCAAAATGACTGCAAACTCTTTTGTGACTGTTTTCTCAATAGTTAGACGAAGTACGGAGCTTGTTTTTGCTCAGGTTGGTTTTAATTATGCATATCTTCAATCACACAGGGGAACTATTTGTAACAGTCTACCAATCATGTACATGTATATATACTATATTTAAAGATCCTGCTTGGTTTCATAAGCATAGTTGCTGAACGGTGCAAAAATTGAGATGTATATATACGTCTTTATTAAACTTTGACCTCGAATTGACCCCATAAGGAAGGGTCAGATGTAAACGCACATACAAAGAAAGTCGTAGCCCAGAATTTCATCTATAATCCTGCTGAATACGAAGATCCTGGGTCACGTGGTTTTCGAGACGGAAGCATTTTAAAACATACATATTTTGGTTATTTTGGGGGTGTAATTTGATACCCGATGACGTCACATTGACGTTACGCTTGATGTGATCATAATATTATACATACTGGTGAGAGTCTGCCATAGGACGTACGCCTGTACTTAATTTATTTTAAAGATTAAGCTTGGTTTGGTGGACATTGCTGCTCAATACCGTAGGTGCACAAATTGAGGTCTTCGTTGAACTTTGACCTCTAATTGACCCCAGAAGGAAGGGTCATATGAAAACGCACACGCAAAGAAAATCGTAGCCCAGAATTTCATCTATAAGCCTGCCAAATACGAATATCCTGGGTCACGTGGTTTTCAAGAAGGAAGCATTTTAAAACATGCATATTCGGGTTATTTAGGGGGTGTAATTCAATACTTGATGACGTCAAGATAATGTCACGCCTGATGCCATCATAATATACATGCTGGTGAAAGTCTGCCATAGGACATATGTCTGTGCTTCATTTTAAAAAAATTAAGCTTGGTTTCATGGACAACGCTGCTCAATAGGTGCAAAAATTGAAATTTTCGTTTTCGTTGAACTTTGACCTCTAATTGACCTCAGAAGGAAGAGTCAGATGAAAATGCCCACACGAAGAAAATTGTTGGCCATGATCTTATCTATTAGTCTGCCAAATACGAAGATCCTGGGTCACGTGGTTTTGCAGACGGAAGCATTTTAAAAATTTAGCGTAATTTGACACCACATTGCGTAACCACCGTCCACGTGATGACGTCACCATTGGTATAGTCATAAGGTCCACATGTGTGGAAACATTTCGTTCCGTAGAACTATGGTCAAATTCACTGCCACTTTAAATCTATTTGCATTCAAAATTCAAATAAATTGCACATTTTCGAACAACTTCCGGTTTGGACCGGAAGTAGGCGTCACACAGGTGTCATGACATCGTATGATTTGTTCAGTTCATTTAGACTTATCATGTTGTTAAAGAATTTTTCAAGTATCTATTACGGTTCTTGAGATATAAATTTTGGAAATAATAACCTTTGAATTTTTGTAATTTGACACCTGATGACGTCATGATTACGTCACACTTGATGCCATCATGATACTATACATGCTAGTGAAAGTCTGCCATATGGCTTATGTCTGTATCTAATTTACTAAAGATCCAGCTTGGTTTAATGGGCGTTGTTGCTCGGTAAGTGTAAAAATTAAGATTTCCGTTTTCGTTGAACTTTGACCTCCAATTGACCCCAGAAGGAAGGGTCGAATGAAAATGCCCACACAAAGAAAATTGTAGCCAACTATCTCGTCCATAAGCATGCCAAATACGAAGATCTTGAGTCACATGGTTTTCGAGACGGAAGCATTTTACAACATGCATATTTTGGTTATTTTTGGGATGTAATTTGATACTTGATGACGTCACGATGACGTCACACGTGATGCCATCATAATATTATACATGCTGGTGAAAGTCTGCCATAGGACCTATACCTGTACTTAGTTTCTTAAAGATTCATCTTGATTTGATGGACATTGCTGCTCAATAAGTGCAAAAATTGAGATTTTCGTTTTCGTTGAACTTTGACCTCAAATTGACCCCAGAAGGAAGGGTCAGATGAAAATGCCCACACGAAGAAAATTGTTGGCCATGATCTAATCTATGAGCCTGCCAAATACGAAGATCATGGGTCACGTGGTTTTCCAGGCGGAAGCATTTTAAAACATGCATATTTTGGTCATTTTTTGGTTGTAATTTGATACCCGATGACGTCACGGTGACGTCACACTTGTATGCACACCTTTCCATTGGGGTTGATGTTCCTACCAAGTTTCAAGTTGATAGCTTTAACAGTTTTGAAGAAAAGCTCTGGAAACGTTTGAGCAGAAAAAGAAGAAAAAAAAAAAAAAAAGACAAAGAAATCGTACAATAGCAATAGGTGATCGGGGAACAACCCGATCACCTAACAAAAAAAGACAAAGAAATCGTACGAGAGTAATAGGTGATCGGGCTGTTGGCCCGATCACCTAATAAGTTTCAGTTGTTCTGAAGAGATAACTTATGCCCAAAAATTGTTACAAATAGTGTGACAACATGCCTTTCTAAAAACCCTGTGTACAAAATTCCAATATTACGAGCATTTATTGAAAATTTGTACACAGAAAGGCATGTTATCACACTATTTGTAACCCTTTTTGGGCCCAAGTTATCTCTTCAGAACAACTGAAACTTATTTCTTTTATTTTGAGACCAGGTATTTTCTGGGAAATGTAACTTGTATTACATTTTAGGCCGTCCCGGTTACGAGCGTATATTGGAAATTTGTACACAGGGTTTTTAGAAAGGCATGTTGTTACACTATTTGTAACCCTTTTTGGGCCGGGGGGGGGGGGGAGATTCTCGCGAGAGAGATTCACGCTGAGTCTTTTTGACATGCATCGCTTTGAGAAAATATGACGTGTTGGGTATTAGGTGTGAACCGACGCAATGAAAATTGCAAAAATAATTGCTGTCAATATTGATTTTGTACTTTTCAGTGTGTTTTTTTCACTCCAAATTCTTTCTTTAGCACTCACAAACATTCTAAATGCAATCGGACCATTATCCGTTGAACCTATAATCAGACTGTATATAGTACCGTGTCTGAACATGCTCACTATGATGGACGCCTGTGAAACTTACCGCAGATATTAGCTTTGCCAACTTGTCTACTCTGTTGGTCAGGTCATATCGAACCCACTTCATGACAGCTCTGTAGACCTGCGATTCACTCTCAACTTTAATGTCCGATGACGAGATAATGTCATAAAGGTGGGATGCCGTAATGGTTGGAAATTCTTCACTCACAATCACCTCCACAAAGTGATCAAAGCTGTAAATGTCGGCTTTACTCAGGAGCTCTGTCTGTCCGTGCAGCTCGGCAAAACTCCGAATGCCGAGACAATTTGTTGGATGGAGGTGCGAGACCATGAAATCACAGCAGGCTTTGGCGACGAGTTCCATCTGGAGCAGAGACGAGGCCCGTAGGAGTTTCTGCACATTGTCTACGGTTAGGAACACCTTGGACGTATACATGAAGTTGACCAGGGCTTCTACAGAGCCCTCGTCTATGTCTTGAATCAGGATGGTGTCTTCGCGACTCTCCTTCATCTGCGAGGTGAGCATGGCGCGGAAGTAAGGACTGCAACAGGCAAGCACCAGCCGGTGGCACCTCAGTTTGATGGAACCGACTTCCAACGTGACGTCACAGAGCGCCTGACGTTCGTAGAGATCGCGCAGCATCAGGAAGGAATCCTGCCAGTGAGTGTGGCACTCAAAGGTCAATGAGGTGATGGGTTCCTGACATTCGGGCATCTTGTCCCCCATGATGCTAGGAGTCGGCTTCTCGGACGTCTTGGAGGAGGTGGTGGTGGTGCCCGAGATCTCAATGATGATTGTTGAGCTGGGCCTGTGGAATTGAAAAGAATGGAGAAATAAGAAAACATTTAGTCACTGCGGTAGTTTACACAGTAAACATTTGTTGGAGTGTTGTAGCAGATATACACCATGTAAAGTCCTAGCTTACATGTACCTAACTACACGTAATCAGTTTTAAACTGATAGTGTTTACACAAATAAATGACATACCTCATGGTTGACAGACAAAACTTTATACAGGTAGCCGGAGTCTGTTCTTATGTAGCAGCACTACTATGTACTATCTGATACTGATAGCATTGTGTGGACTAGATCACTCTGTGAACAATTTAATGACTGCTTTCTGACTGACTATCTGATAAATAACTGGTTTTGTGCACCACTACTCTAGTGACCCACCATCCAATTTAGCAACAAAGAAGCCACGTGAAGCAATCATGCGTGCAGTGTAACCAGCAAGCAGTTTATAATCATGGAGTGTAGCCAAGCGAAAACAAACCAGGCAGTGTTTCAATTCCATGTGGATCTACGCAACAAAGGATCTCAGTGGTCCACAAAATGAACAAACCAGACAGGCCAAGAATATATTGTAATTTCTCATTTCCTGACAAATAGCAATATTAATCAAAAAGCTAGCTGATTTAAATTGAACATCTGGGAAAATGTAGGCGGAGTTAAATTCATAAGCCTGAAAGAGGTGTTTGTATGCCAGATACTGCATAATGGGTTTGCCATTTATACCTAACTTAATGCTTGGCCAAGCAAAAGCACAACAGGCTAGGCATTGTCAGGAGAAATATCTTTTGTGAAAACTGTCTCAACAGAAAAATACACCATTAATTGTGTGACTATAGCATATACCAGTACCTGTATTGTCAAGGACATTTCTCACCTCATTTCATTTTAGTATACCCACTGTGTGCATTGATATAATTTTACAGTGATGACGTCAGTTTAAGACTGAATTGCAGGAGTACTGAACCATTGAAAGTTACTGAAATGAGTTCCCTGAATCTACATACTATGTACATGTACATGTATATGTATACATGATATGAGGGTGCACATCCAGTACATGTAGGCCTTATGCAATACTGTTTGCCTCAGCATTGTCAATGTTCTCATAAGTGGAACACAGCCCTCAATTGAAATTTACATTGTACATGAATGACAGCATGTACGTATTCTGCAGGACTTAGGGGCCATCCAAAATTGTCAACATTTTCACGGTTCTACAAACTGTAGGAAGGGGACAGGGGGAGGCAGGGGAGGGGGGGGGGTGCAGGGGGAGGGGGGCGCAGGGGGAGGGGGAGGGGGGGGGGGCAGGGGGGGGGAGGGGGGGGGTGCGGGGGGGTGCGGGGGGGTGCAGGGGGGTGCAGGGGGGGATGCGGGGGGGGGGTTGGGGGGGGCAGGGGGAGGAGGGCAGGGGAGGAGGGCAGGGGAGGGGGGCAGGGGGAGGGGGGCAGGGGGAGGGGGGACAGGGGGGGGGAGTGTCGAGGGACGCACAGGACTTTACATGCACTGTAAAATGTTGACATTTTCTGGTACTGACAACAGTTTTATGTATTTCAGGTTTTATGTGGTTGTGGGGGGGCGTCTTGAAAAATACTACGCTCTGTAGAACTGTGAAAATGTTGACAACTTTGGACAGCCCCTTGGGGCCTATAGGACTGACTACATGTAAATTGGAGCACCTGATACACATGTACATGTACATGTAGCTCTAAGATGGGTTGGGGCGGGATGGCGTCAGCGGGTCAAAAGATCCATTGTTCTTCACTGCATGTACACGTGTATACTGTACATAGCAACCGATGACTTTTAATCGACACGACTGAGTCTGTGCACCGGACATTTGACCTATTAAAGGGACACACCGGCTTTGTTGGGCTATTTTGGGCTCGAAATAGACCCATACATTATTCTGAAGTGCTTTCCAGAGTAAATTAGATATCCTGAAAAGACGCAGTCAAATTTGGCCATTTTTGAGAAAAGTCACGTGGTCTTGTGAGTTAGTTGTATTTCCAGCCATAGAAACCAGCGCGAAGTGCGAGTTGCTTTTGTCATTTGCGGCTGGTTAATTCTCTTCTTGTTGGAAAATAATGCATGATTAAAGAAACAACATTCCTCCATACATGTACATATTAAGGTACATGATCATAAATTAATGTAAAAACTGGCTTTAACTATCCGCTATGAAACAACATGTGTACTAATTAAATTTGGTATTAAAACAGTATTTGTAAATCAGTCAAGTGTTTCAGCAGCAGCAATGGTTGGCTGATTATCTCTGGAAAGTACATTAATAGTGCAGACATACATGTATGACGCTGCCACAAAACAGTCACCCATCCTCTTTCATTCCACATGCAATCAAATTGACGTAAACTCTTATTATTGATCACTCTTGAATGAAGTCACTTCCTACAAATTGTCACGTGCATCAGGTTGAGCAAATTTTTTTGTGAAATTTTTGAACGCGTGTTTGGAACATTTTCCAGGGTGTGCGTGCGCTTATTTGATGGCGTTTTAACGCAATAGCATTTTTTATACAAAGATGGCGT
Organism: Henricia sp. BOLD:AAB3569; assembly: GCA_037783545.1. Taxonomy (NCBI): domain Eukaryota; kingdom Metazoa; phylum Echinodermata; class Asteroidea; order Spinulosida; family Echinasteridae; genus Henricia; species Henricia sp. BOLD:AAB3569. Next base: position 31,666 of record JBBELK010000004.1, read on the forward strand.
CTGTGAGAGTGGTCAATACCATTCTCCCACTCCGCATCCGCACCCGCATCTGCATCCGCACCCCTCCCCCCTCCCCCCCCCCCCCCCCCCCACCCCCACCTACCACACCCCCCACCCACCCCCAAAAAATGCAAACATTTTGTGTATGTCAATTAACACAACCTTATTTCCCCGAGTATCTCAAGAACTTATGTATGGGAGTCTGGTGAAAATCCCTTAATTCCACGGGATTACCAATTGTATGTACCGGTAGACCCGACAAGATCCGACTGCCAATCTGGCTGCATACACATAATAGGCCTACGGTATGTGAACTTTGCCTACATAATGTTTCTCAACAATGGTCCCTATTACGCACACCTAAGTCGTGCATGAACCGTAACATCTGTGCTCCTGAACTTTTCTTAATCTGCAGGGGGCAATGCTTCTTGGAAGGACTATAGGCCTACATGTGTGAGCAATTGTTCAAATGGGTTTCAAGTTTCAAACTATTAGGGTAATCTCTGAAGTGAGGACTGAGGACGACCTAGAAAACAATTGTAGCATGTTTCAATCCTATGCCAAACTAATGTTGTAGTCCTCATACTTAGTACTCATATTCAAGCACCATTTTTTACATGTAACATCAAATTACCCGAACATACCGTACTGGTTTGGCAATGTACTCTGACTTGAGACTGTCCTAATACTTGACTCCCCAAGTACTCGCACTTGAAGAGTAGTTTCTTCGTGCACAATTGTAGGTAGGATGGTAGCGAATCAATTTTCTCTGCGCTTCGAGCATGAAGTGCTGCATTCTAGAACTGAGCAACATCCTGCAGCCAAAATTGCTTGCGCAATTAACTTTTTAAAATGGCATAAGCCCCATAGCTTGCGTGTAATTATCGCAAGTGGGCTTACGCAGTGCGTATACAATGTGTAGGTTTTCGTGGAATCGGCTGCAGGTGCACTTGGATCACACCGTGTGGCCAATTACATACTAGTGTACACAGTATGTACGTATACATGCATGACCCATTTGTAGCTTACGCTATTTGTGTCTATGATGCGGCCATACTTATACATTGGGTGACTGATCACCTTGTGCAAGAATATTACGGAGTTTTAGGTTGTCACTGCCACTATGTGGACGGCGACATGATGGCATTGACGTTGAGGCTTTGCGCATGCGTTAAGTCGTCTCACACATCCACTGCCACAATATAGACTGCGGCGACTGTGGTTTTGGCATTCTCTATTGTGGCACAGAATGAGAGAGACGACTAGACGCATGCAAAAAGTCTCAATGTGGACATCATCAAGTCGCTGTCCACATGAAGTGACAAAACTCCTAGTAAGAGAGACTTGGCCTACCTAACCAGCAGACGTTGTCTTTTTGCTGTCAAATATCTTTGCAATTGTTTTATTTATGCTACGCTTCCCTAGATACATTCCTTTTCCCAAGAAGACAAGTGTAGCATCAAACCACCACAACCACATCCCTACCCCTTCCTCACCCAACCGAAACCATTCCCTTCTCAAACTAGACTTTGAAAACGTTTAGTGTGTTAAATCCCTGTGGATCCATCACTCCACTAGAACTGGGTCTAGTAAAGCTTTCTGGGAGGCCAACCAAAGAGCAGGCATCTGAGACCGTGTTTACACTTGATCCCGAGCTCGGGATCGAACACCGAGCTCGGGATCAGCCCCGGATCACAAATAGGTGTAAACGCTCTCGGAACCAAACTGGCCCCGGATCAGACCCCGAGATTTTGGTCTCGCGATGGCGGAGGGTTCGATCCCGAGCTCGGGATCAGTTTGCGGTTAGCTGGGCAATAAATCTTCCCGACATCCTGTTGCGGGCTAAAGCGCGCGAAAATTCCAGGGGAGCCCGCGCTCGTATTATGTACACGTGTACATATACACGCACACAGGGTACAGCTGGGTACCACTGGTTCCATGCATTGCAGGCTATGGACAAAATGCATGATACCCCGACGCGACTCATGTGATGCAAAGCTGAGAATCTCGATCGCTGGTGTCCGTTACGAAAACACAACGTACTACAAACGTAATTGGTATCCTGCATTCAGCAATCTCTTTTGCGTGTCCGATACAAACTTCACACGTTGAGAAAAAGTTTCTGTATTTCCTCTACTTTCTGCAACTTCTCTACTTTCTGCAACTATCTAGCGACACTTTGTCATTATCATAATACAGCTTAGTTTTTAGTTGTTATATCAAGGATTTCGGAGTGTCATTCAACGATTTCCGACATAGCATAAGTTGACATTATTTCGTCGTGAAGAGAAGTTGACGGAGACGAAGTGGCCGAGTCGAGTTGTCTTCGTGTGAAAATATGGCAAACGAAGTTCGCGGGCGCTCGTGGAGCAACGACAAACTGGCGAAGTTTTTGGACATTTGGGCCAGCGCAGAAATAATGGCTAAACTGGACGGAACATCTTGGAATTCTGCTGCGTTAGCTTGACCTTTGACTGCAACTTCTGGCTCCGCGCTCGGGATCAACAACAGATATAAACGCGGCACTCGAGACCATTGCGGTTAACCTCAACACATTCTTATCAGGGGGTCAATCTTGATCCCGAGCTCGGGACCAGTGTAAACACGGTCTCACACAGTCATTGATCTATGACTTGTAAGTTGTATCAACAGATCAATAATGTACGTATTCCCAAACCTGTGTATGGGGAAAGCAAGTGTATGGTATGGCCACTGGAATGAGCTCTGAATGTTTTATAGAGTTCACATGCAGGTGAAGAAACTTTTGTGTCATCAGTGTCAAACGTTCATTCAACTTTAAACATAGTTTGCAAGGCAGGTTCAGACAAACTTTTAAAAGTTAGGTGGACTCACTTTTCCACTGGCGACATTTAGGGACCATGACCAGGACTTGCAACGGACAGACGATATTTTATCACCATCACAACACGTCATAAATTTGCTGATTCTGCACTGACCTGCATTTTTTTAAACTCCATGCCTTTTCAATTTAGATGTCGTCTGGCTCTTTTACAACAGCACAAAGTACGGACTGTACTTTTGGGTAAATTTGAAAGTTAGACATGGTCGTAAAACTGCTTCAAGCATGGTGGCATACGTATGCAAGTCTAAATGATACACCGACAGAAAAACAAGAAAAGTTCTACATCAGCAATACGGCCCGGCCCGTAGCACTTGTAAAACGAAATTTAATTCTAGTCGGGTTATCATTTGGAGCTGAACCATAGGTAATGAGGTCGGCCATAATTTCATTCCAATCATGAGTGACTACAACCATACCCATGGGTGTCTGGGACTGTGATCAATTTACATAGTAAAATGCCTAAATTCTTTGGGGCCTGGGGGTCCCTCTAATGGAGACAGTACATACAACAATGAGTGTGATTGGTGCACTGGTATTTTCCTGAAACCAGTATCAGTTTTAAAAATGTAGGTCACAGCTACATTTATTCCCCCTAAAAAATGCAAATCAGCAGGTTTTCTCAAGTTCATTGACCAGCCTGAGCCAGCCTACATGTATGTACATTTAGTGTGTACAATCTGCACAAGCAAAAATGACAGGATTTTGTTTTGGGGTCAAAATAATCCTGATAGAATATTTATAATCCAGGTTGCTATCAGATAATCCCCAAATGGGCTTAAGACTTTTGCAATGAAAGTTGACAGTCCCTGATCAGAAAATAGCTTAATTTGATATAAAAAAATAATTAGATTTATGCACTAAAATTGAAGGGGCCATCTGTGTCTGCCTCATATACATGTACATACATGTACGTACATGTATTTAAGCATCCCTCAATATTAGGTACACTGTACTTTTTAACACCATTTTCATGATTAAAGAATTCAATCTTCTGCAAACATGCGTCAAAATTAACTATCGACAGTTGAATCAAAGCTGGTACATGTACTTTAAAGGCACGAAATACGCATCTCCATAGCAAAGGCATGGAGCTGCGTATTTCGTGGCTAAATCTGGCGAGCGCGCATTGCTGACGAGCCTGTGCCTTTAAGAGGCATGCTCTGCAGATGCGCGCTTGATAATGAATTACATGTCTGTCTTATGCCTTTCAATTCACTAGATCTGTGGTCTAGTATCTAGCCTGTGCATTTTCAAATAATTTACTATACGAAAATTTGGTTTTAATTTCGATTGAATATTCAATATTCGATGCGCGAAATTATCTCGTCCATTCATTTCTTGCAAAAAAAATTCTCGGTTCAAACTACAGACTATGTTGAAACTTGCATTTATAATGATCTCTCGTCTGAAGAGTTTTTTTGCAAAAATTATCATTGGCTCTAACCATAGACCTTGTGTTCAATGTGTTGTATCCTGTACACTGGACTCAAAGTTGGATGCAAATGTCATCAAAGCGACCATTTCGGTGACGGAAAAAAGATTTTCACCTTTTCTTAACTGATTGACATGTTTGGTTTGGAGTGGAAAAGAACATATCGAATATTCGATTCAGTAAAATGCTGTTCGAATATTCGATGGATGATCAAATATTCAAATATTCTATTCGTTACGCACAGCCTTAGTCTAGTACATTTTTACCCAAAATTTGAGCCCTGAATTCAGTTTCACACCTCAAATCCAGGTTCACAGATACACAGAATCATATATAGGCCTACAGTTTCACTTTCCCGATATGAAACTTCCTTGTTTGCCTAGTTTTATCATGACCTGGGTATTTTTACACAAATAAATATGAAGAATAAATTTCCAAATTTCCAGATGTAATGTATTGAAACAACTTAGGAAAAACAAAATCAGGAAATAAATATTAGGAACATGTTTTACTGTTTTTATTCCGTAAAATTTGAAAACGGAAGATAATTTCCTCATACTGTACACGTACTTTTCACATGTACAGTATGTACATGCAGTCTTGACCTTTCCAAGATGTTGCTAAGATGGTTAAACTTTTCTAAAAATCACATTTTTTGCACATATTTTTTGCCAAGTTTACAAAAATCAGTATAATAGTTAATACTCAAACTGTTCTCTTACAAAATGCACTACAGAAAACAAATATGATTCTGAATTCTATGGAAGTTTATTAGTTCATAATGTGATGGTACTTGATATTGTCAGTTGTCTCTTTATAAATTGTAAATATTTGGGCCTCCCTCCCCACATACTCCAGACAGAGGAGAAATATTTATCATACCATATCTCAGACTGTCATCATATCTGACAAAATACCACAATTCTACAGTACATTTGGCCTACATGTACATATGTAGTAGGCCATCCTTTTGCAACATCTGGCCCCAATTAGCCATAACTGATTGAACACAATGATTGATTTTCAAATTGAGCACCATGCACTTGATTATTTTTAAGAGCGCAATCATTTTATGGATTAACAGAATGCAAATGGTATTTGATATACAGGGACAAAAAAAATTAAACTCAACTTTTACATTAATATTGTGTTTTTAACAAGTATAGACCTACATCATGTTTAATAATATGGGTGCAAACTCACAATGTTTTACAAGAAACAATGTAGCTATGACAACTTTTTACAAATAGTTTTGAGCAAGAGATGACTTGTTTTTGAATTTTTTTATAACTCAAAATTTGTAACTTTTTTATTGGGGGAGAGGGAGGGGGGAGAGGGGATAGGGAGGGGGGCGGGGGATAGGGAGGGGGGGGCGGGGGATAGGGAGGGGGCGGGGGATAGGGAGGGGGGCGGGGGATAGGGAGGGGGGGCGGGGGATAGGGAGGGGGGGGGGGGGGAGCAGGGAGAGGGAGGGGTGCGGGGGGGAGGCCTTCTCTGTTCATCTGAAATGTGTGTTAGTAAACAAAATGTACTGAGATACATGTACATGTACCTTAAGGTCTCGGGTTCGAATCCTGATAAGGCCCTAACAATTTTTCTCTCATCCCAAGTTTGGTTGATTAGGCACCATACGAGATGTTGCGTTCGTTACCTTAAGATACAGACATTAAGGTACATACCTTTCATATTTGATCAAGTTTTGTCAGACCAAACTGTCACAACCATTTACAAGCTCCATTTAATGCGAAACACTCTACCTCACACACATACTTTTTCCCTTTCAATTTCCACTTCAATTTCACACATTTTGACATTTCACTTGTAAAACCCTATTTGGATGATTGCATACTCTGTTGGTATGCACTGTCACCTAGGCCTACAAATCTACCTTTCTTTTTAACCCTGGGGGCAAACTAACTTACCTTTGCCTAGCGGACTGACATCTCCTGGCAGGCATAGTCACTTGTTCTTGAATCAAAATCAAAGTTGACTGTCCTAAGATGCAATTACAGAAACTGCAACTGGAAGGCTTGAAATTATTGTTGACAGAACAGAGTTGTTTTAGTTTGGATCGATGTTCAAAACAAACACTGGCCAGTGGGCTTGGACAGAAGTCAAAATTTAAACCATGCGATGTCAATTTTGAATCTCCAAGGATTGTTAATATTTCTCCCACAGTGTCGTCTATTTATAAAATAGGCCTTTAAAAAGGTTGCACGCTCGTTGATTCCCTTCTTAGAGTTTTAGACTTTCGAACCTTGTTTATTTTTCACAGTTCCTTCCCAGTGCACAAGTCTGCCAACTTAGTAGACCGTCAATCTATATGTGTTCACATTCCTGTGAAATGAAAGTGTAGAGACCGGTGCAGATCGAGAGATCACAAACAAGCCGTCTTCTTGTTGCAGCCGTTTTGAAATATCCTAGGCGGAAGTGATGCCTTTTAATTCATCAAAGCAGGCACTAATTGCAGAAATCTCCTGACCCCCTGAACTCAAGTCAATGTAGATTGCACAAGCCCGAATCTATACAGAAATACAAAGTGTGCTGAACGGTGCATCACATTTTGTCAAACTGGAAGTACATATCTCCATGAAAAATGTCAGTTCATTGTTGTAAACACAAGTCCAAGTCATGGAAGTCCAACTGATTAATTCTGCAATGCTTGGAGCAGGCACAAAACACCGGTCCACACTACCAACACAGTCAGAACTAAAGCCAGCATTCTGTAGCCAATCCTCCACAGCCAACTTATGTTAAATATCCATGGATGATCCTTTGTTTTAACCAATTTCCTGTCAATTTGATCAGTGCACATCAGTGAATTGATACCATAACCATCCAGGATGCATGTTTTAAAAAGGAAACATCCAGTTTATCAACTGCAGGCAGCAAGTGACCAGATAAAACTGAAGGTCGATGCCTGTAGGACCTCCCTGATATCAGGACACTTGGGACTCCATGTGGTACTCTAGCTACTACAGTGTACAGTAGATTTCAGTTGAATTCCTTTTACCACTGGCAAGGGCAGGGCCTTAAATTAAAATCAGACTGAGTGACCCAAGTACTTGAAACATCTCTTTGGAAAATATCCATTTAGGACTGCCTAAATAAACAGGAGGTGCACTATCTCTGGACCTGGGGCAATGTAGGGATGGGGGTTGGGGGTAGATACCTTGGGTGTGATAACATTCGAGATGGTTTCAATGTAACTGCAATGTAGCTCTCTGTTGTCAAAACAAAGCTGGCTTGAAATAAATTTAAACCAACCTGATGAGGGCACATCAAAGTACAAACTCCCTAAGGACACAGAGTGTTTAGCAGTATGGTCAAGAGTATTGTGGTCCAGCTGGGTCAGTCAAAACAGATTAGCATGCACACCTAAGAATTGACTGCCCTGTCTAATGACACAGAAAAGCATGTACCTCACAGGTTTGTGTTCTTTGGGGAGGGGAGGGGGGTCGGGATTGGGTTGGTTGGATCAAAGTGTGAAAAGACTTGAATGAGGTGAAAAAAAATCCAAAGTCAACTTGGGGTACTGGTAGCTCAGGGGTGGCCACAGTTGGGATCCAGCTGTCAGTATCTCTATTGTGGCAAAATGGCCAATTTTTTTTACAAATAAGATATGCTTTATAAAAATGTGGATATTTTGGGCCTAGGACTATATTATAATGCACACAAAAAAGTGTATCAGTATATCATGGCACTTGACATTATTACCCCTGGTCATTGGACTCCTAATAGCAAGTCAAGTTGGCTATAAGCATTTGGCTATTTAACATATGGGTCATTCTATAAATTTAGGGTCCAATTTTTCTGTCCCCGTTACATCTGACATCTTGTAAAATGTTGTAGTTTGTAAATTCAGGACATATTCTTTAAATGCCTTTTATTTTAAAGAGTGATTAGGCTAATGAAACTTGATGTTATGTTTCCCGTAACCCGCCCGCGTTTGGATTTTTCGGCCGCGTTTGAGATGCCAAAATCCTAAAACAATTCATTATTTTGTATTTTCCCAAAAATATCAAGTTTTTAATTTTTTTCTCCTGCCATTTTGGTTGGATTTTTAAAATCAGCGCTCGAATTTCACATTGCTCATTCTCGTCCTCCCGCCAAAAAAATTTTAACGTCATTTTCTTCCCCCCAAAAAATATACCCCAGTAGCAGAGTACGTACTAGTATTAAGCGCGGATGGCCGCCGGCACGTGAACAGTGAATTACAATAAATTCCTGGAGAAGACAGCGCTGCCATTTTTTTGCATGTTCCCGGTGTGCAAAACCCTGCACATACGTACGCGCAAGCCCGGCGCGCTGCTGTACAAACACAACTGTCCACTCCATCGTAGTTATTAGATCGGTGGTTTGTAGCTGCGAGTGCTAGCCTAGAACTACACAAACTACAAATGGGCGATTTAATTGTATTTATCGTTAGCGAGCGGCGCGGACCACAAATGGGCCATCGTACGTAGGCCTGCTGACACTTAAGTTGACTGCGGCTAGCTTTATACTACTGTCGACGCATCAGCATCGTTTGTCGTGTTTTGGAGAGATCTCAAGAAGGTTAAATCATGCGAGACAGATAAAATGTTTGTGTCAGTGAAGATACAGGAAGGGGGTGTAACCAAGATGCCATGGACTATCACGACTGTGTCTCAAACGTGCACTTTGTTGCAGTTATTTGAGTCAATTGTTGAACTCGGTAACGACAGTGTAAATCATCATGTTGTACCAATATCTGTATATGTTGGATCTTCACAACAGTCCAACATGTCCAAAGCAGCTGTTGACCTGGCCAAATGCTTGGCTCACGAAATTTGTCAAGTTTTTGGCAATTTTGTGTGCTTTGAAGTACAAACAACTGAAGAGATATGTAACCGTTTAAGTAACACCTGGTACAATCACAACAACTTGTGTATTTATAGTGCATTAAAAACCATACCTCCTGTTGATGAGAATGTAAGTTAAATAAAGGTAGAAAAGCATGGTTTGCAATTCCCTTTTGAAATGTGTGGACTGTTATAAATGTGTTTTGTTATTTAAATATATCTTGATCCTTAAATAAATCATAAATACCTGGGAAATGGTGAAGGATATTTTAATAAATACAAATTTGTGTCTAAATTGATCAGGGTTGTGTTTTAACACACTATCAGAGGGTATAGAGCGCGCTAAGTTTTGATCAAAAAGCCGTTACTTTGCAAATAATGAAATGCTGAAAAATAATGAATAATGAATAATGAAATAGTTGCCTCATTTGGGCTTGACAAAAATGTTACGGGAAACATAACATCGAGTTTCATTAGCCTTACATAAAGTACAATTCATAAAAATATGTTTTGAAGGCATTTTTAATGATACTTATACGGCAAATAGCAGTACGTCAGGTGTAACGGGGACAGAAAAATGTCACACGTTGGACCCCAAATTTATAGAATGACCCATTTGCAAACTCAAACTCTGCTACAGGGTGAGTTCACCCCTAGAACAATGCTTTATTAAAGATAATGTTTATAAATACAGTATCATAACTTTCCTTTTATTTCTATGTACATGTACCCTTTAAAGGGATCATAATAAATATGTTAATGTTTTATAAATAGGAAAAGTTCCACATGTAAATGTACTGCACCAAAATGGTCAAACTGAAAGTTTTTCCTGAAAGTGGACACTTTCAAAATCCTGCTGACTGAATTTAAAACTCTCATAAAGAGATCGAAACCGCAAACAAAAGTTAGAGCATCGAAAGCAAAATGGCTTTGTTTTAATTTCTGAACAAACCGACAAACACATACATACACATGCACCACAGAACAGAACTGAATTTCCTTCCTTCCTGTTAAGGTAGAATGTTGAGATAAGGGGGAAATGATGCATTTCATAAACCACAAGGCAACAATAAAAATAGATGCAAATTATATTCTTTTCAACATTGACAATAACACCACAGTATCAGCTCAGCACCATCAGAAATGTCCTTGATTTGAATTATTGTCAGTGGGTACGGTACTTATACAGGCCTTTTCACACAACCCAACTCTGACCTGGGTAAGTTGTTAACCAGGAAGCTTCAAATAACTGGGGTAAATTTAATCCGGAGTTTTGTTTCACCCTTCCTATTTTAACCTCGTGAAACAAGTACTCTGGTCATATTTTTTCATAGGTGCAACAGCGACTCCTTTTCCCACTGGATTACTACACGGGTACATGTATATACCCAGATAAACCAACCACGGGCTTGATTTCATGACCATAACCAGAAACGTGTTTTTGACATAATTATGAACTTATCAATTGTTCCCCACCCCCCACCTCCCCCTACCTCTCCCCACCTCCTACCTCCTACCTCTCCCCACCTCCTACCTCTTCTCACCTCCTCCCCCACCCCCCTTCCTCCCCATGTCCCTGTGATTTGCAATGGACATTTTGGCAAAGACTCCATATTTAGAGCCAATTACCACGGCAACCCACATCACACTTTGGCTGTCTATGAGACTGTTCTTACCTTCTACGAGCACTTTTCATTCTGTCTTTGTAAAAGAGACAACACCTCACGAAAAAGAAAAGAGTTGCTTGCTGCACTTTTATGGGCAGAAGTACGTGTACACTGCTGTTGTATAGATGTGCAGTACCTGTTTCATCTACCGGTATAGTGATATTTTTTGTAATGGCACATGTGCACGAGAACCATTGACAATGTTGAAATGACTAACAACCTACAGTAACTGCACAATAATAAATAAACACTCTGGCCAATATCAAAATGAGATGACCCAACTTGAACTTATTTACACTCGCCTCATTAATTTTTACAATCAACCAACAACTCAGATGAAGAAGTGCATTGTTTGACTGGTACAGTACCATACTTCCATTGCATCCATTACAGTAACTTGGTCCTCAAAAACTGCCAGTATCCAGTAAAAACCTGACCACTGACCCATAACTCTGTGCTCATTAAACTCTAGTTACTATAGGCCTACACCGTGTTTACACTCGAACCGGCAAAGGTGGAAAAAGATCCAGCATTTTTATTGCGACCACAAAACTGAACATTTGCTGCGTTTACACTACACCCCAAATCATTTAAACTCGCTTCAGAAACCGCAAAAGTCACCACTAAATGTAACTGCAGCACATGCGTGAGCTGTTAGGTATTGCTGCACCAGTGCCAGATTGGTCAATTAAATCTACTACACTGCGGGCACCGCCCCAAGGACACTCAAATTGCCGAATCTGTATTCGGGTAGCGTTTACACTACAAATCAAGCGACCTTGACGACTGCAGGGTTCAACCCTACCCCAAAGGTGACTTGAAAAAGGCGAATCAGACCCGGGTCTGATCCGCCTTTTTCAATTCACCTTTTGCGTTTACACTTAGCGCCTACCCGGCTTCAACTCGCCTTTTTGGAAATTGAGGAGTTCGATTCGGCAAAGGCGAATCGAGTGTAAACGGACTGTTACATGTACCAAACTAAGAGCCAAAGTGCCCAGTCCAAGGTTTCACACAAAAATCACTCAACCATTTACCTGTTCTAATGCAAAAAGGTTTGGACAGAGCTGGACAGATGTTTAATAATGGTGGACACTTGTCTAGCGCATGTACATGTATGTCTACCCTAGGGTACTCCTGGCGCTGTTGCCATTAACATCATCGCTGCCATCAGCCATATTTGTTGCAAATGACATCACATTTTGAATTTTTTGGTATGGTAGCCACCTGCTGTAATGGTCGCACAAAATTAATTACAAATTCCACTCCTAATTTTGAAGAGCTCATCCTGCAGATCAAATGGATAATTCACAAATCCTTGTGAAATTTAAGACTAATCCGACGAACGAAAACTGTGGTGTGTCTCCAATGTGTTTACATGACGTCACAACAGCCATAGTACATGTAACAATGGAATAACCACAAGAGGGCAGGCTCACTAAATGTTACCTTTATTATAATGGTGGATTATAGTATAAATGTCTACCCTGCAAGGTGCACTGGTATTAAGGTGCTCTGTCAGTGCCATTCTACTTGTTTAGATACCAAGATAATTTATCTCCCCAAGCTGCCCCAAGTTGACTTATAACTTGGACTAAGTCGACCTGGCGAGATAATTTATGTTGCCAAGTTGACATCCTAGATTTAATAAGTCAACCAAGTCGCCTTCCTAACTTCACTAAGTCAACTTGGTGAGATATTTTATGTCACCAAGTCGCCTTCTTGAAGTCAATAGGTCTACTTGGCAAGATATTTTCCCGCCAAGTCAACTTTATAAATCTATTATAGGCGTGTTTCTATTGAGATCTGGATAATGCCAAAAAAGACGGAAACTTTTCTCAGTAGAGACAGGTCTTATCTGCTATTTTCCAGTAAATAGCGGGGAGAATTTTCCCCGGCAATTTTTCTTCTTGAGGAAGGAAAATGCCGGAGAATTTATCCGGTAAGCGCCAATAGAAACATGCACTGTTCTGCCCGAGTGCACATACACAGGAGGTAAAAACCGTTAGGTTAGAAAGTCTTGACAGTAAGTTGGGACAGTTGACATCTGCATGTACATGTATCGGTAGTTGGGGGTAAAGGTAAACAAATCCAAAAACAAAACATCTTCTGCAGTGTTTCTATTTCTCATCTCCTTAAAAGGGGTTGACAGTTAACTGTCTAAAATTTAGCACTTCTGTTTGGTGAAAAAAGGTGGAATAAACCTTTTTTTTTTATTTTTTAACCAGGTGGGGATCAATGGGGAGTGCTCTGTTTTTGAAGAGGAAACTCAGGAAAGTGCTTTAATTTAAACAGCACCTTTCAGAGCACTACTTTGTTTACACTGAATGAAAACAAGGAACACTTTTGATAGATGTTTGGGTACGTACTAAGCTAGAACCTCTTCCCTCTCCCTCCCTCCCCAAAGATAAATAAACACCTCAAAGTACACAATATTTACAAGCAAAGTGTCATTGACTGATTGATTGACATTAAGACAAGTCAGAACAGCATGTCTTTTACACTGGAATGGAGTAAGTTTGAAATGTGTCAATAGACCTTATGCATGGCGGCCATGACAGAGGGCAGGTTTTTATATCCAAATGATGTGACAATACGGTAGACCCACAAAGTGCCTACTCGTGCATGACGCACTGTGCCAATGTGACTGCCCTCTGTCATGGCCGCCGTGCATAAGGTCTATAAAAAATAAGAATAATATGACAAATTATATACCATCTCAACACCCATTGGAAAAGTTTGGGTCTAAAAATGTGATCTGGACACACTTTAACTTATTTGTTAAACTTTAATTTATTTTTTTTTGTTTTTTTTAAATTCTGACCACAGCACTGGGATTTCATTACCTGAAATTGCAGACCTTCTACCACAGCGTGTGAATTTCCTCAACTTCCTGTTTACACCATCCATTCAACCTTTTTTGTGACCTTCATAATTGGCAAAGATTATGTTACATACCAGTATGTACTACCCAGATTTAAACCAAACCACTTCCTTCCAGAGCGTTGCTATTTAGCACTATAAATGTTCTTAATTTAAAGCAGCTCCCCATCCTCTCCTTTGCTCGTACCCACTTGCCCTGACAGGGCACTGGGAATAGCAAAATGTTATGCACTTCACAGGGTTGAAATGTCAACGGCTGTTACATGAGCTTTTTTTATGTCCATTGCGCAACAAATAATGCCGTACTATACAGTGTGTCGTAGTACGGCATTTGTCCCGCTATGCACATTACAGGTTAATGTACAGGCAGTCAACTCGACCGCTTGCCAACTCAACTCAAACCAACTTGACCTTTGTGCGTACTGCTCTTTCTGATCTTGTATGTAACGCGCGTTTTTGTGCCAAGCGAAAAATTACCAGTGCTGCGTTGTATTGGCCAGGAAAAAAAAGAAATATTTGCACTGTGAATTTGCAGAAAGTTCTTCCTCCAAGTAAGCTGAAACTAGTTTCAGCTTGCGCAAAGATTTGCAGGAAAATCTTAGACGTCATCAGTTTTGCCGATGATTCGCCTGACTCAACTGACAGTTAACTTTTTCGGTTGAACGCACAACGGTCGAGTTGCGTTGGTACAACGGTCGAGATGGTTCAAGTCTAGTTGGCAAACGGTCGAGTTGACCTGCACCCGGCAAGTTGAACCGAGCCAAGCAGCACTTGTCAAAATTCTGTTTTTGTCGTCGAATAACATTTCCAAATGATGCACAATGAACAAATAACGGACAGAAAAACAAATGTTAATCAAAGTAAAAGTCAGAGTGAGTAAAATCAATATAAACATCGAAATAGGCCTACCTTCTCAACGGAAATCCACTTCCCGGGCCCCTGCCATAGTTGTTGACATTCCGCAGCTGGTAATCTGCGTGGTAGCATTGTGAACCACGCAGCGTGTAAGAGAGCTGCCTTAGCTTCTTCATAAAATCCTTCATACTGAATTTGGTTTTTGCAGCCGCGTTACTCTAAAAGTATTGATAGGCTCAAAAATTGGTCTGCTACAAGTAGAAAATTCTTGCTTTTCACAAAATGTTCTTAACATTTCCAAGGCAGTCTTTTTTATACTGTTTTGGGGCCAAATGAAATATGTCAAAGTTGCAAAATCATGAACGAGCCTGGTGGTGACCACTTTTTTGTTAGTAGCTAGGGGTGCTTAATCACCTGTCAACATCAACACAGCTCCGATCCTACTGAAGGCGCCGTACGTATCTCACAAGACGCTGTCACTGAACAAAGTTCTCAAAGAGTTCTCAAAGTTCATTGGTTCAGTCAGGTCTGCATCTGACCACACCGGCGTTTGTTTCGCGAAAGCAAAATACTTATATAGGCCTAATTGAAGATCATGAAAATCATCAGGAAGATGTTTTCATGCAGACGATGCACCTCAAAGAATCGGGCAGATCGATCGGCTCAACCCGACCCCGCGTTTATATACTAGCAATGATCAATGCCGCGTACAGCTAGCTAGCTACAGATTGCTTTAATTTATGATTTTTTGGTCCATCAAGCTGGGTTCGCTGTTGTACTTTTTATGGCACGTGCCACCAGGCGTGACAGCTTGTATACTAAATAGTAAATACAGCATACAGGCATGACAGGACGGGGTCCCCGCGAGGTCAGAAGCAGTCAGACAAAACTCAGTGAGCATCCGTGCTGCACCTTTTGAAAATTTACCCCGTCGTCAAACTTCATGCATTTATGGCTATATGCCCATGGAGGTAGGGGATATGCCTATATATCACGAAGTAAACAAAAATCGACCTCCAGGTCTCCATGGTTTACTGTGTTTAAAAGTACAGAATATGAGAGTGGGTTTTCATGGGTACAAAAATAAACTGATAGATCTGTCCATGATCTGATGAATGCTTACATGTATATCCACTACACACATGGTCACGCGTGGGATTTAACCGTACGCCTGACAAAAAACACACCATCGTACGTGCTGTCAACGTTTGATCCTGGAATATACCAGATGAACAAAACAAAATGTTTGTAAACGTTCAGATATTGAAAACCGATTAAGCAGCCACACTTTCCCAGACTCCAATTTAAGTTGACATAGCTCCGGCTCCATGGTCTCATTCACTGGCATCCTTGTGATGGATGTCCCGGCCCCATACCAGACAGAAGGCGACCTATCAAACGAATGTCAAGACTGTTTTGTTACCAGACCGATTTCAATCAAAATATTTTTTAAATGGTGAAACAGCCTCCATATGAATCTGCAATTCGTTGCATTAAATCGACATAAAGGGGGAAATATTTCGCCTGGAAGTTAACTCGGAAGCTAACTCGTCCCATTATTCCTCCATGCTCGTCCCGAGGCATCCAGCTTGACCCACCAGAGCCCCCTGCTCCCTGCGGTTACGAATTCAGTGTGAAGTGCCGTGCACATGCCGCACCGCGCCGTGTAGTCCAATAAACATGGTGGTGGCATGATTTTGTGTAAACTCTGATTGTCATTTTTATGGCCGTTCTGGGCCACCCGGGCTCGGTGTTAGACCCCCAACCTAGCGACACCAAAACCGCAACTTGCCCTTCTCAAGTCCTGGAGGATGAGGGTGCGTGAAGTTCACGGTCTTCAGTACGGTGACTCGATAGTGTCACACAATGACTGCGGCGCGCGGCGCGGTGCGAACTTGTACTTGCGTCTGGTGATTTGCTGACTTGTATGTTTCGTCCTGTTGCCGATATTCTATAACTTGTTTTGAATTGTTAATTAGGGTTTGTTTTGCCCTTTCCCGACGTAATTATTAACACTGTATACTCAGTACTTTCCCAAGACACTATGAAAAACTTCATGTAGCGTGTTAGGGTGGGACTCTCAAAACCACGATCTCCTGCAAACAAGACAGACGTCTTTGAATTGTACACTTTACGGCTTGTGCATTCTTTAAACTGACAGGCGGACTGGTTTTTTTTATGATCCCCTGAAGGAATCGGGTTGCTGAGATTAGCCGACTTAAGTCGTTGCCCTGTAGAAACCTACAGACGTGTGGAAAATTCCACGGAATCAAGCAGGAACTGATAGCCTAACCTAATCCACATATTGACCCGGACGGCATTCGAACCAGGGTCAAGAAAGTACCACTATACGCAAACATTGAGAGAAAAAAAATCATGTGGTTTTCATACCATTCGGATTTGAAACAGAGTCCCTAATTGGCACACTATTTCCATGTGAGGTGCCATAAAACATGATGATTCTGAGTAAATGCCGGTTCATACTTCACGCGAAAGCGAAAACAAAAGCATTTCGCAGCAAACATTTCACGTAGGTTAAAACTACATGTATAGTTCAACTTTCTGCAAATTATCGGCGCGAAAACGTCGCTGTGACATAAAATTCGCGCGCGCGTTCGCTTCCGCGGTTTTTTTCTTCTTCCCAGTATTAATACCTATTTTACACCCCAGTTTCAAAACAATGGTGCTCGGGGCCAGGGATGCGCAAGACAACAAGAAAGTAACCACGGTATCATTGGAAAGCCCATACCTTCTGAAAGTAATAGTCTGGGATTACGTAATTAGTAGGATTACCTTTTGGAAAACTCTGTATTTACAGCTGTACAGACAGCAGGCACTAATCGTATGAAGTGCAAAGTAAAACTATGTTTTCGTTCACCGACTCAAACGCATTGAAAAAATGGAAAAATAACACATTGCTTCTTGATTCTAACCTAAAATAAACACTATGCATTATGACTATCATTTCTCGACAGCTGTTGGCCAATGGCCAGAAAGATTTGTCGACAAAATTAATGACGAGTAGGTCCAAGTTCTAGTATACATGTACGTGCACCGACAGTATATAAGTTTACGTGAGCGGCATGCAGTTCCTGCCGGATACAGTGCCCGTATAGGCCGATTGGGGCTGAAACAATTCCTATGAAATCGTCCCCTTTCTGCCGATCAGGTTATGGATCCTTCACGAGCTGGGCGCATCTGTCCGTGACAACTATTTTCTCGGATATCTTTGTATGGCAAATTCGTTGAGGCGTCTTTGTAGCTGATTGGCATCCTTCCCATCACCATCTCCCCGCAGAGATCCTTTGGGATGTATAAGTAGTTATCCTCCAAGGCCTCATCCAACACAAGCGTCACATTTCAAGGAGGGTACGGACGTGATTCCTGCTCTCTCTGATAATTTGCCCACCGGGCTACTTGAATTTTCTTTGGCAGTGATAACCAAACTTATGTAGATGCATAACAGACAGATTCTGTTCAGGCAGCCGATCAAAGCGTAAGAACACATTAGGGAGGCTTGGATGCACGTAAAACGCGAACGTGAACGCGAAATTTTTTCAGCACCGGTTACCTCATGAGGAGGTCTTAGAACTCGGGCTCGAATCTTGGTCACATCAAAAGTTTTATCTCGCCACGAAAGTCAAAGATGTAGGTTTTTGTTTTCATCTGTCCTAAGATCTCCTTAGAATAATGACCAAGTGTTCAAAGCATTTCACGTTCGCGTTTTACGTGCATCTAACCCTAAAGGGGCGTTCACACTATCGCGGAAAAATCACACTTTCGCGCTGCGCTCACCGCATTGCATGAGCTCCCAATCGCCGATTATTCCAAAATAGAAAATTCCACTCTGGTAACGTTGGGCTTCTCTGATACCTCATTGGCTGCGCTTTGGTAAGGTCAGCGCACCGCGGTCAAAGTTCAACAGATTTGAACTTTGACCCAGCTCAAAACGTTGTGCGCGTCGCGATATGCCGCGCACAAGCGGCAAACCAGTTTGTGTACAAACCAATGGAACAGTGTGATTTTTCCGCGATAGTGTGAACGCCCCTTAATGCAGGCGAATGTTACGCGCGCACTTGAATCCTGTTTGTCATTTAGCATCATGGCATGCATTGTGAAATTTTGCGCTTTTAAAACTGAGCAAATTTTTGTGCTAAAACGTTGGAATTGGGCCCATGTCTTTCCAAGAAACATATACAGAGGTATAGATTCCATTTGAAAAGCGTTTAAGCCTTCATGCTTGTAGGGATATCCAGGATTCACTTTCGTAGACTGGTGTGGCCACCACATAGACTTTGGTATGTTGTCAGTTTGCTGATATTAAATGAAAATGGCATCTCTTATATAGCGCACATATCTATCCTGTGAGATACCGTTATCACCCTGGTCATTGGGCACAACTTCCTGGATCTCGAAAGGTATATACCTTGTGTCGAAGTTTTGGCCTGTGCCGTCCAGTTGAAGACGTGCTTGGACAAAAACAGTAGTCCTAACCCGGCTGCCTCACTCCATTGCAGATGTCGCAATGAACTAGGCTCTTAGTGAGGCCGTACATTGAACTGTACACGATGACCATTCCCCTATATATATCTGTCTTCATGTTCGAAGCCAAACGGGGCAGTTGAACATCCAAGACTTTCCGGCTGCGTTCGGGCGTGCAGTTCTCGTTACTCGGGAGTAATGCGTGCGCATTGCACTCGGGTCACATAACGCGAACGGCAAATCCGCAGTCCGCGTGCGCGAATTGCAATCAGTGAAGATAGACGTCTCTTGCCATCACTGCACAAAAAACTCCCCATTTGTTGGGGAGTAGTGAGAGCATACTCTCACTGACCCGAGTGTCGTTATTCTTGCCGTTCACGCGCGCAGGAGTATAACTCGTGTTAACACGAGTACACGCCCGAACGCAGCCTCCAAGACTTTCCCGAGACCAAAAACGAGTCGCATTTTCTGCTTGACACACAAAAGGGTGTCTAATTACACTGTTTCTGATATGTTGATATTTTAACAGTTTAATTACTTCTACATTAAGATACGTTAAATTAATTATGCATATAAGGACATTTATTTGGCAAAGGTCTCGAAAAAGTCTTGCTGAGACAAAATTGAACGTGGGTGTCACTATAGAACTAGTCTCGTACCCCGACCTGCTGTGGATGCTCGCTGTGGGTGCTCGGTGCGGGCCTTAACCAATCACCGATGAGCTCTCATCGTGATTCCCAGACCGTCCGTATATTAGCCTTTTGTCAAGGCCTCGTGAATTTGGGCGATTTGGTGACTTGAGTAGAGTCTATACGCGCAGAGTGAATTACTCACTTGGCCTTTTTCGAACTGACAGGCAATTCTTATGTTTTTCTTTATTTTTGCTACCAAAAGTGGTAGCAGAAATCAGCCAGTCACGTGCAGGTCACTCCATGCAAATTACGCAGGGAGCTCCTACAAACAAGGGAGGTAGGCTTACGCTTTTGAATTTACTGGGTACATTAAACGGCAAATAAATTAAATCAAATGGGAATTATATTAGTTCCGTATAAAATGTTGATGTAATAAACAATTTATGTCAAATATAAACGTATTTTCATGAAGCTCGATGGTTTTGTGTCGAAGTAAATATAAGTGCCGTACCTACGTTGGTAATGAACGAGGCCATAACGCCGCAAGCCATGTGATTGGTCAATTTGTCCTGCGGGAACTGTACGTGACTTGCATCACACGCGCGCGTGCAAAACAAGCTCCTAGCGCCCATTGGCTCAGTTGAATGTTTGTTTTCGATTTCTGTTTTCAAAATCTTTACGTGCAGAGTGGGGCGTGGGTAATGTTGTGACGTTGCACATTCGGGTCAACTGCTTGCATGTAATGAATAATGTAGCAGTTGCCAGTTCGAAAAAGGCCTTATGGCAAAACAGAAGGCATAGCGTTTGCACAGCCTTCGTATACTCCGCTCAAGACGCCCAAACCCCAAAGCCATAAGGCCTTGTCAAAAGGCTATCCGTATATGTGCGAGCATCCACAGCAGGGTCTGGGTAGGCCTACGGGAATATAATAGAAACACGATTCAGTATTAAACTTTGAGCACTTAGCACCGCCATTATCGGGAAATAAAGGTTGGCGGCGTACGAATTTCGGGAACAAACTTTGTCGGGCAAACGGTATTTTAAACACTCTGGTCCTTTTCCAATTCCATAGACTGCCGAAGTGAATACGTCATATTTTGTTAGTTGCTGCCTATAGGCAATGGCTCTACACTAAAAAATCACTAAACCGTGCAGTCCCTGTCCTTTTGCAATGGTACTTTTTCCGACAGCCATGATGTTCAGAGCCAATCACCATGGCAACACGTCACACTTCGGCTAGCGGTCTATTATAGGGCGGTTTCACGTTGTTACGGGTCACTAAACTTTCCGTGTTTGTCCCCCAGATATAGAGGGGAGAGAACAATACGTACAGCCACGTGCAGAAACGTGCGTGGCTCGTTTTCTCCCTTCGTCCGGAGGACAAACACTGTATACGGGAGAGTTTGGTGACCCGTGACAAAGTGAAACCTAAAAGGATTCTTTTAAATTATTCCCAGGATGTTTGAAACTCAATGGGTGCATGGCCTGGGGGAGTCCCCTCTGCCACATATCGTGCACTTTTAAACTATTTCCATAATTTTGATGCCATGTAATTTCTCATTAACATTCTGAAATTTCGCGCCCTTGATCCGTATTTTTCCAGGGATATCGTCAAAAATCCACTAGGGTTTAGTAAATGTGATTCCATATTAAAAGCAGTGATTACATCAACCTTTTTGCTTCCACATCCAAATTGAGGATTGAAAATTTCCTGTTTTCTTCCCATGGATAGTATTTTGGGGAGGTATTTCATATGATTGTTAGGGTTAAAACGAAATCCATATTTTGGAACGAATCAGGTCACGCTTCTTTAAAGGCAAGGCTCGTCAGCAATGCGCGCCCGCCAAATGTGTGCCACGCAATACGCAGCTCCATAGCAAAGGCATGGAGCTAGCTGCGTGTTTCGAACACGAATTTGGCGGGCGCGCATTGCTGACGAGCTGTGCCTTTAATGTGTACAAAGCTTAAAGAGCGCCCCCAACAGCCAATAGAATAAAGACACATTGCCCACCGATAGACTGGTACCACGATAATCTTTCAGCTGTTTTAGGGGAATACATAAGAGAGGATGGGAAGCAGACAACTTATGCACGGCGTTTTATTTCGCGAAAAAAAAGAAAGTGATCCACTCATTTCTGCAAAATGAACACCGTATTATCCCGAGCAAACACTATTTTTGCATTCACCCTAAGTGTACTAGCAGCTCTAACATTTGGGTGCTTTTTGTCGACAGTTTTCGACAGTAATATTGCTCCGTTTTACGTGGAAACGGCCAAACATCTGGTGTAAGTCTGAAGTTGACATGGTTGATGAGTTTATCATGCATTGGCATAGTAGACCCGTAAACAGGGCTTCGGAAAATACTCAGCCCTGGACTGGAGCCGTTTCTAACCCAAAATCTGTGGCAAATTCAAGCAAATGAAATTTGTCCCTTGGCTCTGATATTTGCTCAATAGGTGCACTCACCCCAACCAATGTTCAAATATTCCAAAGAGTACGCATCGATCCGATGTCTAGTTTCGGTGAAATCGTGGGCAAACTTGAGACCCTCCGTGCGATAAAATACAGACCATTTGCACAAAAATCAAATATGCGCATGTGCGAGAGCGGAGAGGTCAACACTAGACTGGTTCTCTGTCCTCATATTTACAGAGAACCAGTCTAGTGTTGACCTCTCCGATTGATAGGTGCATAATTAGTCAACATGAACACAATATCTGAAAAAAATTGAAATCCAAAATGTGTCATTTTCTCCCCGTTACACACTAATTCCCCCTGGGACTCGCCCAAACCTTGTCGGGCATAACCACTACGCAGGTCCTTGAGGGAAATAAGCCACGATGAAGATTCAGCTTACAATTTCAGTGAAAAAATGAGGCATACTGAGTTGTCGGTTCACTCGGGATGACGCTCATTGCTTTGTGCAGTCTGGTGCGCACACTTATCCACACCCGAACTGCGACAGCAGCATACGTCCGACCAACCGACTGAAGCGCACACACAATCAATCAATGACTGCGATGCGATTAATATATTTAAGTGCCATTAAACAGTCGTCATTGTGGAATAGTGACATTGGACGCGAGTCAAGATTGGGTGATGTCACTAATAACGACGACTTAAGCCCGGTTTCCATATAGATGTAACAAACGCAGAGAGTACCGCAAACTAGCAACGCAAACAGTAACGCAGACAGTCGGCAAAGTTGAACCAAGTTTAACTTTGCCGATTGTTTCCGTCTAGTCTGCGTAGAATTCTTTCCCTTGTAGTTGGTTTATCACCTTTTTTTTGCACTTTCAGAAAGAGCACCTACTCCCAACATGGCGAAAAGGTTGATCGTGGCCACATAACCTTTGACCTGACAACGGACTTGGACCCTCTGTTCACCTGGAACACCAAACAGTTGTTCATTTACCTCATGGTGGAATATCAGACACCACAGAATGTACGTTATGTATGCCTACTTCTAGTAAGGATTAAAAAAAAAAAAAACACCCGTGGGGAAAATGGGGGCCTCAAAAATGTGATCTGGACACGCTCCTTTAAATGTAGTTGGAAAGTTAGTGCCGGGTCGCATCAACGAAGGTTTCATACGTACATGTACAAGGACACCAACATCTCATTCTGGACATTGCGTTAATCACAACGTTCACTTCATTCTCGCTGCACTGCAAATTCACCAGCCATTTCAAGAAGAAACATTTCTCTCATTGGTGTCAACCAGGGGTGTGAGAAAAAATCTTGATTCTTATTTTTATTATTTATTTGTTTACAGAAATTAAACCAAGTTGTACTGTGGGATAAAATCATCGTTCGAGGAGTCAAGGCCAATTTCGATCTGAAAAGTATGAACTTGAAATATCCATTTTACGACGACGGCCATGGATTAAAGTGAGTATAATGTATCTTTGTCCAATAAGCTCTTTCTCTGCTGAATTCAAAAATACAACAATCAATTTTTTGAAAATTTCGACTTTATGCTCATTTCGTTGTGACAGGTCACAAATTGATTTATCAAAATATGTTTTTATTTTGTCTACAGAGGTCACGAAAACATCACAATGACATTAAACTGGAACGTCGTACCTGGAGCTGGTATACTGCCAAGGATAAGTGGAGATGGCAAGCACGCATTTAGTTTCCCAAATGTGTACAGTACAAAGAAAATATAGAAACATGTGAGCAGTGTTTTATGGATTGATGAGGGATCTTTTTTTTTTTATTTGGAAAGAATGATAAAATACACACCTTGTTTATTTAAACTCCTCAAAAAATGTTCGGAAAGTCAAGTTTGACTGACGATTTCTCTCTTGTTACTAAATCATTTCCCTTGAATTTGGTATAATTAAACAAAAAGCCCTGTTATTCCTCTTTACAGTGATGTGTCGTTTGTTATGATTAATCAATTGGGGGATGTGCAGTATAGCGGAATACAGGGGTGGGTGGAAAGTGAAATGTCACAAAATTCACTGCTAATGTCACTGCTTTTTGACAATAGCAATGCATTTCACTTTACACCCGCCCCCGTATTCAACTGTGCTGCACATCCCCCTATTGCTTAATCCTATCAAATGACACATCATTGTAAAGAGAAATAACAGGGCTTTCCAAAGATATAAAATTCAAGGAAAATTATTTTGCAACAAGAGATAAATCGTCAGTCAAACTTGACTTTCAGAACCTTTTTTGAGGAGTTTATATTAAATTTATGATTCAGATTAAACTTTTGAGGACCATCTTTTCACGTCATGCATCAGTTTTAAAGCACTAAGTAGTAATTTGTGGGGTTGGTTTTAGGTAAGCTTCATTCAAGTTTTTATTGTTACCATTGACTTCTAGAGAGTTCAGTGGATTTTCTGTTTACATGTATTTCATTTTAGAAAGTACACTATTAGTCTAGAGAAACTCGGTTTTGTGATGAAATTAAGCATGTGTTCATGCAACTTTGAATTATATTGTTGAAAAATAAAAACAGGAAATTTCTTTTAATTTTTGTCCTTTTGTCCACTGTTGGGAATGTATTGCAACAAATATACAGTATGCTCATTGAATATGCACATAAATTAAGTGTCATGAATAATATTAAGTATATCACTTATTCATAATCATGACGCTTCCCTCCGTCAGAGCATATGGAAATGTTTGGTGATTTTTATATACATTTTTCAACTCAACAATTGGCAAATGTAATTTATCTACTTGCTCTTTAAGACACCTTTGTAGAAAGAATAAAAAAAATAACATAAAACATTTTCTGTCAGTCTGTACATAATTATTTATTCAGTGGCTTTTTATGTTACAAAATTCTCAAATTAGTCGGAGTAGTTTGCTGCATTTGCTCAAGATACATTACCAAAATCCTTTTTGATATTTCAAAAATGATTTCTAGCAATTCACTGCATTATACCCTTTTCAATCCAAATCTCGACTTTTGCATTTACAGTCTATACCGAGCAACAAAACAAACATACAGATTTTCTCCACTTTGATTGAACTCGGTGGAGGAGTGGTGGACTTTCGGTCGAGCAGTCCATGGTTCGAAACCTGGCCATCGCACCGTATTGTGTCCTTGGACAAGACCCTTTACTCCACGTTGTCTCTCCCACCCAGGTGTATAAATGGGTACCAGCAAATACGATTGGGGAAACCCAACTAGTTGCTGGGGGTAGACCTGCGATGGACTGGCATCCCATCCAGGAGGAGTAATGCTCCTAGTCACTCAATGCCACAGAAACCGGGGATGAGTATTTGACCCAGCATGGGCTCGTAAATGACTTAACTTGATTGAAATAAAAAGCTGTCACCCCAAGCATTGTGCAGTCATGTATGATTAAGCTGTTATGTGAATATTTCGATGTCAACCTACCGGTAATCACAAAAGTGATTTTCTAATTTTGATTAAACTGAAAACTTCTCTTGTTGCTTTGTATAGATTGAGCTGAGATTCCTTCAAATATTCTACATTTTGTGTACAGTGTAACAAAAAAGAACCCAGCTTTTCTCGTTTCCCCAAACATCCATTAGCCATTAACAAAATCTGAGCAGGGATATGGCTTTTGCTCCTGATATCAAACCTATAAAAAAAAAATGCCGGGAAAACATTACCATATTTTGAGAAAAATTACCTTGCTATTTTTAGACGTTAAAATTCTGACTTCTGAAATTACAGGGCTAGTGACATTTTTGGTACAATTTTGGTAATTTCAGGAAATGTTTTTTAAAAGAATATGCATCTTATCATGAAACAAGAAAGATTATACATTGCCTGCAATAGACTACTAAAGTGTGACGTCAGTTGCCATGGTAATTAAACATTCGCTGGTAATCTGAAACACGCAGTGGTAAAGTGCAGGGAAACAGTTCACTGGTTTTAGTGTAGACCCAATAACCATGACAACACACAAAGGGTGACGTTTTCACTTTAGTAGTCTATTCCTAATGAAGATAACAAAACTTATTTAACATTGTAGTACAGTCGATGTACACATTTAGGTACTGGTCTACGGTTTAGAATATTGCAAAAAGTAAGATACATGTATATACTATCCTAAAAAAGAAATGCAATTTTAAGAAAGTATGATTCCTCTGAAAGTTTTTTGAATACAATGACCTTGTAGATAACATGACACTGATGGACCAATCACTCTCTAGACTGTTCTACTTAATGATTTCCTCCAAGTTCAAAAGGACCCGTTTGATCAAAATAATGAAATGTGAAATCGTGTTTCTGGAAGAATCATGCAGTTAAAGGCTCTCAGAAAATTGTTTAACCTTATTGAACCTGCGTGGGATTAGCTGCGCATCTCACAAACGGCCCCAAAAGTGCAGAAGCTCAAGAGGCACTTCAGATAGAATGGCGCACCCTGCCTCAGTGGCTCTTACAGAGGCTGTTGTAAGTTGCCCTTGCCACAATACCATACAATCAAGTGTATAAGGTGCACCCATGTATAAGGGGCACCTCCAACTTTGGACATCGAAAGGGAAAACAAATTTCAGATTTTACGTCTGTGACCGGCCCTGATCGCACGCATGCATCAAGCTTTGGCCATGCGATCGCATCAAGTAGGTGTTGATAGTATACACGATACTGACCAATAAAATGATACATCTCTCGGCCTTTTCGATCTTTTGATCACAATATAATTTGCCTTTTGTTTTTGAAACCGTATGTCTAAGAACCAAACTACACAGAAATTTGGTCTTGAAAATTACCTATCAGCTTGTATAGTACACAAATGGAGTAATACCCTTGCAATAAATCTTTGGCATGGAACTCATTGAACTAAAATCATAAACCTTTCTTTGGTTCTTGCATAAACCAACACTTTAGTGTTCGAGTTCTTGCAAGTGTTTCAACGTACCTCCAAAACAAGCATTTTGTGATAAATGTTTACATAAATAGCCATGTAAATACATGTATTTACATTTTCAGTGAAAATGCAATAGGTCCTTTAATTACAGAAACACCGACTCAAGTCAAGTGTATGAAAAAGATGATTCCTGTCTCTGCCCCTCTGCCATGGGTGTAACAACTGTACATTTCATTTGTACACCTACAAAATATTCACATCTTTCAGAGAATTTATATACAACTTACTCTGGATTTTGAGGTTGCTTTCTGCTTAAATTTTGCGACTTCAACATTCTAAAATTATAAATAATACTGATTCTCTTCTCATGGGTTGCCCATACATGCTGTCATGAAGAATGAAAATGTGACCTTATATTAATCTTAAACCCTATTTACATTAGCAGCGTAGCCATGTAGCATGCTTTATTCACTGACGATGATTAACTAATCTTCGTCATCAAAACGAAGTGACTCGAAGGGTCTTTGTTGCATTCTAGTAATATTTTTAATGGTAATAAAAAGAATATTTTTATTAACTTCATTGTATAAGATCAACAGATAAATAGTAATTTAATTCCTAGCTACTTATTACATCTGCATTATTTGGCAAAGATAGTGGTCCTGGATTATTTTGCCAAAAACCCAACTTTCAATAAAATAAAATAAAATAAAGTATTACTGACCAAACTTTAAAGGGACATTGTGGTCAGGGCTAGTTTCACCTCCAAGAATAAATGTTAAATAATTTCATAAATTTCCCAAATTTCACAGGCTTCCCATGGAGATCTTTTGGGGCAGAAAATGCAATTTTTTGGACATTTTGGCAGGGCATTGAAGTTTCACAGAAAATTGTCTGTCAAAAGTCCCTTTGCATCTCTTGATGAGTTGCGCAAAATGATAAATATGGTGTGCAATGACAGTTACACCCGTTTCATACAGGCGCACCAGAATCGCGCCGAACTAATTGTATTAAGCCGATTAAAATTTGGTATCAGACCGACGTTCTTATTGCGAGCCGTGCGCACACTAAAGATCGACGTCTGAAACCAAGTCGCTCTTTAGTCGTTCTGACCGACTGGAACAGTCGATCTTTCGACTTCTGGCGAACCAAGTTGCTCCAAATTGTTTTATACGTCGAACTTAATTCAAAATTCTGGGATAATTTAGCTCGGCGCGACTCTGGTGCGCCAGTATGAAACGGGTGTAAGGGGATCATGCAATATTTTAGAAGTTTTGGCCGCAGCACGCAGTTTCCGCCACTATTGCATCCACATTAGAGGACGCCAAGTCTAAAGTGGCAGATTTTAAAATTTATTTTTTTGCATTGCTTTTAAATCTCACCCTTTTGGACAAAGCTCATGGAATTCGCTCAAAAAATTTGTCAGGCCTTGTTTACATGACCTGAAATTTTGGTTAAAATCCGTTGGCAAATGACAAAGTTATTTATAATCAGAAATAGGAAAATTGTTTTGACACGTCGTAGAATACCACAAAGGATATATCATATAATTTAACACAATACTAATTCTTTCAAATGAACTTAAACATTGTGAATTTGGATTAAAATCTCACGATAAATTGAAAGACATTTGAAACAGATATTTTAAATTTGTCATCTACATTTCGCTTGAATAAGTCACTTTTTGAGTGAACCAGAATCAATAGCAATTATTTTATTTCTTGCAAACTCTACTTGAAAAAAAACCCAAAAAAACAGTACCTATGTATGTACATACATGATACTGTCAACATGTATGTACATGTGCGTAATTGATAAAATAATAATTGTGTACGTAAAAGACAGAAGTGCAAGAATATTTTTATTTGAACGGCAGCGTAGAAGTGGTTAAAGGGAGAGGAAACACTAGTTAGAAATAGGCTACTAAAATGTGACTTCAGTTACATACCAGAGTAAGTGGGTCTGAACATTCGCTGGTAATCTCTAAAGACCATTGCTAAAGTGCAGGGAAACGGTCTGGTGGTTTTAGTGTAGACCCGGTAACCTTGGCAACATACAGAAGGATGACGTTTTTACTTTAGTACCCTATAGACCTTTATCACGGTGTGTCCTTTTTCTCCTATTAAAATGAACGTAACCAAAGCGAGGCTTGTAGAACAAATTAGTTTGGTCCCTTTTTGAAATTGTTCATTGTGTGCATCACAATGGCACATGCATTGCGCGATCAAGATAGCGTGCAGCATGGACAGCAATTCTTACAGGCGCTCATGATCGCTCGGTTACGCAGACGCACTGATCGTACCCCGTACCCGACACGTACTATGGGGAACAAGACAAAGATGGATGCACCGTGATAAAGGTCTATTATCTATGAATAGAAAAAGAAAATGTCATCTCCATGTTCGACAAGTGAAAAACATTGTTTGCAATGTCAGCAAAATAAATAACTGATTAATACGGCTGCGTGTTCTGCCACATTTCAACATTCCCTGCTCTTTTGAATAGGATGACACAACCATGCAATACGTTTGCATCAATATTGAACCCTTGTTTTCCGACTCCAATGCGTCACGAAATATACATATACTCTTCCGAAAAAGAAAACATTTTCTTAAAATATCAATTCTTGTTCAGAACAGATAATTTGGAATTGCTTTCAAGACTGTTCCGCCTTAGTAATTTTATCTAGGTCTGAAGGGGCGTTCACACTATCGTGGAAAAATGGCTTTGTGCGCACCTGTGCCATTGGTTTGTACAGAAACTGGTTTGCCGCTTGTGCTCGCTTGTCCCGATGCGAAAAACGTTTTGAGCTAAGTCAAAGTTAAAATTTGTTGAACTTTGACAGCGGTGCGCTGACCTTTCCAACGCGCAGTCAATGAGGTATCAGAGAAGCCCCAAGTTACCGGAGTTGAATTTTCTATTTTGGAAAGATCGGCGATTCGGACATCATACAATGCGGTGAGTGCAGCGCGGCAGTGTGATTTTTCCGCGATAGTGTGAACGCCTCCTTAAGAGGACCCCTTTGAACAAAGTGATTCCCACAGCAATGGAGTGTGTACATTTCCTTAATCCTGTAATTACGGGCTTCCACAAAACAAATTTCTTTTTGGTTTTCAACCTGATTAAACCTGCGTTGGAACTGCGTGTCTCAGAAACTGCTCAAGAAGTGCAGGTTCTCAGGGACCACTTCAGCAGAGTGGCGCACTCTGCCTCAATGGCTCTTACAGAGAATGGTGCACTCAGCATTGTCAAAAGGGATCTGGTTTAAAAAATTAACATCGCTTTTCTGGCAATTAAAGGCAAGACTCCTCAGCAATGCGTGCGCGCCAAATTTGTGCCATGAAATACGCAGCTCCATAGCAAAGGCATGGAGCTGCGTATTTCGTGGCACGAATTTGGTGCGCGCGCATTGCTGACGAGCCTCGCCTTTAAGCAACCTTCTGCGAGTGTCTCCTCCTCCTTTTAATGAAGCCAGTTTACCACTAACAGCAAATTGGCACGAATCTGAAATCCATGGCCAGCCAAGGTCTGACAGAGATGCTACATTTAATCAAGGTCATTCAGCTTGTTAACAGCGTATACTTACAAATTGACATTGCAAAAAATGATAGCTAGAGGTCCCTGGCTTGGTAGAAGAGAATATACCCAGAGTCGGACGTCTTCTGCACCTCGGTTGCAAGTCCGTAGAATTCCTCAATAGTTGAAATATCAATTTTCTGCGGAGGTAGGCACATAAAATTGTGCTTAGGGCCGTCCAAAGTTGTCAACATTTTCACAATTCTACAGAGCGTAGTATTTTTCAAGACCACCCCCACCCCCTAGAAATACTACTTAGGGGCTGTCCATAAAGTACGTACACACGGAGGTTGGCATTTTTGAAAAAAAAATTGATAAAATCGAGATCGTGCATGTACGACATTGGCACTGAAAGAGTTAAATGCATCATTTTTTAGCACATGTACATGTATGTATTTGTTTGGTACTGCAAAATCGG
Organism: Henricia sp. BOLD:AAB3569; assembly: GCA_037783545.1. Lineage (NCBI taxonomy): Eukaryota > Metazoa > Echinodermata > Asteroidea > Spinulosida > Echinasteridae > Henricia > Henricia sp. BOLD:AAB3569. Next base: position 62,604 of record JBBELK010000004.1, read on the forward strand.
AATATAGAATTAAGTAACGACAAAGACATGCTAAAGCTTTTCGACTTGCACTCATCAGAGCAAAGCGCAAGAATGGCGTGGGTACGCTTATCGATATAATATAAGGCTGAAAGCGGGAATGACGTGATCAGAATGCTGTGCGCTGATTGGTCAGCTACTGCGCATGCGCAGTTAGACCACAAGTAGCGTGTGAACAAATTCTTTCTGGCGACATAACACAGGTTTAGTGAAGTGTATGTATGTGGCTTCGAGCATGTGCAGATGCATGATACTGCATGCTCTGGCCAGTACAGTGAACTGCTGTTCCCTGTATTGTTTAGAGCACTCTGGGTGATCAAGCAAGTATTGTCCTATAGCAGATGTGCATTCGGGCTGTGTGGCAGCTTTGCGAGCGTTCTTGCAGACACGCGACAACTGTTTGTGGGAAGCAGGCAAGTTGCTGCGGATGGAGGATGGAACATGCTGTTTAATGCAATCCGACAGTCTTTGTACATAAAGGATGATTAACTCTTGAACCGCTGTTGGCTGTTTTTAACCACTCGACTACCGAGCATGCCGATGGCGAATTTGATGGTACTACAGCGGGCGACGCACTTAATGTACATGTATAGTGCATACCGCATCGTGAAGGGGCAAAATTACAGATGCAATAATTCCTTATTTCCTTAGACTTGTTTGTAATTTTTTAGACGTAGCCATATAACTTGGCCTATAGGTAATGGTACTCACATCTACAAGGTCATCATCGAATAACAGCCAGAAACCGTGACTCTTGACGATGGTAATATAGTGCCCTCTATTGGGACCACTGCAACAAACAAAATATAAACAAGTCGGAAATATTCGTGATTTAGATTTTCCTTTTGTAATCTAGCACATATAATACTTATCCATTTTACAATGACATGTATCACAAAATTTTGACATTTATATTAATTGCTTTAATTTGCCATTATTAACTTCTTTTAATATTTTCTAACTAAAATTCCATGATAATAATTAATTAAGAAAACATGGAAATAAATGTGTAAGAATTTTTTTTTAGAACCCAACGAAAGATTTTAGAACCCAACAATCATATAAAATGCACCTATCTTACCTTCCGCAGTGAATAACAACAGCTACCAAATCGTACAACTTGTCTGGACTTGTCGCATCGTCGGACTGAAAAACCAAGGGCAAAACAAAATACATGAAAGCAAATTATTTTAATACAAATGTGGACAAATGTCCATGAGTTTGAGAAATCTGGATGCAGTAAAAAACAACTTGGGTCCACCTGGATTCGAACCGCGGACCTTCTGCTTAACGTGCATACGCCCTACCAATGCATAGTTCCGATTTTGCCCAGTTAACCCCGCCCCCTTGGACATTGTTGCTATGGCTCACACGCTATCGTCAAAAATGGCGTCACACAACGCACAAAGCAATAGGACTTTCAACGGAAAGCACAGATTCATTGAAGAAAACTCAATAGTATTCATGTTTCAGGGTCAACAGTTATCTTAGAACACATTGAGTAAAGGGCCAGTAATACAGGGATATCATATCATCACGAAATATAGCTTTCGTACCTTTGTACAACGAAACGACCGGCCTTGAAACCAAAAATTCACCCGGATCGTCGCATACAACACTACAAATTGTATGGGGCCGGCAGAACATATCGCGTGATCATGTTGTTGTGAGCGTACAGTGCACACTCTGTGCTCTGGGTGACATCTACTAGCTCTGTTGTGATTGGTCGGCGGGTTCGGTTGATTGACAGGTCGGAACCATGCATTGAGCTATGACGCCAACTGGTGGCCTTGAAACACGGTATTGCAGTTGTTCCTCACTGATTCGTACTGGCTATCACGTGAGCTTAACCAGCACTACAGAGGGATAAACCCTTCAATGAGATAACCACCTCTCCCAAAGAGAACTTAACTCTTTTACTACAGGATTTTTTAAAGGTATGTGACGTAATTAATTGAAGGTCACTGTTTGTTTGTGTGTAAAGGCTCGCCGCTGGCAGCGGCGAGCCAGCCAGAATCAGACAATTATTGAGCTGCTATGAGCGGCGTGCCATAGTGAAAGAGTTAAGATATGACCCAGACCCCCTACCCAGCTGTGTTTATAATGTGCTTGTTTGTGCTTAAAATGTTCAACATCTTTGAAAACAAAATCCACAAAAATGTTTAGACCTAACAACAATACCACTCACTGTGTTCATTAGTCTGAGCTCTAGCGGGAATACAACGCGGTATGACAGCTTGGTGTATCGATGGACCTGCTCCATGTACTTGAATCGCTTCAGATGTAAGGCAAGGATCTGAGGCAGTTTCTTGACTTGCATTCTGGCAAATGAGGAAAGGAAAACCAAAACATTAATACTGCACTCTTACAGTGAAATCTCTATTTAGAACTCTATTTTGATTCAAAGGAGAATCAATTCCCATCAAAGGTTGGGGAGCGTGGGGTTAGATTATGGGGTATGTTGACACATTGATACTCATTTTTACAGTGGCTGGCGACACCCAAACATTACCGGATGTTGCACGCAGTCGAAAGCAATCTATAATGCCCAAGGAGATTTTTTGCTCAACTTAAAATCGAAGCTTTGTATTTCCTTGAGATTTGACAAAAAATTTGAAAACTTTGTTTACCTTTTTTGCGCTTCTTGCTTGCTGCAACACGTCTCACAATAGTATTTACATTCATGACAAAGTGTCTCGGTGTTGCTAAACCCTCTGTAAACAAAACAAAGCATGGTTGTAGTCGAGTCCACCACAGGTCCTCACAAGTCCCTGGGACTTAATTCAAGTCACAAGCTATTCAAATGAACTCCAACAAAGGCATTATTTTGTGCGTGTTTATCTTTTGCTTCTTGTTACTGGACTGGTGACTGACTGGTGACTGACTTGTGCAGGACTTGTCACAGACTTTGTATCGGTTCAGGACTTGTGATAGACTTGTGATGAACTCGACTACACCCCTGAAACAAAGTCAAATATGCCAATTCCAATCTGCATTTGCGATAATAAAGAAAAGTACTGAGTCAAGTGTTTCAGAAATCAAGTACTTTTTTAGTTTACTAGACCAGAGGTCCAGTGTTTTTTGTCAACTTTGACAGAGTTGAAACAGCAATTCCATGACTCTGGTCTGAGAAAAATGAGCCACTACTTAGCTCTACAGTCTTGTAGATTTTTTTCCCCGAAAATTCAACCCCTGTGTGTGTGTTTGCCTAAGTTTTCAGTTCACATATTACAAGGTAGTAGCATAAAATAATAATAATAAAAAAAGAGAATAATAAATTGGGAATGAAACACCAAAAAGGTTGTATTCAACGTGCTAAATTGATCATTCTAAACCAACACTGATTTTTTTTAAAGGCTTAGTCACAACTATTATTTTGAAGGTTTTGTTTCTCCTTATGTACTAACATGTCCGTCTTATTCATGCTTTAATATAAGTGACATTTTTGACAGTCAAACCTGGGATGAGAGAAAAATTGTGTGGGCCTTATATAATTTACCAGCTGAGCTATGAAGGGAAAACCTGAGGGAGTATAACACGGTGCCTCATACAGCTGGTAGAGCATCTGCTCAATGAGTCAGAGGTCTCGGGTTAGAATCCCAATAAGGACCACACAATTTTTCTTTCATACCAAGTTTGGTTGTTTTATTTCAATGGTGATCAGGCACCACACTAGATAATGCATTAATTTTTTGACGTTAACATTTTTTATTCCTCCAGGTCATGATAAAAAATAAAAAAAGCCTTAATACTGGAAAACTCTGATTCCCCCTTTACAAACCGACTATACCCAATTCAGCATATTTTTACTGGTGAGTGGCAACTGTGTATAACTAATCAAGATTATATTTCTTGTTGGAAACCCAGTGTGGCTTAAAAACAAAACCTACTTGAGACAGTGGGTGATAGATGTGTTCTGCTCCACATCCACAGAAAGATCAAGGAAATCCTCATCCTTGCTGCTCACCTGTATCCATGGAAACAAAATAATAAACAAAATATACAAAAAATCAATTGCATTTGAAATTTTAACAATAAAATCTACATGCACACACACTGTTGGGAAAAGTCCACACACTGTGAAAACATTTTTTGGCAGAAAATTTTCATAATTCGTAAAATGAGAAGGAATTCCCACAAGAAGAAAAAGTGTGCAAAGGATTTCAACTCACCCCTTCGCAACAGAGACACCGTGTTTCGTTGGTGAGGGTCCCTTGAAATATATCGTGAATCCACGTTGGTTCATTCTTGGAGAGGTAGTGGTCATTATTGTTGCTTAGTGAACCGTTGGGAGTGCTCGCTTTGCTGTTGGGTTTGCTGGCTTGCTTGTCGGCCACTTTCTCGGCTACGAAACAAAAATAGGTATGCACGTGAATGGAGCCATTATACGATAAACGCAATATGGGGTTAAAAAATGACGTTCATTGTAGGCTGATGACAAGGGGGACAAGGGGCAAAGGGGATTTCATGATCCAGCATTTAAGCAAATGTTGTGAAACAAGGATATGCGACTGTGAACAATACTTGTCCCTTCCGTAATGTATTTCTCTTTCTCGTCAGTAAGGCAGACTTTATGAGCTCATTTGCTGCTGAGATGAAATATTATAGACCGTGTCAAATAGCTGCCATCTTGTGGGGAGACTTTAGATATTTAAATTGGTAAACAAGGTAAGCACAAAATCTGCAACCAAGCATGTCCTCAAGGAACAAAGAAACTGCCCTGCCCTACAAGATGGCGGCTATTCGATACGTAGTAGCCCTTATTAGGGAGGACATACTCCTGGAATATACTGTTATAATGTGCTGTCTAGGGGGAGGAAAGTCGACACATGACATGTGCTAGCACTAGTCGTGATACCAGCTGTGTTCCTGTATACGTAAGGCCACACATGGTAAAAATGAACATCTTGGTAAAAATTAACAATATGTTGCTACCGGCTGAAATAGCAACTATTAAGATGCGCCAGCAGTACGTGAAAGGATGTATCTTACCGGACAAAATATCAGTTATTGTGTTAAGCAGATAGATAAGAAACTCATGTGCATCCTGTTGCATGTAGTTGTCGAACACCTCTGGGAAACGAAGAACGAACGAAAATTATAAAATAATAAAGTCAAACCTCAATAATAGCACTGTTGGTGTAAACTGACAAAAATGCTTGCCGCTTGAAGGGGGCAGTGTCAGAGTTTGCGCATGCACCAAATCCTTTCAATTAGAATGTAGCGCAATTTCGTTACACAACACCATTGGTTCGTGTGCGAAAATGTACATCGTGTACTTGGCACGTGCTGCATGGACAGTACAGTGTTCATGAGTGTTTACAATACGCATAATTCAACTACATAGTACATCGTGTTGCGTGCCTTTGTTCAATTTCACATCGCACGCGCCTAATAAGCATACCAGTTTTGGTGGAAATCAAGGTTGAACAAATTGCTGTATCCAACCATGTCATTCATATCATTCGATGTCGTTTCTGTCATGTTTTGTCTGTTTTTTTGATGGGATGAAAATACTCTTTTTCGAACGATGCCCGCACACCCGGTGATATTGATGTCTGACGGCTTGAAAATACGGTAAACAGTGCCATTTCAAATAAATAATAATGCATCAGGACAACCTGACAGTTGACAAGTACACCACTGCCAGAATTACTAAAGAATTTTAAGGGATGGCCAAGATTAAATAGGATATATGCAAAACCCGAGCGACGCAATTTGAAAAAGTTAGCCCAACTTTTTCAAGTTTTGCCGCGCATGCGCAAACCGTGACACAGCCCCTTTAAGTTGATTCTGTGGTTTTCAGTGCGTCATTTTACAGCAAATTCTCTCCATGCTGCATTTTTTCTAGACGACACGCATCAAATTTATGTCAGTGTGAATCTACTCTTACAGTTATCGAATGCAAAGTCTTACCATTTTCTTTGCGTAGCCTCGCAACAAACTTCTTGGGTGCAATAACACCAGTTTTCTTCTTCTGTGTGGTGATGTTGTTGAAGAGGTCACTTAGGCAAGTCAGAAGGTTTTCTTTCTTTTTGGGCTGTGACCGATAACTTAGGATCCTGTCCCTGAAGGGTTTGCAGAAGTACAATGCCTGGAGGACCGAATTGCAGTAGCACGTGTTGCCGAACTGTGAGAGAGAAGACAGAATTATGCATTTTAAATGTTTGTTCTGTGGGAACTGAAAGCCTTGACGGTTCTTCACTCAGGAACATTCAAAAATGGATTATTTCTTGAACAATTTTAAATTTTCACTGGCATTAAAACTAGAAATATAATGCAAAATGAATGACAACAGACGAATTCACTTTTTCAATACAATACCAATTACCACCTGAGACGAATTTAACACAATTAGGATGAATTAGAATGCTGCCAATTCGAATTACACTGCACCCAAATGAAATTCATTGGAGGCTTATCTAAACTGAAATTGAGAACTGAGGTTGTCGCTGTTTGAGGACGAAATTAAAGTATTGCTCTAGAGAATTTGGTTGATATAGGTGCTAAAATAATTGGAAAATCCTATATAAAGGTGCGTAAATTCTGTGCTTGATGAACCAGCATTCAAGAACAATATCAGTTGAGTTGCTTCCAGTTGCAAGGTTGATGTATGCTAGGCTGTAATAACTATAATTGGGTCAGATGGTAAAACCATGGAGGAAAACTGAAAGGGGCTTACATTGACTAGTCCGAAGTAGTGCTCATTGGCTGGAAACTGGTCAGACCCAATCTCTTTTTCAAGAGCCGATGCATTAGCTCCCTGGAAAAATAATCAGGTCAATTAAAAATCAGCAAAAGCTAGGACAGAGCATGTTTTCACTGAACACGATAACCGTTTTGGAAACGCATCGGAACCGTTATCTTTCTTGTTGAGACAGCCTTAAAGTTATATAGACCTTATCGCTAATACCGCTTGGGCGAGTTTGCACAAAAGCACAACTGTATTATGGGAAGGAAAACGGGGCAAAGTCTGCCCCGAAAACCTTCCCACAATACATTGCTGCTTTTGTGAAAACTCACCCAAGCGGTATTTGCGATAAGGTCTATTGTCCGTGCTATCAGAACATTTGATTTTTTTTTCTCTGAACGAATTTTTAAAGCATTTACTTTATTTTAACGAAAAACCATCATACTTTGTATTTTAGAGATCGGCAAGTAGGCTTACAGCAAGTAGGCCTACGGCAACCCTTTGATTAAAACGCCGTTTTAGCAGACGTTGGTAAAACGCGGAACGGTGGAACGGAACAGTGGAACAGAGGGGTGGAGGGGTGGAGCAGAATGCGGAACATGGTACAGTGGAATGGAACGGTTCCGCATTCCGTTCCGCGTTCCGCGTTTTACCAACATCCCGTTTTAGCACCTTGCTATAGACTTGCCCAAGTCTGACTTCCTGTCGACCTGTGTTTGGTCTGTTGTTTGCGGCGTGTGGCCCTCCCTCTGGGCTGGAGGCTTGTCAAATCTCTTTTTTTCTATCTCGGAAGACTTTCCGAGATAGAAGAAACAGAAGAAAGGAGATTGGACAGGCCGCCGGCCTGGCATGCATGGTGGAGAAAGTGCTGTGCGCTGCGGACCAAACACGGGAGTCAGACTTTTGGTTTTAACTTAAAATTTAACTTTTGAATTATATTTTCCAAGTTTATACCAGTGCGTGGATTTCGTCCGCCTCATCACCGGTCACAAACCCCGCCCCCGCCCCCGCCCCCGCCCCGCCCCGCCCCCTCCCCGGCCGCCCCCGTCGCGAAGAGAGAGAACGCACTATTTTTCAGCGAGTAAAATCCTTCAGCACTTAGAAAATACGTAACGAAAATGTGTGCATAAATAGAAAACTACTCATCCCAGGGTTTCACTAGACCCTGTAAACTGCACAAACAAAGTAAATATTTCTCACCATCTTAAAAAATGGGAAGGAACTCCCCGATCCGGCATTGGAAAAACATCACATTCTCGAGCGATGGAAACTTTGGTCGAGTTCCAGCCGCATGCATGTTGACATAACACAATGTACACTGTACTGACGTACATGTACATGTGTACGTGTTACAAGCACTACTAGACCTCCGAGCCAGACTGCTGTACCCCGAGGTCAATGACCTCGGTCAATCAAATAACGTAGTTTATCGCGTGAATTGTCACGTGAACACGAGATCTCGCTCTCTTTTCAACGTCGGCCATTTCACCACGGTACGTTAGAAGAGAAACGTGCATTTATTTTACTGAAATTTAAGATGTTTGCCAGATTTATATTCAAGATTTGGTTGAATGTTTACAATGTCCAATATTTGAAGAATTAAATCGTGGGAATTGCAAGTGAAATTGTATCTGTAAAATGCGTAAAACATGTTTTAAAAATCAAAACGTGCAAGTTGCAGTTGCACATGCATGTGACATGTGTACTGTTGGACTGTTGTAGACTGGTTCCCGCTCCACATTTTCCACATACAACGACTGAATTTGAGGACCGGCTACCATACATAGTGTTTAGAGTAGCACTAAGCATTACGTCGTGCATTTATTTTTAGGAGCGCATAACCGTTAATTTGTTTACGGCACGAGTGTAGGCCTTTAAGTTTAACAATTTTAAAAGGGTTATTCAGAGGATCCAGCCTCATTAAAATACAGGAAAACAATAGAATTCAGGGGGTCAGAAAGAATTGAGAAGTTGATCATGGCTTCAGACCTCCCCCCGTATGGAATTCAATTGCACAGATCTCATCATGGTGAAGACAAACACAACAGGTTACCGGCGGGGAACGCGGTACATGTTCGCGCGGGACTTCCGCAAGAAGGGTGTCGAGCCGCTGTCGACTTTCCTCCACGTTTACAAGAGAGGCGACTACGTGGATATCAAGGTACAGTGCGATCATCTGTAAAACTACATTTTTTTGATAACCGGCCGTGGTACCTGTGCCCTTGAGCAAGGCACTTAAACACACTTGCTCCATCCTTCAGAAGGGATGTAAAGCCGTTAGTCCATTGTGTTGTGTAACGCACCCAAAAGATCCCAGAGCACTCTTTCATGAAGAGTATAAAGGAGATTCCCGGTGTCTCTGGCCGTTAGCTGCCAATGGCGCCACCCACTTATGTATCTCAATGTTTAGGTGGAACATACTTGTATAATTGTAAGGTTCATCCATTTCGGCCTACGGGCTGCAAATTGAATTCATTAAACCCATTAAATTAAAAAAGACTAAACTTTTTTTCCCACAGACCTACATGTGTTTCAGCTCTTTGGTTGTCTGTCAGTGTTGATAATTCTGTCATATTTGTTTTTTTGTTTGTTAGGGTTGTGGTGCTTTCCAGAAGGGCATGCCCCACAAGAATTACCACGGTCGGACAGGACGGGTCTTCAACGTCACACCCCATGCTGTTGGAGTCGTCGTCAACAAGCAAGTTGGGTAGGTACACTGACACTACCCATCAAAACTTTGGAAACCCCTGAAAGTTTTAGGTTTTTGAGAAGGAAGTATTATTTTGTTTATTCATAATAAACCAAGCTATTAAACCAAACCAAACCAAGCAAAGGGAGGTGTAAGGGGTATCTGCATGGAGAGCAGTCATCTGGAGTGCTGTCCATCATGGAATGGCTTGCCCAGTCACTTGATCTTAATCCCATTGAGCTGCTGTGGGAGGAGTTGGATCGTAAGGTCAGAAAGAAATGCTCAACCAGCCAAGAAAACCTCTGGAGAGTCTTAAAAGAGGCGTATTTCCACTGAATGTTTGGAGAAACTGACAATCAGGATGCAGAGATTGTGTGTAGCTGTCTTAGCTGCTAAGGGGGAATTATTTGATTAACATCAAGTTTAGCTGTTCTTTTTGCATGCTCTGCAATTTGTTAATAAAGCCCACTGCTGAGGCCGAAGATGGCACTAAAATTAACATGTATATATTGATTTTTGTTAGAATACACCTACATTTGCTTTCACAAAATTAACATTCACAGAATTAACATTCATTATTATACGTTTTCTTCTAAAAAACCTGAAACTTTCAAGGTGTTTCCAAAGAAAAATTGTAAGGGCCTTATCGGGATTCGAACCCGAGACCTCCTACTCACTAGGCAGATGCTCTACCAGCTGAGCTAAGAGGCACAGTTGGTATACTCCCTCATGTTTTCCCTATAGACCCAGTTCTTCTCTCGGTGTTGCATGGTACTTGCAACTGGGCAAAGTAACGAACACAACATGTGGTATGGTGCCTGATGCCTTATCGGGATTCGAACTTGAGACCTCTTGACTCACTAGGCAAGATTAAAGATGGCAAGGTTATACCAAAAATGGTCCAATGTCACAGCCCTGTGTCCTGACTTAACTAATTTACATCCATGTTAAAAGGTGTGTACATTTATTGTAAATTTGACATTGTTTTGACAATTCCGTTTTCTGTGCTCGCAGCAATCGCATTATTCCCAAGCACATCAACGTGCGCATCCCGCACGTACGTCCGTCAAAGTGTCGCGACGACTTCCTGAAGCGCGTCAAGAGAAACGCAGAGCTGAAGAAAGAAGCCAAGGAGAAGGGCATCAAGCTGGACCGAAGCCTGCTCAAGAGACGGGTAGGGCGCCCTCATGTGACTTTGTGTAATTTTGCGAAATAGTTGGCATAGATCTGTGTTGAATCACCTCACCCAATGGATGGTGTTTGTGCATGAAGGCGGGACTCTAGCATTTATGTAAATATAAGGCTCGACTCCATGACTTATGCAAATCTATCACGCAACTGGTCTATTGCATGGGCTGCATACAAGCTAAGCCTAAAACTAAATTTTTGCCCCCACCCCCAAAAAAAAAAATCGGGAGGTCCTGCCTTTTTTTTTAAATAGGAGACTTTGTACTAATAGACAGTGAATGCATTCTGCACTTAGTTGAGGAGGTCCAGTCTGTCCTAAACATCATTGCATTGAATAGCACAAAACAAAACCCAAATTCGCCCAACACGGTGACAAATTTACCTTGGCAACACTGTTTGAAAGCATTTTTGTGCAGAAAATGAAACATCCGAAGAAAAAACAACAACTTGGGTTGCCTTGTGTTGTACTTCTTGAACACACTTGAAAATGGATGATTTTTTTTACCGATCAGTTTCGGATATTTGGTACACCGTATCATGTAGTTTGAATCGATAAATTGCAGAAAATAACCCAAATAATTCATTAACCTGTGACTGATAATGTACCAATCAGGTGTTGTATAAACATAAATATCCCTGAACAATTAGTAATTTGTGCCTTTTTCCCCCGTTTGCATTTAGCCTCAGGAACCACTCAAGGCCCACTTTGTCAGGACGAAGAAAAACGAGCCACAGCTTGTAGAACCCATCCCTTACAAGTTTATTGCCTAATGGACTGCACAACAGTACAGCTCAAAGGATGCAGAAAAACGAGCCACAGCTTGTAGAACCCATCCCTTACAAGTTTATTGCCTAATGGACTACACAACAGTAAAGCTCAAAGGATGCAGTCTTGTCAGTTCAAGTGTATAAAAGACTTGAGGTGTAGCGTTAAGTAAATAAAATACAGAGAGAACAAAATTGCGAACAGTGCTAGTCTTGTCATTTATTTTGATGTTTACCCATGCATCTTGTGTTTTAAATTAGCCCTCCAAAGATACATTAAAGGCACAGGCTCGTCAGCATTGCGCACCAAATACGTAGCTCCATGCTGCGTATTTCGCGGCAAAAATTTGGCGCTCGCGCATTGCTGACGAGCCTGTCCCTTTAAGAAGATATGTACAAATATCTTAGTCTTTAATACCATAGACCCTTTTGCAAATACTCTTGAACAAAATACGACGATGCAGTTCTGTCTTTTTCCAAGAACACAATATTTTTATAGAAATGTCTTCATCTCGTTTCAAAATGAAGAGATAACTTGGGCCTAAAAAGGGTTACAAATAATGTAATATTTCTATAAACACTGTAAAAATTCCTGATATAATGCATTTAACCAGGACAGACACTTGCGGTCGGTCCTGGTTTAAGTGCCTTATATGGGAAGTTTGTACACGGGTTGCGAGACAATACTAGCCTTTGAACAAACATGGCGGGAGAGAAATCATATGGGCCTGGGTATATGATCAACCGGCTGAACTGTGAGGCAAACATGTACTTCCTTGGGTTTGCTCTATGAACCCCTTTCTCTCAGTGGTGTTCATTTGTGGAAAAATATGGTCCTTGCCCCACAACTGACCATTTAATGTGGAAACACCCATAGTAACTTAACCACTAAATTATCCATTCCACATGTATTTTGAAATTATCATTTTAAGTTTTGTTTGCAAAAGACATATATAGATGTTGCTAAAATTCCTGTGTGCTTTGTTCATATCTAAACTACCTGGAGAGTCACATTACACGTATGATCTATACATGAATAAATGTACAAGCTCTGCTGGGAAATTTGAGATTTTTTATTACTCATAAGACCCTTCACCATAATAGAGATAAAAAAAGCAATACTATATTCTGCATTGATATGGCATGAATACTTCCATATTGGTTTTTATCCTGAGACATGGTAAGTATATGAAACAATGAATGATTCATAAGATTTGGAAAATCAAAAGTTTAAGACTACCTTTTTTTTCTTCAATTATCGGCTTCACATGGGGTGTATCAGGGAAAAAAGTATACACTCATAAAATTGTATTATATTTAGAAAACTGGCTCACACATCGATAGAAATAGTTTTCAGTCATGTCTGAGAATTTGACATGTCCTTTCTTTGCTATCAGCTTTTCGAAAAGTTTAGCTAGCCCCTCAGTCCTCCACGTAACTGTCATTAAAAATGCATGCGTTTTGAGTCCAGCGTGCACACACACACACACAGGTGTGAACTCGCTGACAATCGCGGACGTCCCTTTGTTCCTCTTTTGTTTGGACATAGTCTATTTTTCCTTACTTTAGTTGGTTTTGTACAGGAGCGAATCGCGGACGATATTGTTCTCTTTGTTAGACCTCCCTAAAACGTCCACGATTGTTTGGGAGAACAAGCGCTCGGATGTCAGTTCATGAAAACTTGTGTACCCCACTGAGCGGTTTTCACAAACGGAAGTGCACTTGGGTGTCACTTCGTGGTGTCGACGACAATATAATACAATTTAAATGTGTACCGGGTTTAAAAGGTGAGGTTGTTTATTACCAATAATTGACCCCTGACTACATGCCACTATAAGCTGGCCCACCACCCGCCTCTGGTACCACCCAGTTAATGTTCTGACTAGGATCCTTGATATCACACGTTTTACAGTGTACGCAGTTGGAAGCATTGATCTGTAATCTTACACCGTCACCGTCTTCTGTGGGAACGTACTCGTATACACCTTGTGTTGAAAAGAAAAAAAATATTCATATGAATATTTATGGTCATGCTCAAAAATGCAAGTTGCAAGGTACTGTTAATACAACATTCTGTTCTTAAAAAGATAATTTTAGATTACAATTCCTTATTCTTGATAGTAATATATGCTTTATGGAAGGGACAACACTTGTTTGAAGTTATCAACAAATTTAATCAAAAATATTACCGATGTATTGCCCGGTGCATAAACCTTTATGAGAATCTTGTTTTCAACGTCGGCAACCCAATTAATTTTGATGATAAACTCTGCAACTATGTGCTGCGCCACATTTGAAAGGGAAGATGGCGTCAACCATGCAATGATTGCATGGATGACGTCAAGATTGATGCCTTGTTTCCCGACTCGCGTGAAGTATGTAAAAATCTGTTGTGTCCTGACTCACGCCCTCTCAAGTCCGAGCGCCGAACTGCAAAAGATGGCGACTTACATAAAGCGTATAGAGTTAGGCAACCCTTTTTCAAGTGTGGTCTCTTCCTTTAAAGCCCCTTTACATCATTTGCAGTGACCCAAAATTTACGTTTCTGCATGTTTCACATCACACAGAAGACCAGACTAAATTTTTGTTGCTATGTAATGTGACTGGGTGCACGCGGCAGGTGTGAAGTACAGAATCAATACCGTGTTCACTGTAGGAGAGAATGGCATAAAGCAACTAGACTATTGGTTGCCAGGCATTGACATGCACCTTGTAGCAACAACAGCATAGTATGTGTATTTTCAAAACTGCACCTCCATTTTAAGGCGAACAAGTGCAAAGTTTACATACAAAATGTTAATTGACCAATGAAGTGCAAGGATTGCCTCATATTTATAAAGTAGAAATATAAACCATACCTGCAGGGCAAAACCTTCCCTCTGGTCCATTATAAATATTATAGTTGCGATCAACCGGTACATCATCGTTCATTAGCGTTAGATGCGCAGGCTGGTCACTCTCATGATTAGTACCGCTCAGAGCCACAGAGCTTAGCAGGTCAAAGCTAACCTCATTGTCTGGTTTGGGGTATTCGATTGGAGTGCATTCTGATGCTGGCTTTAGTGTGTCACAGTCAGGACCTGTATTAAGAAATGGAGATTTGATGAAACTGAAAATGGGTTGCATTTTGTATGGAATCACTGATGGACGTTTTGTCGTATCTCACAGATGCGTTATCACACATTTATTTTAAAATTTATATTATATTTAAACAAATGCTTGGTACTACAAAAAAACACAACAAGGCCAACAATTTCCCATTTCAGATAAAAGAAAATTCCATTTCAAAAACACCTGCTCTGGAAAAAGTAGAATAAGTTGCGAAGGCTAGTCGAGTTTTTGCAACCATAATAAGAAATCTGCGGCAAATCCACACTCATTAAAATACAGAAACACAATGGAAATTCCAGGTGGAACACGGATATTCCAGGCAGTATCTGGGTACTGCCAGGAATTTCAATTGTGTTTTTGTATTTTAATGAGCATGGATCTGCTGCAGATTTCTTCTTATGGTCGCAAAAACTCGACCTAGCCTGTACGACTTATTGTACCTTTTTCCAGAGCAGGTCACAATTTTGTTTCATGTGACAAATTCATTTTACTTCTGGGTGGAGAGAAGCAATGTGTGGCAGAGTACCTTGCTCAAGTGTACACCCACCATGGATGGGCCGGACCAGGATTCGAACCCACTACCTTTGGAGCTAACCCAGGTTTCCTACCTGGATGTTTGAGTGTCCATGGTTCTTTGCCTCTTCCCAAGAAGTAGAATAACGCAGTGTAGAGCATTGTGCCAAACACCCCTATTGGGTTGTGGAATGATGGCCGGATGTTTCGCACAGCGTGGAGCTCCTTCCATGCCCAACTTGCCTTCATTCTGGGTTCGTAGTCTTCAACGTATACACCTTTGAAAATGGAGAAAGAGTGTAGTCTACCTATGGAAAGTGTGGAAACCTGAATCGTGCAGCCTGTACACAGCACCCTTTTCTGACGGCCCAAATGCGAGCCAACTAAGTAATTTCAATCTTATGAGGGCAGGCTTCTAAGTAAATCATTTGCAAACAATCTCAATAAATTTAATCTTTATTGATTATTTCCTGGTAAAATTATATCATCTCGGGCAGAAACATTTCATTGGATAGTTCTACCTATTCAATCTTTACTTTGAGGAAGGTTTTCCTAGTCAACTCGTTGATTAACATTTTGGGTCATTGCAAATGATACAGCAGGCCTTTAAAGGCAGTATACATGATTGGTATCTCGAAAATCACAAATTTACGCCTAACTTACACAATATAAACATGATGACCGTAGAAAACATCCCCTGAAATGGTTTTGTCTAAAGTGCTATAGTCTATGAGACGAAAATTCAATTCGCCCTAAAACCATTTCGCCCGAGTGCCATTTCACCCCCAAACCACTTCGCCCGAGTGCCATTTCGCCCCAAATCACTTTGTCCAAACACTATCGCCCAAATGTTACTTCGCCCTAAAACCACTTCGTGCACAGGCCGTGGTTCGTGGCGAAATGATTCAGGGCGAAGTGGTTTTAAGGCGAAATGACTGCAAACCCTTTTTTTTACTGTTTTCTCAAAAGTTAGTTTTAATCATGCATATCTTCAATCACACAGGGGTTAAAACTATTTGTAACAGTTTACCAATCATTTATACTATCTTTAAGACTCGACTCTGGAGAAACTGACTTGTGAATTGACTTCTGACTGCACAATAGACCAACTTCATGTGGTTTTAGTTGGCTCAACTGTGTCAAAAGTTTCAGTCGTCTTATGTACAGATCTTGTAACTTTGTAATGTCAGTCGTAATGCAATGAAGACAACGTTTAACCTGGGCTAAGCCCTACCTGTATTTTCTGATGTGGAATCTTCCCCAGTGAGTTTATCATACAATGCCTCTGCTGCCACCATACCACTCTTCATAGCATTGTGCGTTCCCTTGATCTTTGGTACATTCATGAAGCCTGGACTGCAGCCTATAAGCATGCCGCCTGGGAAAGCTAGCTTGGGAACTGACTGTTGGCAGTAATTGAGAAATCGGGAAATTGTTCAGACATAAAATTAAGTCTTTCGGTTCAAAATGACAGGCTGCGTTCGAGCATACAGTTCTCTCTCACTGACCTAAGTGTCGTTCGCGCGCGCAGAAGTATACTTGTGTTAACACGTCGAGTACTCGCTCAAACAAAGCCCGTGCATTGACCTCTTGTACTTGACCTCCACTTCTGCGCTTGCGCACATTTGATTTTAGAGCAAACTGCCTTGTTTTTATCACACGAGGGTCAAAATTTTGCCCCACGATTTCACCGAAACTAGACATCGAATCAATTTGTACTCTTTGGAATATTTCAACGCTTGGGTGAGTGCACCTATTGAGCAAATATCAGACCCAAGGAACAAATTTCATTTTCGTGTGTTTACCACAGATTTTGGGTGGAAAACGGTGACAGTGTGGAGGTTTTCCGAAGCCCTGTTCATGGGTTTAAGGAAAGGCAAACCTTTAGGCGCTGTCCGAATTGTCTGACTACGCCTTGAAATCACACACAAAAAGTGAACAAGACGTGACGTGACCTTTATGGCATACCACCAACTCAAATCACAAACCGGAGACTTCAAAACGCAACAATGTAAAGTCAACCGGCCGGGCCCAAGTCACATTTTAGCTGCCAGCACTGTGGGATATCCTGTCCCGAACTAACGAGTCACTCACTGGTGTGAGTAAGTGTGAATGATGACGTTGCACGTAAATCGTATGATGTTGCGCTAGAGAGAGTTGGCTCAAGGGAAGGTAACTGAATGTATTAGAATTTGACAACAAATAGTGTAGTGAAATATAATAAAGTTAATATCAAGCAAAATTCTGACCTGGTAACCGCCTTCGTTGAGTGCCCTCGCACCATACGCGATTCTCTTTCCACCTTCGAACGTCGGCCTGATAGATGGATGCTCCTTAAACCGCTGGAATTCCTTGAATGGGTTGACGTAGGGATTGGTGTAATCTAGACCAACGACAAAGCCAACAGCTACTAGTGGAGTGCCTTCGTTGAGGTGGTAGAGGAACGATCCACCGTACATGGTATTAGGCTGCAAGGAAAATAGTTCAATTTTTTTTTTTTAAATCCAGACCATTTCCAAGGTTGACCATTTACAGGGAACATTTTATTTAACTTGCAAACACAATCTGTAATTATATAATATTGGATGGTTTTGAGGATGATATGAGAATATACCACACGAGTCATGAAAATACCGAACGAGCCGAAGGCGAGTTCGGTATCTTGCTTTATAGGCTGTCTCCGCATTTGTAATGGTGGATTATGCAGTTAGAACTTCACTTCATTCTTGATCAACAATGTCATGGCCGTTATATCAGTGAGGTTTTGAGACCTCATCTGCTGCCATTTATTTATTTATTTATTTATTTATTCACCACATCCAACAGCGGAAGGACCGCCAATTACAGGAATGGGAGCAATTAACATAGATATTCGAATAACTATCAACTTCTAAGTTGAATTAGAAACAGCCAGAGACACCGGGGAATCCCTCCCCTTGCTCTTCACGAAAGAATGCTCTGGGATCTTTAAAGTGCGTTACCGAAACCTAACACACTGGACCAACGGCTTTACATCCCTTCCGAAGGATGGAACAAGTGTGATTATGTGCCTTGCTCAAGAGCACAAGTGCCACAACCCGTCACGGCCCGGAACGAACCCACATTCTAGTACTGGCAAAGGAACTTGAGTTCGACGCACTAGACTGCTCGGCCATAACACCCCACACTCCTGGCTCATCCTGACAGCACAACTTTCCAGGACAACGCTCGACCAAATGCTGCTTGCCTGACCACCAACGTCCTTCAGGAACATGGTGCTAAAGAAATGCCTTGATGAATGCCTTTAATACTTGTTATGACCTCATTCCCATTGACCACTTGGATGGTTAATTGTTTTACTATGCTGTGACTTTTGTTACACCACCTCTTGTCATTTTCTTGTTTGTTAAGAACGTGCTTAACCCTAACCCCTTTGGTCCTATGGAAAATTGTGTACAAATTGGAGGATTTTGTACCGTTAGGGTTAATAAAAGTACTGAACTTTACACCAGTGTTCAAATTGTTCTCATTTTTCTGTGGAGTATTTTAGTGAGTGCCCTTCTAAAGATGTGATAATTTGTTTTGGTGTTCGGTGTAGTTATGGAACTAGCATTATTTTAGCTCCCCAGACTTACCAATGGCCATCCTACTGTATGTTCAACTCTCCCAGGGTGGTACTTGCTGGGATCAATCTCCCATACCTGAAAATAGGAAAGAAAAACCAAAAGGCACTAAGTGTACATACAATGACAGAACAATTGCAGCAAATAGAACCGGGAAAAAAAAAGCCACGTTTGGGCGGTCTGTTTTAGGCTTGGGCGATTCTAATATTTTTTGGAATCAATTTCGATTCCACCTAGGAATCGCGATTCCGTTCGGATCATATTTCATTTTTAAAATAAACTTTAGCAGTAAAATTGGTAAATATCTTTCAAACCTGAAACAAAATACTGCAAAATTCTTGGAGTTTAGCAATTTCTGCATTCATTAACATTATTATGGGAGTTGATTCCTCTAAAAGATGGAATCGCAATTTCGATTCCAAATTTTGATTCCAAACTCAATTATAGTCAACTTTAGGGTGAATTCGCCCAAGCCATGTCTGTGCTTGTTTGTTCATGAACAACGAGCATAGTCGTTCGTGGATTTACCCCCTGCAAGGTCGATGTTAAGTGTGCCACCAGGTCCAGCAAACAGCTAGACAACCAAATAGGTATTTATATTTGGAAAACAAAATGTCAAAACATCTGTTGTTATTATTTTCACATCTAGTTATATCAAATAGTGGGTGACATATGGTACATGCTTGCCATTGATTTTTGTGTCGAAATGATGCTTGTTCCGCGATACCTTTTCATGCGACTTGAGCATAACTTTTTGATTGATGCCGACAGTTCTGTTGCGGCGCATGCAGGGCCTTGTGATGGCATTATAAAAGCCTTGACTTACACACCGCCACATTACCTACACCTTTAAAATTCCCTCTCCTATCCAAAGAAACTAACCTCTTTCAAACCGATGGCATACGTCTGTGGCTGACAATCCTTCCTGAGATCAAACTTCTTGTATAGTTGCTTGGCAAGATGGCCGTGGCAGCCCTCGGCAAAGATGGTACACTTGGCATGTAGCTCCATGCCTCTCTCAAATGTTGCCTGAAATACAGCGAAATCCAAAAACAGAAAGCCCGATAAACAATGTGGAAAATTTTATTATTTTTTTTATTTTGTTCTAACCTAACAACCATATAAAAAATGTGATCTGGTCACGCTCCTTTAAAAAAACAAACAATGTAGCTAAAGAAAAATTAGAACTTAGCAGAGGTGACGCAGTGACGTTAATCTGTTGTCATGGTTACCTTAGGGGAGCCATCCTTGGCAATTCCTACGTCTGATGTGGCGATGCCCTTGACACTGCCGTCTTCATGGTACAAGATCTGCAGAGAAATAAGCCAACAAATGAGGAATAATACAGATCCTACAATGTGTCACCGTGCTGGAATAAATGAAACTGCTCAAACATTTTTAATACATGTTAATACGTGTTAATACGTGTTATATTATTAAGGGGGCATCCAAAGTTGTCAACATTTTCTGAACTACAAAGCGTAGAGGGAGGGGAGAGGGGGTCGAGTGTTGCGTAGGACTTTTAATGCACTGTAAAATGTTGACATTTCACGGAAATGACAAAAAAATGTTGATAAGTAGTATTTCTGTTGAAAAAAAAGTACACTAAACTCTCATTATAGCGCTCTTCAAGGGACCGAAACAATTTGAGCTTTATATCCAGAGAGCACTGTAACCAGTGCATACACAATGCAGAGAATAACAGCTGGGACTTAGAAAAAGGAGCTTTATATCGAGAAGAGCTTTATATCAGGGGGTGTTATAACGAGAGTTTACTGTAGAACTAATGACACCAACCTCACTGGCAGGATACCCCGGGTAGATTTCAACACCTAACTCTTCGGCTTGTTCACCGAGCCAGCGTACAACGTTGCCTAGCCTTGTGATAAAGTTACCATGGTTGTACATAGGGAGACCTGCAGAGATAAAAAAAACAAAAATAAAACCCCCCAAATTAGGAATGTTTCCCCAAAGACAAAATCACGTAAATGCTATCGGATATACTATATACAGGGTTTGGAATTTGTTTAATTTAGGAACTGGTCTGCAATTCTTTCAAGAGCCAATTGACCGAACTGTGTTCAGTCAACACTTTACATGTAAAGGTTGCCGCCAATGTTTATAAACTCCTCAAAAAAAGTTCGGAAAGTCAAGTTTGACTGATGATTTCTCTCTTGTTACTAAATAATTTCCCTTGAATTTGGTATCATTGGAAAGCCCTGTTATTCCTCTTCACAGTGATGTGTCATTTGTTATGATTAATCAATTGGGGGATGTGCAGTATAGCGGAATACAGGGGTGGGTGGAAAGTTAAATGTCACAAAATTCACTGCTATTGTCATGCAGTGCATTCCCCTTTTGCTTGGAGGATGGGAATGTGTCAATGCACTTTTTGACAATAGCAATGCATTTTGTGAAATTTCACTTTACACCCGCCCCCCGTATTTAGCTGTGCTGCATATTCCCTAATTGCTTAATCATAACAAATGACACATCATTGTAAAGAGGAATAACAGGGCTTTCCAATTCAAGGAACATTATTTTGCAACAAGAGAGAAATCGTCAGTCAAACTTGACTTTCCGAACTTTTTTTGAGGAGTTTAGATAGTACACACCACACCATGCCTCCAATATAATCTTTAAACCTTGAAGAGATCTTAATTTTTCAATGAAGTGATTCCAATATTGTTTTTTTAAAGTTTGCGTTGGACCAGGAATGTTTCAGATGATCGAAAATTGTTGGAGGAAGTGTTTGAAGCGATTTTTTTTAGCAATCAGCATCGACTTACCATAACAAAGAAATATACATTTAATGATATTTTTTTTTCATTGCTGAACAACTAAAATGGTAGTACATGTATTAATTCTCAATGAGTGTGTTTCGTTTAGCAAAACTTAAACAGTATTATATATATATATATATATATATATTTTTTTTTTTTTACAGTAGGCCCTAATCGTGAAAAAAAGAAACAAAATCAATTTTGAGCTTTTCACATTATGGGATAACCCAGAAGTTATTTACCATAATATGTTTACCGGCATTTTTGCAAAAACTTGTATTAAATATGATCAAAACAAAGATTTTCAAGTGCGTCTGTTCTAGAAGCAAGGCAAAAAATTAGTTTAAAACCAGTTTTCTCGAATCTTCTCTGTGTATAAATTTAAGAAGTTGGAAGACACTTGTACTATCCTTCTGTCTGTTGGTACACACAATTTCATTACAAACGAGGTGCTTACTTGAAACTGAAGCAAAAGTACCTACGTACCCTTAAAAATCGGAATAGGAATTCGTCTTTTTTCTGTGAGGAGTGCAAATTTGTCCTCTGTGACCGGTGTGTGGAAAGGCAGGCCCTTTTCCTTCCAGTCAGGTATAAGTTCATCAAAGACTCTGGGTTCCAGACAAGCACCGGACAGTATGTGACCACCTATCAATATAATAAACACACAGATATCAAATAAACAATAAAAGAAAAAAGTCTTCTGGAAGTGTGACTGGAAATGACTCAAAATCATCAAGTAAAATAACATCAATATTCAATGATGAAAGCATTTTCCTTGGTAAAAAAATATATATATAAAAATTTTTTTTTTTTACAGCTTTTCTGACTCAGCAACGTTAATAAACGTTTATTGTACCAGTACGTGTATGCAGGCTTTGAATTAGCACGTGTGCTCGTACCTTGAAAAATTTACATGCATGATCCAGAAACTGTTTTCATGGATTCACAGCCCGTAGGCTGAATTGCTTGAAGCTCACAAGTGTCTTCCACTTAAACATCAAAATACATTGTGGGTGGCGCTATTGGTAGCCACCAGCTAAACACACCGGGTAATAGAATGCTCTGGGATGTTTTAAGCATACACGTGTATTACACAACACACTTGACCAACAGCATTACATCCCTTCTGAAGGATGGAGCAATTGTGATTAAGTACCACCAAGTAACACTACGTTTTCACCCCAATTGAAAACCCACCTTCAGTTGACAATTTCTCCCACAAAGGTACCATTTTCAGGGCTCGAATTTCATGAAAAAATCTGCTAGACCTAGGGTTAGTAGTTTAAATCATTTACTGGACCGACGCTATTTTTACAAGACTAAAGCCACTATGAACGTGGATTTACTGTTTGTTAGTTTAAAAATGCACTGGACCACTGGTCTAGTACGGTAGAGAAAGCACTAGACCGAGGCTTAAATTACTGCCCTCGGTCCACTGGTTCAGTGGGTATTTCGAGCCCTGATTTTACACGAAAAAATAATTCATGTGGCGTTTGTTATCATTGCAATCAACACTTTTAGTCAGTTTTTTTCTTGTGAACTTGTGAAGTAAAATTCTGGGTATAACTGCAAATGATGTATTGTGGCTTTAAGGTTAATTCTAAGAGACAACACTTGCCCCAGTAATTACCCACCTAGTTCAGCAGCCTTCTCTACTAGACACACCCTGAGGTCCGTGCCTCGTTCCTGGCATAGCTGTTTGAGTCTAATAGCAGCAGCCATGCCTGATGGTCCACCACCAACAATGACAACATCCACCTCGTCAGCGTAGCGCTCCATCTCAACTTCTGATACGAACAAAGAAAGAAACTTGTCGATTGTACATGTATCATAACATTCCCAATATGGACAAAAATCATTGAACCCGAGACGTCTGAGTCTCTGGGCAGATGCTGTGGGTACCAGCTGAGCTGTGAGGCATAGTTGGGTCTTAACTGGGACGGACCTTGTTATATTTTAGGCCGTCCCGGTTACGAGCTCATATTGGAAATTTGTACACAGGGTTTTTAGAAAGGCATGTTGTCACACTATTTGTAACCCTTTTTGGGCCTAAGTTATCTCTTCAGAACAACTGAAACTTTTTTCTTTTATTTTGAGACCAGACAAAGGTATTTTCTGGAAAATATGGTCTGTGTTGCCAAAATGCCCCCTTTAACGTGGAAAGACTCAGTAGGATACTCCCTCAGGGTTTTCCCATGAACCTAGTTTTTCTCTGTGTTGCATAGATGTGCAACAAAGCAAAATAACAAATGCAAAATTTGGTACGAGTGATAAATCATATGGACATGGTCCTAATCAGGATTTAAACTCAAGACCTCTGACACAAGGCAGATGCTCTACTTTCCCTAAAACTAGGAACCCACCTTTCCACCTTTCGTCATTTTCCCTGGAAATGACCGTATAGTGTGTTGTGATCTTTGGTGATGCTGTTGTACAATATGATGCCTGTGAATTTCTGGCCAGTCGGCAAGCTGCAATGATAAATTGAATTAAAGCAAAATCACATCGAATGTTGATGTGTTTGATTAGCCATTTAATAGCGCCTAATAGGTAGCCGGGGCTGTACTCCCCAGGGAGTTATTATTATTATTATTATTATTATTTCTTTCTGGTATTCATACCAAGGATTCCTCAATAGTGCTCATTGCACTGTCACTCGCAAGCGTGAGGAAACCCATGAAGAATTAGAATTAGAAATGCATGGCCAGAGACACCGGGGATGATCCCCCTTGCTCTTCACGAAAGAATGCTCTGGGATCTTTAGAGTGCGTTTCCATTACCTAACACACTGGACCAACGGCTTTACATCCCTTCCGAGGGATGGAGCAAGTGTGGTTGAGTGCCTTGCCCAATACCGTAGCCGTGGGGAGGTTCGAACCTGCAACCCCAAGTTTTCACCTATGACTGCGAGTCAACGACCTAAACCGCTCGGAGATGGTATATGGAGTGATTTAATGGAGCCCTATGATCAGGGGTAATTATACTGTAGGCGTCTTGATAGAGGTTTCCCCTGATAAGTGCGCCGTATTAATAAATCCATATTATCATCATATATAATTTTGCTTTTGTGCAAACTCACCCAAGCGGTAAATACCATAAGGTCTTTCTTAGAAAGTGTAAATTTGGTGAGGAAACACAATTTTAGCAGTGACAAACATGTCATGCTCCATAGACTTTAATACTATAGTGCACAGAGTCTCAAAGAAAAACATTTCTCAGTGCTAATCATGTTTCCTCACCAAATTTAAATATTTTTGGGCATCCATTATCGCATTTCTTGTAGTAGGCTACCAGGCTACTGTACTGGTGCATTCACTTTTACTGATGATTCCGCTGGGAAACGGACGTATTTTAACAAGCATAACACGGCAACCACTTAATCAATTTTTGCGGCCCAACTATTTTTGAAATCTGTTGGACCTTGTCTGTAGCATTAAGGTGGTTTTAAGTCAAAATTTGATTTTTAAATTTTTTTCTCAAGTCCCTTTTAAAACCGCTATTAACGAATTCTTGAGCGAGTCAGAGTGAGACGGTCTGTTCTTTCATCCATGGTTAACCTAATCTATAAAATGTTTTCAACGTGAAACTCTGGATTAAAGAGTCGTATTAGGTTTCATATTACCAGTTACATTGTAAAAAACTAAGTTACATCATGACATGGACGAAAATACATACCCAGACGAAAATATCTTACACAGGAGAACGACATCGCGTTGCTGACGATCGAAAGTGTTTTGTAATCATAGAGTTGTATAAGCCGTAAGGCGGCTTATACAACTCTATGTTTGTAATGGATCCCACTGTCGACAGAGGGCGCTCTCACTCGTGGACGGACATTGCACGTGCATAGCGCATGCATATATATGACTGAGCATGATAAATGAACTGTCGTCGCGCGATTTTCAAAATCCAAAACACGGAAAATTCATTGATCATGGCGAAGCAGAATCACAAAGGGCATACATTGAGTCCATTCCGAAGAGACAAGGAACGTGTTTCAAGACGATTCGAGATGAACTTGGAAGCAATCATTTCAAAGGTGAGGTTTTGTACGCGCGCGGGTGTTACTATTTACCGGACTGCCGAACTATTGTTGGGATAGTTCCCAACTTAAGTTATGGTTAGGAAGTCTCAACAATAACAGAACCAAGTTGTTTTTCAATGCATCCAGCAGGCAAACTTAGGGATGTTTGTCCACGTTTTTATCACCAAATAATTCATTTTATTTAACAATTTATTAACGATATTAGTTAGATGTCTTTTCAGGTGATACATGTCATGCATACATGTACATGATGTATGACAAATTCTGTTTGAAAATGACACCTCCGTCTTCTTTTTTTTAATGCCCGGTTGGGAACCTGACTTCTTCATTTCAGTATGATCGCCCATTTGCTGACAGTGATGTTTTGGATCTCAGCGATATGACAATTGTGGAGGACAGGGGTGAGTATTTACAGACTGACGTAGATTAAAGGAGCAGGACCAGACCATATTTTTGAAGCCCCGATGTTTCCCATGGGTGTTGACATTTTGATACCAATACTATATCATGTGTCATATTTTTCTTATTACCATTCTGAAAATGTTGCTCTCTCAATCAGTATATTTCCAGGGATATTGTAAAAAATACACTAAAGTTTAGTGAACTACTTTGTAACATAAAGCAGTGCAGTGAATACGCCAACCTTCTTGTTTCCATAGGGGGACGCAACTTTACCGGAAGCTCCGGTTCTGTGACCTCGAGCGCGGTGAAAACAAACGGCTGCTCGCATTGAGCAACGTGCGAGCGGGCGTTTGTTTTCACCGCGCTCTAGGTCACAAAACCGGAACTTCCAGTAAAGTTGCGTCCCCCTATATCCAAATTGGAGATTGCAAATGTCCTGTTTTGTTCTCATGGTAGTATTTGGCAGGAATTAAATTTTCAGGTTTTTTTAGCCAAAAAAATGCCCTCTGTGAATCGTGTGAATCCCACGCCGTAATGGTTTCAGGCTGCACGCTTGCAATTTCAGGTTTTTTTTCAAACATCCAATCACATCCCTGATTTTGGGAGACCTCTATTTTACAATTTACATGATTGTTAGGTTAGAACGAAATCCATGATTTTTTGGGGGAAAACCTTGTCACACTCTAGTCTAAATAGGACGGTGGCTTTGCATGTTTTCTTGTAAGCATGGACACAGTTTTTGAATGTTTTCCTAATGAAAGTTCTTGTAAATGTAATTTCTCATCTTTTTCTTTTTACAGGTTTCCTCAAACGTAACGAGACTGTTAAGATTGGCAACGCCACACTGGCAACCGAAAAAGCATCATTCCAACGGCTTTCAGGTAAATTTCGAAAATAAGATGTTCAAAGAAAAATTAGATGGTCACTGTGCAGATGCTATAGATCACGGTCCATCCATCTTCCCTTTTCCCCTATTAAAATGAACGTAACCAAAGCGAGGCTTGCCGAATTAAAATAGTTTGGCCCCGTGTTGAAAATGTTCATTGTGTGCATCACAATGACATGCGCTCGGTGCGATCAAGAAAACGCGCAGCGAGGACAGTGATTCTCTCAAAACAACGACGGAAGACTGCACGCGCTATCGCGCAGACATGCACACGCACTGATCATGCCCGACACGTACACGTACTATGCAGTGGGGAACGAGACAAAGATGGACGCACCGTGATAAAGGTCTATTCCAGCTGAGCTTTGAGGCACAGTACGCTGAAAATAGGATTCTCTGATTCTCATGAGGGTTTAGGCACCGGCCAATATATCATAATATTTTTGATTAAATTCGTTGATAACAACAAACAAGTGTTGTCTCTTCCTTAAAATCTTACTTTACTGTTCAAATGCAGGTTTTGATTGGAATTTAACAAAGGATAGCACCGACTCGGCATTTGGCAGCACACACTGTAGCGGTACTGATGACGCGTCTGGAACAGACTGTAGTTACCAGGTAATTAAGTTGGTTCTCAAAATATACTGAGCAGGAAAATAAATGCAAACATTTTCTTCACGCTTTGATTCTAAAAGCAGTCAGCACACAGAAGCTTTGTGCAATCACGCATAATGAAGCTTGTATGTGAACATTTTGATGTTCACAACTTAATTACAAAAGAAATTTTCAAATTTTGATTAAACTGAAAATGTGCATATCTTTTGCTGCTCAGTATATTTGGGTCTTTCCACGGTAAAGGGGACATTTTGGCAACAGACCATATTTTAGAGGAAATACCTTTGTCTGGTCTCAAAATAAAAGAAATAAGTTTCAGTTGTTCTGAAGAGATAACTTAGCCCCAAAAAGGGTTACAAATAGTGTGACAACATGCCTTTCTAAAAACCCTGTGTACAAATTTCCAATATACGCTCGTAACTGGGACAGACACTTGTTACATTTTAGGCCGTCCCGGTTACGAGCGTATGAGGTATATACTTACTTTTGAATGCGGGTTTCCTCTTAGTGGGAATAATGTTGTAGATCAAGAAGTCAAATGCCTGAACTTACTATAAATTAGTGTGACCTCCGAGGCTCTGAATCTTATGTCACTGCAGGCATCTAAACATTAGGCTGTGGCTAACGCTGTGAACATGCATCCAGTGCATAAACTTGTAGTACAATAGTAATAACTTTGCCTGTCAGATTGGCTTTGAATTATGTGACCTGGCTTTGACATCGTTCCCTGAACAAATGTATGCAAAGTATGATGCGTAAAGCGTACACACAACGGCAGGCATGTGTTCAGTAGACCTTTATCACGGTGCGTCCATCTTTGTCTTGTTCCCTATAGTATGTGTACATGTCGGGCATGATCAGTGCGTGTGCGTGCGATAGCGCGTGCAGTCTTCCGTTGTTGTATTCAGATAATCACTGTCCGCGTTGGGCCATTGTGATGCACACAATGAACATTTTCAACACGGGGCCAAACTATTTTATTTCGGCAAGCCTCGCTTTGGTTACATTCATTTCAATAGGGGAAAAGGGAAGATGGCCGTACTGTGATAAAGGTCTATAGAAGACGCTTTAGATGTAACAAAAATTGAGATGGTCAAAACACACGTCTCCATTTAGGATAACAATTTTATCTTTATTTTCTCTGTACTCAGACTAAACGGTTTGCTGACGTTAAGGAGGAGCATGCAGAATCTAAACATGAAGGTGAGTCAGTGGTGGTGTTTGCCTCTAACTGTATGCTGGGTTGTTTCAAAATAACATGAAATTTAAAATTTGTACACTGGTTCAAAATCTTTTTTTTGGTTAAGTCACTTGAAATTTTAAAAACAGGTTGACAAATATTATTATTTTTTTAAAATGTTGAAACACACCTTTTAATTCCCTTTATGATGCCAGTATCATGGTCTGGCACCTCCGGTGTGCTGACTCATCTTGATTACTAAATCAGAGTTTCCAGCACACTGTATTGCCTTTAGCACCTGTTCACAATTGTCATTTCTTTCCTAGATGATTGGATGGGCCATAGCTCTCACTCAGATGATTCTGGCAATGAAGATACAGATTCAGACGCTAGCGGCCCCATTACTCGACATACCGGTAAATCTCTGTTGTATTCACCAGTACATGATCAGAGAACTTATGACGCAGGTCATGGTACAGCCTGTTTGAAAGGGAACTCGTCTCAAAGAATTGAGGATGGGAGAAAGGGGGCTCATGGCACCAAAAAGAGAGAAGCGTGGATTGGAGTTCAGTCCATGGAGGATGAAGATATTGATGATGACGATGATGATGACCCGTATCATTTCCAAGAGGAACTCCCCTCAATCCTGGAAGAAAAGAAGCGGTTTGTGAGCAAGATGCAGTCCATTCTTATTGATAGTTTGATCGACGGTGACGACGTTGACGAAATGAACTCGCAGACCGAAGATGAAGCCAGCGCGGGAACGGTTGAAAATAGCGAGACGAGCGGATCTCTTTCAGCCTGGTCCACTCTAAAGACCACTCCAAAGAGAGCGTCCAAAACCCAGTTAAATGATTCCCATGTAGATGTCGTCAAACATCAAATTTCCAGAATTCCTGGGAGAGACTTGGTGTTTAGCTGTGATTCCGACTGCACAGACAGCAGCACCATTCTTGCTGGCAACCTCAATGGAAGAGAGGTTGTCTGTCCCTTAAAGGTCCTTAAAGACCCGCATCCAAAAACGGACACCGATGGTGAGATTTCATCTCAGCCACTCTTCAAGGCAATATGCAACAGTACTATGCTGAGTGAATTCAATCCCTCAGATGTTGGGTTTGCAGAAAATAGTAAATCAACTTACGTCAAACTGCCCATGGCTCGAGAGTTATTATTAGATGGACAAGGGGAAATGTACCTTGGAGAGGTTCCGCAGAAGGATCAAACGGGCTTAAAGCAAGACACCCCTGTCACAAAGAAAAACAAGGCACAAACTACATTTATAAGGTCCACTGCCAAAACCCAGAAATGTGAGGACCAGAGTAGAGACGTTCAAAATGCTGACATGGCTCCCAGAAAGCTGCACACACCATCGTTAAGGAAATGCAGTCATGGAGGTTTTATAAAGAGTTCACCAAATATCACTCCAAAGGCTCAGTCAAGAATAAGCCACGCCTCAAGGCAACTTCAGACTAGTTTTACATATCCTCACTTCAACACGGATGAAATCATTGAGAATTTTAAATCCCCCAAGCCTTTGGTCATACCTGGTTTTGATTTGGAAGATCTTGATCTCACACCTCGGCGGAAGAGCCGACAAGAACCCCCTGCAAAGTCTTCTGAATCTTTAAGGAATGCCCTTCTGCGACTTCAGAGCCCCCAAGCACGCCTGAGACCTGGCAACATCGGAAGCCAGAAAGCAATGGAGATCCGACCATGTAGCAATAATTCGGATCATGAAATGACCTTAGTCGTTGAGGACCAACATTTGTTGGATGCTCAGCCAAAGAAGACGTCTTCATGGAGTGATTATGGTGTTCATTATAAAGGTGCTCAAAGAAACCTCAGGGAAAACACTCAAGACCAATACTTATTAGATCACGATGAGAGCATAGAGAACTTTCATGAAATGTACAAAGTCTCAGAACATGGTGCAATGGAAAACGAAAAGTCAGGTACTCCAAGTTCCCTAGGAAATGTTGGACAAATCCCAAGCAAAGCAGCACAGGAGGTTCATACTCCTTATGTAAGTAGGAAGCATCAAACTCCTACAAAAGATAAGGAAGATACTCTCAGAACTCGGCGTGATGGTAGACTGGTTCCCGAAGTGAAACTAACTAAAGATTGTCCTTTAGTCCAAAAGAGCGGATCTTGCGAAGAGACTCTAAAACAGCCTGTAAAAGTGAGCTTGGGCCTCTTGGCGAAGGCTGGCAGAGGCCGCGGAATGTCAAATGTGAGTCCTAATAGAGGCTTGAATAAAAAACTCCTAGGGTCAAAACAGTCTGCATCCAAAAACAATCAAGCAACTGGCAAAGCAGTGGTTCAACCTCTTAGGAATTCCAGACAAA
Organism: Henricia sp. BOLD:AAB3569; assembly: GCA_037783545.1. Classification (NCBI taxonomy): domain Eukaryota; kingdom Metazoa; phylum Echinodermata; class Asteroidea; order Spinulosida; family Echinasteridae; genus Henricia; species Henricia sp. BOLD:AAB3569. Next base: position 93,437 of record JBBELK010000004.1, read on the forward strand.
CTTCCCAAGAAGATGTTTTCGACATTCCAAGACATGAGACAGGGACGCCTGTCTTGTCAAAACCTCAAAGAGCCACAAAATGTCCACCGACTCCCTCTGTTGGGATGTCGCCATCAACACTCTCTTCACCACTGACTCGAATGACCCTTGCCTCACCTCAAAATCCTGAAAAGGTCCTGGAGAACAGACGATCAAGTAAGTTTGATTCCATGGAAGAAGATGTGAACACTCCGGTAAAATGGAGTACAAAACCGAAACCCGGAGAAAAAGAGACCAGAAGAAGTAAAGGCGATAAAATGAAATTGAACCGCACGCATATGACAATCCTAGCATCAGATGACAGCTCAGTAGAAGAGATGGAAGTGGATCCCTACTCACTGACGGCAGATGATTCATCACCGAGTCCAAAACTTCATCAGCTACAACAAAATCCCCTCTCATCTCGTGCCAATAAATATACGAGAAAATCTTCGACAAAACAGTTCAAAAGTCCTTGTCCCAGGAATAGAGTCCAGTCTCGGAGCAAGGATGTGGCTGGTGATCAGAAAATGCTTCTTAGGAAAATGGCATCAAAAATAAATTCAGAAGGCCGGAACCATCTTAAAATGGATGAACATTCTCATGCATTTAGACCTTCTAACAGTCTTGGATTTGTTGCAAATAACGTTATATCAAGACACCTAGATGACAATGCGAAAAGGCCCAATAACGGAAGCAGAGATCATACGGGCACCTCGCAGCATGTAATTGACGCATCATCAACAAATCTACGGTCAGCACCAGGACATGGTGACTCTACTGCCATGATAAAGCATAAACAGTCGAAAATGGCACCAGGGAATTCTAGTAGACTTCGAGTAAGAAGAGATCACTCGCAGTACTTTTCCGAAGACGAATATAATTCTTCTGGCGATGATGCAAAGTTTCTCGTCTCAGTTCCTCATCGAAGCAGACACCAGGATGAGTCATTTGATGAAACATATTCCGATCTAAGCATGTCACCCAAACATCGGGAGTTCCACGTATCGGAGAAAGCGGGAGACTTAATGCACAAGACGACCATCAAATGTGGTAGATTTATCTCAAGCCCAAAATCTAGCAGAAGTAGTCCATCAAATATTCGCAAGACCCGTTCTTCAACTTTGAGTAATGCTGCAAAAACAAAGAGAGCGCTTTTAAACTCTCCAGCAAAGACCCCGAACAGAGCCACTTCACATACCAAAGCCAACAGAAGGTTCGGCCAGAATGTGGATCTTTCTCCCTCACGTTGTCCAAGTGAGTTCAGTGGTGACGAGCCTTTGCAGCTGAGTATCTCCAGTCCTCTGAGGGCCAACAGCTGCAATGTGATTGCATCTTACTCTTGCAAGGGACCAGGGAATTGCAACAAGCCGTTCTGCTTCAGCTGTGCTCTTGCTCAAGCTAGGTGATGACTCTGATCATTTTCTTCAATCGTGATGACGAGTCGGGTTAATATATTCAAGCAATACCTAAACAAGACCAGTCTGTAATAGACAGTGCTCCCAGTTTTATCCCAAGACCTGCGGCGCATTCAATAGCGCAATAGACTGTATTCCTGAACGCGCTCGAACAAGGTGATTTGGGGGAAAATGTCCATAGACTGCTGTAGAAAAGTGGGGGTACGTGCATACGTACGTGGGGAAAAGTCGCGTACAAGAGGCGCGCAGACCTGTATCGCATGCACAGATTTCCATTCAAAATAAACGTTTAGAAGGCGTGTGCGCGTAGCGCGTTTTGTGTTCGAACATAACGCACGATGGGCGCGGACCAGGCGCGGACCACTTGACAGCGCCCTCCACGTTCAGGAATACGGCCTATACGTACGCCGGTATTGGGTATTTTCCTTTACCTTCACCGTTGAAGGTATTGTCGGTATGCATACGTATTGCGCTATTGTACGCGCCCCTGGCATCATGTGACCATTTGGACATTACTTTAACTAGGCCTTGATTAAGAGAAATAAGGAACAGGTCGCTCCGCTTTGTTCCAAATGCTGTGTTGCAGATATACGGAATGATACGATTTATCCATCCTATTAGAGACAACTTGTGAGTGACATCACAGATTCTAAACTGATGACCCCGGACCTGTCAAACATTTAATTTTTTTTTGAGAAATTCATTATGAAAACTGCCAAAATAAATTTGAGACGGGCTTCATTTTACTTTAGGGTAATTTTTGAAACATTTTCAGAAAAGTCAATTTTTTGTCAACGTCTTGACCACCCCAGACGGAGCTGTTGGCGTCGATGACCCCGGATATTTAAAAAAACCTAAATTTTCTAAAAACATTATTTTGAAAACTGCCCAAATAGGTTTTAGACAAATTTTCCTTTAGGATAATGTTTTGAGACATTTTCAGTAAAGTCAATTTTTAGTCAACTTTCCTGTAAATTTTTACTGGAATTGTACAAAAAAAATAAAATTAAGCTTTGCAAGGCTGTATTGTATGTTTTAAAAATAATTTTCAGACATACACATATGTACAGTGTACAATGCATGCATTCACAATGTTGCTCTGCAGTTTTTTTTTAAACTCACATTTTTTTTGGAAGCCAATTTTGTGCAAAAGATATGGCTTTGTTTTTTTGCAAAATCAAACCCCAAGCCATATTTTGTGTGTTAATTCATTTCAAGATTGCGTGGAGTCGTAATTTATGCGGCACACTTATCTTTTTCGTGGTGTGTCGTACTTATTTCTTAAGGTTTTTAAAATGTGAAGTCAGTAAACATCTTTTGTCTAAGGTTGATACGTGTACATGCTTCCTAGAAGCATGCATGTGTAAATGTGTTTTTAATCATACAAGTGCTACTGCAGTACTTTAACAGTTTGTACATTTTTAAAAAATCATTTGTAATAAAGTAATAAGTAGTTAATTTTGATGTCATCTGTCATATTCGCTCATGGGGTAAACAGTGAAGCTGTAGTTGTACATGTACATGCAAGAACAATGACCCCCTTGCGGCGTTTCTCTATTGGTTGCTGTGCTCCATTGTAAAACATGTTTGCACGTAGAGTCTCCTTTTGAATGCAATAATGCAAGAAATCCATACATGGAGGTAATGCACCACGTGCCTTTATGGTGAAATACTGACTTGGTTCTTATGAGTTCGGTGCACACGTAAGGCACCGTGCATCAGTTGTGAGTGTGAGGGAGTCCTGCCACGCTTTAGCGTGTCCACCGAACTCGTAAGAACAAAGTCAGTATTTCACCTCCAAACGCTGATATAATCTCAAAACAGATATGCAGCAGGTTAAATCTGTATCTGAACTCTATCTTACCAGCTAACCATGTTTTACGAGTTTGAAGTGGCTGAGAGCTCCACTGCCCTGCAAAATCCCATTCGTTTGTACAGGATCAAACTTGGCACTGCTGTGTGGTGTACTAGAATTCTGTCCAATCATGCACTGCGCGCAGGGAACCGTAAAGGCATGTATTGTTCCCCCATCCTTTAGGTGGGGAATTTGACCCATTGAAAGAATGTCTGCATCTGATAGCAAGACATGCATGTTTTGCACCTGTTATTAAAGCAAAGTCTTCAATTCTGTGCATCTTGCATGTATGTTCAACATGATCAGTGCATGTATGTTCAACATGATCAGTACATGTACAGAAAAGTTCATCAATGCAGAAGGACAGTTTTACCTCCATATTGTTTTTATTCGACATTAAGTTCTCAAAAATATTTTGATACAATCTTTTACACCTACATGTTCATATCAGACTGATTTTTATTGTAAATATTGTTCTAGCACATGCATTGCCAGATTATCAAATATACATACCACAGCCGACTTCTGGAACAAAGTACATTTTGTACTCTACATATAAGCAAACATTTAGAGCCTGTTGTTTTACACTACAGAAGTATAATATAGGGCTTGTGATTTCCCATTCAGGGGAAATGGCACATGGCTATTTTCACAAATTCCACTTTTGGTTGAAACTTGAAACGGAGTTGGACTGGAGTCGCTATACCAAAGACTTTCATCGCAAAACGCTATATATTCATTTATATATTCAGTAGCGTCTTACTCTTGCAAGGGGCCAGGATATTGCAACAAGCCGTTCTGCTTCAGCTGTGCTCTTGCTCAAGCCAGGTAATGACTCTGATCATTTTCTTCAATCATGATGACGAGTCGGGTAAACAAGACCAGTCTGTAATATAGACTGCTCCCAGTTTCATCCCAAGACCTGGCATCATGTGACCATTTGGACTTACTTTAACCCACCCTGAATATATTTTTTTTATGTAATAGGAAACTTTATTTTTCCCTTGGCCTAAGACAAATGATGCAATGGGGCTTTAAGTCACCGAGTAGAACTTTGTTTTTAAATTCATTTAACAAGGGTAATTTTTACAGCTACGTGTAGATTAGACCAAAGGGCCCTTGAACATATACAAGATACAAAAGATACAAACAGATACAAGAACAAACAGATACAAAAGTTTGTTAATGGTGTTCGGCTTGTAAGCACCAATAGATTGGCAATTTCTACATAAAACTGAACAAATTGTTATTTTTTAATCACTACAATCGAACCAAACCTACAATTATAGCGCATGACAGACATGACATTCCCTCACTACTGTTAAAAAAATCTGGTAAACATGTCAACGTATACATACCGGGTATCATTTTTTAATAGAGGATAAAACATGCAAGACAAAAAGATGCTCAATACTTCACATATACAATTTACTTTTACAAAAATATCAATACATTAAAGGAGCGTGTCCAGATCACATTTTTGACCCCCCCCCCCCCCCCCCCCCCACCCCCCCATCGGTGTTGAGATTGATACCACATCATGTGTCATACCTTTCTCATTACCATCCTAGAATTTCGTGCCCTCAATCCATACATTTCCAGGGATATCGTCAAAAATCCACAGATGTTTTGTAAACTAATTAATCCGGTTCCATAAAGCAGTGCAGTGATTACACCAATTTTTTTTTTTTCCCATGGATAGTATTTTTGGGGAGGTATTTTACTTCTTATCCAATAGGGCGACACTTTTTGCGTAGAAAGTTATGTTAGGGCGACACGGTCGGTTAGGGCGACAATTTGGTGTAGCCCCAATATTTGAGGTTAAAAACCATTTATTTGAGGTCAAAAACCTTTTTTGGAAGCTTTGGGTAGAGAAATTTTGTGTCAATTTGAGTGATTCTTGCCGAAATTTCGGTGGTCTCTGGGAAAAGGTTTCCCATGGTGTCGCCCGTTTGCAGCATTAAGGATGATTATTGTTATAAGGTTAGAACAAAATCCATTTTTTTTGTCTGGTCACGCTCCTTTAGGCCACGAATCCCAAAGTTCTACTTATCTTGGTAAAAAAAACGTACATACAAAAGAAAGACTTATTACCTATTAAAACATGGGAGCTAAAGGGCACTAGACTTTGTTCCCCGGATTCAAAGTACCAGATTACATGCATTCCAAGTATTGTTTAATATACAAGAATAAACTTAGAAATGGGCGACAACATTTAAAATATTGATAAAGCTATTTTACCAAATGTCTTCAGCATATCCACATTTTTTTTTAAAGGCAAATGATTCACGTACCGTATTCAGTTGTTTGATTTAAACACATGTCCTTCAAGCATCCTCGATGGAAGTGTAACTCCTTAAAGGTAGTATACTTGTTTGGTAAACTGTTAAAAACGTCGTGATTTCCACTGGTAAAAGCATAGGTCGAGAAAACTACCTTGTAGAAATTTCAGCCACATACTTCATCCAAGTACGATTTTTGTGCATGAATAAATTTTTCTCGTGAATGGGGGCAATTCAGACAAAATAATTTCACAGGATGATTACTACTATTACCATCTTGATAACAAGTAAGCTTAAAGATAATTGAGAATTTTGTTTGGAGGGTAATTACCAAACAAGTAGACTACCTATAAAGGGCCCTAAAATGGCATTTTTATCAATGAAATATATGCTACTCCATTCATTTCACAGTCATAAAAACCCTACTTGGAAGTTGTTTAGGGGGGTTAAAATCAATGTTTTTGATTTTTATGCTAATGAAATTTACATATTCATGACAGTTGTGATATCACATTAGGCATACACAGGAAAATCTCATTCAACTGTGTACAAAAGATTCCACTATTTTCTTCAATTTGCTGAAACTTTTGTAACTCATGATTGTTTGTTTTACATGTTGCCTGTTGTAAGCCATGAAAATATTAAGGCTGGAAACTGCAGCAATTTTCCACGATTTCAGTTTGAAGTCTTGTTTTTTTCTTTTCTGTGTTCTTAAAGTGACCATCCTGAGATCTCAGGGAATTTCCACTCTGCCAAGCGACGTTACAATACCCTGAGGAAATCCACGCAAATCTGTGGACCGAGTCATTTTGATGTAATTTAATCAATTCGGTCATGTTATGCCGAAAAGAAACGATTTCTATACTTTCCAGAAATTGTATTGGTTCTGTCCCATTCCTACCAAAATTTCAATATAAATTTACTCCGCAGTTTTTCAAATTAATAACGGGGATGCATGCTGACGAATGTAATGGAACGGATTCCCCAGTATGCTTTAAATAGCAGCCGACGCGGACAACAGCCCGCAATACCGAGTACATGTATCACATGCATGCACGGTGTTTACAATCTGCGCGCGTTACATTTGAATGCCTGCAATGCATTGCCCACGCGTCCTGATTGGTCCAGCAGAGGTGACAAGATTTCTGTCGCTTGTTCCCCCGCGAAATGGGGCCGGTTTCAACAGGGCCTCGGTACGCAGGAGTTGGGGAGTGCGTTAAAGGGGCACTGTTGCAAGAGGATGTAAAGTGACATGCCCAAACAGTGCCCTCTTTCTGTGAGTTTCTGTAAAGACATTTTCAAAGTTGAAAAAATGCCACCTTTTATTCATGGGGCATCAAAAGGAACAGTAGTCTGAACAAATAATCCTTTATATTAATCCTTCTTAATAAGGTTCGACTGACATACATGTACCATCCTGAGATATCAGGGAATTTCCACTCTGCAAAGCGACGTAACAATACCCTGAGGAAACACACGCAAATCTGTGGAGTGAGCCGGCTGTTGTCTTGAGCCAACTCACGCCCGAGTCATTTTGATGTAATTTAATCAATTCGGTCATGTTATGCCGAAAAGAACCGATTTATATACTTTCCAGAAATTGTATTGGGTTCCGTTTCTTATGACTGTCCCATTCCTACCAAACTTTCAAATTTACTCCGCAGTTTTTCAAATTAATAACAGGGATGCATGCTGACGAATGTAATGGAACGGATTCCCCTGTATGCTTTAAATAGCAGCCAGACGCGGACAACGGCCAGCATTACCGAGTACATGTACCACATGCATGCACGGTGTTTACAATCTGCGCGCGTTACATTTGAATGCCTGCAATGCACTGCCCACGCGTCCTGATTGGTCCAGCAGAGGCGACAAGATTTCTGTCGCTTGTTCCACCGCGAAATGGGGCCTGTTTCAACAGGGCCACTGTACGCATGAGTTAGGGAGTGCGTTAAAGGGGCACTGTTGCAAGAGGATGTACATGTACATGCAGTATGTAATTTGGTAAAACAATTGGGCATGGCTAAGTGGAAATCAGGACTTACTAGAAATAATAAGCTGTTGCATTTTTTTCAAGTCGTTGTGAACAGAAAAAAGGCATTTTAAAAAGAAAAAAAAGGCGATGGTGGTATACGAGTACTTTTCAATTTTAGTAGATTACACAGTAAACTCGGCAACATTTAGTCAGAATGTTCAAAACTAAGCGACATTTGTATTTTATGACAATCCATTTTATTTATAGTATTAAGTAGCACTTTTATAAACAATGCTTCTGTATCCATACATACAGTTGAAGTCAGAAGTATAAATACATGTACACCACTACCATCATCACCCAAAATGGTAAACAGGACTACCCGAACCATTGCAAGGTGTACAAGCTATGTTTTTAAGTACTGCATGCACGCGAGGAATTCCACAATATCAAGACTGTTACAACATTTTTTTAACACTTGGTCGCATACAGTTGCATTTATACTTCTGACTTCAACTGTACATGTATGCTACAATGGGCCTAATTTGTTATGGTACATTCTATCTAAAATACGTTTACCCTTCACCGACGTAAAACCAATCTATCATTGAGTATCCCGTTCAATGGCCAAATTCACCTGTGCACCTGTGAAACAAAAAAATGAGAAAAAGGTGGCGTTGTCAACACCAGGCTTTCAAATATTGTTTTTATGAACTTCAATTCACAGCCCGTAGGCGGAATTGCATGAAACTTACAAGTTTGTTCCACCTAAAAACATTATACATATGGATGGCCAGGAAAATCCCCTTACTCTTCCCAAAAGAGTGATCTGGAATCACAACACACTGGACCAATGACTTTACATCCCTTCAGCAGGATGCCTTGCTTAAGGGCATAGGTACCCCAGCCTTCGAACCCACAACCCCAAGTTTTCCGAGTCAGTGACCCAAACCATTCGGCCAAATGCTTACCTTCATTTTGACCTATCTGCAATGTGACCTGATCGCTGGCACCTCCGTCGTTCATAGTAGAGTAGCTGGGGCTAGTCTTTATGCTCTCTCTAATGCCTCCTTTACCTTGGTGGAATGGGAAAAAACCGGGAAAATTAAGATTTTAAAAAATGTCTACATGTATGTATTACTAAATCACCAGCATTATGGTCGATATGACGGCTGGTCGAAATTCCAAGCTGAAATTCCGGCAATTGCCGGAAGACGCATCCTTTTGTAGAAGGGTTTCACAGCAGGTCGTGGTAACTTTCCATGGAGTGGCAATGAGAACCTATTTAGTTTACCTGCCGCCTTGTCCTCCGTCTCACGACCACTGCCGACGTCGCTCTCTACATCATCATCCAGCAACCGATCTGAGTCTTGATCTCTGGCCTGAACAGGGAAGGTTATACCATCCCCCTTGCTGCAAGCAAATTAAAATGAGTTTTTGTTTAACCCAATAGCACTCGCTAGTAACATGTAATGTCTTAATACTCCTCAGAGCTTTTGGGTAATGTTGAGTAATGTTCCTTGCCAAGGTCAATAACCTCAAAGTTATCCAATAGACTGTGTAAGTTGACCTCGAGAACGTGCGGGACTCTGCGAGACTCTTCGACTTCCGGAGACCTCGTATAGGAGCTTAACCACGTGCAGCGACTGTTTTTTCGGTACCATTTTGACATAACGTTTGACAAAATTCGTGGTCCACTGTAAAAATTCTTGTGAGAAAAGTTAATTGAGCAAAAAGTTCCTAATTTTGTTAATTTGGTGGGGGGTTTGGTCATGTTTTTTTGACCAAATAAAAATGCCTATGCATCTGATAGCAAGACATGCATGTTTTGTACCCATGGGTGGGGATTTTTTCACCTAAATTTTGCCCCACGCAAAAAGTGACAATCCCCACCTCTTAGGTGGGGTAGCCCGGAAGGACATTAAAATTAAAGACATTCTTAGAATCGTACCTGGAAAAGACTGGAAGGAGCCATTGCCTCTTGTCATCACCAAAAACCTCCTTAAAGTTGTTACAGAAACTGCCTCTGCTAAAACCGTCTTTGTCTGGTCCATGGCGGAACACCGGGGCCCGGAATGATTCTAATAGCCAGTATCACAAAATGTGCATTAATATATGGAAATAATTGAGAAGTTGATCATGGCTTCATACCTTGTGTGCAATGGGTCTTTCTATAAATTAGGGGTCCAATTTTGGTGTCCCCCGTTACATTTTACATCTTGTTTTTGTAAATTCAGGACACATTCTTTAAATACTCTCCATCTCAAAGAGTGAGTACATAAAGTACAATTCATACAAAATGGTTTTAAAAACATTTTAATGATTTTTGTACGAAAAATAACACATATCAGGTGTAACGGGGACACTAAATGTCACACTTTTTAACCCCTAATTTATAGAAAGACCCATATGAGAGACAGGCTGAACAATTTCTAAGTGTTTCCTCACAAAATCTTAACTTTTTCCCACTCGATATTTTGGAGTTTTCCATCCAATCTGCACATTCCAATGCTAGAGTCATTTTAAAGAAAACAAATTTCTGATCAACTTCTTACCTATTATTTAGAGCCCCAATACAGTATTTGCAGTGACACAAAATTTTACTTCATGAGTTGAAAAAAAAAAAGACAAACTCGTAAAAAACACAACTTGATTTTCCCCCCCTGTGTATTAGAAATGGTACCATTGTGGGAGAAATTGCCAACTGAAGGTGCTTTTTTAAATTTTTGTATAAAAAGTTGCATAATGACAATAGTTTCTCACCAAATGAAAACTTAACGTTGGAGATTGCTAAAACTAAACACATGAATACCACATTTGATGTGCGCCAACAACTCGACAAGCTTGATTGCATCACAAATGGGATACCGTGGCCGAGTGGTTTCGGTCAGTGACTCGCAATACTCGGGTACAAACTTGGGGTTGCAGGTTCGATACACCCGATTGGGGTACCTGTGCCCTTTAGCAAGGCACTTAAACACACTTGCTCGATCCTTCGGAAGGGATGTAAAGCCGTTGGTCCAGTGTTAGGTAACGCACTTTTAGGGGATTCCCCGGTGTCTCTGGCCGTTTCTAATTCATCATGGGTTTCCTCACGCTTGCGAGCGACAGTGCATTGGGCACTTTTGAGGAATCCTTGGTTTCAGTATCCTCAGTACCAGAAAGAAATAATAATAATTATTATTTTGAATTAGCACTGTGCACTCAGTGCTCTCCCAAGGCATAACAAAACAATTGCTAAAATTTATTTAAAATAAAGACACATTGGGTGGAAGTTTCAGTTTCAACATGAACACAAATTGCCTCTGTTTTGTAGACGAACATCTATTTTTACCAAAATGTCATTTTAAAACTAATCTCTTTTTAATAGCGGGGAAATTAACAAATGTCAAACAAAAAAACCAAGCATTTTAAATGCCTCTGTTGGGTGCCTCAACAAACCATTTATGAATCGCTCCATAGTATTCATTTCTCAAGTGCCTTTGATTTTAGTATTTCCGATTTTTTCCCTTCAGGTTATATATAAAACTTTTCAGATTAGTTATGAAAGGGACTTTGTATTTTCAGGAACGAAAACAACAAAGAACAACGAATTGGGACCTAAAACTGATATAAGTAGAAAGTTACATGTTTATTAATAGTGGTCTTATTATCAAGGTTTGATTGTACCGAGAAAAAGACACCTTTAAGAAGCCCTTCCACAGGTCAGTTTTTCATCGTCTTGCGCTTGCATTGCGTTTGAGACTGAATCGTTCCATAGCCCAATACAGACGGACGAGTCCTGGCCGGTCAGAGTTTGCATCAACTACACGCTGTGACGTACAACACTACATCCGGGCATTTCGCTTATTCAAGCGATGTGAGCGTGTCACGTACGAAATTCGTAACAGAAGGAACGATCTCGAATTTGGACAGAAAATTGCACTTTTTCCAAAAAGGTAAACTTGTAAGTTATTACACCTCAGCTTAAACCCCAATACCCATTTGTTCCTCAGATGTCGTGTCACTTTTAGTGTATTTATGGCCATTTTGAGGGTAAAAACTATTCCTTTTTGGGGACGTTTGAGAGCTGGGAATTAATGGATACGCGGTACCTGCCAATGTTAAAAAGCGATATTGTAGGCTACCAAGTTACTCGCACTAGAATGAGTGCAGCGCAAACTCAACGCATGCAAGACAGATGAAAAATGGACCTTATGTAAAGGCGCCCTTAGGCTGTTGTTAATACCAAGGGCAAGTTCAAACAGTGATAACAGTTAACTACATGTACACAGTTCAACAAGAGTCCCTCAAACAAAAGAAATAAACCATCGTTCGGGTGATTGACCTAATCAAACTACATGTATACACGTAGTTAAACAGTCATTGCTTCAACTTGCCGAAACATGTACTGCAAAAATCAAGCTATCTTCCTCCATGCCTAGATGTTAGTTGTTAATGCAGCCTTTGAATAAAAGCAAGAGAATGCCCAAGTTCTGCTTATTCTAAGATGACTGTGCTTACCCAACGTGCTTCGATTGGTGAGCGTTAGGTGTGAATGCATACCCATCAGGATCAGTACACTAAGCCCAAACATGACAGCCGCAAAGAAGAGGAAAACTATTTGGAACTTCCGGATCGCTCTCTCCCCCAATTCACCCTGAGACACAGACAAACAGACCGAAAGAAGCTCATGATGTTAAAAGCCAGAGAGATGTTTCAAATGTGTAGGGCCCTAAACCATGAAGCGACAGTGCAATGGGCACTTTTGAGGAATCCTTGGTTTCGGTACCAGAAAGAAATAATAATGTACAATTCCAAACAAAAATGCCAACTTTTGTATGGAAAGTGTATAAAACTATGCCACAAATGTTTGCAAAGTGTTTTTCCTTTCCAAAATTGTCCCAATTGGTATATGCATGGAAGAACAACTCATTGATGTACACTGACACTGAAAATGTGCTTATTACAGCATAAATTACGTAAAGCTGATCTCACTGTTTCTAAAACATACAAACCAATAGAATATAAGGCCAGCTGTCAAATTTCCAAATGAGTGAGGTTAATTCAGAATGTATGTATTTGTGCACATAATCCTTAAGGTTTAGTATGAAATCCCAAGGCTACCAAAGACAGACAGACAGAGAGAAAATACAGAAGAAATTTAGGCACTGATCACCGCATGCAAGAGTAGAAAAAAAGTACACAGTGAGTGTTAGTATGGACAGATGCTAAGCAAAATCCATAAATGCACAGTAAACAGTACAGGCGTTCAAGATGCTTACACCGCGTAACAGGGGGTTACACCGGGGGAAGCCCCAAGAAGATGCAAAACGAACGTCACGGGGTTTCGCTTTAAATTCGGGGAACACAAGTCAAAGGTTGTTGCTGGGTGGCACTTTATAAACGCTGTTATCGTTTGACTCATGATGAAAAATGAAGCCGGCACCCCGCAAAAATAGTTGCCCTAAAAGTACCGCAATAAACTTCATCAATGCCCACAGACATCTACTGATTAAGCAAAATGTATTTACAGCCCTATTCCCTTCTAGTTCGTGTCATAAATCTGTGTTTTTCTTCGTACTCTCGTAGCGATTCCAAACGGTCCGTCATGTTTTACTACTTGTTGCGGTTACTAGGTGACATCATTACACCGAGCCTTACACCAGATACCCGCCCGCGAGCTCGGGCAGTGTGGCTGCCACCGGGGCAGACTCGTGTATCACGTAATGGCTAAAAGAACGCTCCGGTATAAGTTGGTGTTACACGGTGTAAGCATCTCGAATGCACCTTGTGATGGCAGAAAAACAGGGTGATGTAATAAAGGTAAGGGTGAATAGTCTTAAACGTTTAAGACTGGCTGCGAACCTGGACGCTGATAATTGCCTGAGCGAAAGCCCAGGGCTCGAATTTCATGAAAAAATCTGCTAGACCACAGGGTTAGTAGCTCAAATCATTTACTGGACCGACGCTATTTTTACAAGACCAAAGCCACAAGGAATGTGGATTTACTGTTTGTTAGTTTAAAAATGCACTGGATCACTGGTCTAGAACAGTAGAGAAAGCACTGGACCGAGGCTTAGATTACTGGCCTCGGTCGACCGGTCCAGTGGGTATTTCGAGCCCTGATTAGCCGTGTACATACAGTATGTTAATTTTAAGTAGGAAAGGTTTTTACTTTTTAGGCATACCCTGTGCAAATTACATGTAAATACACAACGCATGGTGATATTGCTATGGTATGCCACTATGAAATCTTGGTACAAACTTTACATAATAGTATGTCAAGACAAGAAGGCACATATGCATCAGAATAGCCGGCGAGGTTTGTTAAGACACCCAACAGAGGCGGAGCCACTTGAGGCCACGCCCCCTACCTAGTGTGGACCAGTTGCCGCAGACCAGACGGGCATGCACAAGGAATAGGAAGAACACGCTCAGACAGAAGACCGTTGATATTATAAATAAAAACATGATGTTGAAGCCAGCAACAAGACGATCCTGGCTATTCTACATGTACGTGTGTGTAAACAAAGAAAACATTCAAAATATTGTAAGATGTCCACATTATAAGGAGCATGTTCAAATTTTTCCAGAAAATGAATTTCGTTCTAACCTAACAATAATATAAAATACCTCCCCAAAATACTATACATGGGAAGAAAAGAGGAAATTTGCAATCACCAATTTGGATGTGGAAGCAAAAAGGTTGGTATAATCAATGCACTGCTTTATGGAACTGCAGATAAATTAGTTTGCAAAGCATTGGTGTTTTTTTGACGATATCAACAGGGGTGAGATTGGAGGAAAACAAATATTCAGAAAGGGGCATGGCTTCCTTGAAAGGGGCCGCTGCGAAATATACGATCACGCAAACTTCAACTTCAACAACATTTTAATTAGGCATTACAAGAACCAGTTTTGTTTGAAATATTTACCTTGTTTATAGGCCTACAGATGTGGATAATATTAAAAAGAATCCAGGCAACATCTGTAAGCGGCGTAGCCTGGATTTTTTCACCGGGGGGAGGGGGGTGGGCACTGCCTTTTTGTGGGGGCCTTGTGGGGGAGTTGGGGTCCTGTTTCGGTCCCCCATGTGCATGTATTCTAAGCACTCTCATATATTCTAAGCACTCTCATATATTATAGCACTCTTTATAGCACTCTCAGCAGACATCCAGTCAGTTGCAGCTAGGTACACATTGTATGTACAGACCATTCCTAACTGTCAATTTCCTGGTTAATTGAACTAGTGTAAAAAGACCCAAATTTAGCCCCAGTCAGCAATACGATAGACATGGCCATCTTGCGGTTTGAAATGCCAGACGATTCAACTAGAAAACCATTTTTGTGAAATTGTAATATTGTCTTAGATCCCGTTCACATTACCAAAATCGCTTCGTTCGATGAAGATTTGACGATAATTTGACACAAAGAGCTTTTCCTGGATGTGAACGCTCGCCTCTTCATTAGATGCGATAAAGAGATCGCTTAAATCGATGAAGCAAAAATGTAATGTGTACATGTGTGCTCCCATTCGTTTGACGAAGCGATTTGACCCGTAACGGGATGGGGGTGTCGCACAACTTCAATCGATCTTCGTTAACCAGTCTAATGTGAACGGTACCGCTCTTCATTCGATCTTCGTCAAGTGAGAATGTAAACGCACGCTTCGTCCTTACCTGCCAGAACTGAATAAAGAATGGTAGGACTGTGAGTGCCACGTAGAGACAGAAGAGTATCGTGTAGAACAAGAAGAGAACAAAGAACTTGTAGTTGCTGTAACAGACGCAGTTGTTGACCCACGGACAGTGGTGATCCATCTTCAGTATGCAACTAGAAATAAAGACATTGAATCAATCATTATTCAAATAAATCTTTTAATTTCTGTTATATATGAATATAATTATTACATTGATTTAGCACACATTTCATATGGATATGTTCACTTGCGCTGCACATTATATTGTTTTTTTTATGAAGCCAAGTGTCTTCCACCTAAACATAGAGATACATGTACATAGGTGGGTGGTGCCATTGGCAGCCGACGGCAAGAGACACCAGGGAATCCCCCTCACTCCTTACGAATGAGTGCTCAGGGATCCTTTAAGTGCGTTACACAACACACTGGTTGTACGAGGCTGACATTTCTACAAGGCAGTTTATCAACATTATTTTTAAGTTAGGTAATACTGTTGTTCCTGTTTTTAAAAGATTTCCAATCATGTAATCTGTTTTTAATGTCAGTGGCTTTACAATGTACAGTTGTACAGTACTATACTACAGTCAACATATCGTTCAAAATCTAATTGATCACATTCAAATGACGTCACTTTCTACAAATTGCCTTCTTGTTGGTTTTACTGATGAAATTTGTTTTCTTGTATATAATTCAAATTACTGAATATTTATTTATTTCAAATTGCATTTTTAATGTACATAGCCTACTTTAATTCCTGTCTTTTTCATATTTATGTTTTATGTCAAATATACTTTATTTGTACCTTTCATGTAAATGACGATTTATTCGCTGTTGGTTTTGGTTAAATAAATAAAAAGCTACTGTACTTGCAAGCTTTATTTATTAAGGTGTGCCAACATATAGCTGGGGACATTAATACCAAGTTCAAATGCACAACCCAAAGATTTACATAATAATAATAATTATTCTTATAAAGCGCTTTACAACCGGAGGATCAAAGTGCACATTGCCATTATTACCGCTGTCATCAGGGAATCATCTCGATTCGTTCAAATGTTTAAATGCAAAACCCAACAATTTAATAATAATAATAATAATTTATATTGTGCAAATTCCATAAAAGAAATTATGTTCAAATGCGCATAACAATACAGTGATTTACATCAAAGAATATGAATATACATTTACAAGAAATACATGAGTACTACTTATTTTAAAATGTCAATTTGAAATCCATAACAAACAAACGGTACATCTTTTTCATGTGTACATAAACATACATATACTGTGTGTACAGGTAGCATATTATGCATCCATAGCATATTATGCATGGGGTACCGTGGCCGAGTGGTTTGGGTCTTTGACTCGCAATCACAGGTAAAAACTTGGGGTTGCGGGTTCGAACCTCCCCCGGCTGCGGTACCTGTGCCCTTGACATGCTTGAGCAAGGCACTCAACCACACTTGCTCCATCCTTCGGAAGAGATGTAAAGCCATTGGTCCAGTGTGTTAGGCAACTGTAACGCACTTTAAAGATCCCAGAGCATTCTTTTGTGAAGAGCAAGGGGATTCCCCGGTGTCTCTGGCCATTTTTAATTTATAATTCTTCATGGGTTTTCTCACGCTTGCGAGTGACAGTGCAATGGGCACTTTAGAGGAATCCTTGGTATGAATACCAGAAAGAAATAATAATAGTAGTAGTATAGGCAGGGCTCGAATTGTTTTACAAGACCAAAGCCACAAGGAACGTGGATTTACTGTTTGTTAGTTTCAAAATGCACTGGACCACTGGTCTAGTACAGTAGAGAAAGCACTAGACCGAGGCATAAATAACTGGCCTCGGTCCACCGGTCCAGTGGGTATTTCGAGCCCTAATAGGGATCTGCCATTCCTTTCAAAGCGTGTCATTTTACAGCTAGCTACTGCAGCATTACTGTAAGTCACAGTTGACTGCACCAGGCCAATCTACATGTATAATTTACATATACTGATAGGCATGCTTATAAGCCATCTGATGATGGGGTAAGGCCTGAGGCAGCACTGCCTTTTGTGTGTTTGGGAGGGGGGGTCTTTTTGGGTGTTTGCAATAAAGAGAATTCCAAAGTCAATGGGAGGATTACAGAAGAGCAACAAGGGCTGCAAGGCCAATACCAGGGGCAACAGAGGCCATGGTATTCATGGCCTTTGTTTATTTCTTGCCATTATTAGCTGCTGGACAGTGTACATACATGTACATGGGTCACTGGGTCCTTTCTACACATACAGGGCTGCCAACACTCACGCATTGAGCGTGAGACTCACGCATTTGACTTCATCCTCACGCTCTCACGCACGCATGACATTTTCTCACGCTTAAAAAAATTACCCTCTCAAAAAAAAAGAAATAACGGCAATCGATCTTTTTTCAAATCGTATCCGCTAGTATTGATGCAAGTAAGGGCGCCCTCTGTTGACAGCTCCAACTGATCATGTGGTCGGGTGCTTTTCTTTTCGCGCAATCAGTATGGCTTCTCTGGAAGGGAGTATGGGTACCCAACTCATTTTAGTCATCAATCCGAACGGAAGAAATGTGAATGCCATCGTTCATGCATCGCGCGCTCGATCTATGGTCGGAGTTGTCATTTTTTTTCATCGCAAAAAATATTCAGTTGTGCATTGCAATGATCGCGGCAGGGATTATTGCAAAGGAAACATTTGAGGTGTAAGTGGACAACGTCGGAAAAGTAGTGGGCAAACAAAAAGAGTTGAGAAAAGTTTTGGTGTATATTTTGACGATATATCCCTGCTGAAAATAAGTATTTTTTAAGTCTACTAAAAAAAGAAAGTTCACGTAAATTTGGTGTTTCCTATCAAATCTGCACTCAGTGCACTGATAAAAGTGAAAGACATTTTCGGTGAGAAAAGCTAATGGTCAACTTAATATCTCAAGTCTTACCCATAACACTTTGATTCACCTTCAAGAAGATTCACCTGAGCTGAAAATGGAATTGGGTTTTGGTGAATGAAAACCTTTGGGATTGAGACTGAACCAATGGAACTAGAGGGATAAAAATATCTATGCCAGAGGCACTTTTATGCGCCAGATTGGACCATTTCTACCTAAAAAATGCAAAAGCTCCGTATCGTCGAAACCCCCCTCCCACACCCTCCATCCTTCCCTCGGTCGCGATTGTCCCTCAGCCCGGCGCGCACTCACTCACAAAATCTCACTCTGAACTTTTACTCAATGTTGGCAGCCCTGCACATAAGGCCTTTTCACACTACAGCCCAGAGATGCCAACATTGCAATTTGAAAAAGAGTAATTTGCCACGGGGTACCCGTTTTTTTATAAAATGTATTATAACTTGACACCCAAGCCCTATTAAAACCCCACATTTGAAGCTATGCATTCTAGAATTATGTCACAATACTGATCGTCATTGGCTGAAACAATTGTACAAACTACGGCTAAATCGTAGATGTTGGCATCTCTGACAGCCTCTCAAGCCGGGGCGAACCCCGAGACCGCCCGAGTTGAAATGCAAATTGTTAACCCCACAGTCAACCCCGCATTGTTTCATACTTGTTTCAGTCAAACCGGGTTTATCGCGCCCCGTGGCAAGTTCAACCCCAAGTTGAACGGGGAAGAGTCACTTTCAATAATTTTACCAAGAACAAATTGTGTTTTTTTTTCTTATTCCACGAATCCTAAAGTTAATTTTGCAAGTCATCAATATGTAGGAACAATTACATGCCCCAGTTACATGTAATTCCCATTGTTGAGTACTGGCACGAGACCAAATCAATTATACAGCTCTAATATTTCACTTTATATAATGCCCAAGTAGATCCCTGTCATTTGATGGGACGATAGCAGGTCACATGACGTTAAAGAATTTAACCATTTAATGCTGCGTCACCAACCGTGCATTTATCTTTCAACTGTTTAAAATATTTGTACCATTGAACTTATAAACATTTATTATTTGTATAGCAATGAATGTTATGCGCATAATACACTACTTACAATAAGTTAGGGGGTTGTACGCAGATAATTATTTTATTTATGGTATGCATTCTGCTTGAATGATTTTGTGTATGATTAGACAATTGTATCTGCACGACAGAATGCACCTTGTCACAGCAATAGGTAAACAGTCATTTGAAGAAAAACAAATCTCTAACTTATTGTAAGCAGTGTATTATATAAATATTACCAATTTACTCACGTATTGCATACTGAACAGTGATGACATCTATCTGGCTTGATGATTTTGCAGACGGGACAATACCTCAAGGCTGGAATCAAAAAAATGACAAAACAAGATATAAACTTTTGCTCGGGAACTAGTTTGCCAAATTGTTTTTCAATACCTTGAGGAGCTAATCAACTATCCACCCAAAATAACCATATACGGACCATCGTGGCATTAATCAGCAGGGGTCGGAGGGGGTGGGGGGATCATGGCATGGCAGGGCAGGGTAGGCGAGCGCTCTCATGCTATAGCGCATGTCAACATCATATGGGGCCATCCATAAAATACATACGCACGGAGGGGGTGGAGGGGGGAGCGTTGAGACACCCCCTCCCCCCGCACCCACCTCCCCCTCATTTTTTTAAACCCATCTCGCGATTACCATGACATGTTTTTGATGAAAATTTCCATTTCTTTAGTTGCTTATGGAGTGCAATGGCGTGGCCGAGGGTTCGAATCTCGGTTCGGGCCATCAATGGCACATGTGCCCTTGAGCAAGGTACTTTGCCACTCATTGCTTTTCTCCACCCAGAGGTAAAGGGGAGGATAGCGAATGTTGATGTGTTGAGCGCCTGATTGGCAGCCGTGGCTGTATACTCCCCAGGTACTTTTAGAAGGCTAAAAGTGATTTTCTGATGTTTACATTGGGTCGTGATGAATCACTTTTAGCCCCTTACCAATTGAACCCCATTCGCCCACGTTGTACAAAGCTGCACGACCAAGATGGCGGCCGTTCTCCAAAGTGAAATTTGACCCGACAGTCAAAATTAAACACCTCATTGTACTGCAGTGACGTCATACAATGAGGTGACCACAAGAGGGCGGTATATCTCTACCCTGGTTGGTTGTGCGCGTTCGAGTATTACTTCCTGCTATTCTGTTCAGTATGCTCAGAAAATGTCAAGAAAAATGACGTTGGACTAGTTTTTTTCCTGTTTAAAAGAATCATCGGGGAGAATAGACCACGGTACAAAATTCTGGAGATTCCAGGGACTTCCATGGTAAATTTTTCAATGTTTAATTTTGACTGTCGGGTCAAATTTCACTTTGGAGAACGGCCGCCATCTTGGTCGTGCAGCTTTGTACAACGTGGGCGAGTGGGGTTCAATGCATAGTTCCGAGTTTGCCTAGTTAGCCCCGCCCCGTGGATATAGTTGCTATGACGCACACGCTATCGTCGAAAATGGCGACATACTACGCACAAAGCAATGGGACTTTCAACGGTAAGCACAGATTCATTGAAGAAAAATCAGAGGTATTCATGTTTCAGGGTCGACAGTTATCTTAGAACACACTGAGTAAAGGGCCAGTAATACAGGGATGTCATATCATGACATACGTGCTATTGTACCTTTGAACAACGAAACGATCGGCCTTAAAAACCAAATATTCACCCGGATCATCGCATACAACACTGTACAAATTGTATGGGGCCGGCAGAACATATCGCGTGATCATGTTGTGTGAGACAGTGCACTTTGACCTATGTCAGTGATATCTGCTAGCTCTGTTGTGATTGGTCGGCGGGTTCGGTTGATTGACAGGTCGGAACTATGCATTGGTAAGGGGCTAAAAGTGATTCATCACGACCCAATGTAAACATCAGAAAATCACTTTTAGCCTTCTAAAAGTACTCCCCAGGGAGCTGAGATGGTATATGGAGTGATTTAATGGAGCCCTATGATCAGGGGTAATGATAGTGTAGGCGCCTTGATTGGGGTTTCTCCGGATTAGTGCGCGGTATAAGTCCTACATGTATAAGGTGCTTGCACAGGGGTAAAAAAGTTCGCTATTGCTGGTCTTCCAGATCGTGAGGGAATAGAGCCACATGGGAAAACACACGTGGCTGCTAGCAAAAAAGCACGCGGCTCTATTGTTCTCTCCTGATCTGGAAGACAAGCAATAGTGACCCATGACCTTTTGACCCCTGTGCAAGCGCCCCATTATCATATAATTAAGAGGTAAACTGGCGACACAATGACCCAAGTTTGAAACCACACAATGCCTATCCATACCTCCTCCGTATGTTCGTGTTAACACAGGCAACCCCTTGTCCCTGGCAAAACCTTTGAGTAGTTCAGATTTTTCTTCACTGCGATCTTCTGCATCATATTGTTGTAGCTCAGAGCTGGTTAAGTGGAACTGCCAAAAATAAATAAAAATAATAATTTAGTACAGCTCCAAGTCAAACTTTCAATAATATTTTCCACTATACAAAAGTCATCAATTCAACAACATCTGCAGAATAATAATTAATAATAATAATTAAACTTATATAGCGCATATTCCATATGAATATGTTCATATGCGCTTTACAGGAAAAAAATAATAAACATTTACCCACCACACATTACACAACTTAAACAAAAATGCAGCATTTTACACAACTATATACTTTCAGTTAAACGCTTGTTTAAAAAGGTACGTTTTCACTTTCTGTTTAAATAAATTTAAAACATCAATATTCCGAATTTCACTGGGTAACTTGTTCCACAGTTTGGGGGCGGCAGATTGAAATCTTCAGAACCAATCTTGCTAGAAACCTCACCTCTTGTGGTACTTTTGCAACGGGTGTCCATAATGTCTTCCAATAGGCCCATAGGAACAACACCAGGAAAACATGGTAGAAAAGTAAATAGGCCACTGTGGAATGTAGAATTACATGTAAAGCATTTAACATTAATTGTTCATGTTTTTATCACTTGCAGGGACCCAAAAGTGTGTCCGCGAAGGGATGTTAGGTGTCGCACTGCCCTTGTCTGGTTCCCAGACTTAAAAATACCGATTATTCGGTCGCCGCTACCAACTCGACCACTGTGCGTACTTAATGCACAACAGTCGAGTTGGGATACGGGAACCCGTCTAATAGTTTACATGCATGAGTTCACAAATTTTATGAGCTTGGCGAAGGAGGATAGTGCGAGGCGGATCTTCCTAAGATGTGGTCAAGATCCAAGGTTTTGTGCGAAAAATTTCATTTGGACGTGCTTCGTTCTTCGTGGTTGAATACTGAAATACAACAGACAAGTAAAGAATCCAGCAGGATGATAAATATAGTGAATAGCATTCATTTTAAGAAGAAATAGGCATTCAAAAATGTCTAGGTGTGATATACCGTAGCTAGGGTTTTATGAAAGAAGAAACAAGAAACTGGTTTCTATTTCGAGAAGAAAAATTATTATTAGAAAAACAACTTACGCATTAGAGGCACACTTGTATCAATGAGAACAACTGCAAAATAATTAGAGAAGGAGAGAATTTAAACAAAATTAGATCGTTGTTTCTAACTTGCAAGTTTGCAATACATACACATGGTGGGAGAGTCAATGTAATTTGGTTGTCAAGGAAAAATGTGTTTACAGCAGAGTTGGGACTTACATTTGTAATTCTGAGTTTTTGAATATATTCGGTTTTGATTTTATATCATCTAATTTCACTTTTAAAAACTGAATATCCAAAACTGATAAAGTTATTAATTTACTGTAATAGACTTTGCCATATTTATAGCTTTATATGTCATAATACTGTAATAACGTAGAAAAAGATTGATAATTTTTGATTAATTAACAAGCACTTTTAAGCCTGATTAATCATTGATATAAATGACACATTGTGATTATATTGGATATACATGTCAATCTCATCAAAGAATAGAAACTCACAAATGAGTCAAGCCTAAAACATTATGGTTTTATAATTGATCATCGATTTACACTGTTGTAAGTGGAAACAAGGTTAAATGAGAGATTATTTCACCAGATTATCAAGATAATTGTTTCATTATAAAAATGTTTCATTGCAAGTATACGTTAATGACCGAAGGCTGGATGACATGATATATTACACTAGTTTTTGTATTTTGTTATTTCAGCGAACTGCTAGCACAGGATGTATCAGGCTGCCATTGGAGAACTTAAGTTCAGTGACGGAATAAACAGTTCAAGTTAAAGGCACAGGCTCGTCAGCAATGCGCGCACCACATTCGTGCCATGAAATACGCAGCTCCGTGCAGTAAAGGCATGGGACTCTTCCGAGTTTAATTTCTTGTCAGCGCTTTGTCAGCGCTTTGGACATGGCATTAATCTTCTGTGTAGTCAGTTTAAGAAGCTGCAATGTACTTGTACCTCGGATGGTGCGTTAAGTGTATTTGTAGCCATTTTGAGGGTGAAAACTGTTGCATTTTTTGGGCATGTGTTAGTCCGAGTGCCTCTGACGCTCACCTCCAGGTGAGCGTCACCCTTGAGGTGAGCGTCAGAGGGTGATGCTCACCCGGAGGTCAGAGGCACTCGGACTACATGTAGGCATGTGTGGGCTGGGAATAAACCTTATCGACGTTCTCAATGAATCATGGGATTGGATGACAAAAAC
The DNA here is from genome assembly GCA_037783545.1 of Henricia sp. BOLD:AAB3569. Lineage (NCBI taxonomy): Eukaryota > Metazoa > Echinodermata > Asteroidea > Spinulosida > Echinasteridae > Henricia > Henricia sp. BOLD:AAB3569. Next base: position 117,269 of record JBBELK010000004.1, read on the forward strand.
CTATGAGGTGGAGGCCAACTCGGCAACTTTTTCACTAATTTTCACAAAAAAACAAAGAGTTCAAGAATCAACCTTTCATCACTTTTTCTATTATACATATATTGTACGGTATCAAACATACTGACAAACATGCCTGAAACAGAAATGTAGCAAATATGTGAGAAATCATAGCAAATTCCCTTTGTGGCAGGGGAGTCCGTGTACAGGCTCAGCCTGGACAAGTTGGACAATGGACAAGTTGACTTTTCCAATTGAATGCACAACGATCGAGTTAGACAACTAAAAAGCTGGGGTTATTTTTTTAGTTTATGTCACAACTCTAATTTAAAGAAAGTAATTATTGGAATTGATAGATTGGACGATTTTAGAATAGGAATTAAAATAGGCGTACTTACAAAAATACATTTGTACAAATGTCAAATTTAATTCTTGCTTTAAATAAATTAGGCTTAAAATGAATTGGATGAATTTTTTTATTTATTTTGTGGGTTGGACTATATAGGCTCTCTACGTTGAAATTATTTGTTCGTAAATTTAAGTTGTTTTTGACCCCGTTTTCTGATTTTGTTGGTTTGACACATTGAAAGCAATTTCAATGTAAATTTAAACCAGCCCTGGCGCAGTGTTAAGTTAGTTACTCTTCTTTCTATGTTATCAACTGACTGCCTGCTAAATAGCATAGTTGGGGCAAAGTGGCAATGGGGCGAAGTGGCAATGGGGCGAAGTGACAGTGGGGCGAAGTGGTATGGGCGAACTGACATGGGGCGAAGTGGAAATGGGGCGACTTGCGACACGCACCGCACGTAAGCCAGGTTTATAATATAAATGCAGACTTTTTGCAACTTTCATCATACTCACGTATACATAATTCCACGACATACGCATAGTACGACCAGACGATAACGGCTGTGATAAAAACTACGGGAAACCAACCACATATTTTGAGACACAAACCCAAAACTCCCATCTTAACTCAGCGTTTTCCTTCGTTTCATAGCCCACACACGTAACAATTTATAGTGCACACTGAATGCCTAGCGCAGCCTAGCCGCCTGCGCGCGCCTGACTCATAATTTTTATGCGGAAACGAAGCAAGTTTAACAGCGCCACCTAGCGGTGCTGGCACCCTTATAAAATTCGAAACAACTTTGAGCAAGTTCGGGTTGGTGACTCACGTGCACAGCCGGCCGTCGTGCATAAAATCATAGGATACCAAATACTGCAAACCCAACCATCCCTTTAGTTCGTCAGTTGGGGAAAACGCCCGCAGAAAACGCCCAAAAAATTATTATTCTCATAATTTTCTATAACAATACTTAGGAAAACATCCTTTAGCTATTAATATGGTTTTATAGGTCAGCCGCGAGGTTGAGGGGTATCACCAAGTTCCTTGGGGATTCGGTCATCGTCCTGCCTGTGCACGTGGCCAGCAAATCGATCGAAGACGGCGTTGCCTCAGCAGACTGAAACTACAGTGAGTCGCAAAATGGAAGCATCATAGGACATATGGTGCCAGGAGATGCCAAAAATGGAACGTAGGCGGCGATGCTCCTGGTGGCGGAGTGGTCCATGACTCGCTGCAATATCATACGGCAGATCTGCTTAGCACACGTAGGCCGGACATGTAGGTTGTGTAAACGCGGACCTCAATTTGGTGGAGAGGTTTCTCGGTGTTGCTCAAAACGCGATGGCGGAGTCGGCCGAATGTGGTTGCAGCTTTGCCAATGTGGGAGTCAAGTTCAGCATCGAGGGAATTGGTGTTGGAGATGGTGGAGCCAAGGTATGAAAATGTATCAACCACGTTCGGAGTTGATCCGTTGATGGAGATGGTTATAGGAGACAGTTGCCCTGGAGATGGTTGGAGGGGACAGTTGCCCTACGATAGAGCAACTGTTTTGCCAGGGCTGATCTTCAAGCCAAACCCCGAGCAGGCTTGTCAATAAGGCCCTTAATTGCACTAGGTGTTGGAGCTCAGATTCGCTGTGGGCATACCGGCAACAATAGTGCAGCATCATCATGCATCATGCAGTTCTCGAATTAAAGCACACGTATTAGTTACTTTAGTCCTGGCACGGAGACGAGAGACGTTGACAAGCTTTCCTGAGCTGCGACAGCGAGTATATGGAGCAGAATTCCCGAGGGGTCAGGAAAAGCACGATGAAGGAGAGCTGAAAAGAAGATCCCAAACAGCGTGGGACTCGAGCGAGCCCCAGATTTGGAGCCGTTGATTTGGATGGTGGCTTGCATGTCATCATGGAATCCCATAAGGATGGACAAAAGTGTGTTTGGGAAACCCAGGCGCTTCAAGATGGCAAACAGGCCGGAACGGCTGGCAGAGTCAAAGGCCTTCGTCAAGTCTATTAAAACGACGACGAACGGGCGCTACGGTTGCTCAACACACTTAATTCTCCTGTATGCTGTCCTGGAGAGAATACCATGTCACCGTATAGAGCGGGATCGAAATCCACACTCAGCTCTCATGAAGTATTATGTTGGCAATGACCTAGCTAGGTGCAGTTTCAAGTAGTATTCGTGCAAAGACTAGACCTAATTATACCAGCTATGCTCAGCAGAGAGATACCTCTGTACTAGTTGTTGCAATCTTGGGGCTTATCTTTGTTTTTGTATCTAGAGTGATTATGTTTGCATCTTTGAGGTCTTGTAGAAGACGGTGAGAGTGCCAGCTAAGCAGAGCTGAAAGACATTGAAGAGCTCAGTCGTTAGAGCATGCAGCACCACCGCACTTCCGTACTTCTGGAGGGATGCCGTCTGCCCCAAGGGAATTGTTTTTTAGCCAACCGATGCACGTTTCACTTCTTCCATGCTGGTGATACCATTATCAAGCTCATGCAGAATGAAAAGTTGTGGCAAAAAGAAGCCTCAAGGTTCACTACAGCATCGCTAGCATAGACTCAGAGAGAGAGCTGTAGTGCTCCGCCCAGCGGTCAAGATCCCCATAGTCGGCACAGTGTTTCCGTTTTTAGCACCACCTTTTAAAAGTTTTTCTCGGCAGCCTTCGTGGAAGAATGTTTTTCATAATCTGTCTATATAGCGGGATCGGTTTATAACTGGCGTCAATGCGATCTGAATATGACTTGTGACCCGCTCTGAAAAAGGGTAGCATTTAGTATCGCGCAGGCTATAGGTCGAGTTTTTGCGACCATAAGAAGATCAGAAATCTGCGGCAAATAAAGTACAAAAACACAATGGAAATTCCTGGCGTAGTTTCTCTGGACTCGACCGGTGTCCGTCTCGATCTTATGGTGGGCTTCAACTCGCATGCTGTTTCCCACGACCCTGACCGAGATCTCCGGAGGAGCTAAGCCTCTCACAGATCGAGCGCCACATCAAAGCCTTGGCTGGACAGGCCGCGCCTCAGCGGCTTGCTGGAGGCCTTGTTGGACGGGCATCAGTCCGAAGGAGTGCGCATGTCGTGTGCATGATGTCGTGTGCGAAGTCCTCCCATATTGTCGCTGCAAAGTTTCGTTGAACGCCAAAGCAAATGCATCATGACGTACTACGGAACGGCTCCTAACGGAACGGCCGGTGGGTGGTCCGTACCCTTTATCATGTTTATGCCATCAACTATACGGTTTCATCCAGTACTTTATTATCAACTTGAGATGACGAAGAAGGGGTACAGTTTTAGTAGAAGTGGGAGGAAAACCCCCAGAGAAATCCCCGGGGGAAACCCACGCGGTCAAGTAGAGACTGCAAATCCAATCAGTGAATCCACATACACGCCCCGAATTCGAACCCGGAACGCCAGAGGTGAAAAGCGTAGAAAGAACCACTTATGGTAATTATAGCTGCAGCAAGAACTGCTGCGCCTTTTTAGACACGAAGCCTACGCAGCCCAAAATCGACAAGACGGATCTAGAGACATTTCCAGAACGTCAACAGCGCCATCTACGTCGTAATTTGACCACGTGTACGTGTGGCGCGCGTTATGCACCGTGCACGTACGTACGTACGACTACATGTCGGACATCGGATCGCGGACGGAGGTTTGCTGTTTTTCTCGAAGAAACTCGACGCTGACGGCCGCGTTTGTTAGTCATGTCTTTTAACTTTGGGACGACGACTTTCGGGGCGCAAAATGCAGCCACTTCAAAACCTTCGTTTGGGTTCGGAACCCCCGCTGCAGCACAACCAACAGGAGGAGGTCAATCCATTCCCAGCACAAAATAAACCTTATTTTTAATTTTATTGACAATTTATTGTTTTCCCAAGTTAAGGGGAAATCATTCAGAGTTTATTTCTCCGCTTTTCTGTCCAACGTCATGTTTTGCCGAATGTTTAAACGAAACCCAATTTTAAAGATTTTACATAGGCCTAGGCCTAATTTTAAATAATTTTCAGAGGATAAATTATTTGTAATGACTAAGTTAAAGGGCACAGGCTCGTCGGAGCCAAATTTGTGCTTCGTGGCACGAATTTAGCGCGCGTGCATTGCTGACGAGCCTGCTGTGCCTTTTTATGAAACTAAAATACATTTATCTGGGGTCGTAGTAAAATTTTGACCAGGTAAAGAATGAATTATTATTTTGGGGACCTTGGGGTATTGTGTACATTACACATGCATCTATAAACACCAGCAACAATCTTTAGTGTCGGCCGAACGGTTAACCGAAACTTGAAAAAATCGCAAACCGGTTTCTAAATTAACCGTAAATTCCCATCCCGAGCATACATATGTGTTTGAGCATACAATTTATTTGACAATCACAGTTGTCATGTCACGTTTTGCTTCTCAAATTGGTGGAATAACAATGACATACATGATACTTATAACTCATTCCCTACAGGGTTTGCATTTAATGCTGCGAAGACAACTGCCCCAACCTTTTCCTTTGGAACCAACCCCACAACCGCAGTGGCACCGACGGCACCGTCGGTGTTCGGGTTTGGAAGCGGCACGGGCGGGTTTGGTGCACCCACGACTACCAGTGGAGCAACATTTGGGTTTGGGGCCCCAGCAGGAGCCACGACATCAGCAGCCGGTACAGGATTCGGGTTTGGTACAGGTGTGTTGCTGTGTTTTTCATTCAGGTGAAGCATCAAATTTTAGAAATGTTACCTGATGACTTTCTTAGTTATAGTTGATATAAGCAGAGTTTCGACATCAGGGGCCAGTGGGGCCCGGCACCACCAAGATGACCGTCATGAAAACAACAATGTACAGGCTTCTTAATGGAATCTGAATTTAATTAGACTTGTAGTTTGCATTAGGCTTGGGCGACTCCAGCATTTTCGGAGTTGACTCCGATTCCAAAAAAAGAATTACGATTCTATTTTTCACAGGAAGACATTAACTACATTAGCGTGTTTAAAGTACATGTGCATTGACGACACTGCATATTGTGCAGACGATGACCCAATTATTGGTACCTAAACGTCCATAAAATGATGCCGGCCTGTGTCACACACTCATTCCTACAAGTAATAATTTGGGAATGATCAGAGGCTGAAACTCTTGCAGAAGTCAAATGTTTTGCCTTCGGAATTGCTGGGTAATTCCTTGAATAGACCGTATCGAGTCATAGCCGTCATTTCGTGGGGCACCTTTTGTTACTTAAACTGTTCAACAATGGAAGCACAATATGTGCAACCATGCATGTCCTCAAGGAACAAAGAAACTGCTCCACGAAATTGCGGCTATTCGATACGGTCTATTGGCAAGCTATCACTGGGAATTGACACCTACTGGGAATCGATTCCTCAAAAATCTGGAATCCTTATTGTTTCCGATTCCCAAAGTATTTAATTCTCCTCTCGAGACTCCGACGTGAAAAGTGGAACTTTACTGTTTTATCAATTATCAACAATATTTGTTTTATTTCATAGGTTTTGGAGGTTTTGGGACAACAAAAACCACAGCTCCAACACTATTTGGTGGTTTTGGGACAGGCCCAACTTCAACCAGTAGTGGGTTTGGTTTAGGCGGTACGACATCTACAGGTACAAGTACTTACATACCAGGGGTCGAAATTATAGTCGAAAGGAGAAAATGGATTATTATTGTCCAGGCGCTAACGGCATCTCTGATAATTTTGTCTGGGCGACGTGCCTGGATAAAGCAGCTAGTGGAGAACCCTGATGTACATGTACCATTAAAATGTCATGTAAAATTGTGAGTAAAATAATCTGTACACATCTATCTCTTGTTTGAAACTTGGGTCTTTCCACAGTAAAGGGGGCATTTTGGCAACACAGACCATATATTCGAGGAAATACTTTTGGCTGGTCTCAAAATAAAAGAAATAAGTTTCAGTTGTTCTGAAGAGATAACTTAAAGGCACAGGCTCGTCAGCAATGCCCGCCCGCCAAATTCGTGCTCGAAACACGCAGCTCCATGCCTTTGCTATGGAGCTGCGTATTGCGTGGCACACATTTGGCGGGCGCGCATTGCTGACGAGCCTGTGCCTTTAATCCCAAAAAGGGTTACAAATAGTGTGACAACATGCCTTTCTAAAAACCCTGTGTACAAATTTCCAATATACGCTCGTAGCCGGGACGGACACTTGTGTTTCATTTGAGGTTTTCAGAAAGGCATGTTGTCGCACTATTTGTAACCCTTTTTAGGCCTACATTATCTCTTCAGAACGACTGAAACTTATTTATTTTATTTTGAGACCAGACAAAGGTATTTTCTAGAAAATATGGTCTGTGTTGCCAAAATGCCCCCTTTACCGTGGAAAGACTCATTTGTGAAACATTACTATTTATTTGTAGGTTTAGGAGGGTTTGGAACTGGTATAGGCGGTGGGCTCTCCACTGGTTTTAGCACACAGCAGCAGCAGCAGCAACAACAGCAACAACAGCAACAACAAGGTACGTGTATATGACATCTTTGACAGCTCGTCCCTCTCCTTTTCCACGTTTCTCCTCCATGTGTTCCTTGGTCTTCTTTGTAAAGCTAAGGTCTTTGCTATGCTGGGTGAAGCGAGTAGCTGGGACATTTGCAAGTCCTTTGTGACATTTGTACCGTTTTGTGAAAAAGCAGCCCCAAAAATGTCATGTAAACCTCAACTGATTACCTTAGTCTGTGCCCCAGTGCCCCCTGTAGTCACCTTTAATGTTGAGTTCACTTACTGTTCAGGTCCACCCTGGGAAGTCTTGGCCTCAAGCCTAGGCCCATTGATTTGTGTACAAACATACATGCATGTTCTTTGAGTAAGGCCCTTTTGCCGACATGCGTAAAAGCAGCTATCAATCATCCTACTGCAGGCCCAGTACACAGCTGTGTCTTGAGGGGACCTCCATTCATCTATTTAGGCCAATAGAGAAAGGATTGTGTCTGCCAAACATTGTTATTTACGCATTATACAAAGTCCCCTCCGGAGTCTCCCCTTGGAACCTCCGTGTTTTTGGGCGGTGCATTTCTGAGGATTAAATGTTGCCATAATAAAGAATGAGGTATTTTAAACTAAGTTTTCCGGAGGATGAATTGGACGTGCATAGGCAAGGTCACTGGGTCACACAAAAAGTAAACAAAGTACAGTGCACCAGACAGGACACCAACCCCCACAGTATGTTTATCTTCAGGTGTAGGTGTGGACTTGATGAGTATATCCAGTGCCCTATTGATGCCTACTGTCTATGGTGATGAGCGAGATGCGATTATTGCTAAGTGGAACCAGCTTCAGGCTTTCTGGGGAACCGGCAAAGGCTACATCAACCAGATCAGCTCAGTTCCATTCACGCCAGAGAATCCCTTCTGCAGATTCAAGGTAAAAAGTAATGGATACTATCCTTTGCATGGCCATCTTGGGGGCGGGGGTATAGTAGGCACTCTGTGGAGCTATTTAAACATTATTTTGTACGAATGAGGGATTATTTTATTAATGACCCAGGGACCACCGGTGTAAATTAATTTGATTCAAATGTAGACAAATGTCCATGAGTTTGGGGAGTCTGGATGCAGTGAAAAGCAACTTGGCTCCACCGGGATTCGAACCGCGGACCTTCTGCTCAACGTGCAGACGCCCTACTTATTGAGCAATGAAACCAACTGGTGGTCTCGAAAAACAGTATTGCAGTTATTCTTCACTGATTGGGATTGACTGTCACGTGAGCTTACATGTAACAAGGAATAGACCTTTCAATGAGATAACCACCCCTCCCAGAGATCACTTAAGATATGACCCAAACCCCTGCCCGGCTTGTCCCTAGTTATCCCCCCTCCCCCCTTCCTACGCTTTGTAGAACTGTGAAAATGTTGACAACTTTGGAAGGCCCCCGAGTCTGGCTGGTCCCACACATCTTGGCATTTTGTTCACATTTATACATACAGACCGTCGGGTACAGCGTCAAGCCAACTTCAAGAGATGAAGACGGCCTGGTCATTCTCCACTTTAGGAAGAAAGAAGAGGAAATACGCAGTCTTCAACAACAGCTGGTTGATTCGCTATTCAAAATCCTGGGGAGTAAACCCACACTGTCAGTGTGTGTTGAGGACGTGAAACAGTTGCCTGATGACAAGTGAGTAGCTGTTTGGCAATGATTGTGGGCATATAAGGGTTATTATATTTTCTGATTCTTTATCATGACTGGCTGAAACGCAGTCACGTGTGGTTCACTAATATAGGCTAGTGCATGAAATTTGCACCAACGTGAACTAAACGCTTCATGACTTCGAGAGCAAGCGGCAAGATTTCACACACGCGTGATTCCCGGACTAGTGTTCCTGAGCGGGCACTCGTCTCAAAAACTAGTTCCTCTGCTCTCTGGAGACTGCCAACTATATCAGTGAACAGCAACTCGGAAACTAAAATTCGGAAACCAAAGGTTCCCTTTAACTGAGTGATGAACTACTCTTGTTGAACTGCTTATAGACCGTATCGAATATCCGCCATTTCGTGGGGCAGTTTCTTTGTTCCTTGAGGAAATGCATAGTTGCACATATTGTGCTTTCATTGTTGAACGGTTTAAGTAACAAAAGGTGCCCCACGAAATGGCGGCTATTCGATACGGCCTATTGTTGAAGTGCTTATTCTTGAAGTGCTTACTTAATGTTCAAAAGCCTACATGTATCAAATGCCTATTGTTGGATTGCTTCTGATAAAATTTAATGGCATTTATATTTTATGAAATTTTAACTTGACTTTGTTGTCGTTTCGTCAGGACGGAGGTGATTATTTACATCCAAGAGCGCTCACCGACGGGTCTGACCAAACGGATTCCAGCCTCCACTGCGTTCAGTTTCTTCAGTCAAACCAACATCAAGACCCAGCTAGGAAGCCTAGGGGTGGTCGATATGGTGCCAAAATTGGCTCTTACAGAGGCGCAGATTGAGGCGTACCTCCGCACTCCTCCACTGGGTAATACAGGGTGTCCTAGAAAAAAGGAAACCTGAAATTAATTTGCTAGTTACTCGGTAATTACTGAGAATTTTGGAAAACGGCAACTATCATCCGTTTTATCACCGTGTCGTCTTTCTAATGACACCAAGTGATCTAGAATACCTTCATGGATGACTGAGAAATAATGATTCAAAGCGAGCCCGTCAGAAATAGCTTTGTACCAGATTTTAAACAGGTTTATCAGTTAAAAGATAACGCGATAAAATGACAAAGAATCACTTTAAAAATCATTCATTCATTCAAACATAAACATTCATGTTTTCAATGAGAGTACTACGTAAAGGATTTTTTAAGTGATTATTGGTCTTTTTGTTCTGTTTATTTTTTTCTTATCGACGAACATATTCTTAATCTGGTACAAAGCCTGCTTAATATTAAGTCCTTTGACTAAAGTTTAAACCCAGAGTTCTCGCATTCATATGTTCAGAAATGACAAGATTCAGATGACCATAACTCCACTATCGTATGAACTTTAAACAAACTTTAAACAAACATCAATTTAAAGTTGTTCTCTTTGAAACTGTAAAAAACAAATTGACCTATGACCGACTTCACAGTCCATTTGTGGTGGATAATCACAATTAAGCCTTCTCAGCTCCTTGTGGAGTATAGACCGTATCAAATAGCTGCCATTTCGTGGGGCAGTTTCTTTATTCCTTGAGGACATGCATGGTTGCACATATTGTGCTTCCATTGTTGAACAGTTCAAGTAACAAAAGGTGCCCCACGAAATGGCGGCTATCCGATACGGTCTATAGAGCCCTGGCTGCCTGTTGGGCACTCATGGACTAATCAAACACAATGCATTTACTGCCCTCAAAGGTACCTATTTGCTCTTGGGTAGAGAGACAGTTTATGACAAAGTGCCGTGCCCTTACGCACCATGGACACTGCCCATGCAATGTGAAGGAATGATTATATTTTGTTCTACAATAGCCTTACATATTTCTTCCTCTGTTTTCGGTATTGCAGGCTACGATCCTAGACTTTGGCGACAGGCAAAACTGGACAACCCAGACCCAGAAAAGTGAGTCGCATTGTTGAAAATACATCATTTAGGCATGATTGGCCAAAATGTCACATTCAAAATGGCAATATTAAGTAATGGGTGGCACCATGTATTGAATCTATCTCTTTTGGAAAAGTGTGGCTCTGGAAAGAGCCAATGGCAATGCCTGATATTTCAGATAAGAAGTCGTTCGATGTATTTTTTTTTTCTTGTTTTTTTCTTCTTGTATCAAGTTTTCTGATAGGAAAACATTTTGTAAAGGAAAAAAGAAAATGATATGTTTTGTTTTCCTTATTTTCTGTGTTCATCATTGCAATTTTTTTGTATACCAGCCCTTCTGATTTGAGGCAGGCAATTGCACCAGCAGGCATTTTCCTGCAAGTATGAAAAATAACATGGCTGAATTCATCTGTAGCTCTGGCAAACTTTGTATGCGTAACTTGCGAGTTTGGTAGCAGAAATATTACAAGTACATGTACAGGTATTACAAGTACTAGTATTACAAGTACTAATATTACATGTACTAGTATTACAAGTACTAGTATTACAAGTACATGTACTAGTATTACAAGAACTAATATAACAAGTACATGTACTAGTATTACAAGTACTAGTATTACAAGTACATGTACTAGTATTACAAGAACTAATATTACAAGTACATGTACTAGTATTACAAGTACTAATATTACAAGTACTAGTATGTACATGTAAATTCCAAGGTAAAAGAGCATGCCTGTAATTTTTAAATCAGAAAGAGTGTCTTATGTAAACTTAAAGGAACACACCGGCCTACTGTTTACATGATTTAGTGATGTAGCAGCATTGACAATACTTTTTTGATGGTCGTTGTGAAAAAAAAATAATTCAAATATCCCGTAAATTACTCAAGAAGTGCAAAATTAACTAAAACGGTATAAAGAAGGGTTATACGCTTCACCAGCCGTTGCAACTACGCGTGAGCTTCCAGACTTTGTCACAAACGATTGAAAATTGCTCAAAAACGGCAAAATTCCGTGGTTTCTTTTCAGGATATGTTTAGTTTATTTCGGAGGGGCATTCAGAATATTGTATGGGTCAATTTCGAGCCCCAAATAGCCCAACGAAGCCGGTGTGTACCTTTAAGGGTTGCAATGTTCCTTTTGATGATTTGTTGATGATTTTTTACCTTGAACTCTTTGCATAGACTGGTTCCTGTACCCATGGTTGGTTTCAACACACTAAAGAGCAGATTAGAAAACCAAGAGCAACAGAACAAACAACACCAAGCCAGGTTGGATGTAAGTTCATTTGTTTTTACTCACCTCTGCTTTCATTGGTTTGTGAACCTTGTATCTGGGTAATTCGCCACTCATGATCACAGATTCTCAGTAATAGACTGGCCTGTGATTACAGGGTACAGCACAAATTTCTTGAATATTTTGTTCTGTGATTACTGACAAATATTTAAAACAAAAGACCATAAAGGCTCATAAGTTTGTTCCATTGTATTGAATAAGAATTTGGTGTCCCGGGTTACCTACGCCAATGAAAATTAGCTGTAGAATGAGTTTGCATCAACCTTGGTGCCTTATCCACACACAAACGTTAAATTTAAGTGGCATTTATGGAAATAAAAAATAAATATTTTCTGCTGGAAAACCACTTTCAATCACTAAACACACTTTAAAAGTTTTTAAAAGCATGTCACACTTTTGGACCCCTAATTGTGGGAATTACCCATTTTAATTTTTTTTTAGAATTTTTTCTACAAGATCTCAGGCCTAGGCTTGTGTTTTTTTTTGCTTAGATATAATACTGAAAAGACCCTGCAATGACAGACACACACACACCCATACTTGTATTTGCCGGCAATCGTGGACCTAACTCGATTCACCTTATACTGTAGGAAAGAATTTCTTTAATGACACCAACTTATTTTACCTAAAGCTAGAGAGATGAAATTTAACCTAAATGGTTCTCAAACCTATATAGGTTTGAGAACCTATATAGGTTTGAGAACCAATTACTATAGTTCTCAAACCTATATAGGTTTGAGAACCAATAATAATTATAGTTGGTGCTCAAACCTATATAGCTTTGAGAACTAGTAATTGGTTCTCAAACCTATATAGGTTTGAGAACCAATTAACCCTAACCCTAACCCTAATTATTAAATGGTTCTCAAACCTATATAGGTTTGAGAACCAATTACTATAGTTCTCAAACCTATATAGGTTTGAGAACCAATAATAATTATAATTGGTTCTCAAACCTATATAGGTTTGAGAAACACAGTTTTACAACCGTGGACGGTCCACGTTCGTTAAAGGTCCACAGTTTGAATGTGTTTATTGCTATGAAGGTCCACGATTGGAGGCAAATACACACGCACACACACACCTTGTCACAGGAATAGGTGAAAACAGTCATTTGAAGAAAGAAATTCTAAAATTGACAACATATCAATATCCCTAACTTATTGTGAGAAGTGTAACTTTGAACTCGCTTATTGTTACATGTTGCCACAGATGATGAGTCAAGACATTGAGACACTGCAGCACAAACAGACGACCATCCAGGCCAAGATAGCCGAGTACAAACGGCGCCACCTGGAGTTATCGCATCGTGTTCTACGTGTCTTGGTACGGCAGGAGACGCAGCGTAAAATGGGCGTGGCCATTCAGACTGAAGAGGAACAGCTCAGGACGAGGCTGGAGGGCCTGCAGGCTGAAGTCAATGCCCCCACGCAGATGAAGGTTGGTGTGATTTATGGGACGTTGGCAGAGAAAAACCACAAATACAGAAAATTGACAAATTAAAGGATTGGGTCAAAATCACATTTTTGACCCACCCATTTTTTCCACGGGTGTTGAGATTTTGATTACCATATAATTTTCCATATTTTTCTCATTACCATTCGGAAACTTCACGCTCTCATTCCATATATTTTCAAGGATATCGTAAATTTTGTAAACTAATTTATCCGTTACTTTAAAGCAGTACAGTAACTACACCAACCTTTTTGCTTCCCCATCCAAATTGGAGATTGCAAATTTCCAGTTTTCTTCCCATGGATAGTATTTTGGGGAGGTATTTTATACGACCGTTTGTTCAAAAGAAATCCATTTTCTGGAAAAAATCTGAACAAGCTCTTTTAATAAAAGATTAGGTTAAGTATATTAGGGAGGTTTAGATGCACGTAGAACGCGTATGTGAACGCGACATGGCTTGAGCCCTGGTTACATCATTAGGAGGCAAAAGAGTTATCTTGCCACGAAAGTCGCATTTGTGGATTTTAGTTTTCGTTTGTTCTAAGATTTCCGCAAAGTAACATCAAGTGCTCGAAGCATTTCGCGTTCACGTTTGCATTTTACGTGCATCTAAACCTCCCTTTTGTCTGTTAATTGCACTTGACAAAGTATTTGGAACTCAAACATCTGATTTTGTACAATCATGACAACTGGCAAGAATTCAAACCCAAATTTCAGCTATCTGTATTCAACATCGGAACTTTAGTTTGGTGCATTATTTTACAAAGTTTCAACTCTTAAAGCCCATTTCTGTATAGAAAACCCCATTCTCTTTTTACCTATGTGCAGGGACGCCTGAATGAAATGATGTCCCAGATCCGGCTGCACACTCATCTACCATCGGGCCGCGGATCGGAGCAGTATGCCATAACCAGCGAAATGCAGCAGGAAATCAGACAGGTATGTACAGTTGTCTGACCTGTTTCAGTCATGTGTTAAAATCATTAGCCTGTCAGCGCAACCATATAAACTGGTACAATAGACCTTTATCACGGTGCGGCCATCTTCCCTTTTCCCCTATTAAAATTAAAGTAACCAAAGCAAGGCTTGCTCGCGCAGACACGCACACGCACTGATCATGCCCGACACGTACACGTACTATGCAGTGGGGAACAAGACAAAGATGGACGCACCGTGATAAAGTTCTATTACAACAGACAACAGTAGATATTTGTAATCAAAATTGAAATATCAAATGTGTCATGAAAGGCCCTACTTAACTGAAGTAATGCATTTGCTGCAAGCATTATCGGCTTGTAGTCAAACTGCGAATTAATATCAAAACGTGAAGTACAGTCATAATCACAGGATATAAGATGCCCTTACTGCCATGTACATGTATATGTATTGAAACAGCTTGTGTCTTGAGAGGGTCTTGCCTACAGCAGTTGCGTTCAATTGCTGGTTGGGCAATAAGGGCAGTATAGGGCAAATACATTTCACCCTTCAGACTGCTTTTTATTAAATGCAGAAAAAATTTGTAAGTTCACAAAAAAATACAGAAATACATGTAAATTTCGAGGAAACCAGAGGGAGTATGTCACTGTGCTCATAGCTCATCTGATAAACTGCACGAAGTGTCGGAAGTCTTATGTTCAAATTTCAATGAGAGCCATACGATTTCTCTATAAACCTGTACCGGCATTTAGCTAATAAATGCAGGTCGATTCATTATCAAGGTTCATTTAAAACCAGAACAGCCTATGACAATTTTTGGCTAAAATGAGTTCAGTTTTTTGGCACTTTTGGCCATGTGCATGATTGAGCGTAAGCTTTACAAACGTACATTTCATTGAGTTAAAAATAGGAATACTTTATCGTTGTTGGTTGAAAATGCTTTCCTTTTCCCAAAAATTGTAGCACCTGAAAAACCAACAGGAGGGTCTGAGCCACCTGATTGCAACCATCAAGGAAGATGTAGAGGACCTTAAACTCATCGAGCAAGGCTTACAGGAAACTGCAGCCCAGCGCTGACGTCAAGTGGAAAAGTAGTGGATGTTCCACTAACAGGCAAGTTAGTGGAGTTGGATCCTTGGTGGATACTAAACTTACTGAGCAAAGCTTACAGAAAACGACAGCCCAGCGCATGAAGTGGATGTTCCACTAACGGGCAAGTGAGTGGAGTTGAATCCTTGGTGGATACTAAACTCATAGGAAATGGCAGCCCAGCGCTGACACCAAGTGGACACTAAACTTATTCAGCAAAGCTTACAGAAATCGACAGCCCAACGCTGACACCAAGTGGAAAAGTGAGTGGAGTTGAATCCTTGGTGGATACTAAACTCATCGAGCAAAGCTAACGGGAAACGGCAGTCCAGCGCTGACACCAAGTGGAAAAGTAGTGGATGTTCCACTAACAGGCAAGTTAGTGGAGTTGGATTACCCCCTCCAGATTCGCCACTGAATGGTCCACTAACAGACAATTTTAGTTGGAGCTAATCATCAGTGTCCTTTTAGAGGACAATAAATTCTTTAAATGGAATTAACAAGAAATGTTATCAGAGCACCAATCCTCAGAAATTTACAATATGAATGCAGAAAACAAGTTCAACACTTTTTATTCTGCAGGATTCTTTGTCAGGTTTTAAATGATCAAAGGTAATACAGTGAAAAGTTGCTGTAATAAACATCACTCACGGTTCCAAGATATTAACATTTTTCATTTTGTATAAAATAAACTTTGTGAATACCGTGTTTATTATAGCGACGTTTTACTTTAGTTTGTGTAATGACTTTGCATAAACAATAAAATGAAAGTTCAGGAAGAAAATAGACAGAGCTGAATATGTGCATAGAACAAATTACTCGATGGTTATAAAAATAAGTTAAATTTGCATCAGAAATTTATAATATAAGAACAGTTGTACGTTTTAATAGGACAGTAAACTCTTGTTATAACACCACCTGATATAAAGCTCCTTTTTCTAAGTCCCGGCCATGATTCTGTTCATTGTTTATTTACTGGTTATAGTGCTCTCTGGATATAAAGCTCTGATTAGTTCAGTCCCTTCAAGAGCGCTATGAGTTTTATTGTACATGTAATTGGAAAATTACATTTTGTTCATCGTTGCAAATGGTATGCTTACAAGTTTTTTGTAAAACATACCTGAATTTGTGGAAGAATTAAACATAAACTGGTCACTATAAATACAGTACAGTAAATGCTTGAATACGGAGGAAATTTTGATCTATGTTTTGCAACACAAATCAAACAATTCTTTAAAATAAAACCAAACCTGCAGGTTAAAACACTGCATTGTGCTCTAAATATATTATTTATTAAACTGAATACATATATACTAGTACCGCATAATTATATTTAACACATTGCATACCAACAGTAAGGGCTTATTTCATTTTAACAACTATAGACCGTGTGGTGTTATTAGCTCGGGCAGGTTTGTGAGTCTATTTGAGTGGATGTTGGTAAAACGTGAAACGGAACGTAACAATGGAATGGTGTAACGCGCACACATTTGTATGACTGCACATCGTGTGTGTTCCGCGTTTTACCAACATTAAAGTGATTCATAAGAAAAAGTAATACCGGTATCCACACAGTACATTGTATTTCCATTATAACTACATGCATTAGCATTGATACAATACCATACCATGAATATTATGACATGGGTGTATGTCACAAAGGACATGAAGATAATGCATAGTTCCGACATGTCAATCAAACCAAACCCGCGTGATCACAACAGAGCTACGCAGACAGTGCATTAGCATACCGCTCACAACAGACACGTGCTTGTAAGCACACTTCTCGGGCGTACCATGCGTACTGCTTGTATGCAGTCGACCCAAGAGAATTTTGGTTTCAATATCGGGTGATTCGCCATTCAAAGAAAGGGCGTATTTTATGAACATATGACATCCCTGTATTACTGGTCCTTTACTCAGTGTGTGCTGAGATAACCGTCGAACGTAAGCACCTTTGAGTTTTCTCCTAATGAATCTGTGCTATTCACGCCAGTCTCATTGCTTCGTGTCGCCATTGCTTGTGAGGCATAGCAACAGTTAGTATCTAAGGGGGTGGGGTTAATTGGGCAATCTCGAAACTATACATTGCCTGTTTCCTCGATGCTTTTTCAGAAAATCACCGAATAAACTTTAAAAGACCGTTTCAAGATCCTTAAGAACAGAAGGCCCTTGGTGTACAAATGAGAGACAATAGAAGGCAGGGTGGTTTAATGATTGCTTGGGTCTACACAGCATTTAGGGTCATAGTCCAGCCCCAAATGATAATTTGAAGGCAAGTTCAATCACATTCTGAGTTGTGCTTTCATGGTAGCAGACATAACATTCCCGAGAGTGCGGCTCTTCAAAATATCTCCTGTAATAAAACGAGAGAGGGAAAAAACCAGTATGACCCAAAATTTTACTTCATGACTTGATAGCAATGGTAACAAACACCACATGATTTGTTTTCCCGTGTAAAATGGTACCTTTGTGGGAGAAATTGCCAAATTTCTCCCACAAATTTCACAGGGGCGGTTGACGAGTTAAAACGTCAGCTTTACTGCTGTTTTCCCACGGTTGACGTGTAAACACGCCCATTGTCCACCATTCATTTGTACACACCGTGTTTTGAACTTGACGGCTTGTCAGTGTAGCAAATATTGCTTCAAAAGTGGAATCGATTCCAGATATTAAGGAAAATATTTTCGTGTGTGGCACAGGCCGGCATCATTTGATCGGCATTTAATGCCACTCGGTGCCAATAATTGAATCATTGCTAAAATAATAGGTCTACAAAATAATAGTTTCGTCAATGTACACGCACTTAAAGACGCTTGGTGTATTTAACGTTTCCTCGTGAAGAAGAATGGAATCGCGATTCTTTTTTGAAATCGGAGTCGACTCCAAAAGCTCCGAGGTTAGTACTCACCCAACAACCCAATAGTTGAAACTAGGCGGTGATTTCTTCTGTTCTGGCCAATTCTCTGGTCGACATCTGAACATGACGCCATGTTCTCTGACATATCCCAGGGAATGATCGGCCTGCATAGATTGGGTAGGTTCTTCTGGTTTGGCCTGCCAAGAAAAAATTTATGCGGAACAAAAATAATCATTATACTGCATGCCATAAATGGGCGCCATCTTCATGATTTTCTGTAAAGCTTAGTACATGGAACTAGGACATTAGTACACGGGCCGTGGGGAAAAAGTTATCATTTTAGTTCTTCATCTTCATCATCCTCATCCTCGCCTCGCCTCGCCTCGCCTCGCCTCGCCTCGCCTCGCCTCGCCTCGCTTTGCCTTGCCTTTAATGGCACTGGGTGAAACCATGGCCCTTCCCCCTCAGGCATCTCCATCAGGGTCGACAATGTTGTTGTTGATATCGTCCCCATTATTATTATTTTGATACTTTGAGTATGTTCGCTGCACTCATGTTGCGCCGATACACATGGTGTAAGCCTTCATTTTGTCTCGAGTGTCCTAGTGGCTCAGCTATGGACACAGTCAGAGACACCAGGGAATCCTCTAACTCTTCACGAAATAATGCTCTGGGATCTTTTAAGTGCGTTACACAACACACTAGACCAATGGCTTTACATCCCTTCCGAACCAAGTATGTTAAAGTGCCTTGCTCAAGGGCACAGGTACCACA
The DNA here is from genome assembly GCA_037783545.1 of Henricia sp. BOLD:AAB3569. NCBI lineage: Eukaryota > Metazoa > Echinodermata > Asteroidea > Spinulosida > Echinasteridae > Henricia > Henricia sp. BOLD:AAB3569. The sequence goes on from JBBELK010000004.1 coordinate 136,055, forward strand.
GCTGGGTATCGGACCCACAACCCCAAGTTTTCACCCGAGTGTTGCAAGTCAGTGACCCACGGTACCCCGTGGAACCACTTTGAGTCTCATCCTTCAGAATACTGTTGACCTACCTTAAACCTAGCACTTCTGCACAGCACCTTCCTGATTGTAACACAGCACCTATTGAAGTTGTCAATGAGTTGGTTGTGGGCGGAGCCTGAGATGAGTGACAGGTCACCGTGGGTGGGGCATACGATGATACCATTGGCCGAGTCCAGGTGAATGTAGTGAAAGAGTGTGTTGTCGCAGCCTGCTGTCAGTCTGTCAAGATGGGAAATAAAGGTCAACAATTAATAGAGGTTAGAGCCAAGTGGACCGCTCTGCAAAAATGAGTGATTTTGTACAAGTTTTTTTTGGGAACGTAACCACAAACATGTTGCTCACATTTCACAAATTTGACCAATTCGATGGCAGAGTGTGACGTCAACTTCTGCCCAGGTCATGTTTACTGCTTTGACAACAGTTCGCGCTACTTGTTGGACTTACTTTGTTGCTGTAAAATAATCATTGCACTGTTGTTCCTCCTGGCCTTGATGCATCATGCCCATGTTATAGGGATCTGGAATTAGACGCTTCTTCCTTGCAACCTAAAATGAAAGACAAACAGAGCAAATTTTTCGAAACGTTGAGTTCACACTCAGCGGTTCTTTTCAGAACCACACATATACAAAAGAGATTCACATGGTGCTACCGCAAACCCATACACACGTTGATTTCCACCATGCATAGCCTTAAAGGGCCTATGACATGCTAAACAACTTTCTGCCTAATCTTTGCTTCATATGATGGATTACTTGTTCAGCAAGACATACTATTGTTTGTTTGGATGTAAAATCAATAAAAGGTAGCCTTTTTCAACTTTGAAGATTTCATTGCAATAAACCACAGACAGAGGGCGCTGTTTGGAGTACATCACGTAAGGAAGACAGAAAGGAAAAGTTAAGAAAAAACATAAGACTTCAAGTTGGACTTGTGGCAAATTGCTGCAGTTTTCTCCCCCAGTTTTGTCATGGCTTACAACAGGAAACATGTAGAACAAACTCAAACAGCCAGGGATTACAAGAGTTCCAGGAAGTTTGAGAAAAAAGGTGGAATCTTTTGTGCACAGTTGAATGTGATTTTCCTGTGTTTGCCTCTTGTGACATCATGACCTTAGTCATGAATATGCATATTGCATTAGCATAAAAACCTTTGTTTTAACCCCCAAAACAAGCTCCAAATAGAATTGTTATGACTGTAACTGAGTATATTGGTTTTATAGCATAGATTTTATTGATAAAAATCCCAAATAAGGGCCCTTTAAGTCTTACCTAAAATGAAATGCCTGGTTCATACTTCACACAAAAGCTAACTGTACAGTTTTATTTAACCTCTTAGACAACCACTAACGTCGAACCTCACTTTTTCTTCCTGCACCCCTCTTTCCATTTTCTTTACGCCAGTTAAAAAAATTAATAAAATGAAATCTAATTAGCTCCAAATAAAAAACTAAACTTGTTCGGACCTTATAAAGCTCCGCGCTGCTGATAGAACCCCCTGACACATCAGACCCCTTCCTGTCCCCATTCCTTCGCCGAGTCTGCGGTGAGCTCTGGGTGCTGTTAGTCCTGGAGTTATAGGGACTTGTAGCCGTGTCACTCTCATTGTCGGAGTCTAATCTGGGGAATGTGTGGTGTCGGAGTTTGGGGCTAGGGGCTGGAAGTTGGTGTGGGGTAGGGGAGCGTGATCGTTGTCTGAAGGTGGTGGGGTCACCCTGGAAGAGCTTTCTCCCTGAAAGTGGTAGAAAAGCATTATCTTGATACAGTGTTGTACATGGGGTGGTATTCAGTTCAAGACTTAAACCACCTTGTAGAAATTTCAGCTACATAAATGCAGTGATACTTCAAAAAACCTTTCAAGTTATATTGATTTTTTAAAGCCTTTTAACGAAAAAAACATCATACTTTGTATTTTAGACATCGGTAACCTCGTGGAAAAAGCAATTTTATATACTGCCATTTTTTTGCCTTGCCGTGAGTTGAATTATTGGCGGACCACCAATAATTCAAAATTACTAAACGTTGGTCGTTTTCTCGTTAATGTCTAATTTGAAAGCGAATAACTTTTATGTTTCTATAAAAATATAAATTAAAAAACATTATTTTTCGAGGTGCCACACCCAAAATGCTTAGCGATTGTTTCTGCGATAATCGCAAAATTTAATGTTGGTGAAACTGGTCCCTGGTCTGCTTACCCCACCGAATTTCCGACAAGGGGACCATACCATACCTCTTGCCGGTGACTGACTGTGTAATCTGGACAGCATGGGTGATGCTTGGAGGGGGAGGGGCGGGGTACCGGACTCGGCAGTAGCCTTGCGGCTTGGGAAGAACCAGTCAGCACAGGAGAGGGCTGGGATGGGCGGAGCTGACAATCTGATGGGGACAGTGGAGGTAAAGCATGATACAACTTTGAAAATACGTTTAAAACCGGCTAGGGGCCTGGACGAGTGATAATGGCCCGAGCCGCTTATTTTGCTTTTGGGCGCGTGTAGTTTCTGTGTGCGTGTTCCATATGCACTGACTAGGGCGCGGCCACAAACGCAGGCCAGGCAAGAAAGTGTTTAAGACTGGCCGGCCGGTCTTTATCATCTGTTTAAGACTGGCCACGTGACGTGCTCTTAGCCAATAGGGATGCGTAAACTGTCTAAGGTATTTATGAATAGCTTTTAAAACTTAAACACCACTCAGGAGTGCTTCTTTTCACACTGGTGCTATTTTCAAATCATCAGTGTTTGTGATGTATTTTGTAATCCTCAAATCCATCCATTTCTGAACACTACGGCAAAAGCCAATCCTATGTAAGTCAGTGAAACTACTTACATCATATACATGTAACTAACAAACAAGTACATAGACAAGAATTAGGAAATACTGACCGTTCTTCACAGGCGATTGGTACATTGAGAGACTCCAAATGTAGAAGGGTTGCTCTGGCCTGATCAACGTAGAAAGGGTCCGGGGCTGGGTTGCCTTCACATCTGATGAGATCAACACAAAAATAGTAGGTATAGCAATAGCAGAAAGGTCAATTAATTATTCATCCCAACATAAATATTTTAGCACTGTATGCTTCAATAGAGTGGTGTCATGCCGTTACAGATCACTACACTTTTCAATGTTTGTCCACCAGGAGGGAGAAGAGAACAATACAATCACCTGTGCCAGGGTTTCAGTCAAGTTTAAAAGACAATTCCTGTGATTATAAAATTATAAGTTTGTCACAAGTCCAGTTACATGTGCACTCCTTTCGCAGTGGTTTCCGCACCCCACTAGTTCGTCCGCTCCAACCACTGCTGAACTTGGCAGTTTTCTGCGAAGCGCGTGCGTAATTTTACCCAAGACCAGGCCTGGATGACACTTGCCATGATTCGCCAGATTATGTCACATGACACAGTAAACATGTCACATGACACAGTAAACATGTCACATGACACAGTAAACATGTCACATGACACAGTAAACATGTCACATGACACAGTAAACATGTCAGGTGACATCATTGACATGTCAGTTGACATTTTTACTGTGTTGGGTGACAGGATCTGGCCAATCATGGCTAGTGTCATCCAGGCCTGGGGCCAATTTCATGGCACTATTTAGAGGGGTTGGCTCGAGGTTGAAATTTCTCAAGTTTGAAACGTCGCTTTTTTCCAACCCCGTGCCAAGTGTAAAAAGGACTTTTCTTGCATGCACCAGTTAGATTACACAGTGTGTGTGTCCTTCCATATTACTCTTTGAAAACCTTTGAGTACCATCATCCAACCTTGGAAACAAGTCTGACTAAAATGGCTCCGTGTAAATACTTACTGTGCTGCACAACCTCCAGCTTCAAGCAGTAAGCAAAGCAGGCTGTGTCTCTGTTGTGAAAATGAAACAAAATTTATCAACTACAAAACAAGTACATGTAGTAAAGAATCCATGCAGGAAAATAAATCTATTGGTATTGCTCTGCCACTGTAAATCACACAGTCCCGTCCCCTCCCCTCCCCACCCCACCCCACCTCACAACTGTATGTCATGCTGTAAACCAGATGCTCGATGTTCGACATGTATATGTGACCAGGCCTGCCAAATCGCTTCATCGAACAAAAGGAATGTTCACACTACAAATTTGCTTCTTCAAATTAGGCAATTTCTTTGTCAAATGAACCTATTTTGCTCACTGAATAAAGGGCTTCTAGTCTTCGTTGAGGCATGCATTTACATTATTACATTCTTTAAATGAAATTATTTCCCAATTGTAAACGGGGTCTTAGTCTACAGTCAACCACAAGCTAATCACAAGAAATGTCATAAGTGAGAGACATTGTCATGACAAAAAGACTTTCAAGGTTTTTTTGTGTAAAATGCTTTCCCCATTTGCAACATGATTTGCATACCTGCCAACATTGCCGAGTAAAAAAATTGGACTGTAGTGAAACTTGCAACGGTCGAGTTGGTACAACGGTCAAGTTGACCTAGTACTGCACCCGTTTTCATGTACACAACACATGCGATGCGCGCGGGGAGTCAGGTCAAGTCAACCGTTCCGACCGTTCCGATTGTTCTGATTTTCAACATTTTCAACACTTAAAAATCTGTGACTGACAATCAACAATTTCCCACCTGGCCTACAATCAGCATAAACCATCTGCCCTCCGGTTCCTGGTACCCCTGAACCGCCGGTTCCTTTCTCTCGGTCCTTCTGGTTGGGTACACCTCCTTCCAGATGACCAGTTGTCCCACTGGCTGCCGGGAGCTCAGCACCATCAGACTGTAGTTACGGCAATAAACACTGACGTCTCTCAGGTCATCTGTAGGTAAGTGGCTGGCTGTTACATAGCCCTGAGTGGATTAAACAAAATAAAGTGGTTAGGATTATGTGTCTGACAACATTCTGATCACAAAAATGTAAAAATTACAAAGTTAAAATGCTAATAAATCAATTTGTAAAACAGGGTACAATTTGCAGAGTGCAATTAAAATTTGCAGTGTTTTTGTAGAAAAAATTAAAAAGTGTCAGATTTTGGTAACATTAACCCATCACAAACGGGAACCATCTCGTCACATCAAGTGATGGGCTGTGAGGCCTTATCTATCATATAAACAAAGAGCTCATCGTCTATAGACATGGCTTTGAAGTGAGGCGAGTCAGTTCTGTGGAATTTTTGTTCCGTCACGGCAGTGAAAAAAACCCCACCTCAGTCCAGGGTGGAAAGCCCATTAAACGGAGTGTTAAAGATAAAGCTTACTTTGTAGAAAAGGCAAGAGCCGAGGAGTACATAAGGCCTTCTGTCTTCATAGTGTTCGTCAGACTGTAAAAAGAAAAGATGGAATATCATGGCTTACAAGCTACACTTATCCATTATATCATATGCATATGAAACATTTTTTTAGGAACAGCATTAAAAGAATAATGTTGATAATCTGACTTGTAGAAATTTCTGCCACAAAGATGCAGTAATATTTCAGAAAACCTGAAAAATCCATGCATGGTTTAAATTGCAAACGATTTTTAGAAAAATGGCACTTTCTCCCACAAAGGTGCCATTTTACACTGGAAAAAAATCATGTGGTGTTTGTTACCATTGCTATCAACGCTTTTAGTCGGGTTTTTCTTGTCAACTCATGAAGTACAAATTTGGATCATTACCATGTCAGCGAAGTCAGCTGCTTCAAGTTCACTTAAATTACTGTCAATGTTTATCTGGAAAGTAAATAAAAAGATTACCTTCCAATTTTAGAACTACATGTACATTTTAAATTGCTATATAGATAAATCTGTAAATTATGGATTCCACTCGTTATTCTGCCAAAGCCAGAAGCATGAACTATGTTTTATGTTTATATGATTAAGTTTCCTTTTTTTGCTGGAATGTATGCACCAAGAGGTCGCACATCGTTTCTGTCATGTACGCTTTTTGGTGTAGCAGCAACGCAATAGTTTGTGTGCTTGATGGCCACTTACTACATGTGGTATTACAAAATAGGGTTAACCACAAAAATTCTAATTAAAACTTTATCTAAATCATAAAAATACTTTTTGCATCAAAATGTGCAAAAAATTTGCTTAGCACAGAATATATTTGCTTTCTGCGCTAAGCAAATTTGTGTGCTTAGCGGTGCTATGAAATTGACCCCCCGTCAATCACACCCAATGATCAACAATAACATCTTAATTCCATTCAGATATTTCCAAAAGATTTCAAAAACAGGAGGAAATTCCTCTATTTTGATAACATGACAGTGGCACCTACCAAACCCAAAATAGTCTGAATCTTTTAGTCTGGCAACCAGACTCCATGTACACAGCATAAAGGTCATACGAACCTTGACCTCTTCGGGCAGGTCAAGCCACCTAACTCCGGGCAGACCTTCTAGGAATGTGTTGCTATTGGTTCTTTGGCTTTGCTGGTTGTCTGGGAGGAGGAGACGTTGGAAGAGCAAGCTGAATAGATGATTCAGTCTCTGGTGGTTGGAATCGTGGAAAGCACTAGAGTGGACAGAAAAGAATGGTTGCAAAAACTTGCAAATTATAACACATTCTGGTCGGGACCGTTAGATTTTTGGCAATAAAAGGTGCCTCCGAAACTCATACAAGGCATAACAAAATAACAGGATAATTGTGACCGTCCAGCACAAACGGGTGGTAAAGTACTTTGCATTACAGAGTAAAATATTGTCATGTTATGATAAGGCTTAACCAAATAGGCTTCAATTAGGGTCTTTCGACTTTAAACACAGATTTCTCGCAGAACAAGAATTGTCATCTAAATGGAGAAAAGCAAGTAATTGCTGTTTACACAATGTAAGTGCAATAAATGTGAAAAATGAAGTCAAAGTCGATTTTGAAATTTTTCACATTTTGGATGGCGAAGATTAACCCCAAAATTTAACCTCAACATGCTTATTTAGAATTTTCACGTGTTTTCTCGAAAACTCCCCTTGGCCTTAAAGGGGCTATGTCACGGTTTGCGCATGCGCTGCAAAACTTGAAAAAGTGTGGCGAACTTTTTCAAGTTTTGTCGCCAGGTTTTGCATATCCTATTCAATCTTTGCCATCCCTTATAATTCTTTAGTAATTTTGGCAGTGGTGTACTTGTCAACGTCCAGGATGTCCTGATGCATTACTTTTTACTTGGAATCGCACTGTTTGCCGTATTTTTAAGCCGCCAAACATCGACATCACCGTGTGTGCGGCCGTCGTTAAAAAGAGGTTTTTTCATCCCATCAATAAACTCGACAAAACATGACAGAAACGGCATCGAATGATATGAAAGACATGGTTGAATACAGCAATTTACTTAACCTTGTTTTCCATCAAAACTGACATGCTTATTTGGTCCTGACAGCAATTTTACAGCATACCTTCCGTCATTGGAAAGACACAGTGGCCGCCACAGCTGTACGATTTTGTTTTGATCGAGCAATCGCGCGCTGCGCGCGATGCCAAATCGAACAAATGCGCGCACACGATGCACAATGTAGTTGAATTCTGCGTATTGTAAACACTCGTGAACAAACACACTGCCCGTGCGGGACGTGCCAAATACACGATGTACACAACTAATGGCGTTGTGTAACGAAATTGCACTAAATTCATCTGAGCCCGCACGTGCGTCAAAATATGAAAGGATTTGGCGCATGCGCAAACCGTGACATAGCCCCTTTAACAACACGCTTTCTCAACTTTCTCCCATCATAACTTCCGTATGAAAGGAGGTACAGGAATTAATTTGGTTTCACTAAAAAGATCACTCTTTATTCTCAAAATGGGGGTTATTCCTAATTTTGCTGTGGAAGGTCCCAAATTTTCGTTCCCAACTCTCCAGTGGAAGTCTCACTAAAAGTTCTCACCCATCAAGATTTTTGAAGAGAAAGCACAATAAGCGGACGACATCATTGACAATGCAGTCCATGAGGAACATTTGCACTCTACTCGCTGGTACGGCCATTACCAGCACTTCAGCACCGGACTTGTGATAGCCGACGTGGATCACTTCACTTCCAATCACTAGTGATGTACTGTACACAGATAAATAGAGAGAAACAAAGAAGATGTATTGTCTGTGCGTTTTAGGTGTGGCACCTTTAATTTTTTTAAATTGATATTTTCTAGAAGCATAAGTTATTCGCTTTCAAATGAGACATCAACGAAGAAAAAATCAATCGAACAATTACTGTTAATATTTTGAATTATTGGCGGTCCGCCAATCACAAGGGCCTTATTAGGATTCGAACCCGAGACCTCTGACTCACCGGGCAGATGTTCTACCATCTGAGCTATGAGGAACAGTAGTAAACACCCTCAGGTTTTCCCTATGAACCCAATTTTTCTCTTGGTGTTGCATGGGAGCGCAACTAGGCAAATCGAACGCAATATTGTGTTCAAATCTATACCTTGTAATAGCACTGTCCGTGATGTTCTGAAGCATATCACTCAGTGTAATGAACAATCCTCGGATATCACTCAGCTTCCTGGAAGCTCTGCTTACGGGGAACTCGTACATTATATCCTGAAAACAAACAATTATGATTCAGTTTTCAAGCAATTATATTCTTTTGCTGCTTAAAGGCACAGGCTCGTCAGCAATGCGCGCGCCAAATTCGTGCCACGAAATACGACATACTTACTGTAGTTTGATTGTAATCGTACTGTAATAAAGTGGGGTAACACACACACACACACAAGTCGTTTAATTGACTTATGACCTGGACAAACATGTGCATCCCGCATCAAGCGTCACGCGCAATTAGTGTCGATGCTCTGAATGCGCCGTGTGGTTTGAGCTGCGCGTCAGAAACAACGCTTGCCACACAGAACATTCCAGGTGTCATTTTCAAGCAGGGGCTTATGGGATGGATTGAAATATGATGACAAGTAGATAGGGTTACATAATTTACAATCGAACGATGAAAATTCATGTCGTTTAACGATTATGATACGATTACAATAAATTTGGGGTCAACCTCAATTAAATTGGGGTCAACCTCAATTAAATTGGGATGTTGTAATTCGCGTGACCCCAGCCTACAAACCATTTGTGAGGACTTACAGGGCCTTGTGAAAGTCTTGACTACTGCACTGACCCAGTCTGGACTCACCTTCCCTTCTTCGTCTTCTGGGTTGCCCATAGTGAGGTACGTAACAATGTGACACACATCCCCGAGAGGGTCTTCAATCTCTTTCAATCTCTCCCCGCTGATCAGCTTCACCAAGGTGCCGATGATAGTTGGTCGTTGAGGCGGCATGATGTACTTTTCCCAGGAGCCCAGATTACCACGCTGGATTTGCAGTTTGAACTTTTTACAAAGAATTAGAAGATAAAAGTGATCAGTATATGAGGGAAATTGCTTTGTTTGATAAAGATTTGTTAATCATTAGTTAATGAAGAATGTGTTCACACATGACTTAATGAAGATCAAATGAAGAGCAGTACCGTTCACATTAGGCAAGAGCTAACAAATTTAATCAAGCTGTGCAATACCTCGATGGCCTGGTCACAAGTGCATCAAGCGTCTGACATGCCGAGTTCTTTTTTTTCCCCATTAAGCCTGCCAAATCGATTTGGAAACATTCACATTACAAATTTGCTTTGTCAAATTTTGATTGATTTCTTTATTGTAAGATGTTATTTTGCTTTATCGATTGAAGGGATGAATAGAGGAAATGAAGAGAAGAAATTTGACAAAATGAAGAGAGGGAAACTTCTTCATCAAATCGTTTGTTAAATGAAGGGATTCCCCCAATGTGAACAGGATCTTAGTTTAGTTGCATTTTTACCGATTCCCCAAAATCGTCGTTGAAAAGTCACATCACGATGTAATACAGTTGCTAATGGGTTAATAATTCTAAATGGCTTGCCCCTTGTATAACTACGATAATATTTGCATAAATTAGTAACCACATTTAGTACGTACCGGTAGGCTTACTGGCCTTATCCTATTACTTACCACTGACACATTAGCCATGGAAGATAAAACAGAATCCAGAGTCTCTGCCGAAACAGGAATGCCATTGATACTCACAATGATATCACCTGCATGCAAATAGGGGAAAAAGCATTACCGTTCAATACTACAGTACTACTAAAGGTTGAAACAACTAAGATGACGCAGAGATTATAGTTACGAGTGTGCGTGTGTGGAATGACTGCCCCACGGTTCTCCTCCAGCTGTTTTGTCTGGGCGCACTGCCCAGGCAAAATCAGAGGTATCGTAAGCGCCCGGACAAAAATGTGAAACCTGGAAAAAAAACTGCGCCGCCCGGACAAAAATAATCTATTTCCCATCTAAAATACTTCAATAGTACGGCCGAGTCATTCCAAAATTAGGTGTAAAGTCGCCACACATGATTCGCTGGCCACTGGTGTCATTATCGTTCACTTACTACGCATATATAAAGTATTGTCGTTATGTTGATGTACTGTCATTGTACACCTCAATGTACATGTAGTTTTGTTATAAACTGTTTCAGCCACTTCCCTCGGAAATTACTGCGAATGTAGACATCAAGTTTTGGCCCGTTTACACGTCCTACGGCGTCAAGTGGTTTATACTATTATAGTATTAAATACATGTAATCTCATTTAGATTCAGAAAGCAACACATACGTGTGTACACTACACTTACCAGGTTCAATTTCTCCAGACTTCATTGCAGCACCAGATGGTATCAATCCTCTCACCACGACCCTCATGTCTCCAGAAGTCTGTCTCTTTAGTTGTTCCTTATCCTTTTTCCTCCCCTGAGCGCTGCCATTCTGAGCTGCTCCATTCCCAATCACCGATTTCCTGTCCGAAGCACAAACGATGCCAAGTAATGACACCAGTTTATCAGTGTAACCGCTTCCCTGGGGCGATTTCCCATCAGCTTTAAGCGTAACATCCTTCGTCCGATCAAACCGTATCTTCTGAACGGAAGTCCTAGTACGTGGGGATTTTTTATCTAAACCAAGACGCTGTTTAGTGATGCTTTTGCTGGAAGAGTCCGCACTGTTGTTGACATTCATAAGGTCGGGTTTTTTCTTGCGGCGCATGAGTTTCTGTAAGGCTGCCAAGTTCTTTTTCTTCTTGACAGCGGCCTGTGATGATTTGTCAACCTGCACCTGTTGATGCAGTGTGTGTGAGGTGGTGAGATTGTCTCCATGTTGTGGGCTATGTCCTGGTTCAAGGTAGAAGAGCTCCCCAGATGGTTGCACAGATCCGGCCCAAACTGGTTCCAGGCCACTGGAAACATAAAAAGTAACAAAAATGACTACAGCTGGTCTTTCAAATAGAATCCGGAAAAATTTTCCTTTCATACCTACACTTTTAACCGTATGCACAATCCTAGGCTATGGACCTCGCCTAAACAATTCAAAGATTTTCCTAAGAAATTGGTTGACATTTTTCCATGCTAAAATCATGATTTATTATCAGTATTTCACTTGTTGGTGATTGATAAGCTGTATATGTAGGTACTATTAAAGTAAAATCTTACAAAAAAGTCTGAAAGTCACTATCCTAATTAACGTTAGTTTCAGTTCCTATCTGGAAACTGTGGATTTCAAGCTCATTTATGAACATGACATTCGCAAGATTAGAACTTTGAAGTTATGACTCTTTTGACATGTTGATAGCGACTTGAAAATCTGTGACGCCATCAACTGCGCAGACGTGACACTATTGATGGACCGCTGCGTGAAATTGCACTGTAAATCATGCCGCCTTTTGTTTCTGTCATTTAGTCTGCCAGGCCGATTTCTTTTTGGTGCAGCTCCATTGGGTCTGGTTTTCTTTATATTTGTGCCAAATATCACGCAAATCTAATCCACCCGTGCACTGGTGCGATTTTCCGCCCCAAAATATCACCAAAATCTGCAGTTGGCGAGCACCGTCAACTACCTAGTCTTGATTCAAGACACCAACACGGGCATGACCATGGGCATAACAAAGCGCCCTCATGCTCTGTTTGGCATCGTTGTTTAAATGTCAGTTGATGGCGCCCTGTTTAAAGTCTGCTCTTGAAGGACAAGATAAATATATAATGCCAAAGAGGGCGCTTTGCATCACATCACAATTTTTAAAGTTGCTGTCTATTCATTTTCATTGACCATGTTGACGATTCAGCACATAAATTTGACGCAAGTATAAAACAGCAACCGTTTGATGAATTTTTGCAACAAAAGTATTTTTGAATTCTGTCTGTTGTGTGAAAGTGGTTTTATACTCAAAATATAAATTTTGAATTTGTTTTTCAAGTCGCTAATGTTGATTTGTCGTCCGGTTTTTGTCATGTCTGTCAACAAAAAATAAGGCGCTGCATGCATCAAAGGCAGTTTCAAGCACCAAGCTGAATTCTTACTCGCTTCCACTTCCGCTATACGACCACGAATCAGAATCCCATCTCCTGTCGAGAGAGGTTGGACCGGGGGACTCCCGCCGCGACGGTGTCTCAACCAATTCAGCGGACAGTCCCGGGAAATCCTCGTCCTGAATAACAATTCGTGGTGTCGTGCGCCTTTCAGTCCCCAAATCGGAGTCAGATTTACTTTTAGGGATATCTTTGTTCTTCTGATATGTTGCCATCTTAAAACACGCTATTTATTCAAGACATTATTCCACTATTTATTGATAAAAACCCCAACTACGCAGAACGAAACTCCCTTCGATCCGCCATGTTGTTTACATCCGGGAGCTTCGTTGACGTGTGCGATTACAATTATTAACGAGTATTTCATGTAGTTTGTTTTTATTTTCAAACTCTGTAAATTCAGTGAACAGTAAACAACAAGGTAAACAAAATATAGCATCAAACAATACCTTCCATTGTTTTGTAATAACGTCCGTGTATATATATATATATATATATATATATTTGTTCTTTACACCCCAAAAATCTTTTTGGTCAAATAATATTGTAGTTTACACGAACTATACGATTTTATTTTATTCTAGCCTGCAAAAGATTTTTGGTAGAGGGCGCACGTACCTACGTACGGAGGCGCTTGATGGAAATCGGGCCCTATCCTAAAATGCCTAATCTCCCAAAATCATTTCAAATACAACTAGAGTTTTACTTAGAAGTATCACAGCGTCTCGGGAAAAAAAAATCCCACGTCAAATAAAAAGTACTGAAACAATGAAATTAAAATACAGCTATTTTATTAAAACTTCTGCAGGAAATAAAAACATATTGTCTTGTATTGAGTTGCCGTCCAGTTTTTGTGGAACTTTTTAAAATTAAAGATGTATTGTCCGCGCGTTTTGGGTGTGGCACGTCGAAAAATAAAATTAGTTTTTGAATTACTATTTTTCGAGAAACATAAAAGTTATTCGCTTTCAAATGAGACATCAACGAACAAAATAGACAAACGTTTAGTTATCGAACAATTATTGTCAATTTCTCACGGCAAGGCGCAAAAGGAGCGTCTTCAGATTTTTCCAGAAAATGAATTTTGTTCTAACCTAACAATCATATAAAATACCTCCACAATTAATACTATCCATGGGAAGAAATTTTGAATCTCCAATTTGGATGTGGAAGCAAACAGGTCGGTGTCATTTCACTGCACTGCTTTATGGAGCCGGATAATTAGTTTGCAAAACAGAAAGAGAGCGCGAAATTTCAGAATGGTAATGAGAACAATATCATATTGACACACGATTTCATATCGGAATCACATCACCCATGAGGTAGGTTGGGGGGGTTGGGGGGGGGGGGGGGGGGGGGGGATAACAAAAATGTGCCGACAAAGAATCGGCAGGTGGTTTATAGTGGCGGGCATTTTTTTTTTCATTTTGGCCCGAGGTGTATGTACGTGACACCGGTAGGCCTACATAAATCATACACAACAAGTCTGTGTGCTCGTCGATTGTCTGATGTTTAACGCGTTCATATTTTAGTTGGTGACAAGGTGAGATTGAAATCCAGAATAAAAACACCCTTTTGAACTATTTAGTATTTACAATAGTCCACCGGATTAAGTATATATTCCCCATTTGGCAAGTTTGGCAAATATTGACAAAAAACGAACCCCACAAGGAAAACGACCTCTTTACCCCATTTACCATGCAATAAAGGCGACAAAATTCTGAAATGTTTTGATAAATTGTTGGTTTATTCGCAAAATGCTGTACGTACGTACGTGCGAACAGCATGCTGGGTTTCGACTGGCACGTTCGGACAGGGAAATGCGGGTGAACAATACGGTAAGCCTACAGTTACCCAATTTCCTTAAAAAAAATATATTACATGATTGGAAAACTGGCGTTATCTCCATGTGTGGTTGAGGAAATTATAAAACCAACCTGTGTATATCAACTCGGTACCTCATGTAGGCCTACGTTCGGAGAAGAAAAAAATAACAAGTTGTTTCCAGGGGCGGATCCAGGATTTTGAAAAGGGGGGGGTGGGGGGGGGGGGTGGGGGGGGGGGGGGGGGGTGGGGGAGGGGGGGGGGGGCTGGGGGGGGGGGGTGGGGGAGGGGGGGGGGGGGGGGGGGTGGGGTGGGGGGGGGGGGGGGGGGGTGAAATTTTTAAGCATGAATGACAATGAAATAGCGAGCGCGTAGCGCGAAGCCCTAACGGCTTCTAGATGGATTCTAGATGCTCTGTGGTGCGATCTGGGGCAATAATGTTTGTTTGGTGTTTTTTTTGGAAGGGGGGGGGGGGGAGGGGGGGGGGGGGGGGGGGGGGGGGGGGGGGCGTGCGCACCCCACGCCCCCCCCCCCTGGATCCGCCCCTGGTTTCGTAAATTCATACACGCGGATATGATTTGTCAGTTGTACCGAAGTTATCCAGGTGGGCTCTGTTTTTGTTCTCGCCAGAGTCAAACAATAGAATTGTTTTGACCTGTTTCCCAGAATTCAAAGCGGAACCCCGTGGCGTTCCTTTTGCGTCTTCTGAAGGCTTCCTCTATGCAAGCGTATATCGATGTAAGCTAATCGAACACGCCATAAAAGATCAGAAAATACAGTCATTCCAATTCATCGTTTGACTCTGAAGTTTAATAGTAATGAAATATGACAGCTGCCGTCGTGACAGTACAAAACGGGCCGTCGTGGCTCCCCGAGGAGCAATATCCCCAGTGTTATGACAACCCGGGTGGGACTTAATACCTGTGTTTTTATGACTTCCCGCCTACCGAAAATCAAGTTTAACGAAATACGAGACGTTCATGCATGATGATCAATCGCGAGAAGACGAATTGTGGTGCGTCTGCACATGTCTCTCATGCACGACTTTCTCGTTGTTATGCATCTATCAAATGTTTCCCTCACCCCTCCCCCTCCGGGATACCCCACCCAAGAGGTGGAGGATTTTTGAGTGACAACATTCCCACCCTTGGTGCAAAATTGTTTTATGTGACAAAATCCCTACCATAGGGTGCAAAACATGCGCGTTTGCTCTCATATGCCCGACAGTCTGATTTCTACGTGTCAAAACTTCCCACCTCTGGGGCATGAAAAACGTGACCAAGAGGCGCTGCGCGTGGGGGTGAGGGGTCGGGCGGGGGGGGGGGGGGGGGGGGGGGGGGGGGGGGGGGTGGATTGACAGGTACTAATAAAAATACTGTTGGTAACTTGCAGAAGATTGCTTAATTCTCCAGAATATCGCCACCACAGCAAAATTTGTTACAAGCGATTATTCGCGATCATTCGTGATGCCCGGCCGTCTTAGAATTTGTTCTACATCATCAATTAATTTCTGTGTATGGAGATGACAAACGGGTAACCCGTTCTATGAGAATACAGCATGAGAGGCCATCGGGACCCTTCTTAGTTATCTCGAAAAGGATGTGGTGACATAGTCCCTATTTCAGTTAAATTCATTTTCATCAAAAGATGCACGACCAAACGTTCACGCCGATGCAACTAAACATTTACGCAAATTTATGGACCGAAATTGGGTCCACATAAAGAATGCATGAGAGACAAGGCTATGCATTTTAGAGAAAATATGAAGGTTGGAGACATAGGGTTAAACAAACTGTATTTTCGGATGAAATATTTATTTTGGATTATCGGTTGCAGCGGAGAAGCCAAGTTGAATTGAACTGTAACAGTGCCACCAACGGCGAGAGTAAACATTGCGCTTTAATAATGCCCTCGAGCAAAGTTTTGTTTTTAAAAGGCGTCCGTATTTAATATCGAGGCCAAAGCCATTCAGGGTTTTGTCTGATCCCTAAACTTCGTGAGTTTGTCATTTTTTAACCGATAGCAATAATTTAATCCGATGAAATCCAAACATGTTTAAATTGGGTCGAATTAAGGAATTACACATGTATTTTTTTCAAATAAAACGGACGGTCGACACATGATCGAGTCCGCAGGCGGTGGACACATGCATGCTGAACGGGACTCACGGCGGCTGGGAACAAGCTATACGCACGTGCCCTTGACACTGTGCATGTGAGGCCATTCGCCATAGGGGAACAAAATGCAATTTTATCAAAAGCATAAATAGCCTGAAGCACAAATTACAGACCTCGAAATTTTGATTTTTAATTATAACCAGAAAATAAAACTCGACCTGTGATAATTCTACCAGAGTAGAAAAAAATCATTTTGCATACCATGGGTTTCAGTTTATGAAGTCTCGTTTCGGGTTAGACTGGTTCCCCTGTCCACATATTTGCTTCCCCTTCGTCGTAGGACCAGTCTAGTTTCGGGTCACACTTCCGGAGGCCAGTCAGGGAATGGCAATGGGGTTTTAATGTTGTGACGATCTTCTTTGTATTATCACTTGACCGTACCGCGTTTGTATGGGTCAAGGCCTGCATGCGTTTATTTGCCACATGCAACAACTTTTCCCGTTGCCAACGGTCAGCTCATTGCGACATTGGTATCTGTGTAGTGTACGACCTCCAACATAAACGCATAACAACTTTTATGTCTACACACATATATACTAACATGAAAATAAACACTCCGACCTCTTCAAAGATCACGGAAATGCTTTCCCCGCGACGCTATCTTTGATTACTCGAGCCATAAATCATCGATTGTAAATTGCATTTTTAGTGCCTGTATGTTAACCTCAACTCTAGCCCCGAAACCACTCGTTTATCGTTGACAAGTTCTCGTGTCCCATTCTGGGGGCAAATGTACTGTTCAGAATGTCAATTGCCTCTATAGCGAGCATCATTTTTACCATTTTCTTCCATTTCTTTCAATGTTACTGAGGCTGAACGCCAAAATTAGGTTTTCTTATTAAACGTGGATTGTTGAAGTTCAGACCCAAGCGAACTTTACAAAATGAGTTCGTTAAGTTGTACCAATACACATCACATAATGACGGGAGACCTATGGCCCTACAGCGATTTTTTTCTGCAGTAGGCCTACACATCGTCAATGGCAGGGGAGATAATTGCTTCTGATTGGTGTAACCCATACATGTGTTGCATACTTATACGTTTTGTCGATAACTTTACGATAACCCCATACTCTCCACACTCTTTCCTCAATTAATGAAAAAATTTACTCAAAGTAGAATCGAACTCGCAACTCTTGATCGAGAAGTATACAATAGCAGCTTGCTATACGAAGACTGAAGCCACGCTTTGCCTAGACTGCTCCTCGGTCCAGACAATCGCTTGCACCATCGAATAATCACTGCAATAGCAGTTGGCTATCCTACGAGAATTGAAGACATGCGCCGGCCGCCATTGTACCCCACGAACAATGCTTGGCCTATAGACTGCTCCCTGGTCCATGCGATCGCTTGCATTCCACTTAACACATGTAGACCATGATGTAGACTAGTGAAGACAGTATGACCAGTCTAGGCAAGGCATTGTATTTGGTAGGGTACAATGGCGGACGGTGGCTTCAATTTTAGACGTCGTTGCTTCATCCAGTGATTATACATCGATGGCGTTCACCCGTATTGGGCGTACTAAGATGGCGGACGGTTGCTTCAAAATTAGAAAGCGTAGCCCCATCCAGTGGTTGGATTCGATGATCTAAACAGACCGTATAATTATACGTCAACATTTTTTTAGTTCTATCGCATCCTCGTGAATAAGTTATGTTGGTCTCGAGTGAGATTCCGAAAGGGTATTAAAACTAAATAGGTTCGGCAATAGGCATGAGAATCCAGTGTCTCAGTATGCAATGTACTATAAATTTACAGCTTTTAGGCAGAAATTCCACCATTGCCCGGCTGGCCCGTGTCGAGGCGACAGCTTGGTGAGGTATTAAAATCGTGTTAGTGCTTGGACCGTAAATCAGTGGCGAGCCTCGCCTGGCGGCAGCGGAATTCCTCTTCATGAAACCAAACCACGCTGAGGTGGATCTACGGCTTAAACCCGCGTACTAAACATATTCGACTCATAATACCCGTAAATACCCGTGGAAAAATAACTATATGTAGGCCTACCCTTTTTTTTGCATTTCATATTATTTTGTGTGCATGTGTGTTTTAACCACTATTGTAAAGCTAAAACAATTAAGCTTTTTAAAGATGAATTTAAAATCTAACTCAGACTTCAGACTCAGTTTGACAGTTGGATGATATAAACACTTTAACCCTAACACTCCTCAATCTTCCAAAGGGTTAATGAGTTTAATGGGCTTAATGAACTTCAATTCGCAGCCCGTAGGCTGAATTACATTAGGGCCCGTATTCTAGAACGTTCCTTTATCGTTAAGGGAGACTTTAAGTCAACCTTTAGCTAAATTTTATTTCAAGAGCCAACCTTTATCTCTGGTCAAAGGACGCCTTTAGGTACCGTCCTTTAGCAAAGGTTGGGTCGTTTCAAGAACCTTCCTTCATTACAGGAAATGCTTTATTTTGCCTCAAGGAGGCCTCTAAACGTAAGGTTGGTCTGGAGTATCTTTTAGTCTTCCTTTAGCAGCCAATGTGCAAGGATCTCTTCTGATACCTTAGCGATGGGTGATTACGTCAACCGATTAGCGCGTTTCTATTACGTCGTTAGGGGTATGCCACGTATCAGGACACGTCTTCCTCAGTTTCAAGAGGATGATTTTAGTGATGACGCCTTTTTTTAAACGCTTTCGGTTCACCAAGGATGGATTTAACCACCGTAGTCAACCCGTACGGCAACACACTGACTGCGTACATACTGCGTACTAGCTGCGTACGGCCTGGCGAGTCTGCACTTCCGGGTTTAATAGTTTTCTTTATGTTTTCGGCCAGTTTTGGCCGAAAATGGGCGGGCTTTGGATATGCGGGTATGCAAGGTATGAATATTTAACATTTGTCTTGAGCCAATCAGCGGGCCGTCTAGAAGACAAGCCCAACGCCTTGATCAAGACTAACACGGGACTAGAAAACTGACATCGTCCTGTTACAACAGCTCATTTAGGAGCATAAAGGGAGCCTTAGAGAAAGTGTCCCTTCTTTAAAGGGAGCCTTTAAACAATTTGTGGTAAAGGAAGACCTTAACATGAGGGAAGTTAAAGTGTGGTTCTTGAATACCATTTGTTAAAGGAGCCTTTAGCAAAGGAACTCCTCAATAAAGGAAGCCTCTACAAAGGTCTACTTTAGGCCTATTTAAAGAAGGGTTTTGGAATACGGGCCTAAGTGTCTTCCACCGTTAAACATCCGTTAAACATCTGTTAAACATCGGGTGGCGCCATTGACAGTCGACGGCCAGAGACACCAGGGAATCCCCCAACTCTGGGATCTTTTAAGTGCGTTACACAACACACTTTGTATCCCTTCCGAAGGGTGAAGCAATTGTGGTTAAGCGCCTTGCTCAAGGGCACAGGTACCCCAGCCGGGTATCAAACCCACAACCCCAAATTTTCACCCGAGTATTGCGAGTCAGTGACCTAAACCTCTAGGCCACGGTACCTCACATGACAGGGGCAGGTTTTCATTTTAAATGATTTGACAATAGATCCACAAAGTGCCTACTCGTGCATGACGCACGGTGACAATGTGACCACTGTCATGGCCGCCTGTGCAAAGTGTCTATTTACTGTATTAATGTGAATGTTATATTCAAACCCCGTTTTATTAACCAGCACGATAGTTTTTTATTCTGTAGGCCTACAATACTAGATTTATAATGTTTTATTTATGTAACCTGTATAGTGGCCTTCGGCGTGAACTGAACTACGACATTTCCAAAGGCCAGAGCTATGCTTGATTTTGTTCCACACAGTCCGCCGCCCGCAGGTGGTTTCCCTCAGTTGTGTGCAATTTGCCAAGTCGGATTAAAATCAGTGGGGGATCAATATTGCTTTATTTGAATCGATTTCTCTGGAACTGGGTGAAGACTTCACGCCGAGTTTATGTCTCCTATTTACGGTGTAACAGCGCTGTAAATGGAATGCTTGGCGCGCAAACACCGAGGGAAAGGATTGAGGTATGGGAGAATAATTTATCGTGACATCTGTTGAAACAAAGACATAATCGTTTCAATAAGGCATAACAAGCACCCATGGAAATGCGCGAGAATGAATCCTTTATTTTATTGAATACAATCGGAGCTTGTTCTTTTCGTCTGGCGTGCCATTTGGAATCGTTCCCAACAGACGTTTTCGGTGCACGATATGTGGCAGTCTGCACTGCCGCCATAATCGTGTCCTCATTTTGTCTCAAACATCTAGAGGTATTTTAGAGAAATCCCTTTTAGGTTTTTGCAGGAGTATATTAAGGTGTAATCGAAAATTCATGGCGCCTCTGTCTCAAATTGTCGTGCTATCTCACAACATGTTGTGGTTAACCTTATTGGCGGCAAACGTTTGAAGGCAGAGGCTCGTGAGCAATGCGCTCGCGCCAAATTCGTGCCACGAAATACGCAGCTCCATGCCTTTGCTACGAAGCTGCGTATTTCGTGGCACGAATTTGGCGCGCGCCCATTGCTGACGAGCCTGTGCCTTTAAAATATTAAATACCCCCTAGCCTACACACTGATCTAAACAAATATCTAAAATAAGATGCTTAAAAGCTAAAACCTTTTAGAAGTTTAAACACATTAAAAAAAAAAAATGTTGCATTGCAGGTCGTGGTTGTTAACGATTATTTTCATTGTAGCGACTGTAACACTGCATGCTCTTGACCCTACGACCAGCTTGTCGCACCCCACAGGAAGCACTATAAATTCACCAATTTGAAATCGCATTAAACTCAGGAATTTGGGTATTTTTTGTGGCTATTTTGCCAGTTTTTAATAGATACGTTTCGACGGAAGCACCAGCTAGGTCAACACTTTATCGCCGAGGTTATATCTGCAGGATTTATAGGGATTTGGGTGGCTATAGGCCTACGCGGGAATAACTTGCAGATGATTTTCCCATATGCTTTTCCAGATTTTCCCAGAAACTCTTCAACCTGTACAGATTTAAACGTCAGTGCATCGATCCGTTGACCCTTTTAACTATCATTTTGTGTACAATTTAAATACAGCCGTCCGCATACATATTTGAACTGCACCGTTGCTCATGATGATTGAACTTGGTTATACTTAATTCTCATTGCCATATGCTATAAACAATAACATCTGCTCCTCATGCATTTATACATTTTTTTGCATTAGGTACCAGTCATTTATACATTTTTTTGCATTAGGTACCAGTCATTTCGATGGCGTGGGTTCGAATCCCACCGCTGCCACCAGTGTCGTTTCCTTAGTTCTTGTAGAAATAAAATATCAATTTATTTATTTATTTATTTGTTTACCATGGGTGATCCATTCAGTGAGAAAAACTCACCGATCTCCCATGGATCCCAGCTTACATAAAATCATTAAAATACGAGTCTTAAAAAAAACCCAAACAAATATCAATGGCGTATATATGTTACGGTAGAGGCCAATGAGGGGTATAAAGGCACGAAGAAATAAATACACGGTATGCCTAAAACTTGTTCAAACTATAGTAATTCAGAAAAACAGTCCCTTTTTGTTCTTCAGCGGCAAATGTTTTATTTACATGCTTTGACTCCGAGTACATTTCCTTTGCTTGAGTAGGTGCTGTTGATATCGTGGAGCTCTTTAGGCCGAATTTGTATACCGTGTATGGCTTGCATTAAATGGTGTTAACCTGCCAATTAAATCACATTAACTTAAACATCAAGCAATAAAGTTCAGACACTCCCGGGCCGTGGGCAATGTTGATTTATTATGTAGGTGACAACCCCAGTGATGAATCGTCTGGTTCTACCTAATGCAGTTTCCGTTGTCTTGGTCTAAGGTATAGTCGGTGTTCAAGACCACTGCATAAATGTAGTTTGATCAAGATTTATCGAAAGAAAAAACAATCTTATAGTCCAACAACTCGATCACCTTATTTTCCATAATTATACAAATGCAAGTTCGAATTCATCCGAAATGCAAGTTCTTAAATTTTGTCGAAAACAAATATGTAGGCCTACAGACGTTTTATCGTGTTTTATTATGAATATGTCTGGCGGGAAAATTTCACGGCGCAGATAAAATTGCACTGCTTTTATGTAACCGGATAAATTAGTTTGCAAAACATCGGTGTTTTTTTGTACGATATCCTTAAAAATAATACGGATTGGGAGCGCGAAATTTCAGAATGGTAATGAGAAAAATATGACAAATGATATGGTATCAACATTTCAACACCCTGACCATCGGAAAATGGGGTTGTTAAAAAGTGATCTATAGACCGACACATTCCTTTGAGTATAGTGACATGGAAACTGATTTGTTCGATCGGTGAAAGAAGCACGCAATTTTGACGCATTTGTCCTCACATGTTAAAACCTGCGGACATTCTATACCATCTGCCTAACCTTGCCATGCGAATCTGACATGGTGAACATGTACAAATCAATAGAGTATTGCTATATAAATGCGATAATCATAACATGTGCACATCATCGCCACTGCAATCAACGCATTTTGTCAAGAGGCCGGTACCAGACTCCATATTTCAAGCATGCCTATGTAAATATACCGACAGGGCTGATATACAGGAGCCCTATAGGGGAAATGAGGGGTAAACATTTTGTGGTATAAACTGATGTGGTGTATACATTTCAAATGGTCTTTTGCTTGGACGTTAAAGATTAGGAATTCAAAGATTTTGTAACAAGCTTTAAATTGCCGCATTTACGACGACTGGGCGCTCTTGTTATTATTTGGAAAATGACGTACTTCTAACTTACTGTTTGAATGCGTATCTGTTCAATTCCATTGAGATATTGCACTTAACTGTAATTTTTGATTCATCGTAAAGAATGAAAGGCTCGCATCCATGTATAATTATTGTAACATTTCCCTAGCTTTGAGAGAACAAAAAGACAGAACAAAGACATTTTTGAATGAGGTGATTACGAGTTTTGTAGAATTGATTCAGGGAACACATTGAAACATTGCTACCACATATGCAGCACGATATGTGGCAAACGGACTCCCCCTACCATTGTTCCCCCATTGTGTCTCAAACATCCAAGGAATTTCCAAGGAATTCCTTTTAGTTTTTAGGGGTGTTGGTGCGTTAACAAAAGGGAAGAGTGTGTTGAGGTATATGGTCGTTGGGGGGAAGTCCCTCTGCCACATATCGTGCTGGGTATATGCTACCACGCGAATATAAATTGTACTGCCCCGCATCTGTCAAGAATGATAGGACTATTATGATGATGATTCTTGAACTGTACCCGCCAATGTTTACACAAAACATCATGGATTCGATCGGCTTCCGCACATTGCATACCATTGCGTGCGAAGCGAGTATGTAACACCGTGAGACGTGAGCTACAGATTGGGTCGACCCAGGATTACCCAAGTCACAGGTGTTTTGTACCAATTTGGCGAGAGTATTGCCCACAAGCCTGGGAGCATGAGTTGGGAAACCTTGAATTGATGTTTTCATTAAAACAAAATTTTGTTTTGTCGTAAATCTTCTATATGGACTTCTGTTGTTTGCGATAGAACTGTCAGGCATACTTTACAAGTACCGGAAAACATTAGACTGGTTTCTGGATCGCATATTTCACACGCGAACACGCATGAGGACAATTAAGTTACTGGATCATTACGTAAACTCGCGATGACGTCATTTAGGCAGGTTTCTGACTAAAATAGCTTCCGGTAGGCCTACCGGTCCTTCATATTCGTGTTCGTGCGGTATATGAACCAAGAACCAGTCCATAGGAAAACATTAGCTACATTACTAGTTCGAAGTTCCAACTTGCGGCTTAGGGAATAAAGAACAATTTACAAACTATACAAGTATAGTAATTTACAGTACGCCCGATAACTACTATCCGTTTCACGAGTGACCGTTTCCGCTTTGTTATGATACCAAGAAATCCAGAATACCTTCATGGATGACTGAGCACCAATGACCAGTAGACTTGGTTCCAAAGATCGTGGACCGAAAGAGACTAGTTCCCAGTCCCTACATTTCATAAACCAAAAGTGGGCGCTACCGTACGGAAAACAAACCACGATCTCGGACTTGGAACCAAGACTAGTAATGCAGAAATAGCTTTGCACTAGATTGAGAGTAAGTTCATCTGCTAAACAAAAAATCATTTATTTAAACATAATATTTCATGTTTTGAATGGGAGCATGATTTATTAGTCTTTTTGTTCTGGTACAAAGCTATTTCTGACGACAGAGTCGCTTTGAACCATCAGTACTCGGTCATCCATGGAGGTATTCTGTAAGAGAAAACGGTCATAAAACGAATAGTAGTTGCCATTTCCCCAAATTCAACCAATTAGCAATTTAATCTCGGTTTCCTTTTTTTCTCGGACACCCTGTATTTAAATGCGACTTACCAATGTGCGAGAATACATCCAATTGAATCGAAGTCATCCGCTTCACCGATTGGGCCCTCCGATAATATTCCAGCACCGGCCGCTCCTGGCAGCATGCGGCGTGACACGCCAAACATGACTCCGTCAAGCTCGCACTAGACCTTCGGTATCGGTGCATCGTCACTCGCACACGCCAAATTGAATCCGGTCGTCCGTAACAGCGTTTCCACCTCTTACATGCAGCCAGGGGTAGCTATGTCGGCAAGATAAGACTTCAACAACTTTTTGAATTTTAGTTTTCATCCCGATTACTGCAGATGCACTGTGATCGATGAGTTACGCATTTGGGCATGCGGTCGTGCTCTGTTGCCGTATCTCATCTGTATTCAATTCCATTCATGCGGGCTTCATGTATATGTTTACTTGATGTCACAACAAACACATATAAATCAACATCTTCTGTAAGTTCTTATGCCGATGGTTGATATCCACAATCACATGCGATCGGAGGTCGTTGAGCGTTTTTCAACTCGTCGACGTATCCGTTGAACTTGAGTTTAAACTGCCACATGCACGAGGCGCGTGTGTACATCGATAGTTAGCATCTGTTATAACACATCACTGATGCCAAATGCTTCGGTGTATTAAAATTTATTAGAAAGTGGTGACGTCAGGTACCCGTGCGCAGGTACAGGTGGTCTTGGCCTACACTATGCGTGTTGGTGTGACCAAAGCTCCAAGGTGTGACTGAACCCTTTCACGAGCCCTACTAATATTGCTCAGCCTAGCCGCGCAATAAACCTACTGCTGCACTTTCAAACACGAGATAAGTCAAGTTCAGTCTGCTGAAAAATATTACCATTCGGGGTCCGGCGTTTCCAATATGCTATCATTGAAACCACATCATCATAATTCCATTATACCAACTGTCACTTGATTGAAAGCTTGATGAAACGCTTCGTGTATAGACTCACCAAGTCCCATTGAACAGAAAAATGCTTTTCAGTGTGTTCCCGGCTGAATGCTTTGTTGGCATTTTATGTATTCACCGGGCCGGGCTGGAGAAAATACCTTAACATTGGCTTGAGTATAGCTGACGAGTCACGTACGTGTACTTTAATTAAGGTAGCACTTAAAACTAGTCAGTCAAAAGTGCAATTCCTTCTTTCTCATACAACGCCGGTCGTTACGAGCAGAAAATACTCTGTAATTAGCGTCAAGTTGTGAAAAATTGCTTTGTATTGGAAGGATAAATGGATGATATACGATTATTGCGCAGACTTTGGAACGCGTATAATGACCGACCCAGATTATACCATGATTGTTCCTCCATGATTGAACCAACTCACAAATTTTAGTTGACATAGCTTGGTAGCCGGCGCGAGTCCTTCCGTATGCACTGGGATACCTTTCATAAGCACGATCCAGCAGCATGCCATTCAGTGGTGCAGCCTATACAGTAGGCTATGGGTCTAAACTTGTACGGCTGCTTATTCCAATTCTAGTATTCAACAATCGTTTCTGCACCATGGCCAATTATCCCGCCAATTTGGGGTCACCGACCTTAACGTCCCAAGCGGTACGCTGTCCCTTTCGATAGTACGGATCAGCCATCTACATAACTCCAAATTAATTTCCATTTAATTTGCTCTTCGAGACGAGCCCGCCTTCTAAACATGACGGAGTTGATGTCTAGTGTCGACAAGCACTTCTCGTTGGCGAGTTTATAGTCTGGTATTGACAAAAGAGTATAGGCCTAATCATGAAAAGCAAGCGAATAGTAAGTAGCTGTATTCAGTTTTGTGAGAGTGAAAGGGCCAAGTTTAATTCCAGTAAACGAGGAGGTATGATACTATAAGGTAAGTCGCCTTAGGCAGGGCACGCTCTTTGGTACACTCCGTGTTTCAGACCTGTTCGAGATTCTTTCGTACACTAGGTCACTGCACTGACACTTGCCCGGGCGCCAGTAACTCAACCTGAAACTGAATTTCCAAAAGATTCCAAGTTGTTTGACAAGAACCGACCGTTAACTCCACCGCCGTACCAGTCCACTGTCAGCAGCCCGTCCCGCTGGGTTTTTCTAATCGGATTACATCCCGTTATGTACACGCACAATGCAAACAATTATCATGTGGTTTTCTTGATCTCCTCCGTACAAGCTTTTCCCTTGATTATAACGGACATCGACAGGAGAACTGAACAGAACATGACTTTTTCCTCGAGCAGCTCATCATTTACAGATTTCAGTCGGTGACTGGTATCATTGTGATGGTGTACGATTGATAGACAGCATTTAAAATCCCAGTGTGGACTTCGTAAAGTTTTGAAAGGTGGCCAACTGCCTTGAACACATGTGTGGGGAAAAAAGCACAGACTCCTCAGCAATGCATGGAGCTGCGTATTTCGTGGCACGAATTTGACGCGCGCGCATTGCTGACGAGCCTCTACCTTAAAACTCCTTATCATATTATTCAAACTTCTAAAAAAACGCTAGACCTATACCGTATAGTCTTGGCTAATTTCACTTTAATGGCAAATAATTATTGGAGGTGCATGAAACAGCAATTAACACAGGCATGAAAACCTTTTTTTAGTGCACCCTAGCTTAGTGCACCCTAACATTAGCCTGATGCCGCCCTTGGATCGGGGACGATATATTGATGATATCGTCTTCATCTGGACCAGAGACGAACATAGCCTCAGAACGTTTATATAAATTATATTAATTTCTTCCACAAGACGACCAAATTTACCTCCGAGTACTGGACGACTGAAGCAAATTTACTTGACGTCACTGTGCATGCGTAAAGGAAACAAATGCCTTATACCATAGATCTTTTCGTGAAACCTACAGACGAACATCATCAAGAGTGCCTCCTATCAACGCGTTTCCACCCCAGTTACTGCAAAACGGGTATAGAATACAGCAAGGCTCCCCGTCTACAACGTATCTGCTCATTTAATATTTCTGCCAGACTGTTTTCTTTTGTGTTCTTCTACAGGTACTATTTTTTGTTTATCTTGTCGCTTAGTCTTTGAAAAAGACTCGTTATAGTCGAAACGTGAGGGTACTTTCTTGTTAATTTTATGGCCGCATCTTCGGCAACTAAGGTCCTTTATACCATTAGCTTTAACTTTATTATCAACTCAAGATGACGAAGAAGGAGTTGCAGTTTTAGAAGTAGGAGGGAAAACCCTCAGAGAAATCTTCTGGGGGAAATCCACGCGGTCGAGTATAGGGACTGCGCAAAAACAACCCACATACACGCCCCTGAATCGAACCCGGGACGCAAGAGGTGAAAGGCGTGAAAAGAACCACTGTGGCCAACCCAACCGCCCAGGGATATTCGTGGCGGCTGTATCCTTATTACATGAACTCAAACTGACAACGTGGCATTAAACTGGCATTAAACTGATGTGATTTTTAATACAATGGTTCTAGTGGTGGGGCGTGGATGCAGTGTGAGCCGCGCGTAATTGTTCCCGAGTGGAAAACCTTGACCAACCTCCGCGGACCAACGCACACACACTTACATCGGAGGACATAACATAAATAAAGACAACTCTATCAATCAATTGTGGGGACTGTGGCCGAGCGGTTTAGGTCAATAACTCGCAATCATATAGGTGAAAACTTGGGGTTGCGAGTTCGAATACGGCTGCGGTACCTGTGCCCTTGGTCAAGGCGCTCAACCACACTTGCTCCATCCTTCGGAAGGGATATAAAGCCGTGTGTGTTAGGTAACGCACTCTAAAGATCCCAGAGCATTCTTTCGTGAAGAGCAAGGTAATTCCCCGGTGTCTCTGGCCATTTCTAATTTCAAATTCTTCATGGGTTTCCTCACGCTTGCGAGTGACAGTGCAGTGAGCACTATTGAGGAATCCTTGGTATGAATACCAGAAAGAAATAATAATAATAATAATTAAATAAAATGTCCTTCACCGCAATGACGAACTTGATTGTGACCCAGCGTCAGCTACATCAAACTTGATTATCGTGTTATAGAATCCCCGAAAAGGGCCGTGCTTTTGTGATCTGTTTTGAAGTTTAAATTCCTTTCTTCTGGGGTCAAATTCAGTCAAGTGGTGCATCACGGTCCATTTATGGTTCTGCAGTTAATTAGCTGTATCGGCAGTAGCATATCTGCCCCAGTTTCATGACCCCGATGAAGTCATTTTGTATACCATTATTTCGAGCAAAATTGACAATTCCCGAGTGTCGACAATTCCGAAAATCACGCGAGGAAAAGTCATAACCCCTTCAGATTTGTTTAGGAAACGAAGATACTGAGAAAACAGTGCCATAGTATCACGTTCTCGTCAGTGAAGTCTGCAATAATAGGGAGGTTTCGAAAGCGCACGGATACGGATAGCGCGGTTTTGTGACGTCATATGCGTCTTGCTATCCGCTACGCGTTTGCACGGCACGGATATCGAGCTCGCTATACGTAAGCACAAAACGCGTAGCGAAATCTCGAATTTCTAGTGTTTTTCCTCATCTTTCGTTCCGTTTACGCATACAGCTTGAAAAAAGTATGAATTATGAATGTCCAGGAACTTTTTGTACGCTTCAAAGCTTTGAAACGAAAGTAAAATTGGTATCAATGCCGTGTTATGCCGGGTAGTTTTCCCTGCTGTCGGAAATAGACTACTTTTAGCTAACATGCTGTAGTTTGGGAGTTGCGAAATTACATAAATGCCACTAACGGTTACGGGTAGCTAAACGTATGCGTACGCGTATCCGTCGGCTTGCGAAACCTCCCTAATTACATTGTTAATACTAACATAAACACCGCATGCATTATCAGGTCGTTTTATACTTAACATTTGGTCCTGAGACGATGTGCTTTTTTGTTCAGAATATCTAAAGCGCCATCTGTTAAAAATTGGTCGTCCTTATGCGCACGCATCCTGTTTTGCATAAATTTGGTTTGGTAATGATGCCAAAGGTCACAAAATTTAAAGACGATTTGACATGCGACCTTATTCCTCAATCAAATTTATGCAAAATATGATGCGTGCGCATAACGTCGGGCATGCTTTGATTTGCTGTTACGTTAGTTTATATCGTCTAAACGTTGCGCACATGCGCATTGAAATTGCGGAAATTTTATTTGGTTGTTGATTAAATTGAACTTTATTTTTGTGACGAATTAAAAAATGCAGCAGCTGCCACAATGTTTCCAGAAATTAAATTTGCAATTGAAGAAACCAGAAGTACCGTTTTATCAAACTACATGTAACTCGTAGATGCATGTAAAATTCCATTCTATTTATAAATATAATTGTACAATTGAAATTTTTTGTCGGGTTTAAAAAGTATTGAAGTATACTCTCGTGTTTCCCGCCATGACCGGCGTAGTCGCTGGCCCGTGTATTGATTCTCCTCCTTTCAACATATTTTTCTATACATCTTGCCTTTGTTATCCGGGCTTGCATACCCGTATAGAAAGCTACTTTCTATTAAAAACCATTTTTTTCATCAGAGTAGTATATCGTTATATCCATGCACTCGGTCGATTGAGGTCGTCTCTGATTTGTCTGATAGTTGGGAGCTACGAGATTTTAGAAATATGTTAAATGCATTTTACTCCATTGGCATTGGAAAATATCCTAAAAACAAAATGGCCACGGTTTTTGTGCGAAAACTCACTGGATTATGTATTTGTAGCCTATAGTATATACTGGTCAAATTGCTGCACCAGGTGCACTGCTGTAAATGCATTCATGCTCTCACTGTGTCTTCATATAATACCCTTCGTCGGTCACAGGTATTTGGACAAATAAAAAAAAACCTTTCAAGAAACATGCACAAAATGTACACGTCTGGCGGGTATCACAAGGAATTTATTAACATACATTTGACATCGGCTGGTTGATAACATCGACGATCAAAACGGCATTTCGAGTGCTGTAAAGCAGCCAGGCGATTGGATCTGATGATTTTGGCGCGCAAGGCAATATATTTCACTCGGCCATGCCAGCGCTGATGTCTTTAATCACATAACAGTAACGATGAATGCTCTCTGCTCGATATCATTGATAATCTATAGCTAGGCGAGCATGGGTGCATATAGCGCAATCAGCCTCTTCCTGCGTATTTCGTGGCACGAATTTGGAGCGCGCGCATTGCTGACGAGCCTGTGCCTTATTACAGTTTTGCCCTTTCCAGAACTGTCCCAAAATACATTATATAGTTCAACTGACCCCCTTAAAGATTCAGTGAAATGAAAATTAACACTAAATCAATTTTATACATATATAAAAAAAGCTTCTGCCAAACGCGATTTTATGCTTTCAGATTACATTTTTCAAATATATTTTTATTAGGTGTTTCTTTTTTTTAACTTTTAATTTCCTATTTCTTTATGTACATACTTTATTTGACATATTTATATTTTTCTACATGTTTGAATTCAAGTCTTGATATATTTGAATATTTACCTATTTAATTCCTTAGTCTTGTTTCGTTTCGTTTTGTGTTTTGGTTTGTAAATTTATGTTTAAGTTGATGTATTTGTTTATATAATTTTAAATAGTTTTATCCCTTTAATGTTAACAACTTTTAATTTTTACTTTTTATATCGCTCATTCTTTTGCCAAATGTTAATGTTATTATTTTGAGTTTCTCGTACTAAATTTATTGTTTTATGTTTATTGTGATCCAGGGCCCTGTGGTAGACCACTTTATGTGAACGGGCTACCCTGGTTAAAAATCAGAAAATAATAATAATAACAACAAAATGGCAAACTGACATTTCAGTTTTACGCTTTAAAATGTTCTTCGCACGCGAGGGCGCTGTTCAGAGCAGTTGTGGAAATGGGGGAAATAAACTGGTTCCCGCTCCACATATTCCACATACAACGACTGAAAATCAGTCTAGTATTAAATCGAATCTGCGTTTCACCGATAGAGGGCGGAAGGCATGCATACATAATATTCGATGCCATAAATTATTCGGTGTGCTATTTCCACCAACAATTTGCGCGTCTTAGGCCTAATTGTACTTTGATTCTTGTTTTTGTACATATTGTCTGAAGGGGGAAAAAGAAAAAATAACGGGGATGCACAATGCAGTAAAGAGCCACAATTCAGTCTGAAGTCTAATGTTTTCTTTTGAATTCCTAAAATGACATTACATGGTCAAATAGCTTCAAAAGTTAAATGAAACGGGACACTTTTTTATTTCAAGTTAAAACGGATAATTATAACACGTCATTTTAGTAAAATAATATTTTTGTTCCACCCTTTATTCAATTTTATTTTTTTAATTCAACAACATTCCACATTCGTAACAGTTATTTTTCTAAATTGCTGACATCGAGTGCAGATATCTTTAAGAGGCACGGAAACCGTTGTGTTGACAAAGTCTGGCGGGTATCACAAGGAATTTATTAACATACATTTGGCATCGGCTGGTTGATAACATCGTCGATCAGAACGGCATTTTGAGTGCAGTAAAGCAGCCAGGCGATTGGATCTGATGATTTTGGCGCGCAAGGCAATATATTTCACTTGGCCATGCCAGCGCTGATGTCTTTAATCACATAACAGTAACGATGAATGCTCTCTGCTCGATATCATTGATAATCTATAGCTAGGCGAGCATGGGTGTACAGCGCATTCAGCCTCTTCCTAATTTTGGAAACTGCTGGAGACATTTTTCGGTCGTATATATCCATCGCCCTTACAGGACACATTATAACTGATATAGGCCGAGCCATTAAATTAAATTTAGAATTTCTTGGAGGAGCGTTTTAATGAAGAATGACCTTCCACAGTTAACCCATAGTTAAATTGCATTTTTCCACACATGCAAAGGAATATACCAACACAAGATGCCGCAAAAACAAAACGGAACACATTCGACAAAAACGGTGGTTAAAGGGCATGTGTAGTTGGACTTTTCCCTCCATTTAGTTATAAAATAGGTAAATAAATCGGAAAAAATAAGAATGAGAACGACGCATAAGAATCGAGATCGATGCATTTTGCATTTTAATTTATATCAGGTTTTACAGTAAGGAGGAAACGGCGTTTTGGCGTTTACATAAGCACAGAGAACACCGTACATAGAACACGGTGTTCTATAGACCGTATCGAATAGCTGCCATCTTGTGGGGCACCTTTTGTTACCTAAACTGTTGCAACCATGTATGTTCTCAAGGAACAAAGAAACTGCCCCACAAGATGGCGGCTATTCGATACGGTCTATAGACGATGTGCCCTCCGACGTCACAACAAACAAAACATGCCCGGCTTTATGCGCACGCATCCTGTTTTACATAGAATTTGATTTAGGAATGAGGTCGCATGTCAAATCGTTTTTGAATTTGGTGACCTTTGGCATCATTACCAAACCAAATTTATGCAAAACAATATGCGCGCGCATAACGATGACCAATTTTCAACAGAGGGCGTTTTAGATATAAACAAAGAGCACACCGTACAAGGATCGACAATCTTCATGTTTAGTCAACATGGCGGCTCCGTGCAAGTATTTGCAACATTTTGCAGTGCAAAGTGTCACATATAACTGGGTCACCAATGTTTTTCACGATTCAAAGTGTACATTGATCTGGAACCGAAGGTTACTATCGCAAATGCAATCTAAACCATTCTCCGTCGGTGGCTTTTGTATCACAATAAGAAAAATCAATGCCCAGACACGTTTCCACAAATTCTCCCGTTGTCATATACAATACCGTAATAAGCCGGCACTACTACACAGAGATTCATAAATTGAATTTGCAACCTGAAATTAGATGAAAGTGCATGATTGAATTTCACTGGGAATAATGCCGGACGCCACTTTTATTTAGATTTATTTGTAATCTGGAGAAAGCCTCTTTCATCAATGTGTGATTTCTTCATCTGGGAGGCCCATTGCTTAGTTCCGAGATAGCAACAGTATCTAAGGGGCGGGGTTAACTGGGCAAAGTGCTCACAAGCCATTGCAAAAAATTGCGACACAACGTACTCGGCATGGAAAGCACAGATTAATTGGAGAAAACTCAAAGGTATCTATGTTTTAGGGTCGTCAGTTACCGTAGCACACACTGAGCATAGGGCTAGTAATGCAGGGATGACATATATTCATAAAAATGCGCTTTCCTACCCTTGAACAGCGAATCGCCCGACATTGAAACAAAAATTCACCTGGTCACTGGCGCAAACATGTAGAAACTGTATATGGGCAGAAAATCGCGTGATTGTTTGTGATGCAATGCACTTTGACCTATGTGGGCGCTGTCTGCTAGCTCTGTTGTGATTGGTCGGCGGGTTCGGCTTGATTGACAGGTCGGAACTATGCACTGGCTGCACAAATCATGCACGGAATATTCAACACACTGTTTCCTGGAGTCGTTGGCCAATTTTATTTCCGGGTGTCTTTTTTTTTTTAAATCACTGTATTTTTTTGTTGAAATATTTACACTTTCTTTAGCCGCTAGACTACTAAACACTCTAATATTTACACTGCAAAAACTGTGGTGTTAAATTAACACCAGTGGTTGTGTCTTATATAGATACCAAGTCTGGTGTTAAAATTTAACACCATGAGTGTTAAATTAGAATAAATGCATTATTTTTAAAACTAATACTTGTTGTGTTAAAACTTAACACCAGTCTTGGTATCTATATAAGACAACACCACTGGTGTTAATTTAACACCACAGTTTATGCAGTGTACGAACATGGTTGTATTCTTGATTAAGTGTTATCCTGGCACATTCTGTCATTGTTTACGACTACTGGTTCGGTTGAGTGGGACATTGCCTAATCTAATTAAGGTCCTCTGAAATGTCACCAGCCAGTTCAGAGCCGGTCTCTGAATTAGGTGAAATAGTGCGTGTATACTGAAAACAAACATTACATGTACATGGACACACTCCATGGCCTGAACTCAAAAGAATTAGATGTATTTTGTTGCCTTATGAGGGCGTAATTCCGTCGCCACATTCAAAGATGTCCGTTCCGTGTCCGAAGGCATATACTCCGATGAGCGAGACGGTCTTTTGTCAAGAAAGTGCAGGTTGTCGGCAACATGCATGGCCTTTTCGTCTGTACACGTGTTTAAATGTCGCCACATGCACTCTCGTTGAACTCATCTTGTTCTTTACTGCTTGTTTTTGTCTGAATGGTGCAAATGAGGTACGTGCGACGAACGCAATTTACTTCATAATGACTAGTTGTGAATGTGGACGATCAATATCGTGCAAATTACGTTAACTTAAAGGTATGTCGTCTATGCTAGGGGCCGACACTATGCCAAGTTCAAACTTATTTTAACATTTTAAAAACAAATTATTTTCCCGGTTTGATGTTTCACAGTTTAAAGCCCAATTTACACGATCACAATTTTGTTATTCAAGAACTTCATTTAACATTTTGTATGATGATGTTCTGGGGAA
Organism: Henricia sp. BOLD:AAB3569; assembly: GCA_037783545.1. Classification (NCBI taxonomy): domain Eukaryota; kingdom Metazoa; phylum Echinodermata; class Asteroidea; order Spinulosida; family Echinasteridae; genus Henricia; species Henricia sp. BOLD:AAB3569. The sequence goes on from JBBELK010000004.1 coordinate 171,219, forward strand.
ATGTTCTGCCGTGTAAATTGGAATTTGAACATCTGCGAAGTGCGAACAAGCTTGAACATGTTGGACGATATTCGAGCATAATTTTAACAAATATATGACAATGTTCCACCTCTAAACCAATCAGATTACAGATTTGAGTATTTTGGGTCACATGGTATTTCTGGTCACATGACAATCCACCAAAACGGCATGAACAATCTTGCACGATGACATAAACAATCTTGAACAAAGTTCTATGGTGTATAAAACCGGGACATATAGTGACCTTGAACAAGCGTGAACTTGTCATACATTTGTTGGCTGGTGTTTTACAAAAAATGTATGATCGTGTAAATTGGGATTCATAAATTACACTTTTTGTCCCATAACAAACCCTTAAAAGTATTCATTGATTTCCGCCCAAAACCCCGAGAGTACACAAGCAAGCATTTTAATGTAAAAACGCCGCATTCGACATTACAGGTATTAACCAAGTGCCAGCTTCCGTCCAGTCGAGCGTTTTTCCCCAAAAATGCTTTTTGGGACACTTTTGGAAATGAACATTCCGAGCTTTATTTTCTCAAAAATAGCTACACTCAGTAGGATGTATATCAAGACTTAGTGAGCTTTTACAAAGTCACTTTACCAATCCTCTTTCGAATGTTTGCAAAAGTTACTTTAAATTACATTGTATGACAATACAATAGATTTAATTTGTGAGTTGGAGTGATGACGTTCGTCATGCATTGTGAAGGGGAGTATTGTCTCGGTGTTTCATTTCCGCATTTCAGTATCCTATCCTAGGCTTTGGCCGTCCAATGCCGTGCATAAAGAAAACCATTTATTTTTTTTGAATTTCGGCTGAATGGGATGGAGCCAATAACCCGCGGAACTGAGGTCAATTACCTTCGAATCTATATTATACAGTAGTTGAAATTAATTGGAAACTTTTCGATACAATAAATTGAGCACTTGTAATTTTCGAGATGTATTCCGTTTGGATATTCAATTTGAATGTTGAATGTATTTCATTTGAATGTATTCAGTTTGAATGTATGGTTTTATTCATGTAGGCCTATGACTTTCAAGTCAGCTGCACGAAGAGGATGTATAGCCTATAGAAAGATGGGATGGCGCGTTTTACCTCCTGTTTTTGCCCCTTTAAATTACCTTATCTACATGTAGTAATTAAATGGTAATTTTTTTTAAATCGGCCGGAAAAACCTATTATAACAGTAATAAAATGTTAAATGTTATGCATAATAAATAAAGTAACAATTCATATTAAATCCTTGTTCAAAAAAGAGGATGCATGGGTGGGATGGGAGTGGAAGAGGGATGGGGGTTGAGCCAAGGGGCGGGCAAGGATGAGGTCAAACCAAATTAACCGGATACAGTATCGAGCTTCGTTTCTCCCCCACCTTTTACTGGGTGGCTGATTAAAACAAACCACCTTCTCTTTTTGTATTTATTTATTTATATATTTATTTTTTACAGAAAGTGACATCTTAGACATAAATAAACTCATGAGGTTTCTATCAAGATTTTTAGTGAGACTTGTCAACTCGATGAAGCATATTAAAGTGACAACGAGAACATGACAACAAATTGGAGGGCCACGTTTGAGTCATTTGTCTTTTGGCCTCGTTCCATAGTTTAGATATTTAAAGGCAGTTTTATACATGATTGGTATGCCCCATCTCAAAAATCAGAAATGTTCACAGATTTACGCATAACTTACACAATTTAAACATGATGACCGTAGAAAACTTCCCCTGAAATGGTTTTGTTTAAAGTGCTATAGTCTTTGAGAAATGAGTAAAACAATTGGTTTCGTCTCATGAGACAAATTCAATTCGCCCCAAAACCATTTCGCCCAAGTGCCATTTCAGGGCGGTCGGGTTGGCGTATTGGTTCTTTCCTCGCCTTTCACCTCTGACGTCCCGGGTTCGAATCCGGGGCGTGTATGTGAGGTTTGCAGTCCATATTTGACCCCGTGGGTTTTCCCCTGGGGATTTCTATGGAGGTTTTCCTCCCACTTATAAAACTGCAACTCCTTCTTCGTCCTCTCTAGTTGATAATAAAGTATAGTTAAATCTAAACCTGTATAGTTAATGGCATAAAGGGCCTTAGTTGCCGAAGATGCCATAAAATTAATATTAACAACATATAACATCAAGGAGACACGACGGCATGTACGTCCACAATAATATTATACTGCCCTCACTGTCAGTTTATGTTCGTCGGAATAGTCTTCTTTAGAGTTTAATTATGCAGCACATCATTAATACAAGCGATCTTAAATTCTGTTGTAAAGCGTCCCACGCTTAGCGCGAGGGAGGATTATTTTTGTAGCCTTCACAAACACAATAAGTTAACCACATTTTGTTTTAGTGTAACAGCATCAGGCGTAACCTCAAATCCATGTATCTCTAAAACGAACGGCAAATGCCATTTCTGTAAAATTACCACCTTTAAAACCCACCGCAAAACATTGTTCATTCTGCAATATAAAATAGAAGTTTATAAACAAAACATATACGTTATATATAAAGGCAAATTGTTTTCCAAAGTACACATATCCACGTACGGATTCGTAGTTAATTGTTTGCTATACAAAGTCAGGAAACGTGGGTATACAGGAGTTGCAGTGACGTCATTGGGACAATGAGTAGAACTTTGCTTTGTACATATTGGGAATTGCCGAGTGCCGTTGGCGTCCAGTGACGTCACGTCCTTATAAACAGACCTTGACTGATTCAATTGCAGGATGTGTTTTCCCGCCAAAAAAAACAAATGTACGTGACAGTCAAGAAATGCGGTGGTTAATTATACGGGAGTGCTGAAGACGAGTAGTTTATAATAAACCGCATGTATACAGATCATTGAACCATTGAAAATAAAAACAAAAACAAAACAAAAACAAAAAAACCGCAAAGTGTTTAGAGCAGAGGTAAAAAGGAACTTATTCCACTTGAGCCCTTGAGCATTCTTTCGTAAAGAGCAATGGAATTTCTAATTCTTCATGGGTTTCCTCACGCTTGGGAGTGACAGTGCAATGGGCACTCTATAGAGGAATCCTTGGTATGAATACCAGAAAGAAATAATAATAATAAATAATAATACATTCACTATATGAAGATTACGTTTTTCAAGGGAAAAAATATCCGGCAGCAACATTTCTAAAGCTTTATATTTATTATTTGTTTATGAAAAATATATTTAGCGGAATTGATGAAAAAATGTATTCCTTAGAATACATACTGCATGTATAAAAGACAACGAAAATCCTGTGCCTTGAAATACGGATTTTTATATACATGTATAGTTCTTTTCCGTATAGAAAACAGTACATCTGCAAGTTTCGTTTTGCAGATAATTTTATGTGCAATTTTTTTCTGGGTATAGATTCTGCAAAATAATGTATTTTCTTTCAAAAAAAGAAGGAAAAAAAGCTTTTATTTTGTCATATTTCCATCAGCACAGATTCCACAGAACAAATGAATTGAAATTGGAGACGGTACAATGCACACGTCGTCGTAAACGTTTTGATTTGTTTGAAATATGTTGAGAAATGAAATAAAATGGTACCCGGCTGTAGGCCCTATACAATGAATTATTGTGCCTCCGTTTGGCATGACTTCAATTTGTCAATAAAATATACAAAAACAGCTGCAGTTGACATCAGTTCAGCGTTGAGTGCTTGATGAGTAATAAATGTTGGCCGGCGCGGGATAACAGACACTATTTTCTGCAACTGGAGCAAAATGCAATCAGATGAAATTATCACGAAACATCAATTTCAGACACTGGCGCTGCCACTACAGGAGCAGAAGCATGCACTTAAAATGCGGATGGCTCACAACGTCAGCGCCTGCATAATGCATAGTTCCGATTTTGCCCAGTTAACCCCGCCCCCTTGGACATTGTTGCTATGGCTCACACGCTATCGTCAAAAATGGCGACACACAACGCACAAAGCAATGGGACTTTCAACGGAAAGCACAGATTCATTGGAGAAAACTCAAAGGTATTCATGTTTCAGGGTCAACAGTTATCTTAGAACACACTGAGTAAAGGGCCAGTAATACAGGGATATCATATCATCACGAAATATAGCTTTCGTACCTTTGAACAACGAAACGACCGGCCTTGAAACCAAAAATTCACCCGGATCGTCGCATACAACACTGTACAAATTGTATGGGGCCGGCAGAACATATCGCGTGATCATGTTGTTGTGAGCGTACAGTGCATTTTGACCTATGTGGGTGACATCTGCTAGCTCTGTTGTGATCGGTCGGCGGGTTCGGTTGATTGACAGGTCGGAACTATGCATTGTAATACGTGGTCTGAGCTGGGGGTCTTGTCTAAATGAAAGAAACCATGCATTTGGGTATACATGTATTATAAACTGCCTTGATAAAAGGCGAAAATAACTATCTCTCACAGCATTAAAACACATGTTGATGACGTCTTCTAAAAATCCGAGGGAAATATCTTTCACGCAAAATATTCTCCTAAAGAAATAGCAAACACACACTCATAACACACACGCATACCTAAACGGCAAAAGGCACACCAATTTAACGCGAGATTTATAAAAGTTAATAATGAGGAAATAGCCATGTTTAATATCGCTCGTTGTAGTGATATTGATACCTTCCCCTAGCCAGTGTCAGCAAACGAAGTTGGTCATTTAATTTCCCAAGTGGCAAAATAATGATCAGGCTAGGGAGCCCTGTGCACATTGAAGGTGACCGCGACCGTCTGCGTTCATCGTATACCAGCATTGCGCTGCATACATGCTGGGCGGCCATTCACGTATTGAGAATAGACGCAGGAGGATATGGTTTGCCAGGTGCCGTAGATATAGCAGTGGTTATTGCATCGTGCCTACTATCATGGATCTCCATGCTACTATCAACAAGTCGTCCGATGCAGACTTTCCCGCTGTGGTAGAACTGAATGTCGGCGGGCAGATGTACACCACAGCACTGTCCACCCTAACACAGCAGGCGGATTCAATGCTGGCGCAAATGTTCACAGGCCGGGCCAAAGGTCCACTGCAGAAAGATTCACGGGGCCGCTACTTCATCGACCGAGATGGTTCACTGTTCAAGTACATACTGGATTACCTGCGCAATCAAAAATTGGTGCTGCCAGAGAACTTTGCAGAACGAGCACGACTGAGGCAAGAAGCGGAATATTACCGGCTTCCTCGCCTGGCTAATGCGCTGTCAGACGGTTCGGCACAAGCCGACAGCACGGTCGACAAAGTGGCCAACTCCGTCAGTGGGGAGATCCGGCGTGAATCGCCCGGGTTCCTGACCATCGGGTACCGGGGCACATTTGCCTTTGGGCGAGACGGACTAGCCGACGTGAAGTTCCGAAAGATCCAGAGAATTCTTGTGTGTGGCCGCGTGTCGTTAGCACGGGAGGTGTTCGGGGACTCACTCAATGAAACCCGCGACCCAGACCGCGGCATGAGCTCTCGATACAGCGCCAGGTTCTACCTGAAGCACGTCTACCTGGAACAAGCTTTTGATCTACTTACCAGTAACAACTTCAGGTTCATCAGCTGCTGTGCGTCGGGAACAAGCTCCGGACCGCCCGAGAGTGAAGAAAGTAAGTGGAACCATTACAACGAGTTTGTGTTCCAACGTCTCTAGACTCTAATAATAATGAACACCTTAACTACATCGAGATCATTCCACAGTATGCACTAGATAAGGACAATGATGTCCTTAGACAACTTTCATAGAGCACCAGGATAAAATGTCCATGATGCACAGAGTAAACATTGAACAGTCCTCGTCTTGCGGATCTTGCGGCATCTCAGACTCGCCTCGGCACGCCTCGGCAACCCGGAGCTGTGATGGTGATTTTAGACTATTAACAAGAGGAACGAGGATGCAGTGTTTACTTCTGCATCCCGCCTCCGGGGAGGGCCAAGAAATGGCAACATTTCCCGCCCGATGCCTCTTTTGCTTCGATCGACGACAGACCTGTGCGACGAGCGTTAACATCTAGGATAGCTCCCAGGACACCGGGGGCCTGGTACGGCCCGTAGGCTATGCAGCTGAGTGTGCAACAAACCTTGTTGTAGCTTCACGCCAGAGTTGAGCCGCAGTGGATTGGTCGTGCGAGTCGACAATTTTTAATCAAGCCAGGCAGCATCCGAAAACCCAGTAGCTTCGCTTGATGTGTTTTAATAATGGCTCTCTCGGGCCCGTGAGATATTTAAGACCGCCGTGCGGGCGATTTTTACTTGCTTCAAGTCTCCCGTGGTCGGCGTCCTCAACGATAATGGACTATTGGCCACAGCAGCATTCACTTTGTTGTAAATAATGTGTTTGTGCCCCAGTGGTATATCGTACGGAAGGTATCATCTACTCAGACAGTGCTGTATCTGTATTGTGAGCACTCCCATAGCAGTACTTCCGGCTCACCGAGACCCGCAGCACGATTCTGCAAAAGTTAAACCTGTATTTTTTGGCACACGGGACGCCAGGTACTATCCTGTTGTTACGGGGCAAACTGCTAACCCATGAGTCCCCCCAATGTTGTAATTTTACATTCACACGAAATCCACTGCTCCTTCCATAAAACAATTTCACAGAAAAAAGGGCCGTGTTTTACACTTAAACATTTGCATAAGGGGTACCTTCCAGTACATGTCTTTTGATAGACGGCTGATGTTACATGTATAGGCCTACCACAATTGCAATCGAATTTTGACTTAAAACGTGAACGTCCTTGGGATATTCACAGATTTATTCCCTTTTACACAGCTGTTAAACATTTGAACATTACTCCCTAAACATTTACTTTTCAATCCATATCAAGTGTATTATTTCCAAAGGAAACTGACGTAAAAGATCTAAGAGAAACGACCATTATGCATGGGACCTATAGTACAGTTGTTTTCAGTATACTGCGAAGGTAAAATAAAATTGCAAAATTGGAGACGTATAAAATACATGCGCAAGAAGGACTATTATCATTTTACCCCTCCCCCAACCCCCTACCCTACCCCATACGTGGTTGTTAGGCAACAGTTTGCCCTGTAATTTAACGGAATGATCCTGGTATTCTGGCTGTCATGAGATTCGTGTAAAAATTGAGGAATATTTTTCAATGTGCAGTGCCCGCGTGCGTCGTTAGAAAATACCGCCCTTCTTTTAGTTTCTATACAATAGGGTTCAAATGTCAGGAGTCACGGCAATTAACACATTTGTAATCACTGAAACCCGCCACGAAATCCTATACACTAACATATATTCCTATCCTAGCTTCGTGTACACAAAGAGCCCGGAAAATGATGAATGATTATGGCTCACTATAAACTAACAACTCAACAAGACACCACAACTGTTCAGTTTGATTTGAAATTGGAAGAGTTTTTTGTTTTGTTTGTATAATGTTGTTGTTGTTGAATGGAAGCGCTCTTAGGACCATGACAAACGTTTTTCACCAATCTCATTGTTTTTGTTTTCACAAATTTTAAGAGCAATCGACGCATAACATTTTTAGAACAAATGGCAACATTTGGGCACAAGTCAGTGGGATTTTTATGTGTGTCAAATGTGACATTGGATCCTTTATCATAAAAAGCAAAAAACAGATTTTTTTTTTTTTAAATCGTGTTTCGATTACTGTAGCCGAAAGGAACAATTATTTTAAGTATAATACATTTGAAAGAGCCCTGAAATGGGAGTAAGAAGAAAAAAAAAGGATCCTTCAGTAATCTGAAGTCCACGTTAGACCTGTCTGTACATGATAAATGTAGCATTTTATCACAGTGAAAACGGGTCATGCTATTACTAGTCAGTACTTGTATAATAGACTGAACTTGATGGAAAAGGCAGAAGCGGTATATAATCGCATATTGCACCCTTGAATTAATTGCACTATAGGGCGCACGGTCCAAATTGGCCTTCTGTGCGTTTCGCATGACTATCGTCTGGTGTACTGACGTACCGCCTTTCACATGCACACTTAGTATCCACTTGACCAGACTAATTTGTTGTTGCTACGTGGCGGGTGTGAAGTGCAGAATCAATACCTTGTTCGCTGTAGGAGAGAATGGCATAAAGCAACCAGACTGTTAGTTGCTATAGGCACCTATAGGCACCTCCACTTGAAAGTGACGAATTCGAGATTCCAGCCATTATGCAAATATTACACGCAAAGGTTAATTACATTAACCATTTTGAGTGTACTTGCTTTTGAATCCACATTACAATGTCACCGTTAGTTGATATACACAATTATAATGCGTCGATGGTCCCCTTGAAAACAAGGAAACATACGAAGAAACAAGTTCCATTGTATTTACGCCCGTATACAGCTTTGACATTTGTAATTTCGAGATATGGAGGATTTGTGCGTGAACAATCTATGTAGCAGACACTGTTTTATCTTGTTAAGCTTCACGTGCCTATGGCGTAAGAAAGGCAGGGGAACTTAGGCGCGGTTTGATTTGTCACAAAACAAATTGCAATAGCCTCAGACGGGCGATAATTCTCAGCCTGTACGCAAGCACGTTGGCCAAAACGACAAAAATCTTTATTTTCTTAAAGGTAGAACACATGATTGGTGAACTGTTAAAAGGGGCGTTATTTGCACTCGTGAATAGAAGCCCATGTTGATAAAACTGCCCTGTAGAAATTTCAGCCACATGGGTGCAGTAATACATCTGAATCCAGCATGTATTGTTTTTGTGTCGAGTTGAATGGTACAATAAAAAAGTCTTTTGCAAAAGACTTTTTTTTGGAAAACCACATTCAGTTGTTAATTTCTCACACAAAATACCATTTTGGACTGAAATAAAATCATGTGGTGTTTAGTATACCATTGTTATTATTAACAGTTTTTCTTGACAACTCGTGAAACAAAAATTGGGGTCACTGCAAATGATGTACTCTACCTTTAAAAACGACAACGTAAGGCCGTTTTGGTGCAGATACATGTATACACACTACACAGTACATAAATTAATGTACGTGTTCATGTCACAGTAAATCGGACATTTCATTTTCGAATATAAAATGGTATATTTTCTGGTGTACCTCACCTTGCGTTCTCTTCATAAAAACCGACATAACACCGGTATTTTAAACTAACATTTCTTGTGCATAAAACAAACAAAAAAATTGTATTTTCTTTGTACGGGCAGAATATGCCACACATGTTTCACGTATAGACAATAACCGAGCACTTAACATGACGGTGAATACAAAAACGTGTCCTTTGACCTCGGATCAAACACGCACATTTAGTGATACAATGCATCATAATATAACGAAATTATGCTATTCATTGCGGTAATCGATTAACAAAAAAAATAATTATGTTGTCTCACAGTGTTGTCAAAGATTCAGGTTGGAAATGCTATATTATCTTGATTTTAATCATAATTACCCGTAAAGTTGTGAAGCCTCTAATCTGCAGTAATCTGTGCAATTGTAATTTTGATTTAGGACATGAACAAAAAACAAATCATCGCGGATTTAATTTATATTTTAGTGCAATATTATTTGCAAAATGTTGAGCTGTATGTACACTGGTCGATCAAAATACCCATCACCCTTTGCATCCTTATTATAAAAAGCTTGGTATCTTAGGATAATACCGTATCATATGTAAAAACAAAACCTATATCGCCGAACTGTAATTAAAATCTGAATGTGTTATACAATTAAAAAGATCAAAATAAAATGTTTATAAAAATTATCGCGAAGGGTCGCTCTGTATGCGGAACCCTGACAAGCGCATCGCTATATTGTGTACGTGGATAAAATGTTTGTAAAATTTGTTAATGATGTAACTATGGAAACGATAATTTATGCATATATGTATTACAAATAAATGAACAATATCTAGTAATACTTCCGTAACTGTAAAAACTGTTCCAATAAAATTATCACAATTCAATGTCTAAAAGTCCGGCGTCAGCGGTATGAGCTCAATTTATACCAAATGTTGAGATATGCCCTTGTATATCAGACTGCAACCATTTATCGAAACGGACATTTTGTTTAAAGGTAGTATACATGATTGGTAAACCGTTACAAATAGTTTCATCCCCCTGTGCGATTGAAGGTATGCATGATTAAAACCAACCTGAACAAAAATCAGCTCCGTACTTCGTCTAACTTTTGAGAAAACAGTCTAAAAATGGTTTACAGTCGCTTCGCCCCAAACCACTTCGCCCTGAACCACTTCGCCCTGAACCTGAACGGCCTGTGCACGAAGTTGTTTTGGGATGAAGTGGCATTTGGGCGAGGTAGTGTTTGGACGTTTTGGGGCGAAATGGCCTTTGGGTGAAGTGCTTCAGGGCGAAGTGGTACAGGGCGAGGTGGTTTTGGGGCAAAATTAATTTACGTCTCGCGAGACGAAAAATAATTGTTTTGCTCATTTCGCAAAGACTATAGCACTCCAGACAACCATCTCAGGGGAAGATTTCTACCGTCATCGTGTTTATATTGTGTATAAGTTATGTGTAAATCTGTGAACATTTCCGATTCCTCGAGATACCAATCATGTATTCTACCTTTAAAGGAGCGTGTTAAGATTTTTCCAGAACCTGACAATCGTACAAAAGACCTCCTTAAAATACTATCCATGGAAAGAAAACAGGAAATTTGCATTATTGTTTTTATTATTATTATATTATTATTATTATTTAGCCATTCCTGCAATACACAAAATAGGCAAGGAGCAAAGGTAATAATTATTGTGATCCAAGGACCTGCTGCCCCAATGACCTGCATTCTCCAATTTGGATGTGCAGTGGCGGATCCAGCCTCATTAAAATACAGGAATACAGTGGATTTCAAGGGCTCCGACCCCCTGAATTCCATCGTATTCCTGTATTTTAACGAGGCTGAATCCGCCTCTGATGTGGAAGCAAAACGGTTGGTGTAGGCCTAATTAGTGCACTGCTTTGTGGAACCAGATAAATTAGTTTACAAAACATCGGTGGTTTTATGACGATATCCTTGAAAATATACGGATTGAGAACGCAAAATTTCAGAAAAGTAATGAAAAAATGTGACAAATGATATGATATCAAAATCTCAACACCCATGGGAAAACCGGGGGGTTTAACAATGTGATCCGGGCACTCTCCTTCAATTCAAATAGGATGGTATTCTCTCAGTCATTGCCATACGATACATGAACATCAAGGCCATGGATTACTGATTGGTTTTATCTGTACCAGCAAGTGTAATTCACCAACGCTGCGCTTTATCATCGCACTAAAAGACAGAAATGAGCTTTGAAATGCACAAGCAAACAAAATATGATAGCCTTAATATAATCTTCAAACGTGCAGATGGAAAAATAGTGGCCTCGGCTTACGATTAATAGATATGCATCAGATAGCAGCCAGACTGAAGTACACAATGGGTCAATTGGCACTTAAATCAGGAACCAGAGTGTATTTCGACTTTTTTCATAACATTATATATAGGCATAAGGGAACAGTCACCAACCCATTAATGTACAGACTTAAATGAATAATTCCTGTATAAGCTTAAATTTATGTCACCACCCCCAAAATTCGCCTTTGGGGCAGTGACATGATGAGACTAAGTCAAGTCTATTTTCTCAAAGTTTGCCCTTCTCAAGGAAACTTCTGAAATGGGTCGATAACCCACTGGACCAGCCTTCACGGCTAACCGCAAACTCCCCTTGTTTCTTGGCACCCCGAATGACCGTAATGGATATTCAAGATGTTTGGTAGCTGGTGTTTGTTCTGGTGAGGGTGAGGCCATTCCAACTCTTGCCGTTACTGAGTTTAATAAGACGCCTAAGACCATCACCAGAACAACATTCATTGTATTTTATTAGGTAAGTTCACAATTTCTGAATCTTACCCTTATACATTAATTGTAGAATCGTTAGTTTACTTATTTAGTGTTTTATTGGTTTGACAAGGTATAATCAGTTCAATCAAATTATTGAAGCATTATGGCCCTTGTGGTTGATAAATTCTGTCTATTCCATCAACAATCGTTGGAACTAATGGTGTGATACATGAGATATAATTTGCAAGTAATTTGTGTTAATCGGACGTACACGCAACATTTAGGAATTGTTACACAAATTATTCTTGAATACTTTAAGATGAGCTAAACCAATAGTGAGCATTGCAGAGAATGGATTTGTGATTTCTCATTAAGAATCTTGTGCACCTTTAATATTAATAATGATAATCTAGAATACTCGATAATCACGAATTAGATTGCAGTTATACACACGTACCGTATCGCTTTAACTGCTTATAGGTGATATTGCTGATTTTATTTAATAAGCATTTTAAATTAATGGAAATCAGTTGAGTGTTTAATAATAAGGCAACATTATGTTCGTCGCAAATGAGCAGTTTCTTTATGCTGAAACACACATAATGTTTACATTTAAATAAGTTGAGTGTCACTTTTAATTAGATAGACATTTAGTTCTTTAGACATACATTAATTAGAAAGTCATTTAATTCGTTGATTGAATTTAAGGAAATAATAGGCCTTTAAACTTGAAGAATTCCAAAGATGAAACCTAGTTTTTCTTAAGATCACATACTATAATTGTTACCGATAATTCAGTTAATCTTCAAGTTGAATGTTTCGAGATACGTTGTAAGCCCATTCATAGTTTAAAATAATACTCGTTCACACTGTGCTATAGGAATAGGTTTCAGATTGGCATACATGTACATGACCTTCGCACATGCCAATGTGGTTACTTCGAGCCACTTTGTTTGCGGTTTAGCTTCTAGCTAAAACCACTGGCTGGGTAATGGACTGTGTTGACATGTTTATATCACTTTCGGCTGTTTGGCCTTTTCTCAATTACATGTATTTTGGAAAGTCAATTGAGCGAATTTCCACTTAAAGGTACATGTATACCAATCTAAGTTTAAAGAGGCATTTACTGTGTCAGACTTTTACTCAAGTTTAGGATCATTCGTTTTGTGTTATTTTCGTTAATTAGTTTTAATAAGTTTATGGTATTAATTTGCATTCCAACTCTTGCCGTTACTGAGTTAAGACGCCTAAGACCATCACCAGAACAACATTCATTGTATTTTATTAGATGATGTCTATGCTGGCCCTTTAAGCCTTGTGAGTTCCACTTCACTACGGAGGAAAGTGACTGGGAGAAGACCACTGGCGGCCCACTGAATGTTGTTGTCGTGATGACCATCGGCCGACTCTATACTTGAAGATTTCCATTTCGTTTTGAGAAGATTGCCCTGTGAGAAGTTCTACCCCTCTTTCCGGCTCGTTCTTCGTCATCTTGGACTGTTTCCGTTTCCGTTTCGCCCGCGTGAACTGTTCGCGTTCGCCGTGGACCAATTTCGTGGACTGTTTCTGTGAACGCGCGTCCGTTTTGTCTCACCTCTCCCGGGTGTTACAGGTCGCGTTTGGAAGGACGGATGCTATCTCGAGTCGTCTTGTTGATAAGTCCCTTATATAATTTGAATTGTTAAATCATTGTATTAATTGTGTTTGAATTTATCGTTTCCCTTTGCTTCTATTTTATAACTGAAGATCTTGACAATGCAGTGTATTGATTTGTCTAATTGATTTGCTTTTATCGTGCATCCACAATATATTGATCTCAACGACTGTCAAAACGGCCTTATTATCCATTTTTTTGTATTTGTTTAAATTCTGGAGTCGAGAACCGATTCGGCACTGGTCCCCACTCTAGGGAAGACCTGTGACAGAATTTTGGAGGCACCACCCGGATATTGGTCGTATCATTGCACTAAATTTCCGTCTTGAATTGTTTTTAAGTTGTTTCGTGGTTTATTGCCATGACCCACAGTCCCATTTGAGATCATTATTTTGTTATATAATATACTTGACTGTTCACATTTGAAGTTCTTGCATTCATTGCCTACGCTATTCGAATTTTCTCTTTGTAACTTTTTTACCGTGTAACCGTTATATAAAAAAAATGGCTAACCCGATGATGGCACTGGACCGCAGAAGACGCTGCACAGGAATATGCTCCTCCCCTGCGGGTTCCTCCCCATCGTCTCCAAGGAACACCAGCCAGACCCTCCGAAGCCAGTAGCCCCACCTCGACGGTCACCTAGGCGACAAACCCAGAAATGTTCGTCTAACCCAGAGCCCCTTCACGCAACGACAGACTCTGAATCCTCCCTGCCTGTACCAGTCATCCAGCAGAAAACCCGGCCCATACCTGCACCGAGGAAGTCACTTTCTGCAACGGGGACAGACGACGATGTGAACAAACTGGCCCTGGATCCGGAAGCACCAGAATTCCATCCATCGGCGACAACTGCATCAAGTCCCACCCCTGAGGAAGAGGCCACAGACGTGGAAGAAATAGCTGACTCCCAAGCCACCACTGGTTCTAGCCCGGCGATCGGCCCTGTTAATGTCTCACTCCCTGAGACGAATGACGACTCCGACGTCTCCAGTTCCTCCCCCGAAGAATCTTCATCTAGTGGGCCACCTTCACCTGTACGCCGTCGATGGCCGTCCCGCCGGAGGCAGCCCCCAGATCGCCTAGGGTATGGTCGTCTTGGAAAATCAGAAACTAAGTTACTGGAAGAGCATTTTGCTATTCAAAAGCAAAGCCTGGCTCTGTTACAATCATGCCTGTTACCTGCTTAAATTCGTTCTGATTTTTTGTTATATTGTAGTTTAATTTTTGTAATTTGTAAATTGTTGTTTGAAATTTTCATTGTAATGTCATGTCGGGACGCCATGATTCTAGAAGGGGAGAGTGTCACCACCCCCAAAATTCGCCTTTGGGGCAGTGACATGATGAGACTAAGTCAAGTCTATTTTCTCAAAGTTTGCCCTTCTCAAGGAAACTTCTGAAATGGGTCGATAACCCACTGGACCAGCCTTCACGGCTAACCGCAAACTCCCCTTGTTTCTTGGCACCCCGAATGACCGTAATGGATATTCAAGATGTTTGGTAGCTGGTGTTTGTTCTGGTGAGGGTGAGGCCATTCCAACTCTTGCCGTTACTGAGTTAAGACGCCTAAGACCATCACCAGAACAACATTCATTGTATTTTATTAGGTAAGTTCACAATTTCTGAATCTTACCCTTATACATTAATTGTAGAATCGTTAGTTTACTTATTTAGTGTTTTATTGGTTTGACAAGGTATAATCAGTTCAATCAAATTATTGAAGCATTATGGCCCTTGTGGTTGATAAATTCTGTCTATTCCATCAACAATCGTTGGAACTAATGGTGTGATACATGAGATATAATTTGCAAGTAATTTGTGTTAATCGGACGTACACGCAACATTTAGGAATTGTTACACAAATTATTCTTGAATACTTTAAGATGAGCTAAACCAATAGTGAGCATTGCAGAGAATGGATTTGTGATTTCTCATTAAGAATCTTGTGCACCTTTAATATTAATAATGATAATCTAGAATACTCGATAATCACGAATTAGATTGCAGTTATACACACGTACCGTATCGCTTTAACTGCTTATAGGTGATATTGCTGATTTTATTTAATAAGCATTTTAAATTAATGGAAATCAGTTGAGTGTTTAATAATAAGGCAACATTATGTTCGTCGCAAATGAGCAGTTTCTTTATGCTGAAACACACATAATGTTTACATTTAAATAAGTTGAGTGTCACTTTTAATTAGATAGACATTTAGTTCTTTAGACATACATTAATTAGAAAGTCATTTAATTCGTTGATTGAATTTAAGGAAATAATAGGCCTTTAAACTTGAAGAATTCCAAAGATGAAACCTAGTTTTTCTTAAGATCACATACTATAATTGTTACCGATAATTCAGTTAATCTTCAAGTTGAATGTTTCGAGATACGTTGTAAGCCCATTCATAGTTTAAAATAATACTCGTTCACACTGTGCTATAGGAATAGGTTTCAGATTGGCATACATGTACATGACCTTCGCACATGCCAATGTGGTTACTTCGAGCCACTTTGTTTGCGGTTTAGCTTCTAGCTAAAACCACTGGCTGGGTAATGGACTGTGTTGACATGTTTATATCACTTTCGGCTGTTTGGCCTTTTCTCAATTACATGTATTTTGGAAAGTCAATTGAGCGAATTTCCACTTAAAGGTACATGTATACCAATCTAAGTTTAAAGAGGCATTTACTGTGTCAGACTTTTACTCAAGTTTAGGATCATTCGTTTTGTGTTATTTTCGTTAATTAGTTTTAATAAGTTTATGGTATTAATTTGCATTCCAACTCTTGCCGTTACTGAGTTAAGACGCCTAAGACCATCACCAGAACAACATTCATTGTATTTTATTAGATGATGTCTATGCTGGCCCTTTAAGCCTTGTGAGTTCCACTTCACTACGGAGGAAAGTGACTGGGAGAAGACCACTGGCGGCCCACTGAATGTTGTTGTCGTGATGACCATCGGCCGACTCTATACTTGAAGATTTCCATTTCGTTTTGAGAAGATTGCCCTGTGAGAAGTTCTACCCCTCTTTCCGGCTCGTTCTTCGTCATCTTGGACTGTTTCCGTTTCCGTTTCGCCCGCGTGAACTGTTCGCGTTCGCCGTGGACCAATTTCGTGGACTGTTTCTGTGAACGCGCGTCCGTTTTGTCTCACCTCTCCCGGGTGTTACAGGTCGCGTTTGGAAGGACGGATGCTATCTCGAGTCGTCTTGTTGATAAGTCCCTTATATAATTTGAATTGTTAAATCATTGTATTAATTGTGTTTGAATTTATCGTTTCCCTTTGCTTCTATTTTATAACTGAAGATCTTGACAATGCAGTGTATTGATTTGTCTAATTGATTTGCTTTTATCGTGCATCCACAATATATTGATCTCAACGACTGTCAAAACGGCCTTATTATCCATTTTTTTGTATTTGTTTAAATTCTGGAGTCGAGAACCGATTCGGCACTGGTCCCCACTCTAGGGAAGACCTGTGACATTTATTTATAAGTAATCGTATCTTTTTGATGGAATTTTCAGTCTTGTGCACAAATCTAGGAGTGCGATGAATTTAAGAATTCTAAAATTGGTTTTAGAATTATTCATCAACGTTTTTTTTCTACAAACAATCTCTTGGGGAAAAAAATCAATCCAGTATAAAGTGAAGCAGTTGCCTTATAGGGAAATATTTTAATTACTGGTACTGATTCTTTGTCTATTTCGTCAGTATACAAATAATGAATGTTTATGAGTGCAATGGGAGGAATATTTTCATTCGGCGAAAGATGGAATGTGTTCCATTCAAAAAGATGGAACATTCCATCTTTCACCTCATGAAAATATACCTCCCATTGCACTCATAAACATTTATTATTTGTATATTGTTTAATGAATATGAAAATGTATGGCAAACGTGTACCAGTATATAGGCCTAAGTACCGTATTTTTTGAGTAGTTTTAACACCTTTTCTGAGTGCATTTATCTTGTAACAGTTTTGGTAGCCTGTTAGTTGTACTGTGGCCATCTTAGCCTACGAGGGAGGCGATTTGCCCCATTACGTTCATGTTAAGCGATTTGTGCCATTAGATTAGCGATTTGCCTCATATGTTCATGTCAAGACGATTAGGAACTCTGTCGTTCCGTTGTCACATCATTTTAATAAGTAAACCTCCACAACGATGGCTTCACATATAAAGCACACCAACTGCTGTAAATAAAGCAATGTTTTTATGCATGTAAAGTCGTGACATTCCAGAAATTTTCGCGGTTAGGGTTAGGGTCTGTCGTTTTAATGTACCGTATAACCGGAGCTCCAACTCGCCGATTTTAATAAACGCAGTGCACCTAAATTCGAACGCGCCCATCGGCATATGTCCGCGGTGCACCTGCACGCGCATACCCTGTATAATAACACGGGGACCTCCCATGCCATGCCTCGTAAACGCGTTAGACAAAATGGCCGCCCGAGGGACGTGGGGGAAATTCGTGTATGCGAGCGGCCTGCTTGTGCTGGAGTACACACTTTTGTCATGTATTCATGTAGTTCGTGTCACGCATTTATGAGAATCTGCAGCCTATTGACAGAACAGTGCCCAAAAATGATATTATAGCTGATAAACCAGTAGCTAGCGCGTACGTTTCCGTCGACGTGTTAGTTCCTGTTTTGTAACCTTTAGCCTATACAGTAGCAGATGTACGTAGGCGTAAAAAAGTTCCTGGTTTATGCTAAGAGCACTATTTTGTGCACGCAAGCTACACGTTTGAATGGGTATTATCTGTCATGACGCTCTGGGGCCTTTTACACTATTGTACATACCATTTATTCCGAGAGCAACTTCCTTAAAACCGAACCGAACTATATATAAACGATCATGGCCACCAATGATTGAAACAGCATTTAATGGACTATTAGATTGGTAGGTATTTGCATGTCTTTCCCAAAGATGAATTTGGGTGTTACAGCTGTTAACATCACACCCAAACACGGAATGAGAGTAAAATCCTTATAAGGCCCACATGATTGAATTTTCTCCAGTTTTCTCCCATTTTGGTGGTTTGGTGGTTTTTACTCAATGGTATAGGCCTACCCAGCACGATATGTGGCAAAGAGACTCCCTACTATCGCTCCTATATACCTAAACACACTTTTCCCCTTTGTTAACGCACTAACTGCCCCCTAAAAACTGAAAGGAATTCCTTTAAAATTCCTTGAATATTTGTGACACAATGGGGGAACAATGGAGCGGGTGCGGTATAGGCCTATATACCCTCTGCCACATATCGTGCTGCATATGAAATATTGCGCTTGTCAACATTGCGCTCAAATGCTAAAAAGGTATAGGCCTATATTCGTGGAAAGCAAATCGGGTTCTTTGTCCCGGACCATATGAAACTAAATATCTTAGGCTAACCATGAAGGATTGTTTTCCTTACTCCATAACTAAAACTAACAGACTGCAGGGGAAGTAGCCTACTGTCGGCCGTCATGTAATGGCGTGAACCCCAATTGGCTTGAACCCGTTTGTGGATGTGGAAACAAAAACATTCCGAATAGGCCTAATTAAATTTGGCAAATTGAAAGTGGTATTAAGAAAATTGAGGTATTTCTATAGCGATCATAGGCAGGCAATCACTATAAAGCTTACACATCCTCTTGAATCTCTTTGAATCCCTTTAAATGTTAGAAACAGGAAAAATGCATGCTTTTCTGTAAATTTTAGTGAATAAATTAACCGAGCCTTTCAATAGTATTGTCCGAATAGTATATCTACCTATGTATAGTTTCACCACCGGTCAGAAAGTTGTCAGATATCCATTCTATTGCTTTCAGACCTTCTTGGATCCCAATCTTCAAATTGTCTGACTTTATAAGGGGTCAGAAAATTGGATTGCCACCCACCCTCAACCCCCTTGTTGTAAATTTTCTTGCAAATTTTCTGACCGGCTCCTGGTTTATACGAAGCTTTAATTTTGAAGTGGCTAGATTGAAGTTTATGCCCAGATTACGCTGCTAACGAGGGTGTGATTTACTGGCCCATTTATCACATTTTGTGTCGTTAGTATTTATGATAACTTTCTGATATTTTTGGAACACGTCCAGATGCTATTTTGCTACAGCATAGCGATGGGTGACCATAGTTTTTACCATCTATTGGTCGGGTGGAAAAAAATCTCGACTGTGGAATTTCCAATAAGGTGCATGTACAAATAAGCAATACAGGAATTTGCGCCTCATATCAATCATTCGCCTTATTCTGTCCCAGAGGTAGGCATATCGTTGCTAGTCTCGTGATATGGCCTGTGATATTTACGCGCTTTGTGTAAAACGACCTTGAAAATATGGTACTTTTAAATTTTGTTTTCACCAGTATATTCAGTTATTTTTAAAGGTGCAATATATCATTTGCAAAATGAAACGTTTTACGGATTCCTGAAATAAAGACATAACTTGTCTAAAGAAGAATACTGGTAAACTATCCTGGATAAATTTTAGCTATACATATAGATGCAGCAAGGTTTCAGAAAATCTATAAAATCCACACATGGTTTTTGTGCTAAGTAAATATTAACTAAATTCCTGACAGAAGGTACCACAATATGCCTTTAAAAGAACACTGTTAATTCTTCAGATATAATAACACATAAAAAACATTTGTTTATTTATAGCTTTTACAGCTTATATATAACTTTTAGTTATGGGTCGTTCCACGAAGTTGGGACACAAAAGTGTAACATTTCTTCATTTCCACAAAATGGCCAATAAGTGAGCAGAGAGTCAGTCATGTTATGATGTTGCACGATATATAGTTGCTTTGCCTGTTCTGTGATAATTTAGATTCTTCAGTCTTGATGGAGTTTAGCAATTTTGAATTTTGTAGAAATAAATGATGGTTACCAATGTAACGGGGACGCCAAGCCAATTTTTCTTAATTCACTCCGACCCTGAAAGTAATCTTGTTGAATTTGACATCAGCAGATAGTTCTCGATCCGAACAACCATTTGTAATCCACATTTGGAAAATTCAAAGTAATATGTTTAAAAACACCGATTGTCACACCTGCATTTCCACAAAGTTCCATTTAGTTGACTGATGCTCCTATATATTTTGTTACAAATAATGGAGGTTTTTATTTTATCTCATTAAACGGCTGGTATTTCCGAGTACTATTGACTAATGAAATTCGTAAGTATAAATATTTGGCCTAAAAATGTCTCCTATGTAACAGGGGACACCGTATCCCAACTTCATGGAATGACCCTTATGCTTTTAAAAGTTCTGATAAGTCACTTCGTGATAAAGTGACGCGCCGTGGGACGATCAAGAGCTGAGAAATGCATTAACTTCGAAGCGACAGTATTAATAAGGCGAGTGGGATAATTTATCAAGATGCATCGTGGCTGCAGATGTTGTCAGAGATTAATTGATGCAGTTAATAAGGCAACAGGATGTCAAAAAAAAACGGAAAGGCTCTCTGCCGTCAGATGCAAACTTCCGTCCGTCCTATATCTCACTGTGCTTTTCAGTGTCCAAGGCCTGATTTGGTGCATGCACATGTGGTGTTGTAGTTTTCTGATAATACATGTATTTGGAGCACTGTATAGAGCCGAGCTTATAATTCCGTTGAAATGGCGTTAGATCAATTATTGCACATTGTTTCACGTTAAGAACTGTACCGGTCAATTACAGGAATTTCCTGAAATTTCCGTCAATGGCTTTCTCTGCAACGGGCAAGCTCACCCTGATAATGCTCACGGTATACAAATCATATACTTATAGTTATATTCGTATACAGGATTATTTTTTTCTGGCAGCTCTCCGATGTTACGAGGCAAACTGCTATCCCACAAGTCTACAATTGCTGTCAATTTACAATCCTGCAAATAAATCTCTCTTATTTTTTACGATAGGGGCCTACAAATTATGCATCCGACAACGAAGTACATGCAGCAGATGGGTCTCAAATGTTCAGCATAGTCCAGTCACTATAAGGGACCATTCGAAATGGTACGCGTATATACGGAAAACGTAATGTGGCTCAGGAAAACTGGGTGGCTGTATCACAAATTTGCTTGGTTTTTCAAGAAATGTGCGTATGTATGCATAAACGTATTGATGTGAAATTCACATTACTTATGTTGTGTCAAATAACATAACAACGCAAAATGGTAATATAACCACCCAGTTTTTCCGAGCCGCAAACGTTTCTCGTACTCGTACCATTTCAAATGGTCCCTATAATGACTGGACTGCTGAAGATTGGAGACCCATCTGCTGCAGGTACTTCATTGTCGGATGCATAATTTGAAGGAGTACCTATGTACCCAAGAAGAGAGGAAAAAAAGCAGTATTTTGAAATTAAATATGCTTACACTTACCGACATGCATAAACTTCACACGGGTATATTCATGTTCCAATAATTTTACCAATAATCTTCTTCCTAGGTTCTTCTCCTCCTTTACCTCGGTTCAAAACAACCATAGACACTCCAGGCTGCACGGCAAACATAACTTGTTTCTTTCATTCACACACACGTCTTTTGCCATCAGCATCACCTAAAGATTCCGTGGACCGCGTCTGTGGAACTCTTTGGATGAAGCTGCACGTATGCAGCCTTCCGTTGGCAAGTTCAAGCAGCCTTATAAGAGACATCTTATTTAGATTATATATAGGGACCATCTTTTCTTGTTATATTTCAGTACATGACGTTATTGACATTTTGTTCACATATCATTTTGCATGTAACTTGCCTCAACTTATACGTGTATAAGGCATTTCGTACAAGCCCCCGGCTTCTGAAAAAACCCACATTTCTCTTATTTGAAACGATTACGTAAACTTTGCGGAACATTATACAAACATCCGATAACGCTTTTTAATGTGGCGCATCATTTCAACCGCCACGCACGGCGTAGTATACGCGGCGGATAGACCTACTCATGTTCTATATTTATAGTAGAAGATGCAGATAAAGTAGTTAAGGGTGCGGTGCCGATGCTTACAACAGAAGAATGTTCCTAATGGAGACGTGATCTTCTTACGTGCGTTTGAATTTGCGAAAAGGCATGTTGTATTAATTTAATGGGCATTACAGTCTGTAATAATGGGTAACTATATATATATATATATATATTTGCTATAAGGATCACTGATATAGGCCTATGAATATTGCGTCGGTACCAAACGATGTTAAAGTATAAGTAATTTTGCCCATTCACGACGCGGTATGCACTAGGCCTTATATACTAAATGCGTTTCCCGAGAACACGCTAAAACTCAACGTGCTCGGGCGAGACTCGAACCCACTTTAACAAATATATGATTATTGATCCTTATGTGCGAAAACAGATTACAAACCATTAACATCCTGCATAAATCCAGCAATCAGAAAAACAAAACAAAACAAAACCTTATGAATGCATCAGAATTATAGTATTTGCTACGGTAGCAAATTTTGAGTACAGTACATGTATATATAATTTTTGCGTCACAAGGTAGTAGGCCTACGTACAGACCCATTGTATCATTTGCATTGACCCAACTTTGTTTTTCATGCATGTTGACAAGAAAAATCTTACAGTGTTGATAGCAATGGTAACAAACACCATGACATGAATTTATTTCCGTCCAAAATGGTATTTCATGCTGGAAATTGACAACCGAAGGTGTTTTTTTTAAAATCGTCCCGTGCACGGGACTTTTTTACCATTCACCTGTACACAAAATCCATATATAGATTTTCAAGGTTTTCTGAAGCATTGATGCAGAGGTGGAGCTAAATTGCATTATAACGACGGGAACTTTTTTTTGGGGGGGGGGGGGGAGCTATCTCCAGAGATAGCCTCTCGTCTGAACGACCTATGTGCGCTTTACAAATCTCATTATTATTATTATTATTATAAGTAGCTATAGAATTTCTTCAGGCTAGTTTACCAACATTCTTTCTTAGCTATGTTACACTCAGTAATTCCTCTTCTGTATTTTCTGTTAGTCCGTGTTATGGGCGCATACACTCTAGTACACTAGACAATAAGGGTCAGCTGGGTGCAACTGAAAATCAGTCAGTATGACTATATATTTTCTAATCAGGATGACTAGAATCATCGTAATGACAATTAGATATCTTGTTAAAACAACTACCATAGCAGGCGGAGTCCGTTTCATTGTTAGTATAGGCCTAACTATATTTCTAGTCATGTATCAGCTGGTAACTAGGCCTTTATAGGGTCAAATGGGTGTAATGTTTTGACTGTTTTATAGTCAAATTTGACTACTGTTTGTTTTTTTTGTTTTTTTACAGTACGGAATTGAGTCAGTATGTGAGAAAAAACCTTGTATGCTTAACAACCGATGTAAAAGTAAGTGTTCCAGGCTCATAACATTATTCGCTTGGTTGGAACCAGTCAAATAAATTATTGGACGTTTCCTGAGAGAAGTGGGCAGTGTAATTACTGGAGTTTAGCCATTTGCGGGTAATGCATATACAATGTATTTACATGTATCGTGTCAGATACTGTCACTCGACTGGTCGATCGTGTCTGTCATTATGTCTGACGTAGGCGTTTTGTATTGAACAAAATAGTATTAAATTATTTAGTTGAAAGCCGCCAAAGCATCAAGCCCCGTCAATCGTGTTCATATAACCCTTTGTACATATAGAACCCCATCATGTACAATGGTACTTCATTATAATTACAGACTGCCTATAATATTATTTTGCCTCGCGCGGTTAGTTGGGTTGATGGGTTGTTTGTTTAAGTTTGTTGGGCTGATGGCGGTTTGTTGTTTGTTTTCTTTATAAAGGGCTGTGAGAGGAGGTGAACTACTACCGCGCTTGAAGTTTTGCCAATAAAGGAATGTTAACCATTTGTCAAAATTTTCTTCTTTCGGTGGCCATTGGAAAAAGGTAAAATTTCATAAAAATTACAAATTAAAGCGAAAAACCGCGATTTCACATGATACACTAAAAATTGTCTGCATGGGTTATATTACTAACCCACAGATAGGGTGAAAACTGCAACTATATACCCGTTTATTTTTTGTGTAAATTAACCAAATTTTAAGTACAGTTTCTAGTCAAATTTGAGTTCGTTAAGGTTTACTCCGAATACACGTGTAGAAATTACTCAATTTGAGCAGTTGCAGTTTTTATCCCATCTGTGGGTAATATAACTAGTTCATGTATAGGCCTATAAATTATGGTTAATCTAGCTATATTTATTTTACTCGTTTACATTTCACTGTGCATGTCTGCATATCTCATATAGTTTTCCCTTTTATATTTCTGTATTCAAATTTCGCTGTTCCGTTTCGGATCACATTCTTGATACGATTTCCGTATCGCGGCAGTGGTGCATGCATTATCGGTCGAGTGACGGAAGCGCATATAGTATAGGTACGCTATCTGGTGTAAGCCATGTTTTAACGCCGGCGCAAATGGTGAATTATGCATATGTCAATTCCTTTCGGTCAATACGCCGTATATGACTACAAACAAGGGTGGAGATGTGGTGCAGCCGACAGTGTCTTCGTATTAAATTGTACGCCGCTAGATGCTGAATTATGCCGTGCTGGGCGGGCCAGTCTAGCATGAAATTAGCGCGCCCATGGCCTTGTACTTCCGCCAAATGCAATTATGTTTATTAGAATCGTTAGAGCCTTTTCATTCATATCACAAGGATGGATGCAACATTAACTCTTTCACTACGGCGCGCCGCTCACAGCGGCTCGAGAAATGTCTACTTCCAGACGGAAAGCCGCTGCCAGCAGCTCGCCTTTACACATAAACAAACGGTGGCCTTCAATTAATTACGTCACAGACTTTGAAAACATTCCGTACTGAAAGAGAGGTAGTATAGGCCTACATCCTTTGCAGTGACCCCAATTTTTATTCAAGAGTTGACGGGAAAAACGTCACTAAAAGTGTTGATAAGAATGGTACCAAAAACCACATGATTTTATTTCAGGCCAAAATGGTGTCTTATTGAGAAATTAACAACTGGTGGTTTTCTAAAAAGGTGGTTTTCTAAAAAAGTCTTTTGCAGAATACTTTTTTACTATTTAACTCAATACAAATGGATTTTTCAAGTTTTCTGAAGTATTACTACACCTATGTGGCTAACATTTCTACAGGGCAGTTTTTTCAACATGAGCTTCTGATCACGAGTGGAAATAATGCCCCTTTAAACAGTTTACCAAGAGAGGCAAACACGAGATAGTGGTGCTCCGGCGGGATGCCCCCCAGATAGCTCAGTTGGTAGAGCAATAGGCCATGTATGCCAAGGACCTGGGTTCGAATCCCAGTCGGGGCACTGCAATTTTCTCGTGTTTCTAAATTCATCTTTTAGTTTACCAATCATGTATTCTACCTTTAACTGGCTTTCAGTGACATGGTAATAAGCATGTTATGGATATTCCGTTTAAGTATACCAGTTACCGTACGATTTCCAATCCCGCTTAGCGTTTGTGACATAAATGCTATACATACCTTTTACGGCGTGCATGTTCATGATCTGTACTGATGCATGTGCCCATGCATGGGAATAAATCGCTTCCAGTCACGGCACTGCGCGCGGGATGGATGGCAATGATTTGCGTCACGTGAAATCCCTTTTCCAACCGAAATCAAGAGGCGAGGTGAATCTTCGGGTGCCAGCCCGTGAAAGAGCAAGTTCATGTTTTATTCATAGTTTCTCTGTCGCCTCCAAGCACAGAGTTACAGACATGCATATCGTTATCGCGCTTGCGAAAAGCGACGCATACTTTGGATTTTGTCCCAATCTCATAAAACATCAGAGGGCCTATGTAATATAATCTGTGTATATACATTATTTAAACTCACACACACGTATTTTCTATGCGCACGCAAACACAAATGCTACAATAGCCAGGTTTAGATACACATACAACGCGAATGTGAACGCAAACTGCTTTGAACACTGACATTGTTATGAGGAGATCTTAGGAGAGATGAAAAAAAATCCACATTATTTGACTTTCGTGGCGAGATAAATGTTACCGTGACCAACAGAAGATTCGAACCTGGGTTCTAAGACGCCCTCTTGATATGACCGTTGCTAAAATCGTTTCGCGTTCACGCGTGCATCTATAAGCATTTCTTGTAAATGTATTATCGTTGGATATCCAGCCACATTTGCGCTTACTATATACACAATGTACATACTTGACCAAATGACAGTGCACAATGCAGGATGAGTTCGATACCTTTCCGAGTTCTTTCTAGAATTCATATACTATTTTCATGACAGTGATAACAAATATCTATTACTCTCACTGCGCTTTTAGTATATGCATATATACATTTAAAGACAGATTACATGCATGATTGGAAAACTTTAAAACAGGAACAACAGCATTACTTTACTAAAGAATATAAAAATGTTGATAAACTGCCGTGTAGAAATTTCAGCCACATAGATGCAGTAATACTTCAGAAAAAATCCTCAAAATCCATGCATGTTTTTTGTCTTGAATGAAATCATCTGCAGATGATTTTTTTAAAAAGTATCTTTAGTCGGCGATTTCTCTCGCAAAGGTACCATTTTACACGGGAAAAATATGGTATTTGTACACTTTCAGTCGGGTTTTTCTTGTCAACTCGTGAGTACAATTTTGGGTAACTGCAAATGATGTACTGGGGCTTTAATGCTTTTACAGTTGAACACTGCAACATTTGGGTATACATGTATATCAAAATCAAAATGATTGTCGAAGTCACTGATATGTACATTTCAAGCCTTGATAAAACAATTTAAAATGCACTATCACAAAATTTGATTTAATTCCCTTATCACTTAATTATTTTGATTTAATGCTAATAGGAATCAGAAAGATCTTGACTGAGTATAAGTGCACTTTTCGTAACCCATGGTCTTCAAAATATGCAGAGAGGATGAGTGACAACCGCACAATCTTATTTTCATTTTTCTTAAATCCTGTAACGCCTCGGTTCCGCATATCGTATATGTTTAGTTATAATAATATTCGAACGTCTCCAGTCAGTATGTCGGGTTTTGCGTATATACGCCATTCGTGGGGATATACGTGTATACATTTCAGTTACATGTATTTAAAATGCTTACTACTTAGAGGCATGGTATCAACAAAATGAAATATTTCCATCCGAAATACATAAACAAATTTGGCCAAATTCAGATTTTGTCATTGCACCATCGTGACATTTACACTCAGATATATGCACATTATTTTCTATACAAATGTCAGATTTTTACTTCAGTTTTTAGAGTTGCGTCATCAAGCTTTTATCGTATTAAAAAGGACCATTACCACGGTAATGAACACGTTAATGAAAAAGTCAAAGGCCCGTCAGTGCAGGAAACAAAATTGGCGCCATCTTGAGTAGACCAAAGTACATGCGCGATCGGCTTATAACATGTTCAACTTGCAGTTGTGTCGAGGCACGTCTCGTCACGCGGGCTTTCAGGTAAAGTGCATGTATGCCACGTGTCGCCGAGCAAACCGTAGAGCACGCACGAAGTCTTACGGAATGGGATCAGGTCTGCTTCGACAGTGTTGCTCATCGGATTTGCTCAGGGACTTATAGTCTTGGCTCCAAGACCTCCGTAGTTTGTTCTCGTAGCGCGCCGTTAGTTGTGTACGGTGTAATCGATTCTGCTGTGCGATTGTTTCGATGTTGGTATCGATTCTTACCTTTTGATCAGACTTAAAGGGCCTGTGACATCCTAAACAACTTTGTGCCTAAGCTTTGCTTCATAATGACGGATTACTTGTTCAGCAAGACATACTATTGTTCGTTTAGATGTAAAATCAATAAAAGGTGGCATTTTTCAACTTTGAAGATTTCATTGCACTAAATCACAGACAGAGGGCGCTGTTTTGAGTGCATCACATAAGGAAGACAGAAGGGAAAAGTTAAGAAAAAAACATAAGACTTCAAGTTGGACTTGTGGCAAATTGCTGCAGTTTCTACCCCCAGTTTTGTCATGGCTTACAGCAGGCAACATGTAAAACAAACTCAAACAGCCATGGATTACAAAAGTTTCAGGAAAATTGAGAAAAAAGTGGAATCTTGTGTGCACAGTTGAATGTGATTTTCCAGTGTTTGCCTCTTGTGACATCGTGACCTTGGTCATGAATATGCATATTTGCATTAGCATAAAAACTAAAAACCCTTGTTTTAAACCCCAAAGCAAGCTCCAAATAGGATTTTTATGACTTTAACTGAGTAAAGTGGTTTTAAAGCATAGATTTCATTGATAAAAATGAAGGGGCCCTTAACTTCCCGAAATGACGCCCGATTGTGGCACTGTAGCGGCGTAAAATTCAAATCTATATTGATGATGTGTGTGCGGTTATCATGAACAACGTATATCGCTGGTAACGGTAGCTTTACACGTACAGGTTCTATTTTACTACCCAGGATTGGGCGAAAGACATTATTCCGATACTTTACCATAAAGCATCGCAGGTACTTTGAATCACACTGCCTGTATAATAGACCGAGTAAGTCTCGCGGCGGGTCGCACTTCTGGGCCCAATTCATGGAACCCGTTAGCACAAAAAATAGTTTAGCACAGAATTTCTTTGCTTTATTGTACAAAACTGGGTTGCCAGCCAAAATCGTTTGTGATGTGTATTTACTGATATTTTGCTCCTGTTCCTAAAATTACAATTTGACATATGGCTGGTATAACCCATTTTACAGAGCAAAGAAATTCTGAAATTGGGCCCTGGGGACTTCAGGGAATGACAATGGGGTTTAAACGTTGTGACGATATTCTTTGAATTGTCACTTTACCGTATTACATGAATTTTGTCCACCGAACGATGACTGTTTTTATGTTAATTTTTCTTTTAAAGTATGACGCTTTGCGGCTGCTTTTGAATCGATCGAGTGTTTTGAGGACGTCCCATTTACCATTTTTCAGCTCCGAGCCATTAGTTTTAAACCACTCGATCCATTCTCCCCCCTCTCTCTAAGATAATAATGTATTCGTTTTGTTCTCCTCAAGGAGGCTATTCACAAACTACTCGTACCCAAACCAGCTGCGCCATGAGCCTCTTACAGGCTTACCATTTCAAACATTTTTGAAACTCAAGTTGGCAACGGTATCGTGTTGTTACAACCATCAACGCGGAACACTTGAGGTATCCGTGCATTATAAACTTGAAAATGCTCACTGTAGTTTCTACTCCTCGTGGTGCACATGTGTACGGATACTATTATATAGGAAATAAAACCTTTTAAGTATACTTGAAAATTCTGCCACAGAAAAAGAAAGGGATTATTTGGACACGTGTGTACATTAATGTACTACTGGACACCTGAGCACTCGGATACGAACTCCCGTGAAACGAGGGAAAAAAGCTACCGATCTGGCTTGGGAAAAACACTCAATGCCGCAACGGTTGGTCCATGCCGGCCGTAATACATAAAAGGTGTACCGCTGGGAAATTCACCATATGGGCCCATTGATTTTGTCGTACGTGCATACCAGAGGACATACAATTACAATAAACTCCAAAGAGTAAATACTAATCCTTGTAAACGAGAAGTGCACCTTTAGTGAAAACGTATTTTCTCACGCGCAGAGTGTTTGAAACACCGGTAATCATAGGCTCTCAATTGGGCTGCATGCGTTCCAAACACGCGAACATTTGCAAACGTTGGCACCAACGTTTTGCCCAATGTGGAACGGATTGTTTGCCAAAAAACGTTTCCAGTCGTTTCTTGCATGATCCAACCGTTTACTACACGCGTTACCAAACGTTTACTAGACGTTTCCAGTCATTCTCCACATGTTTTCAACCGTTTGTACGCGTTTCAAATCTTTATCTGAATTTCCTTTTACTAATTTTTTGATAGTTTTATTGCACGCAAGTTGTTTATCGAACTCCATTTGTTGGTTTTCGTTCCCAACCATTTTCTACACAATTTCAACCTTTCTTGAAGTAACTACATTAGCTTTTGTACGCAATTCCGACCAACAACGTTTTGTCGAACTATAGGTCAACGTTTTGAACAATGTTTAACCCATCTGTCATTATTGGACACTATACAGTAATATTATTATTGTACATGAAATCTGCGAATAGCAAAATTATAATACACTGCTTGCAAAGGGAAATCCAAACAAAACCATGTACAAAGTTACAAATATAAACCACAAAACTCCTAAAAACGTAATCTTTCGACAGATTTAGTTTGGAAAACGGTCCGATTGCTTCATAAAATATTGGATGCAATATCGATTTTCATCAGTATCGATTAAAACACTAATTCCCTATGTTCCATACGGAATGCATTTAAACACTAAACACATCTAACCATCTGGGAGTAACGGTATATACATAGATGGTTCATTTGACAATGCGTTGTATAGACCAATTAAAAATGATCGAGTGCGTTGTTTGAATGTTATTTATACTATGACCAGCCAACAGTGAGCGCAGTCAAACGAAAGTTTTATTTACTCTTCATGGCAAATTGTATCGTTTGCAACGATTCAACTGTATTATTTGCAAACCGTGCTTAAAGGAGCGTGACCAGATTGTTTAAAAAATGTATTTTGTTCTACTCTAATAATCATATCAAATACCTCCCCAAAATACTATCTGCAGAAAGAAAACAGGAAATTTTCAATCCCCAATTTGGATGTGGAAGTAAAAAGGTTTGTGTAATCACTGCACTGCTTTATAGAACCGGACAAATTAATTTACTAAACTTCGGTGAATTTTTGACGATATCCCTGAAAATATACGGATTAAGGGCGCGAAATTTAAGAATGGTATGAGAAAAATGTGCTACACATGTATCAAAATGCCAACACCCATGGGAAAAATTGAGGGGTCAAAAATGTGATTTGGAACGCTCCTTTAATGTGAATTGAGGTAATTTTTATTTACAATATAAAATACAGATAATATGGTTTAAAAAGTGCTTTTCCTTAGTTATGATTCGACAGTTTGTTTAGATTTAAATCAGAATTTGCATTTAAATCAGATGATATTAAATCGTTTAAAAATTAACATTTGTTTAAAGGCCCTGTCACAAGAAACCGAATTGCATTACCGTTCATGTACCGTACTGATTTATGTGGAATCGGTATTGATAAGGAGTGATCGGTAAGTGGTCGTTTCTCTATCGTTACTGATAAGTTATTGACACTGGCTGTCTCGGGGTTATAAGGACAGCACGGAATTGCTGAAAAAAAGTTTTAAACATGTTCAAAAATTGCCACCGAACTGGAGCACGTTAACGGGTCGTTACTTGCACGCTATCAGCTCGGTATTGGATCTGTTTTGCCGTTTATACGCCGTTACTGATACGGCAAGGTTTGATATCAGCGTACCAGTACCGGATCACGAACGATTGGATAGCGTTCTGATACAGAGCCGATACCGCACTTCACCTCACCTTACCCCGTTCGCTCCGTTCCTTACATCGTCGTAAACTTATTACTACCGTGTATCTACCGCCTACCACGCACTAATCACGACCGTTCTCCGAACAATCCGTGCATGACACACATGTAGTATAATTTGAACGGAGACGCTTATTTATACACTCGCTAGCCACCCGTTTCCGACGGTTGCCGGTCGGTATGCGTTCGGTATTGGTAAGGTGTTGGTAAGGTTTTGGTAAGTTATGTGCGGTGCGCAACAGTTTATAGAACGGTATTGATTCGTGTGTTCGGTCTTAGAACGGTCTTAGAACGGTAATGGTTAGGTTTAGCAACGGTGAATTCGTCAACAGTACTGTCTCGGCTCGGACAAAATTGCTAGATTCTGGATCAAATTGACCATTTTATGCTGTATACGGTACTGGTACGGAAACAGAACGGTACTGGGGCGGTATGAGAAAGTTGATGAATTGCATTTTATGTCCGTTCTCCACCGTACTAGAAAAATATTAATTTTTCAATAAGGTTTACGAACGTTCTTGCGATTCGGTTTCTTGTGACAGGGCCTTAAGTGAGCATAGGGATTTGATTATTGAAAAACAGGGATGTGGCGACATTTTAAACAATATACTTTGAGCATCGGGGTGTATAAACGTAGTAATATTTAGACAAGTTGAATGAACATTTTATCACTTTTGTAATGTATTTATCATTGATCATGTTGATAAGAATGCGGACAAATGTTAACAAGAAAAACAACATCTTGTATCAAAACAGACGCAAAAAATGTTACGTATTTTTATGTTCGACTATTGACTTTGAGTGAAAATATCTTTATTGTGTTGGAACGGCACTGAGGTACAAGATAAATAGCGAAAAGAAAGGAAAAATTATTTCCATAGAATTTTCTAAAAATAAAACTCACATACGCATTTGCAAGTATGAACCAACCCAATGCATTTACAATGTAAACAACGTCATTTGGAAGCAATTACAAAATGAATTCGTCTGCTTTTCACGGCGCACCGTATTTAATGGACTTGTTCATTAGCGTATAGACGTCACCCGGGGGATATCCACGATCACGGTATAGGGCGAAAAGGCCGATGCTTTGATACGCTTTGGACACACATCGAGGGAATAGTCATGAAGCCCATTTGGTAATATTAACTATATAGCGTGGGCATTTGTAATGATTAGAGCATGCCAACTATACAAATACCTTCCTTTTGGCCCGATAAACAAAACAAATGTTGGCAAAAATTAGCATGCGACAGTTTTCGGTTTGTCAGTATAATTTAAAACTACATTTGAAAACGGCTGCTAGACTCGTTTTTGCAGTTACATGTGAGTTATTAACAGACCTGTGACATTTCAGTAATTTGTGGAACAGAACTATTTAAATTGTCTAGACAGGCAGCAGAATTTATTTTAAAGGTGTATTTTTCAGCTGCCACCATAGATGGTGGCAGAAGTGGGATACGCGCTGTAAACGTATCTAATAACTACATGGAAATTCTCGAAGTAGCATGAGCTTTTTCTTGCATTTTCATTCATTTCATGCGGAATGTTGTTTAAAAATCTCAAAAGATAATCTTGTCCTAAGACCAAATATTAACGTATAGAAGGAGAATCAGGTAGGTGAAGCAGTACTTTGCCTGCCTTTAAAGATTGTATTTCTTTCCAAAAACATGATTTACATGTTGCAATTATATTACAGAGACATAATTTTAAATAAAATAAATGCAGTTATATTGCATTTTATTAAATTTTATACCCACTTCAAAGTGTGCCCTCCTATTGTGTCCGCCAAGGCTATAATGGCAGGTATAGGGAATTTAGTGTTGTGTGGCGAGGGATTACGGGATACACGTCATGGCCATATATGAGAAACAATAGACCCAAAACAGCACCCCTCCCCCCATTTTTCCCATGGGTGTCGAGATTTTAATACCATATCATTTGTTATTTTTTCCCTATTACCTTTCTGAAATTTCGCGCTCTCAATTCGTATATTTTCAAGGATATCGTCAAAAAAACACCGATGTTTTGTAAACTAATTTAGCCGGTTCCATAAAGCAGTGCAGTGATTATACCAACTTTGTTGCTTCCACATCCAAATTGAGATTTCTGTTTTCTTCCTATAAATATTATTTTAGGGAGGTATTTTGTATGATTGTAACATCTTAACAAGCTCTTTTAAAGGAAGGGAAAACACTTGGGTCATTCTATAAATTTGGGGTCCAACGTGTGACATTTTCCTGTCCCTGTTACACCTAACATACTGCCATTTGCCATACAAGTATTATTAAAAATGCCTTCAAAACATATTTTTATGAATTGTACTTTATGTAATCACTCCTTGAAATAGAAGGCATTTAAAGAATATGTCCTGAATTTACAAACTACAACATTTTACAAGATGTCAGACTAACAGGGGACAGAAAAATTGGACCCCAAATTTATAGAATGACCCACTTGCAAACGGTTGCCTAACTCTGTACGGTTCATGTAAGTCGCCATATTTTGCAGTTCGGCGCTCGGACTAGTTGAGAGGACGCAAGTCAGGACACAACATTTTTTTGTTTACATACTTCACGGCGTATCAATCATCATCATGACGTCATCCACACAATCATTGCGTGGTTGACGTCATCATCCCTTTCAAAATTTCAAATATGGCGCAGCACATAGTTGCAGAGTTTATTATCAACATTAATTGGGTTGCCGACGTTGAAAACAAGATTCTCCGATTCTCATGAAGGTTTATGCACCGGGCATATTTTCGATTAAATTCGTCAATAACTTCAAACAAGTCTTGTCCCTTCCTTTAAATTATTTGATAATTAAATTATTATATTTAGGAATTTGGTAATGTTCGGCCGCCCGTCGCAACAAATTAATACATAAATTCTACAGTTTTAAAGGCAAGATACCGTGTACCTGATGCACAGCCCCTGAAAACCAGCCCCTCTTGCCATTCTGTTATTTGTACGGAAGCCACATAAAGCATATGTACGGCGACTACGGGCCGTTACCGATGCGGAAAAAAATGATAAATTATTGACGTCATCCACCTGGATGGGATAATTGATGGCGATTGCAGCTGCACACGCCAGTACAAATACACACTGACATTTTCTGCATTGACAATTTATTGCTCTTTTTGTAAACTCGAAATGTCTGATGTTTATACTCGTATAGTTCTCTTTGACCGTTGTGCTCATTCTTTGATAAAATGCGTTACGTAGACTGACAGATGTTTCCACCGTGTACTTTCTTTAATGGTTGACAACCTCCCGTGAGCATGCGTTATTGCAGCCACGAGGTTCTTGGATTTACATTCGTTCTACAGGTATTTCGACGAGGATTTTGTGAATAATTGGGTCGATTAAAGGAGCATGCCCAGATCACATTTTCGAACCCTCCATTTTTCCCATCGGTGTTGAGATTTTGATACAATATCATTTGTCATGTTTTTCTCATTGCCATTCTGAAATTTCGCGTTCTCAATCCGTATATTTTTAAGGGTATAGGCCTGTCGTAAAAAAAACACCGCTGTTTTGTAAACTAACTTATCTGGCAGTACAGTAATTGCAACCTTTTTGCTTCCACCGATTGGAGATTGCAAACTTCCTGTTTTCTTCCCATGGATAGTATTTTGGGGAGGTATTTTATATGATTCTTAGGTTAAAACGAAATACATTTTCTGGACAAATCTGAACGCGCTAAAGCTGCGCATCATCTGCATGGATTATTTATAACGATACTTTTCTCCGGATAATTTAAAAAAAATAGATGCAGAGCAAATGAAAGGCCGAGTCAGGCAGATACAGAAAAGACATTACATGTAGCTCGATCATTGAAATTACATGAAATCTGCATTCCCTTAACATGATTAGAAATAATTATAAGGGTCTTTCTATAAATTAGGGGTCCAATTTTGGTGTCCCCCGTTACATTTGACATCTTGTTTTTGTAAATTCAAGACACATTCTTTAAATACTTTCCATCTCAAAGAGTGAGTAATACATAACGTACAATTCATACAAAATAGTAGTTTACAGGCCATTTTAATGAATTTTGTACGAAAAATAACACATACCAGGTGTAACGGGGGACACTAAATGTCACACTTTTGGACCCCTAATTTATAGAAAGACCCATAAGCGAGAAAAATAAGAGAGCCGAGAGCGAGAAATCACTGACAGAAACCTTTTACCAAATTATTCTCTGCGAAAATAAAATGCCGTTTGCATTTTCATTATGACAAATTGCAATTTTACACCCACAAACGGTTGTTAAAATGATGCGTCGAATGCCCTCTTTCGGTAATGCAGAGATGCCAGGTTGTTTCAACGACGTCTGGACAGAATTATTTACTGTGTAGATCATGCATGGCTAGGCGGTTGCCGATTGCCGACGAACCTCGTCTTTTCCGCTATATACGTTCGCCATCCATTTAATATTAACCTCAAGGCCGTTGAATTACACGTTCCATGCGGTCGGGTCCCATCAAGTGGAAATATTAAGGTGGGAACATGCCCAGATCGAGTCCTCCTGCAGACAGGCGCTTGGGAAATATACATGTCAGGTTCAGGCACTACACAGCCAACTTGGAAGTTCTATCCAGGCCAGACTAATACATGTATAATCATCA
This sequence comes from Henricia sp. BOLD:AAB3569, assembly GCA_037783545.1. Classification (NCBI taxonomy): domain Eukaryota; kingdom Metazoa; phylum Echinodermata; class Asteroidea; order Spinulosida; family Echinasteridae; genus Henricia; species Henricia sp. BOLD:AAB3569. The sequence goes on from JBBELK010000004.1 coordinate 207,725, forward strand.
TTTGTTTATTTCTACCGTATATAGGCCTATGCGTGCAGATTTGAATGAATGTCATGTCTTTCTGTATTTCCAAATAGAACTGGGCCAAGCAGACAATGGCAGTGACGGACTCTATTGGATTGCAATTGAATAGATGTGCTAATGAAGATAGGACTGCACATGTGCAAGTACGAGTGCTTTCAATACATTCCCGTTAATCGAATAATGCATGTATTGAAGGTTGCCGACACAATAAAAACGACATCCATCCCGTCTCAACCTCGTCCCCAATAATGATCTACTGTGTAGCACCAGGGGCCAATTTCATGGCGCTGCTAAGCACACAAATTTGCTTAGCACAGGATTTGTTTGCTTTATTTTGCAAAAATGGATTGCCAGTCAAAATCGTACGTGATGTGTACTGAAAGGTATTCTCCTACTCTTGCGAAGAACACAAGTTGGCGTATAGTTTTGGCTAGTAATCCATTTTATAAAGCAAATAAATCCTGTGCTAAGCAAATTTTTGTGCTTAGCAGCGCCATGAAATTGGCCCCAGGTTTGAAGAGTAATTGTTTTCGTAACTCGATTAGTCGATCAAAACAGTGTCGTATAGTTTTAAAATATTGTTAGTTCCAACATTCAGTGAGTAACATTAAAAATCTGCCACTTTCCAATAGTGTTTTTGAAATAATTTTGTGGTCTTGTAACTGAAATACAAAACGCACAATATCTCCGCACATAACAACGACCGGACTTAATAACGATTAACGGCTCTCACAACTCAATGCACCTAATATTATAATAGCCAATATTTTTACATAGGCCTACACCAGGGCGATAGAGCTTTGCAAACGAGCACCAGCAGCTGTGGATGAAGTTAATCCTGACCATTATACACGTGTCAGATTTGCTTAACCGGAGCATTAGTTTTACACAGGACCGTATGTTATACTGAATCATCTCTGGGGAAGTAATTTATCACAGTAATTGGAAAAACAAACAAACAAACAACCCAACAAACAAACCACAGGCCGGATTGACATACGTATCTGTATATTACCACTCTATCATAATCCGTAAATATATATATTAAGTTTCTATGTTATAACATAAATCATCACGGAAGTGGGAAAAAAATCAAAGCGCCACTAGCAGTTTGGTTCAAACAAGCCTTTTCCCAAGCTTATTATAGCGAAAATGTCCCCTCATCAACAACCGTTTGGTGGTGCAACTATGTATATTGCGAGACACCATAAGCAATCAGCAAGTTTCTTTATTTTCGTTGGTGATTGGTAAGCCACTACAACATTTTACATCAATTGCAACATCCGTTGGTAAAGTAAATTGCGATTTTAAAGCCCCAATACATTATTTGCAGTTGCCCAAAATTTTACTTCACAAGTTGACAAGAAAAACCCGACTAAAATGTTGATGGCAATGGCAACAAACACCGTATGATTTTCCCGTGTAAAATGGTACCTTTGTGGGAGGAATTGCCAACTAAAGATGCTTTTTTAGATAGAAAAATGCAGATTTTTGTTTACAATTTATTCAACACAAAAAACATGCATGATTTTTAAGGTTTTGGAGTATTACTGCATCCTAAAATTTTTGTTTTGGTAAAGTTGGCGTAACATGTGCTATAAATCGACACTATAACTTCCACATTAATGGAGGGCCTACCGTCTTCCACATGATAACAAAGTAGTTGGATTGACACGCAGCCGGTGACAAAAAGATCAGTTTTGTAGAAGAGAGGCGACAATACAGGAAGGGTTTCCTTCTGTGGAACATTCAGTTCCTTTCATATAAATCTAATTCAATTCGACAAATTATATCAGACAGGAATACGAGATGCCTTGGTGCGAGGTAGAAAGAGTAAGGCAAAGACAATGGATACGGAGACTGCGGTTTGCTGCATACAAATGAGAGGAGGGCATCAGCTTTTAAAAATGAAATAAAGGGTAACAGGGAAAGGGTTATATACTATAGAGGAGAGACAATCGGCAATCCCGAACCAGAACACCACGAATAATCGCAGGTACCCTCTTCCGGTTATCAAATTACGCTTCCGTTGTTGGTGTCAGGTAGCCGAGAAATCGCTTGAAGAATGGCAGGACTCTATTATTGAATAGCGGATTTTGATGACAACGACTGCTCAACTCGTAGTCCGGGAGCAACACACGTCTCTCCTTGCAATCCGCGGAAGCCCTTCCTTGGTGGAAGATTGAACTTAATCCCACACAATGTATCCGGGCGCTACATGGAGGCAACATACTGGATCGAATGCGATCAATCATTTCCACACCCGCGGTCATTTTAACATTGTGAGACGACAGGACTCGTATAAAGTCGCAGCCTTAGGTAGTTTTGTTGTTTTTCGTCGAGTCGACACAAGAATAAATTCATTGTGGGTCATCCTTATCAGAAGGTACTATGACAGTAAAAAGGTACCCTTACGTTTTTTTTTTTGGGGGGGGGGGGGGGTTTAGTTTCTCACACATTCATTCGTCTCGGAGATGCTAAAATGTTGCAAAATGCAAATGTACTTTCGATCTAACATTGTTTCAGTGTATTTCCCCAAGCCAGCATTTGCCAAAGACGTCACAAGGAATATTTCCGTCTCGGGAAACCGTACTTGTAATTCATACACTATTTCAAAACTTGTTTTCTTGTTTAGTTATATCCTCTATAAAGCTCCCCCATAGGTCAGCATTGGCACTTTCTATGGTCATGGCCCACATTTTTAACCTCAAAACAACCCCATTTCCTGGTCATTTTAGAACCGGAAAAGGTGTCGTGTTAATTCCGAACCCCGATCTTTCACAGTGTATGAATCCGAGTTGTGTTCATGTTTATTCCCGTCGGTTCGCCGTTCCCACTTTCCAATGTAACCACAGTGGTGTATGCTGTCAGGGCTGGATGGTCCGGTCCAGTGTGGTGTGGTGTGTTGTGGTGTGACGGCGTGGTGTGTTGTGGTGTGACGTGGATTGATGGTGTGGTGTCACAGTGTGGTGTTATCACGGTGTGGTGTGATGGTACGGTGTAATATGGTGTGGTGTGGATTGTGTGGTGTGGTGCGACGGTGTGGTGTGGTGTCACAGTGTAGTGTCAAAGTGTGGTTTATCACAGTGTGGTGTGACGGTGTTGGGGTGTGGTGTGGTGTGGTGTCAGTGTGGTGTGGTGTCAGTGTGGTGTGGTGTGGTGTCATCACGGTGTGGTGTGGTGTGGTGTCACGGTGTGGTGTCACAGTGTGGTGTCACAGTGTGGTGTCACAGTGTGGTGTCACAGTGTGGTGTCACAGTGTGGGCTGCTTTCGAGCGCTTGTCCCTGGTGCTCCCAGGTGGTGGAAACGTTACGTCACACACATGCTTACACACGCCTTCAGGCGAGACCATGGAGCACCATGGAGCACCTGGTGCCGCGCTCGAAAGCAGCCATGGTGTCACAGTGTGGTGTCACAGTGTGGTGTCACAGTGTGGTGTCACAGTGTGGTGTCACAGTGTGGTGTCACAGTGTGGTGTCACAGTGTGGTGTCACAGTGTGGTGTCACAGTGTGGTGTCACAGTGTGGTGTCACAGTGTGGTGTCACAGTGTGGTGTCACAGTGTGGTGTCACAGTGTGGTGTCACAGTGTGGTGTCACAGTGTGGTGTCACAGTGTGGTGTCACAGTGTGGTGTCACAGTGTGGTGTCAAAGTGTGGTGTGGTGTCAAAGTGTGGTGTGGTGTCATCACGGTGTGGTGTGGTGTCATCACGGTGTGGTGTCACAGAGTGGTGTCAAAGTTTGAATCGCAAAGTTGTGAATTTTCGAGACGAAATTTAAGTTAATCGGTTATGAATTTGAATGAATTTTTTTTTAATGTGCGGGAAAACCTATATTTGATACGCTTTAATGAGATATGGCTCAGAAAGGTGACCAGAATTCCGGATGTGACCCAGGAGTTTTAGAGTGCACAAATCATAGTTTGTCAAATTGGCTCTCACACCCCAAACTTGCCTTTGCTTCATACCCGACGCTTATGGCTTATATTTCTCTTTGTTGTCATCACATTCTGCTTTTGCATAACATGCATCGGACAGTATTGCGATTTCAGGCATCAGTTACCTTCATTTACAGCTTTTATATTCAGACTCCCTGGGGAAAAAGATCGGAAAAAGAGCCGTGTCATTTCGACGGATGCATCACGTCCGCTTTATACCAAGCGGTCAGGTGAACTGTTACAACCGCAGGCGACTCATTCGATAGCCGTTTCAGTGCACGTTTGTCACAAAAAGAGGGTCGAATTCAGTCGGGGCACAGTTAAGGATACGGGAATAATGTGGCCGGTTTCCGGTAGATTCAACTAGTTGAAACACACTGAAGCAACCGATTTTTGTTTTGACTGAGCGAGAGATGATGATATCCCCCGAAGCAGATTGAGCGATAGACGGCGACCAAGGGTCAAGAGTACACGCTGGCCTGGGACGTGAAGCCCGTGTATACTCGGTGAGTGGGCAGCTGTCATGCGATGTACAAGTCAAGTGTATCACTGATGACCAGATTGCCTCTGTATATGAACTAGGACTTTTGGCGTCGATGTAAATTTGTTTATCTAAAAAAGGAAAATATTAGTTGACAAACAATTAAGATAGCGTCACTCAAACAAGAGATAAGACGCACTGTGTTCATTAAAAAACTAATTTTAAATCAACTAAAACCCAGTTAGACCGATATCTGAATGAACATTCTGTTTAACGTACTGGCGCTCGTACTGCAGAAATTTCCAGCCCTAGTTTACTGATACCTTGCCCCAATGTAACGTTTAATTGGCATTTGAAACCAAATATAATTTTTGTTTTTAAGTTAAACATTATTAAATACGTTATAAAGCTTTGTCGGAAGTCATACTTTTTGAAAGTTTTGAGTGAAACGTGTTTTATGCACGCTACTGGCGGTCGCTCAGTTTAACCGTACACAGTCAATCATATTTTCTATAGCTTGCTCCATTGAATGTTTAAACAGCTTTTAGGGTTGAATGAAACAAATTAAACGGTTGTGTTTGAAGAGTCAGGAAGGTAAACATTTTCTCGATGGGTAATATTCATATTAAAAACTTGCGGACATGTTCTCACGGGGCCTCGGGAATTGATGTTTAACATGGCGAAATCATGGTTAAGACGGGCACTCATACTCGCCCACCGGAGATTGGGCGATTTTGAGTGGTAAATCCCCGAAAAAGTGATGCAAAGTATCAAGGATGGTAAAAAAAAAAAATAGGATTTGCAAAATTTTCCTCCCTAAAAATCAAGGCTTGTCTCACTTCAGTCGGATCATTACATTGGCAGAAAACGTGTTCTGTCTTGTACTCTGCCATGCAGCTTTTGTTTACGTAGGCGGCGCCTCGATGGCCAAGGTTGAAGAATGTCTTCCGTGCGGCGCAAGTGTCAACAACTTGAGCGGAAGACTAATTTCTGGTCGATCGTACTTGCATCTCAAAATGCGTAAAAGCCTGTCAGCAATTTATACGTCGCTTATGTTGCTATCAACATTTCTAGTTAGGTTACATTCATACAATTTTTATCCAACGATGACTATCCTTCAAATTCAAGGAATAAATTTCAAGGAATAAAGGTAGACAAATTCAAAAATGTTTTATTCAAAATGTGCCTTCAACGCACCCGGGAGTATTAAACCGCCAACATTAATAAAACCCATTTATAGCCTAGCCAGACGGTCTCCAGCCTCGTGTTTTGCTTAAAGCACACTTTTGTTAGCAGAAAAGATATGATCAAACACAGCCGTACACGAATCGCGCAGGAGTCGCTTTGATTTACTATCAACGTGTAGAGAAACACATGCCAAACGGAAAAGCCAACCAATTACGTGATAACCAGAAATTTTCACCGTACCCCAGCTGTTCAAACTACCTGCGGAGGTTGGAAGGTTTTTAGCTGATGGCTCTCGGACGAGCGTTGAATGTGAACGTCTGTACCTTATTAATGCACAGTCATAACCAAAGCCAAATTTAATTATAGACGGAGTAGTCCGCCCATAGCACATTCAATTAAGCGATAAGGTTGTGCGTTAATCGTGACGTGCTTTATCTTGCGCCTGGCTCTGAATTCCATAGGTATGTTCAAACTTTACATGATGAAGAAAGTGGGGCGTATAAGGGTGAAGACATTTACACATTTGTGATGAATTTGGAAACACGAGAAAATTGCAATGCCCCGACTAGGATTCGAACCCAGATCCTTGGCATACATGGCCAACTGCTCTACCAACTGAGCTATCTGGGCATCCCGTCGGAGCATCACAACAATCTCGTGCTTGCCACTCTTTTTCCAACAATGCAGTGCATGGGGAAAATCCATGCCAACCAATTTAGAATCCCAGCTGGGGCATTGCAATTTTCTCGTGTTTCTAAATTCATCTCTAATTGTCAATCCTATCATATACCAATTTTACACATTTGTATTCAGATCAAGTGGGGGAAAAAGAAAAGAATACTGAATGTTCTATTTAGCAGCGCTGATGGCAAAATTATCAGTGTTAAATTATTTCCACTTTGGCGTGCCATATGCGTGACGTCAACAACTATTATATCCGCCATTACTGTGTCCATACTTAATTTCTTTACTCAAATAGATCACCAGCTGCAAACTCCCCAAATAGTTGTTGGAGTTCGATATAAATCACGCAAGACAAAGGAAAGTTAGAGTGTACGTTTTGTCAATACCCTATAAAAAGCTATTGGTCAGGAGTAAATTTCTGGAAATTGCAGTATTTCTCCACTAAAGCAAAATGACAAAGCCTCTGCATACAGTTGTTGCGGTATCTGTGTCTTCTTTTGGTATTAATGGTAGGACTAGACAATTTTAAGTGAACCGGAAGAACCCAGAGTAGTTCAGCTATAGAGCTTCTGACAAAATCTCCACCCCTGGGGCAACATTTAGGTGACAAAAAATCCCCACCCTCGGGTGCAAAACATGCGCGTCTTGTATACGAATACACAGAAAATGTTATTTCAAAGGGACAAATGCCCCACCCTGGGGCATGAAAAACGTGACCAAACCCCCACCTATAGGGGGTGGGGTAGCGGGGCGGGGGGGGGGGGGGGGGGGGGGGACAATTGATAGGTGCATTAGGTTAAAACAAATCAGTTGAATTCATTAAGAAATAACTTTTAAAAACCTATACTGTTGGATCAAGATAGAAAAATATAGAATTGGCCAAAAATATGAAACAAATATGGTTTGCTTCCTTAACTGTTTTTAGTAGTGAGGATTGAATGAAGTCTGCACAGTATCAATCAAATATGTCAGATGTTTCTTTAGCCATCGGAATAATACAATGTGCATCCCTTTTAAAATAGCCCTATATACGCAAATGCAAAGCCGTTGGAGGTTTAAACTCTACAGATAATTGAAGGAGATCCCGTGCATCTCCATATTGCCAATCATAAAGGCATATTGTAATCCAAGGTGACGAGGATAATTTAATACATCCAATATTGATCACTCGTGTTATAATAAATAAGAAAATATGAAGATAGGCATATGCTTCCCTGCGTAAACGAGAAGCCGGTGTATTCTGTGTCCTGCAGCGACAGTTATTTTAATGGATTCGCGTGCTCGGCAACACACGGCGCAGAAATCGGCGAGATAAGCCATCGCTTTTATCAATGCAATAAATAAAGTGTTAAATAAATACAATTTTGTCAAACTGACTTGGAAAAAGTAACAAAACGTGACGTCACAGCGATCTGGCAGAGATATGCGTTATTTGCAGTTGGATTTCTCATGCATGATCATGGCTCGCCAGGTGTTTCTGCATTCGGTTGGCAAAATAATGAATCATTCCTAATTGTAGCCCGTGAACAACGATTCAGTCCATTTTATTTGTTAAATCAGATAAACTTTTTCTGATCGATCAGACGTCCAATTTTAGTTGGACGTGAACACATCTTGTAATATTTATACAGTTTAAAGACATATTACATAATTGGAAAACGTTTGAAGAATGAATGGTAAAAAATCCCCTCAAAGATGCCAAAACAATAATGAGGTTTTTGTTGTACCATTATTATCAACACCTTTAATCGTGTTTTTATTGTCAACTCGTGAAGTAAAATGTTGAGTAACTGCAAATTATATACTGGGGCTTTAAAGGAAGGGACAATCGTTGCATGGTTTACGTCATCATCCCTTTCAACATTTCAAATATGGCGCAGCACATAGTTGCATAGTTTATCATCAAAAATTAATTAGGTTGCCGAAGTTGAAAACAAGATTCTCCGATTCTCATAAAGGTTTATGCACCGGGCAATACATCGGTAATTATGTTTGATTAAATTCGTCGATAACTTCAAACAAGTGTTGCCCTTCCTTTAACTGTATGAACAGTGCATATATTAGGCCATTCTGTCATATTGATCTTGAACGAGAAATGTTGGCTCCTTGCCACAACAGCTCACTTGTACATGTAGTATATTATATGCCCTTTTTCCTGGGCTTATTTCGTAGTATACGTGCCCTTGCTGTAAACTCTTTCAGGACTAAATATGATAGTTAGGAGAAGAAGGCATTAATCAAATGACAAAAGTGATACATTCAAAATGCAGACGTTGTTGTCCGAGCAAACCATTTTGGCTTGGCGGAGTCTACAAAGATCGATTGAGGAAACACTTGGTTGACTGACGGATTTATTTCGAACGTTCAAATTGCAGTCTTGCTTTTGTGGTTACTTCTTGGCTTCGACACGATGAATTGATTCAAGATACAATGCTTTTAAGAACGCGGACAAAATAGAGATAAAGTGGCATGAAGGAAGGAAACGTGCGAGGCCAAGGCACTTGCTTGTTTGCACAGTTGGCGTGTGCATTGTCTTTTGTGACTGCAAAATAATACGAAAGAGATTTTAATTCAATCACCGATTTCGATCTCTTCACACGAGCTCTTAAATTTCCACGGCGTGCGTTTTTTTTTGGCAAACCGTGCTTCCATTCGGCACTTAGTGAGCATCCTTTGACGCCTTTAAGAAAGCGTCGTAAACTCCCCGTAAAGGAAGAGTGGGATAACTGGGCACAATTTCACGGAGCTGTTTAGCAGAAAATATTGCTCAGCGCAGACAATTTGTGCCCGGCAACATCATATTACCAGCTACAATTTCGTCAGTTAGATTGATTCAAACTTTCGTATTGTGGACGTTCACTTTTCACACAATTTCTTATTAGTTTCACAGATGACATCAACGTTGTCAAGTAACATGGTAGCATCGATTTTCACTCGGAGAGAAATAATTATATTCATATCAAGAGTAAAAATAAGCAGGTGAAAAAGAGGCGCGAAACGCAGAGCAGCTAAGTCGAGTTGGCGCCAAATTTGTTTGATGTTGCGGATGTTTGACGCATAGTTCTCTGGGAGGAAAAATGAAACTACGTTCCTACATTTGGACACCTTTTCTATGGTGCACCAACGTTTTGTGGTGAACAACGAAAAACCACTAAAATATATATAGGCCTATATAGGTTAACCATTCTTGCGCATCTTGTTCAGTAATTTATATGGTAATCGCATATTAATAGCAGCCGGTATTTTAGTGTCCACCTGTCCACTTAGGCTAACTTGCGCTGTTCTCGAACTAAATGCACCAAACCTCATGTTGTAGCCTTATTTATTCATGCTCCTAAAATGCACGGTCTGTGAGAGTTCAAGATCTTATACGAAGCGCTACCTACTCAAGCCTCAGTGATGTCTTTGCAGGCGTCTCCCATGTCCTGTATAGACGAGTGACGCGTTGGAAGACAAAGTATGGTGGAAGACAAAAGATGGTATTGGGGGCTGCCCAAAGTTGTAAATTTTCACGGTTCTAAAAAGCGTATATGAGGAGGGGGTTCGAGGACCGCGTATATAAATTTACATGCGCTGTAAAATGTTGACATTTCACGGTATTAAAAAATGGTAATAAGTAGTATTTCAGGGAGTATAGGCCTATGCTGCACGATACGATAACGAGTGAACGACGAATACCGAGGGACCTCGACGAAATATTTCTAGAAATGTTGGCATTTCTTTGTGTGGAAAACCGGGAAGGTTTGTCTTGAACTTTGCCACTGGCTATTAAAACTTATTAGTTTGCAGATGACATCTACGTTGTCAAAAAACGAGCAGCATCGATTTCCACTCGGAAAGAAATTACATCAGAGCAAACAAAAGCAGGTGAAATAGTGGCGCGAAACGCCAGAGCTGCCAAATTCAGTTGGCGCCATATTTGATATGGCACATGGTTGACGGAAAACCACGTTTAAACTTGCCTCAGAAGTAAAAGTGTGGTTCTCTCGGAAACAAATGGAAATACCATCGTATATTTTGACATATGTTTCCACGGGCATACAAACATTTTGTGTTGAATAACGACGCCAACTGTCCACATGTGCGTATTTAATGAGAGCCGGTGGAGACGGACGACTCTTCAGTCGCACTAGACTTGATGTCAAGTCTGTAACTAGACCGGTTGTTTCGTAAACGGCAGCAGCGTAGTCGCGAATGGACTGGAAACAAGTCTAATCGACCTCTAGTTACAGACTTGAGAAACCTGTTTCCGTTTTGTACACGGTCTATGGAGATTGCTACCAGAATTGGACGTAGAGAGCTGATTGGTCGAAACGCGGGGCTACATTAATATTCATGGTACTCCTTTAAATGGATGTGTTTTTGTGAATTTTGAATAGGGTTTCATCTCCATCGTAATAACGCATGCAGCAAGCTTGAAGTGCAATTTTTTTAGGCTACGTACATGTAAGCCATGATGTAAGCCTATTCGACTTGATCAGTTTATGCGAATTTGGGATTATCGATGGTTTTTGTTTAAAATATAATCGCAAACGCTGATGATTGCATGATTGCAGATCGTGGTTTTGGAGAAAGATAGAGCTGACATTTTGAACAGTGCTGTCAAGCATGGGCGCCAAAGGATGGGGTTGTCGGCCTCGTTGAAACCAAAGCTAGGGATTTGGAAATCTGTGACATCGTCAGCCACACAGTCGTGACACTATTTTTGATATCTGTTGCAACTTGTCTGTTGTGTGAAAATGGTTTGTTGTGTGAAAATGTTGTGTGAAAACTCAAAATAGAAATTTTGGATTTTTGTCAAAGTCTCATAAGCAAATGGGGCAGTTTTAATGTGCTTTTCAAGCTTTCGGTCAAATATGTCACCTTCTCAACATTTGCCAGTTTTGTATGACAAGGACGCAGATCTTCGATGGTGAGGAAAGATTTGTTTGCAGGACTTTTTCTAATCTGGAGCGAAGATCTGATTTATCAAGACTGTAATATTTCTTGCAGGATAGCTAGTAAAGTCGTGTTACAAACTAAGCACGCACGCCACTTGTAGGTATTATGCCGACCATTTTAGCCACCAGCAATAGCTAAGATAATCTCAGCTCTTGTTTTATCATTTTTCATTGGGATGGTCTTTTTAGACCACATCCCAATGAAAAATGATAAAACAAGAGCTGAGATTATCTTAGCTACACCAGCAACACGTTTTGGAAATCAACTAGTCGAAGAAGAATGTTACAAACAAAAACCAAAATCCAATTTGTAGTAATAAAAAAAAAAACACCGGGCAAAATTACTGACCCGCCAGCTCGAGTTTGGAAAGTTGGCAGTGCGCTCGATCCCTTTCAATTTTACATAAAGTGCATCTTAGTCTGTGGTGCGTTAACTGGACTGCAGTGCCACAACAGTTGGAAAACGATAAAGCAACAGAAGGTAAACATAGTTTTAATACATTCTGCTCAGCTTCATTTGTTTTCTGCGACGTGGTAAAGGGCTGTGCAGTTTAATTTATCGATGTATTTAGCCCTTGACGTGACACAAGTAATTGGCGCAATCACATCTAAAGGGACTGATACCGAGTTAATACTTGAATATGATACTGTTAGAACACATTCATCAAAAGAAGCTGATACAAGATCTCCCATAATCATTATAGGGGAGATCTTTTTAATGAATATTGTCGTACATTTATTTGTACATCATAAATGCTCTTGACTGTAACTTAACATACTACATTTCACTAAACGCTTAACACAGTTTCTCTAAATAACAATATTGAAGTTTTAAAACACGCATTAACCGAATCAGATAACATTACATCCCCTCTGGTAGAAGTGGACGTTACCACGGCACGATGGCCGAAATGTTATTGGCTGGTTCTATGGCAACAGCGTGATTATATATTACGCGCCATGAAGCATTAATATTGGCGCGAAAACAGGTTTCTCAAGTCTCTAGACAGGTACTATTCATAACAACGACTGTTGCGTGTGGGATTATAGGCGTCAGACGGACCAAATACGACTGTCTAGAGACTTGACCTCAAGTCTACAGTCGCACAAGCCATCGATCTCATTTTGTAAGCAAAATTACATCAATAGTATTACACGCAGATTTATTTTCGCACGTTTTCCTCGATTTTCTCTCCGAATTTTAGCATGGGAAACCACTAAAATAATCCCATGTCGTTCAATTTCGAACCGCAGTTCTCTGAAATTCTCAAAGGGAAAATTTGAGAAAATAGCTCCAAATCTCGACGGATAAGCTGTTCTGTGTCCGTAAAGAAGGCGTACGCACGTGATATGATAATTCATTTTCGTAGTGTCTCCTAAGTTGTCGCAGTCGTAAACGTTCATACGATTTTTGGTCGCGCTCTGCCAGTGCTCTGTACGATTTGCTACAATTTACTATACCAAGTCGTGGATTCCGACGAAATTCTTAGCCCTTTCGTAACAAATCGCAACACTTGCGATACGGTTGGTACTGTAATTCTACTTAAAAATACATATAAAGTAAACTTCTGCACAGACAAAATTAGTCAATGTTTTAAATTGTTTGCAGGTGGCGTTCAAGCACGACCTTTAACAAAACACTACCATCACCCAGACACCTGCCTATAACAGCGACCAAGCCATTCGGGCAGCATGCTTATTAGATTAGGGGCTTGTTTGTTTCGGACAAGTCGGAATACAGAACCAGGGGACACAAGTTCTCGACCGTGACCAATTCCATGTTCATGACGTCAATTGATTCGACAGAAACATGTTTGTTCTAGTGCAGGCCAAAGCGCCGTGCTGAAGTCTTGTTTGTGAGATGTGCACGCCGCAGGCCTGTACGGTTGCATACAAATACACAACATTGTACGGAGACTCGGAGAGACGAGAGGATGACGACCTACCCATTGGAAATTTCGTATGAGCACTGGCAATCTCGTTTTCGATGGTGAGCCATTGTATTACGCCAAGCACCTTTTCATTTGCAAATTTCATTACAAAAGAAAGCACTGAGCTGAGACCAGCGTAGCGCAATCGAGCAAACGCACCGTGAACAACACGAAACAGATAATTTGCTAACAGTGTTATACATATAGACAAGCGGGTCATTATATCATGCTGGTAGAAGGTAAAAAGTAAAAGTAAAAAAGAAAAAAATGTTTCAAGGGGCGTGGCAACTGACAACATGAAAATCGGGCAATAGACTACTAAAGTGAAAACGTCACCTTTGTGTGTTGCCATGGTTTTAGGGTCTACACTAAAACCAGTGAACTGTTTCCCTGCGCTATACCAATGGACGTTTCAGATTACCAGCGAATGTTTAGACCCAAAAACCATGGCAACCGACGTCACACTTTAGTAGTCTATTGGCATTTGCCTTTAAATTAATTGAGAGTATCAATTTTAATAAAAGAGTTACAATATTGAACTTATCAAAATTCGATGCGGTGGACTAGGGGCTCTGAATAGCTCAGGGGTACTGATGACGTCATCACCGGTGTTCCAGCATGGACAAGCCAGACGCAGGTAGGAGCCACTCGGTGTTGATCTTGAAAAGTGAATGTCCACAATACGACGATGTCAAATAATCCACATTGTGGCAATGGCGAAACAAGTCCGGCGATGATGAAACTTGGGTCCATAAAAGCGTCACACACGGAACCCATCTCAACTATCGTTCTTAAATGGACTAAAAGACGGTATCACACAGATGAGGCAAGGCCACACACACACGGGGCCTCCGTGCGTATAGCATAGCACACTCCGACCTCAGTGGTGTTCCCTCTTTAAAGGCAGTATACATCATTGGTAATTCGAAAATCAGAAATGTTCACAGATTTACGCCTAACTTACACAATATAAACATGATGACCGTAGAAAACTTCCCCTGAAATGATTTTGTCTAAAGTGCTATAGTCTTTGAGAAATGAGCAAAAGAAATAGTTTTGGTCTCATGAGACGAAAATTCGTTTTTTTGTAACATTTCGTTCAATGCTGCCCTCACACGACCGATTGTCTGCAGGATGTAACTTAGACTGGTTCCCGCTCCACATATTCCACATACAACGAAAATTCAGTCTAGTCAAAAGATTTTTGGTCTGGGTACCAGACTAGATGTAACTTTGCAAATGCCCTTCTCCAAATTTAAACTTGGGCTAAGGCTCCGGCTCTATGTGGCCGTACACCTTTTCGCAAATACTTCTGCAACAGTACTGCAATGATATGCGGGAAGGATAGTTATTCAACAACCTTCGCCCAATGTCACTCTGTCTTTTGTCCAAGTTCACTCAAGCAGTATTTGTGAAAAAGTTACAGTTGATGCCCGAGCCTCAACCTCAGTCTAAGTCGAGATTTGGAAAAAGACAATTTTTTATTCGCGAATGGGCCGTGTAGTAACCCCAAATTAAACATATTTTTAGCCAATCTGTGAAATTTTTTTAAAGAAGCTGATTTCAACTGATTTTGGTAGGTGTGGGTGTGAACATTTACCAAAAAAAAGTGAGCTGGGATTGGGGGTGGGGAAATTGCGTTTTCGGGGGTCAAAGGTCATTGACCCCAAATTTTGCTCAAAGTATATCATGTTTGGTCTCAAATTAAAGGAAATTTAATTTCAAACACTGAAAGTGATATTAATTTTACCATTTAATACTTCTGTAAAATGTTAAGCGTGATTGAAGATGTGGGCCTAGTGTTGGTGATCAATTCTCGTATGGCACCATGAAAAAAAGCGACTTCGGCTCTATTTGAGAAGCACTGGTAGTCAGGGAATATTGCCGAAATCTCGGAACTAAATCCTTACCAAATTATTTCTTCATCAAATTGTTGTACTGTACCAAAGAGTTCTACACAGTGGTACATGAGTTATGTCTTTTAATTTAGTAAGTAGGTCAACAGAGGTCAAAAGGTCAATTTTAAAGGGAGTTTCGCTAAATTTGGTAATCCTCGCCATCAAACAAAAATGTACACGTACGTGCACCCTCTCTAGAAATGACTAAACAAAATTGTTCTAGTAGGTTAGCATCTGTACTTCATTTTAAGACATGTTAACATGAGATTAACTGAGACTCACTAGTTGATTTTGGATGTTACATGAACCCTCAAGCCCAAGACTTGACGTCCATTTTAGGGTTAGGGGAAATTCAAATATCCATTGTTCCGTAAAAATTGTCGTAGAGATACAAGTTACCACTCAAAATGTAGGTCTTGGTGAGCTACACAGTGGTACATGAGTTATGTCTTTTAATTTAGTAAGGAGGTCAACAGAGGTCAAAAGGTCAATTTTAAAGGGAGTTTCGCTAAATTCGATAATCCTCGCCATCAAACAAAACTGTACGTTTAAATTAATAAATTTTTACTATAACATGATATTATTCTGTCTCAACGTATTTTCTTCGCCATATAAATACAGGTTAATTTGATTATATTGGTAGAAAGGCTTTCTGCCACAACGTGGGAAATATGTGGGTCAATATAGCACCAAAATACTCCAACATAAAAAAAACCCTTACAGGCATGGAAGGGAATGACTTCTCTAATATAACTGCTGATGTCAGATATAGCTAATTTTATTATTCATTAATGTGTATAACTGTGGCAAGACTGGCTGCACCAGTCACCATATGAGCCGCTAAGGCAGGGTGGGCCACTCTGCCAGAATTGCCTCCCTGACAACCTGCACTTCTAGGGCTGTTTTTGAGACATGGTGTTCAAAAAGTCTGGTCAGGCCCATGCATGTTTAATCAGGATAAAAAACCTAACAAACTTGGCCATCTCGGTTCAGCCCGAAGCCATCCCGACCAGTTCAGCCCGAAGCCATCTAAGCCAAGCTCAATGCCCTCCCAGTTATGCCCAAACCCCAAAACCCCAGCCCGAAGCCATCCCGGCCCACCCCGAAGTCATTCAGCCCCAGCCCAATGCCCTCCCAGCAAAAACCTGAAGTCCAAAAGCCCAGCCTAAAGCCCCAAAGCCCAGCCTGAAGCCACCCCAGCCCAGCACGAAGCAACCCCGGCCAAGCCCAAAGCTACCCCGGCTCAGCCCAAAGCCCTCAGGCCAAGTCTGAAGGCCACACTAGTCCAGCCTGAAGCTGTGGGATGACTGCGGGCTGGGCCAGGATGGCTTTGGGCTGAACTTAACTGGGATGGCTTCGGGCAGAGCTAAGAATTAAGGCTTTGGACAAGGTTGGGAGGGTTCCGGGCTGCACTGGGAAGTATTTACGTTGGGTCAGGGTGCAGTGGCTTCGGGCTGGGCCTGGGGTGGCTTTAGGCTGGGCCGGAATGGCTTCGGGCTGGGCTCGGGGTATCTTCGGTTTGGGCTGGGATTGATTTGGGCTGGGCCGGGATGGCTTCGGGCTGGGCTGGGCTGGGATGGCATATGGCTGGGGTTTGGGCTTAGCTGGGAAGGCATTATGCTTGGCTGAGATGGCTTCGGGCTTGGCTGGAATGGCTTCAGGTTGGGCCGGGATGGCTTTAGACTGGGCTGGGATGGCTTCGGGCTGGGGTTTTGTGGTTTTTGGCTGAGCTGGGAGGGCATTGGGCTTGGCTAAGATGGCTTCAGGTTGGGCCGGGATGGCTCAGTATTCAGACTGGGCCGGGATGGCTTCAGACTGGCCCGGGATGGCTTCGGGCTGGGCTGGCATGGTTTCGGGCTAGACAGGGATGGCTTAGAGCTGGGCTGGGATGGCTTAGAGCTGGGGTTTGGGTGCTTGAGCTAAGCTGGGAGGGCATTGGGCTTGGCTGAGATGTCTTCGTGCTGGGCCAGGATGGCTTCAGGTTGGGCCGGGATTTAGGTGACAAAAATCCCCACCCTCGGGTGCAAAACATGCGCAAAAATACTTGGCATCAAAAAAATACTTGGCATCAAAGTAACAAGTAATCTCAAATGGGACGTACATATCAATGACATTATATGTAAAGCCAGTGGACGGTTATTTATGTTAATAACCCTTAAAAGATTTGGCCTTGTGATTAAAGACCTTGTCACCATTTATGTCGGTTTCATTCGACCACTATTAGAGTATGCTGTCCCAGTCTGGCATCCAGGTCTCACAATCAAACAGCACAACTCATTAGAATGCATACAAAAACGTGCCTGTAAGATTATTTTAGGTACGGAGTATTTGAGTTACCATCATGCCTTGCAATTGTGCAAAATCCAAGACCTTAAACAACGTCGGCAGGAAATATGCTTGAAATTTGCTAAATCCCTGATGAACTCCAAATATTTTCGAAATTGGCTCCCTAAAACCAGAGGAGAGAGTAGTGGCACTGCTCTTCGAAACTCACATTACCTGACTGCTCCAAAAGTGCGTACCCAGAGACATGCTAATAGTGCTATTCCTTATATGGTCAAACTATTGAATGATTGTTCCTTTAATTGTTAAATGTTTTCCTGTGTAATTGTTGCATTAGTGAAGGTCATTCTTTGTTATATTTGAATAATTTTTATTAATATTTTTAATGTAAACTCAATGCAATTTTGCCTTTGGCAACCAAGTTGAAGTTTAATAAACCATGAATAAAAAAATTAAAAAAAATTTAAAATGCACAGATAATGGGCCAAATGGGGGAAACAATTGATAGGTGCATTACTGTAAGTTTTGAGCTGTAATTTGTATTTCTTAGTGCATATTTGTACTTTACGTGCACTGAACTGTTCGACAGCAGCCTCAGAATAATGTGGTATATCTTCAAAGATACATATTCATGTGTCATGATAGAGTTCAAAGGTTTCCTAAATTGTGAATAGCGGGAAATACCCTGTTAACCAGCGCCACATCTTCAATCACGCTTAACTTTTTACAGACGTATTAAATGATAAAATGAATATCACTTTCAGTGTTAAAAATTAAATTTCCTTTCATTTGAGACCAAACACGATATACTTTGAGCAAAATTTGGGGTCAATGACCTTTGACCCCCGAAAACGCAATTTCCCCACCCCCTATCCCAGCTCACTTTTTTTTGGTAAATGTTGACACCCACACCTACCAAAATCAGTTGAAATCAGCTTCTTTAAAATTTTTTCACAGATGAACCTTACTTTAGGGATACTAGTGTTGCTGATCGAACAAATCGGGAGAAATGGAAAAGGAGCGGCGAAAATCAGGAAGATCGAAGGCAAAGCAAACAGACAGCGCAAAAAAAACGCTCAAAGTCTGCCTCAAACCGCCTCTGTCGAGAAAACAAGCGGCTTTTGACGGACAACATAGCACTCCCAGTTTCCATGCTGCATCGCCAGATCGCTGGAGGCAGGAGGATAAGCTCTCGATCCATGCACATCGAGCTCTGCGAATCTACATGCATGACATGCATGCATGACATGTCAGATGTAGGCCTAGCCAGAATGCTTCTGGATATGCATGATAAGTAAGTAAAGTACATGTATGATGTAGCCTAGGCTATTAGTATTTTATAATTTGGAAAGAATTCCGGTAACTGGTCTCCACTTATTCTCCTTGCATATACTGACTTGATAAAAAGGCATCTATAGAGCAAGGAACAGAAGGAGTTACAACTCAGCTCCCTTCGCTCTATGCTTGGATAACCTAACCAATGCTAACCATGCTAACTGGGTGTGGGTAATTTGCGGAACTGTGGAACTTTAACTCTGCGGACAGGTCAACTCTGCGGACAGGTCTGCCCTCCAGGGCCACAATATCCAAAAAAGATTTCTGCAAAAAAACAATCGGTTCTTTCAAAACCAGGGCTGCCCAATGCCCCAAAACCACTCGGTTCTCAAAAACAATGACCCAGATTTCTGTAAATGCCCGGCAACATTTTTCTTGAAAAAGAGTTGTTAAAAACGGCAGTTTGTGAAAGTCGGACCCTCCGGATCTTTTTTAAAAATTGATACATGTATTTAACGAGCAGAAAGTACCTAGTTTGACTTCTAAATACGCTTACATACCTTTT
Source organism: Henricia sp. BOLD:AAB3569 (assembly GCA_037783545.1). Taxonomy (NCBI): domain Eukaryota; kingdom Metazoa; phylum Echinodermata; class Asteroidea; order Spinulosida; family Echinasteridae; genus Henricia; species Henricia sp. BOLD:AAB3569. The sequence goes on from JBBELK010000004.1 coordinate 226,930, forward strand.
ATTTTTAACACCATGTATTGCACAAATTTGTAATCATACACCACATCGACTATCCACAAAGTGACATTTTCAAAGAAATAGGTGTAGGAAGTGCAGGACACTACGAAAAAAGAAATTGGTGGGGTAGGGCTGGGCTACTGTTATTCAAATGTGGGCACCCTTGTAAGGAAAATTAGTTACTTTCATTTTGTGTACATGTATATATTAAGATATTTTTATGTACGAGTTTGTAATTTTTACAGAATCAGCATCGACTACAAACAGGATGAAGAATTTCTTTACTTTGACCCTACCAATTCGGACGAAGAACAACTGGATGAGTCATGGCATCCCGTAGTTTCCTACAAGAGCAAGTAGGTTGAAAATGCAACTTATTCCGATGTTAAGAGAATGTTAATAATTTACATGCTGACTTGTGCTACAGGTACAATCCAATTGAAAGATGCACACCAATATATGATGTTATTACATCATATATTGGCTGAAATATTTGTGCATTTTTGCAACATATACATGTATTACAAAATTAATATGTTGGTATGTAATATGGGTCATTCTGTAAATTTGGGGTCCAACGTGCGACTTTTTCTGTCCCCGTTACACCTGACATACTGCTATTTGCCATACAAGTATCATTAAAAATGCCTTCAAAACATGTTTTTATGAATAATAATTTAAGTAATTACTCTTTGAAATAGAGAGCATTTAAAGAATATGTCCTGAACTTACGAACTACAACATTTTACAAGATGTCAGATGTAACAGAAGAAAATAACATTAACGCTTGTTTTAAGAGTAGCCTGAGTAAGTGCTTTGATAGAAGACTTAAAGATATTGCCACCCAAAACTGGCAGAGTGATATTGTAAATAATAGACTTTGTTCTTTCTATAAATCTGTTAAAACAAACTTAAATTTAGAAAATTATATTGTTAAACTTAATAACTCCTGTAGAACAACCCTAGCTCGTTTCCGTTGTGGACATCATCATTTACCTGCAACTGAATTCCGTTATATTTCATCCAACTCATCTAACAATGTCACTTTATTATGTCCTTTGTGTAATGAAGACCAGCTTTGTGATGAATTTCATTATGTTCTTGTTTGCACTGCACTTAGTCATGAGAGATCGAGTTTGATTAAGAATTTTTACTGGACTAGGCCAAACAAAGAGAAATTGGGTTTGCTTTTTAACATAACCAGCTCCCATCAACTGTATAACCTTGCCAAATTTATAAAGATTATTTTATCCAAGTTCCCATAATAACTTGTATTGTATTTACAGTCTTCTTTAGTTATACTCCTCATTTAACTTATTTTGTTTACTTGTAAATATGTTTTTCTTATTAATTCACGTACTTATTGTCATGTAATTTATACTGGCTCTCATACCTCTCTCTGGGGTCGCAGAGATAAATAAACCATTCAACCATTCAACCATTCATGTAACGTGGACAGAAAAATTGGATCCCAAATTTATAGAATGACCCATATGTAAATTGAATATAATTTTTAGGTGACGATGGAGGTTTGAATGATGTTTAGGATGCTGTAGATGGTGTATGGTCCGCAACATAAAAATATGTTCTCTTTATCAGAAAAAAACTGATGGCCTGGAGTTTATCGCAGGGGATGAGGAGATTCATGGGAGAGTGCAAGAAGACTTCAAGGAAGCAGAAGAAGAGGACGTGCCATCCTTCACACGGAGCGGGCTTCATAAAGTTGCACCTTCAGTCAAGGAAGCTGAATCTACACAGCTTTACATCATAACTGAGACAAGGCTGAGAGATTTGACACTGGAGGCAAGGCCCCACTGTCAGTCTTGCCAACAGCCAAATGACATCAACATAGCCAAGTCAGGAACGTCTGCACACATAACATGGGTTGGTAATTGCTCCATTTCACTTGTTTTGTATTAAAACAGTTTCTGCTTTTATTACATATGGCTGATACTCAGTGGGTCTTTCACACTGTCAATTCGGGTCCATTTACGAAAAAGCAATATTTTGTATATTCTCAAGAAAGTAGCAATTCAACTTTTTCTCTGCAAACGGTGTTTAAATAAATGGCTTCCTAAAGAGACTTTAACCTCGGGTATTTGTTTTTAAATCAGATCTGATGTGTGTGTGCAGTAAATGAACACACCAATGTCGACCGATCTGTCACTAAAATGCCCTCTCGGACAGAAATGCTTGGTGGTGCTCTTATTGTTAAACGCCCGAATTGTGTATTTTTAGTGTACATTTCTGTTAGTTAAAAAGCTCATCAAATGACCCAAAGTTTTACATGATTGAACATAACATGTGACGATAAAAGCCAATCTGTTCATAAGTCATTTCAATGCCTTATCATTTTCTGTGGCTGCGCCTTGTCTTTAGAACAAATAGCCATGACACATCACCCTCGATACCTAATTTTAAACATGCACTTAAAAACTTATTTGAATGTCAACTGCTATGCATCAGTACCTTGATCACTTTCTAGTGGATATCATTGCATCAGGATGCTTTCTGCAAATTGCTTTAATCAAAGCATTTTCTTTTTCAGAAATGTTCCGAGGGACACACATCTTTTTGCTGCCAAGAGACCATTCAAAGAAGTCATGTAGCAGATCTAAAGCTGGGAGCAGCACTAGTGCTGTCTGGCAACAATTACAGGAACGTGGCCCTCATGTTTACGTTCATTAACTTGAACATGTTCCATCCAAACACTTTCCACAGCTACCAATTGAAATTTGTCTTTCCCGCGATTGATGACATGGCATCCGGCGTCTTTCAGCAATCAAGGGACAAATGCCTTGGCGAGAAAGTTGTGGTTCTTGGTAAGTTATGTTGTAAGTGCCATAATAACTATTCATAATCAATGCATTCAATGTACACTAAAACTATAGTGGCTACCCAAGGGACGAACAAAATCTGGCCAGAATAAACAGGTGGTCCTACACAGAGGTTAAGAAGGCACATGCATGGAGAAACAATAATTTTATAACATACAGCTACGCTGTAGAAGTAATACATTATGAAGTTGATATCTTTCAAGTTTTTATCAACTTTTTAGGCTTCTCATAAAATTTCCCTTTTTTTTTAACAAAATTTTATGCAAGTTGCCCATTACAAGGCCCGATGGCCACTCGAGGTAAGGGCTACCGAAGACAATTACGGAGAAACCAGCTCTTCACACCGAAACAAGATCAGAATTACGAGTCTCTTTACCATACAAGTGGGGCTGGGAGGGGTAACTAGTCCGAAGCGAGACAACCAAGTTGCCTCTGCCCCTATTATGATCAAGCATGGTAAAGTGCCTTGCTCAAGGGCTCAAGTGTCACAACCTGTCACGGCCAGGATTCGAACCCATATTCCAGTAGTGGCACATGAGGCAATTTACTGTATGTGGCCAGATTATCCAGGTTCAACTGCTATAGAATTGTATACAAAGAAAATCTATTGCCCTGGCCCATTGACCATGTTTAGAGAGGGCCCTAATATCAAGGTTCCACCTTCAGATGTTTGTGTACACTTTGGAAAGGTGGCCTGGCCTATAATAACAGGTTTCACTCTTGCCAATTATTTACATTATTGATTGTTGTCTTTTTTATCCACATCTGTGCAGGTGATGGGCGAAATGATAGCCCAGGGCATTCTGCTCAGTACTTGACATATACATTCATGGACAATGCCACAAAGGAGATACATGGAGTTCATAGACAAGAGGGAGACTAAGGCCCGTTTCAAATGTTGCGCTTATGCCGTGTCGAATCAAATTCAACTTGATTTTTTTAAATTCGACACGGCACAAGCACGACGTTTGAAATCATTTGGCTCGGCAAAATGAGTTCGACACGGCAGAAGATTTTAGCTTGACAGGGTCTGCCGTGCTAACTCTATTTACTGTGGCACAAGCACGGCTTTGCTTCAAACGTCGTGCTTCTGCCGTGTCAAATTTAATTCCAGTTTGAAGTTGGTCCGCGATTTTGTTCCTAACTAGGAATGCGCATGCTCGCAGCGCGTAATGTTAGTAAAGAAATAACCAACAAACAAGTGCTTCAAAATAATAAAATGGCGACGTACAATGGACAGAATGGAAAACGCACGAGCACAACGTCCATGACGTGCACAATACTCATCCACCATGTTGGATGTATTTAAGCTCGACTTTGAGTTTGCAATTAAGTTCGACGTTTGAAGCCACTGCCGTGCCAACGTCGTGCCAACGTCGTGCCATTTTTGTCAAGCTTTCATCAACAGGTGCAAGCAATAAGTTGCCGAAAAAAATGTCTGTTACAAAAGAATTCTTTTGCCGCCCTATCTACGTTTTTCAAAGCTGAAGTGACTGAAAGAAAAACAAATGAAAATTTTACTCCAAACGGCATTTCCAATTTTCCTCTAAGTATTTAAAAATTTATGCAATCGATTTGTCAACCATATCATCTGCAAGTAGAGAATATGACAATTTCTTTAGAAAAATATAGGAATTTCTGTGGTCTGTATCTCCTTTTGTCAGCGGTGTACAGAGTGTTTTGTACTGTAGGCCTACTACCCACGTACTAGCCACCTACATACAGTACATGTAACTGTATATTATGTGCAACTAAAAAATGGAAAAATTGGGTGGTTGTATAAAAATTTTGCGTGTTTATTACAGAAATGAGCGCATGTGTAAATGAGCAAATTGATGTGAAATTCTCATTATCTATGTTTCAGGAAGTTGTTTTAGATGAAAAATGTGATACAACCACCTTATTTTTTCCCGAGTCGCACACGTTTCCCGTACGCATCATATTAGAGACTATATTGGGGACCATTAGAAATAGTACAAGTACGGTATGCGGTTCGAAAAATCGGGTGGTTGTATCACAATTTTGCGTGTTTATTTAAGAAATGAGCGAATGTGTACATGTACAGAGGCCTATTGATGTGAATTTCTCAGATTAATAACCACGCAATATTTCAGGACAATAACTAACGGCCCGGTTTTTGACTTTTCTCAAAAGTTAGACGAAGTAAAGAGCTGATTCTTTACTCAGGTTGTTTTTCAATCACACAGGGAGATTACACTATTTGACCAATCATGTATACTGCCTTTATTTGAAATAAACACAATTTAAGAAAAATAAAGAATGTCTTTGTCTCTTTTTGTCAGCGGTGCAGAAGTACATGTAAGTGTTTTGTGAAATTAATTTACCACTTTTGTGAAAATGTCACAAAAATTGCCAATATTCTACAAAACCGGCCGAGAGTTTGAAATTCACAAAAACATGCGTTTTTCAACAAACTCGTCACCTTGTTTTCACAAAAGTTGTAAAAAATTCACAAAACTTTTCAGTTGATCAGCTGATTTCCTCTTGTTTCCTCATATCCCATTGAAAATTGACTTCATGCACTAAATCTATGGAACATATGGCATAAAAATTCAAAGAAAACATTACATTTTCACCCCTAAATTCATGTTTCCTCGCCATATTTACACTTTCTCAGTGGGGTGTTATGTCATATTATGAAGGATTAGTGGCGCGGGTGTATGGTATTTATACGGAAAATAAAAAAAAATCCTGCATTTTCCTCTTTTTTTGTAATGACACACACACATTTACTAAAAAACACGTACCGTGTACAACGAATACGGTTTACTATGCCATATACACTGTACTGTATACAGCTGTATACAGTATATATAATTGACCTCGGCTGCCAACCGCCGGCCAGCTAGCGCGCGTACAGTACAGAGACGGTGTCGGATTACTTGATTTGCGCACATATCAAACGGCTGTTGTATTAGAAGAAACTACGTAAACATGAAACAGTGCCTGCTTATCCCTGCAGTAATGTATTTTATCGCAAGAGGGCGCTAGTACAAAAACTCGCCTCGACATTTCGTTTCACACAATTTCGGAAGAAAAACGACACGGTTTTTCACTGTTTTCTCAAAAGTTTGACGAGGTATGGAGCTAGATTTTACTGAGGTTGGTTTTAATAATGCATATCTTTATTCATACAGGAAGATGACACTATATGACACTGTTTGTAAGGGTTTACCAATGATGTATACTGCCTTTAAGTGGTAGGAACAATCTGAGCACCACACCTAAATCTGCACAGGACTGAGATAGCCTTGCTCACTCAGGTATAACAATAGACCTATTATATATAGTGACACCTCAACCATACACGGCGTACAGACCTACATTCCTTGGGCATGCAGTAGACCCAAGTGGCACCATACCCAAAGATCTCAGGCCCATATTCCAGGAATGTCTGACAAAGTTTTATTTTTATTATCTTAACAAACAGAATGGGAGATTGTGGCGTGGATCGTGCCCAACACATATAGCGATTTTCTGCAAGCATATACATGGTTAATAAAAATAATATAATATTTCCAATTTATATGGAGCACGTAGGCCTATCCATGTATCCATGCTCAAGGCGCTCTTATATTATTACCCCTGGTCAGTGGGCTCTTGATAGCATTCCATATTTAAGCCTTCTCAACTCCCTCGGGAGTATGCATGATTGTAACCTGATTACCAGTGACCCCTATATTATATACGTTTCAGTTAAGGGAGCGCGTCCAGATCACCTTTTGAACCCCCATTTTTCCCATGGGTGTTGAGATTTTGATACCATATCATTTGTCATATTTTTCTCATTACCATTCTGAAATTTCGCGTTCTCAATCCGTATACTCTTAAGGATATCGTCGAAAAACCACCGATGTTTTGTAAACTAATTTATCCCTTCCATGGAACAATCTACCTCTTCTTCTCCGCCAAGCTTCATCCGCTAGTTCTTTCAAACAACTACTCAAAACTCACCTGTTCACTTTGTAATTCTGTTTTCTTTGAACTGATTACCCTGCATTTTTACCTAAGTTAAGTTAGTCTTATATAGTGTTAATGTTGTATAGTTATATTGTATTTTCTTTTGTATTTGTATAAATTTTGCTTGTACAGCGCCATGAGCGTCATGCCTGACGGACCTGAGCGCTCTATAAGAGGCCACTATTATTATTATTATTATAAAGCAGTGCACTAATTACACCAACCTTTTTGCTTTCACATCCAAATTAGAGTTTACAAATTTCCTGTTTTCTTCCCGTGGATAGTATTTTGGGGAGGTATTTTATATGATTGTTGGGTTAAAACGAAATCTCCTTTAAAAGTAGTCAATGGTGTGCACAATATGTGCAGTTGAATTTGCGTCACACGCACATCATCCGCACAAACCTGCAAAAACATTCCATCGTCTGGAAAAGATCAGTCGCTGTCGTTTACCTCGTCGTTACGATTGACCGCACTCTACCTGCCTAAATGGATTGCGGAAATCTCTCTGAAAATAACTCTGCGGATGTTATAAACATCATCTACGTCAGACAAAATCCCCGCGCATCTACAGCATAGGAGTTATATCCGTGGTTGATCGTATTAATGTGGATATTTTTAAATGCATCCCCTGAGAGTGCATCACAGTGTCAAAGAGACACAGGCGGTCCAAGCGGTGTTTTCCGTGACCCGTATTTCTTTTTATTAAAGCCGGGCTGAAAGCTTGAAACTACTTGGCGAGGAAGAAAGTTATTTTATAAAACGGATGTTACTTGATAAAGTTGCGTTTTTTCTTATCTTTATTGCAGATTTTATATTAGAGAGAAAAATGAAAAACTAGACCGTGTTCGTCAACCGGCAACAGGCCAAAATGAAAAACGGGGTGATGATGTCATAAAGATATGCATTGACCCCGCTACGTCATAGCGAGGAGACAGTCACTAGTTTGCAAAGCAAGTTGCATGCTTTCTGCATAACATAAACCATCAGTTGTTATTTGTCTGTAAAAGTTTTCAAAGTTTTTGGTGTATTTTCTCAGTGGTTGTTACACTGAATTCATTTTTGATATCAATAAAATGCCAGCTTGGTGCCTTGTTGGTGGTAACACTTGCAACTCTGTGGACACTTGCGGGGTACCGTGGCCGAGCGGTTTAGGTCATTGACTCGCAATCATAGGTGAAAACTTTGGGTTGCAGGTTCGAACCTCCCCACGGCTACGGTACCTGTGCCCTTGGGCAAGGCACTCAACCACACTTGCTCCATCCTTCGGAAGGGATGTAAAGCCGTTGGTCCAGTGTGTTAGGTATGGAAACGCACTCTAAAGATCCCAGAGCATTCTTTCGTGAAGAGCAAGGGGGATCATCCCCGGTGTCTCTGGCCATTTCTAATTCTAATTCTTCATGGGTTTCCTCACGCTTGCGAGTGACAGTGCAATGAGCACTATTGAGGAATCCTTGGTATGAATACCAGAAAGAAATAATAATAATAATAATAATAATCCGCGGTTCCGTGCGTGCATACAACGTGTACGTATTTGCTGCGATGAGCTAGGTACCGGCCACAGTCAGTAGAGCAGCTTTGTGTGTCTCCTCGCTATACGGCGTCACACACATAGCTCGAGTTGATTGACGTGACCTTTCGTTTTCAGTTTCGCGTGAAAAGAGTCTCGAAAAAAGACCGAAATGTTCTTAAAATGAATAAAATGTTCTTAGTACATAAAGGATTATATAAAGACAGGAATACTGTTGAAAACCATGAAAGTGAAGGGAGATTTCCACCCAGCTTTAAGATGGGCCAATGTCTCATAATTTACTGATGCATATGCCAGCAGATGCATATGCCAGCCGAGATATAAGGCACAGTGGTATACTCCCTCAGGTTTATGACTGTACTTGCAAAATTCGTTTGGGGCACAGTCGGTAAAAATCAAGGTACATGTAACATCTACCGTTGACATTCTACCGGGTCACATATACTGTATGTAGGTAGGACATCCATTTTGTCATCCATTTGAAAAAAAGTTGCCGACATACTTAGAAAGAGTACACATGAACCTGTATAATAACGCGGCTGATTACGCTCAATAGATCCCCCAGGACATCGGCATATTACCAAATATCACATTAGTCATGATTGACGAGACTACTGCCTAATACATGAATTGCACAAACGGTTATGGTATAGTAAATGTTTTAATAGAATGAAGTAATATACAACCAGTAATGGTGATTACACGGTCGTAATGTATGCACGTTGCTTGATATGGGGATGGAACATTTTGAATGCCACATGCTGTATTTCCATTTCTTCCTACATGTACATTTATTTTCTTCTGATAACAGAGCATTTCACATAACCATAGTTGCTATCTAATTCTGTAGACTATAATTTTAAACTCGACATCGATTTCAGTTGTTTTTTTCACAGCATAAAAAATGAAATCAATCTAATCACCTATAATATACTGAACCGCAAAAGAAACGTCGCTTTTTCAAATGTTGATAAAACCTCAACAGAAATATGTCATTTCTTTGTAATTTTGAGTGTGCTGAAAAGCACAGGTTCGTCAGCAATGCACGCGCGCCAAATTCATGCCACGAAATACGCATCTCCGTGCCTTTGCTATGGAGCTGCGTATTTCGTGGCACGAATTTGGCGCGCGCGCATTGCTGACGAGCATGTGCCTTTAATTTGACAACATGTTGTACCATTACACTAAAAGTTCACCCAAATGCCCAGCTGAATATGCTATTTTTAAAGTGAAGTTTCCATTATCCAGATTCAAGCGACGTTTCTTTTGCAGTTCAGTAAATGTAAGCCACGGTAAATCGTTTAGCGAGTATGTTTTAGCCTGAATCTGTGTATAATACGCCCATACTTACCATAAGCCTACACCACATTGCGTTTTCCTCTTGATACTCCAGTTGCTTCCCCCCACCCCCAGAATAAGACCCCGTCCAATAACGATGCCCAGTTCACGCCGAATTTCTCTTGAGGATTGAATTCCATTCAGGCATGAGGTTCATCTGGATTGGATATCGAACGCAAAAAGAAATGCCATCAGTCGTTTAAAACCACCGCAGTCAGGGGCCAAATTTCCCTTAGAAAATCCACGCATGGTTTTTGTGTTGAATGAATGGTAAAAACAAAAATTACAAACGATTGTTTAAAGCACCTTTAGTTGGCAATTTCTCCCACAAAAGGGAACATTTTACACGGGAAAAATCATGTGGCGTTTGTTACCATTGCTGTCACGTTTAATTAGTCAGGTTTTTCTTGTCAACTCGTGAAGTCAAATTTTGGGTAACTCGCAAGTGATGTACCGGGGCTTTACATTTGTTTGGTAATTCAAAGACGTGTGAAAATGATAATGGGTCATTTAAATATTTTTAAATTATTTGTTAAAGGTTTTTCCCCCGTCAGACGTGTGTACATGTACTTCATCACATTATGTGTACATATGTATTGATTGATGTTGGCAGCAGGGGCGAAGGGAGTGAACACACACACATCGGGCCTAGGTGTATTACTCGGTGTTGCGCCTCCTCGGTATTGTTAAAGGCGTCACGCCTCGCACGTTAACGGCGCACTGCTGCTGGGTCATTATTTATCACTCAGTTGTTATAACGCTAGACCGGTTATTTAGGGACAGGTGGTATTGTCAAGCATCCTTCATGCATTGTGTTTCCTCATAGCGCAATTAATCACAGACAAATGTTATGCCCTTGTCAATTCTAATTATAATAAGTGCTTTCTTCTCATTGATAAGATAGACAGGACGGTTATGCCTTTGAAAAGCAGCACCATAGCAATTACGGGCGTTGAGTCAAAGCCAGCTAATTGCGTTCGCGGAAGTTAATGCCCCTGTGCTTAACGCGATGATGGCATCAAACGTAAGGGTCAGCCGAGCACGAATCTTTGATCGTCTGTAAGCGGGTGATGTTTAAAGAGACTCAATTTTGACTCGCGGCCGTGCGTGAGGAGTCCAATGTTATTTACATTAGACGCTCAGGTGGGAATGCCAATAATTTGGTTACGATACCGTCTGCACTGGCTTATGAGAGCAAATTTAATGATAAAACAACATTTCGCGGGAAGACATTTATATCAGGTCCGTCGAGTTACTGTCCCTTGATATTTCAAAGGGTGGTTACTTTATGGTAAATATATACAGCCAAAGTATAACCATTTGTAGTAAGACCAGTATAACCATTTGTAGTTATTGAGCTTAGAAAAAGAGCGACGTTGCAGACCTATAATAATGACACTTAAAGGAAGAGACAACACTTGAAAAGGGTTAATTGCCTAGTTCGGTACGCTTCAAGTAAGTCGCCATCTTTTACAGTTCAGCGCTCGGACCTGAGAGGGCGTGAGTCAGGACACAACATATTTGTACACACTTCACGGCGTGCACGGGGAGTCAGGAAACAAGGCATCAATCTTGACGTCATCCATGCATGCAATCGTTGCATGGTTGACGTCAGCATCCCTTTCAAAATTTCAAATATGGCGCAGTACATAGTTGCATTAGTTGTAGAGTTTATCATCAAAATGAGTTGTGTTACCGGCGTTGAAAACATGAAGGTTTATGCACCGGGCAATGTATCGGAAATATTTTGATTAAATTCGTCGATAACTTTAAACAAGTGTTGTCCCTTCCTTGACATGTATTCACTGGAGAAATATTTTGACGTGCAAATCTAGATTAGGACTCACAAGAAATGAAGCGACACGTCTGCTATTTGCTCAAGGCATGGGACTCACTACCCATGACTGGCGACACCATGCATGCACGCTCGGCTTCACGCAATACCGGACCGTAACCACAGATTTTCGACAGTTATCTCACAAATTCCCCCCTAGACGCCCATATAACCCCAAAACAGATATACAGTAGGTTGAACCTGTATCTGAGCTCTATATTACCAGTTATAATTTTGTGTCAAAAACACAAATTCACCGCGTTTTACGAGTTTGAAGCGGCCAAGAACTCCTCTCACCTCCGGAAACCAATTCACTTGTGTACAATCGTACGTACGATATATTCTGCAAGCGTACTAGATTGTTATACCATCATGTACTGCGCCATGTACCGCGCGCAGTGAATTGTGGGGGAACCGTAAAGGCACGCATTGAGGACATGGTCCTTGGCTATAGGCGCCCAGTCCAAATCGACACGCTGCCCTCGCCTAGCGATGTCCAGACCCACGCATCGTACTTGGCTATAGGTGCCAGTCAAGATCAAGACACTGTCCTTGGCTAGGCTCTAGTCCAGATGCGGACATTGTCCTTGGTCAGGCACTAGTCCCGATCGACACACTGCCATTGTCGATTAGTGCGTTGTTATCCGCAAGTTCACTTCACTGTACTCAACAAACTTCAGTTCTGGTCAAGAATTGATATTTTAAGAAGAGTGTGAAGTACTACAAGACGCCATTTTAGAAAGCAAACTAGACGCGCCTCGTGTCTTTTTTGAAATACCTCTCGCGGATGCTGCTGTATAACTATTCTCCCAAAACACAGAATACACCACGAGAGGCATATCAAACAGGCACGAGTTGTATCCAGTTTGCTTGCTAAAATGGCGCTATGTCTTATACTTCACTTCATTGCATGAGTGTATGAGTGACCTACGGCGCTATCCTATTATCTTTGCTTCATACCAAGGCATAGTGTAATCCGACGAGGGTTTAGTGAGCCTGCCCTCTTTCGGCCTCGGCTGCTTCATTGTTAAATTACACGACTACGGTGTCTCTCTATTTATATGACATCGTGTAAAAACAATGGACCTAGTTCTACTGCCCTTACTTTGTTTTGGTCGACGCGGATAAGTCGATATGGACGTTCCAAAGGAAACGGGATACAGTATTAAATCTTAAGGGATCCCATGCAATTGAGTGTTGTCTGTCATTGATTTTGTCTTGACACAGTTTTTTAGTTTTACTTTCCAGGGCCTACATTAGTTCCACCTGCTGTATATCTGCTGCCCTGTCATCATATCTGCACCGACAGCACCTGCTGAGCTGACATCAGGTGCCAATACATGTACAGCATCATGGTTACCCACACAGACCGAAAGGTCTTGAAGATTGCACAACAGTTGGAGTCACACAAGGTGATGCATAAGAGACTGCGTCCTCTTTCTGGCCAGACATGTTGCTTTATAGGCATGTTAAAGTTAAGTATCATGGCAGAACCAATGAGGGAAGCAGATCGTGACATCTGTAACTGTACATTTCCTACTATAGTTGGCCGAAAACGGTATAGGCCGAAAAGAGATGTGTATTTCAGGAAAAGAGATGTGTATTTCAGGAAAAGAGATGTGTATTTCAGGAAAAGAGATGTGTATTTCAGGCGGGTTTCTGGCGCCTTAAAACCAGATCGTTCCGAGCAGGCGGGACTCGTCAGCCATGGAAGGCAGTCCACCTAGGAGAAAGGACAACTCTGATCACAAACCCGGGCAGGTGGTGCTCGTTAGCCATGGTATAGGCAGCCCAAGGAAAACTCTGACTTCAAACTCGGCCCCCTTCGTCACCAGCCGCCATGCCTCAGCGTTCCGATGGACCATGGCGTTGTCGGTGGTTCTGAGGGAGAGCTAACATACAGTCACGCGGTGTCTGACACTTTAATGAATTGTGAAGGCGAGACAACCCATCTCCAGCCATATGGATCATCCTGTGTAGACAATTAAGCATAAGCACAAGAAATTATGATGGGTTGGATCAGTCATCATCGGGAACGATGGACAGCCTACGATTTCAGGAAAAGCTAAATACTGTAGAATGACGCCAACATAGGTATTACATTATTTGAGTTAACAAGAAAAGCCTGCTTTAAAAATCCTGCAGCCTAAAAGCACTATACACATACTCAGTGCACTCGTGCTTCAGGCTCATGGAACTATGCCATGTGAATGCACTACTGTGTTTACCGCTTCCAAGTTGGGTAATGTCGTCATTGCTGCCCTGTGTCTTTCAGGCCCCTTTGTATGATTTGCAGAAAGTGGGGCTGTTTACGCGATGATGTCCCTGGCCGACTTGTTAGCTGCCTTGTCCGATCAAGTAGATCAAGTACACGGAAATCTGCCTTACAGAATGTTGATTATGTAGAAAGGGCTACTTGAGCAGGGTTGGCCTGTACTTGCTTGGAGCGGTGGACATGGTACGGAATTACAACTGAGAAGACAGCCATGCCTGTCTGGTGTCTTGTCATTGCCGTGGCGTCCTGTGGATATACATGTTTACATGTAGCTGCAAACCAGACGGTGCATGAAACAGCCGTTTGGTAACGTGTAGGCCTACTGCGGCATTGTTTGGTCAACCTTAACTGGGAAATAAAGTTTGTTTGTTTGTTTAAACCATTTCACTGAATACTCTGTGATGCTACAACTCCAATTATCGTACACAAAATGTAGTTGCAATCAACTTCTTTTTCTAATGAGTGTCGTGCACCAGGTACACATTATACCAAAATTCAGTGTCAAAACGTATAGCATATAAAGCTGTATTTTAAATGCTGTATTATCACTGAAAAAGGTACCATCTTGCTCTTGTACTTGATATACCATGTTTATTTGACACCAATGTGTACAAATAATGTGCATGGGTGGTCATAGACGGCCCATTATCCCACGAAACAGTTGTACATATGTACACGTATATCTAAAAGGCGAATTCGGATACAAATCGCCAATTGCATAATTATTTTAATCCAAAGAGGCATGTTTGGAAGAAAAAAAAAAACCAGAAGAAGAAAATATATACTTGAATTAAAAACACATGTATAGGTCTGCTGATATGTGCAAAGTTATGGAGCAAAAAGCTGCATGGTGTAAATCCTTGCTTTACCAATCGAAAACAAAATCATCCATATTTACTCAAATTTCTTTTCGAGGTCAAATCAGACAATTGCTTTTAATACATGTACATGTACATTATACATGATGTTTTATCACAACAGCTGCACGGCAGGATGGTTATCTTGAATCGTCCTTTTTCCAAACTTGTCCACTACACGCGAGCACCGCATGTACAGATTAAACATGCATAAGCCGTTGAATCTTTTGTTCCATTAGGGGGGAAACAGATATCAGTTCTCGCAATTTACATTCCCAAGATCCGCACGGGCCGCCCGGGGGAACGTGGTTACCTGCACGGCTGGAATAAGTTATGAAGCATTCCGAGTGGCCAGAATACATCCTGATGGGATTTTCTTGGGCTTTTTTTTTTCAGGAGCACAGGATTGATTTAGCTTTTGCAGCGCCCAACGGAGATAACGGGGAAAATTATAGATCTGATTGCGGCTGTGCTGTTGCCTTGGTGTGCGGGATTACTTTTTATTACTTTAGTGATGCTGGTATGAAATGCCAATTTGTTTATTCTGTTTGATTAGTTGGTGTTAAATATCATTTTGCGCTATATCATTTTGTAGTGTAGGACTGTAAATACTGGTGGTCTGATATATGGTGGATAAAAATAGCATCTTTTTTCAACATCTAACTCCTTAAACGTGCATATGTTTCGCGTGTAACAACATCAGCTGTGACCCCCAAACTATGACCCCAAACTCATTTTTTTATATGATAGCAAAAGTCAAAACTGTACTTGCACATTAAAACACTAAGTTCAGATGGCTATAATATTGTAACCCCAAAATGTTAGCTAAGAACCGATACCCAATTTCATTTAATTTTTTACGAAAATAATAGCACACTGAACTCACATATATCATACATGTATCATCCACTTTCAGAAACGGTAGTTTTGCTTGTTGATGTTTGCAATTAATTTAAACGGGCTTTAAAGGTAATACGCGTTTTCTTGTTATCTAGTTCTCTGGTCCTAAATACACAGAAGGGAAAAGAAAAACAAGGTGCTGGAGGATTTTCGGGCCTAGGAATGAACATCAAGTCAGTAGGTTGCACTGGTGCACCTGTTCATAGATGTTTGCCCAAAGGGGAAAAAAAAGCGAACTGATTAAATTTGTCAAGTATTTGGAAAAGAAGCCACGGTTTCTCTATAGCGACTGTTGTCGGACAATCGCCAGAAACACAAATTCCACCTTATTGGAGGATATGACATGCTACCTATTTTTTGTTTTAATAGAAAATGTACATGCTACTCTTTACTTACAGTCACAAACTGTATTTTATAATATTTTATAATATTTTGATGATAGTTTTGTTTTGTGGTGCTCGCCCAACTTGTAAAAAAAACCAGACATTTAACATGGAAGAAACTGAATACTTAACACACCTGTGTTTATTTATATAGCATGGCGATAAAGGTAAAAGTAGAATCTCAAAATAGAATTCTTGTCAAAATAGGACACCGCTGATCTTTTTTAAAACAGAGTTCTATGACACAAATTCACAGCAACAGCATGCACGTTGCTGATCATATTTTTTTTTATCGAAAACAGGGCAGACATAAATGTGATTACAAAAGTATAGGACCTCCACGGTAGATGGCAGCAGAGAATTCATTACTCGGGTAAAATGACGTCTGTCTTCTCGCCATCACCATCACAACCAGCAAAGCTATGCCGGAATTGCCCGGAGTGGTGTACGGTTGCAAATTAAAAACAGGGTATCGTTTCAGATCGGACACATATCCTGGGGTGATCTGGCCAATTGCAGAAAGGAGAAGTGCTCGTTACTCAGCCTCCATAATTTGGGCATTGCCGACATTTTCTTGCTGGGAGTGATCCGTTGTTACCAGTGTTGTATATAGTCCTAACATGTTGAGATTTATGGATGTTTGAAAGGTTTTGATGCGTTTCAGGAAAATGTATCGATATAATCACATTCTTGGTTGTAGGCCTATTTGCGCGAGATGGTTGTTCACTCATCTTATGGGCGCGGACTATTTATGTTAATTTTTCAATTAGATCATCGAGACGTATGTCATTAGTCAACGCTTTGAAATCACAAGATGCCAGATGATGCATCATGCTCATAGTTAGGCCTATGCTGAAATTTCCAAATTTTAACCGCGCATTTGACCGAGTTTTAGAGGATTTTTTTTGCTTTTGGCGACAGACGTAGTCTTGGTACAAGACGGTCAACTTGTTGGATTCTCGATACCCGACTGCCGCGAGAGGGCGATAGACTAATGCGCTGTCGCAGCAAATTGCATCAAATCGTACTATAAGTCTACTACAGCGACAACTGCAGTGCCAGATACTATACGAAATCGTGCCTATATCGTATCTTAAGGGATCGTATAGGACAAGGCCCATCGCACAATGGGAGGCCGGCTTGATATTTGTTTGTACTATAGTTCAGCAAACTTGTTATTCCCGAGTACCTTCCACGAGACAGTGTTCCTTTCTCGGTATCGTCCCCGTGAAGTTTCACGTTGATGGGAGTTTTATGACTTGCGTAAATCTCATGGAGGGGTTCTAACGCATCTCTGCAAACAGTCTTTCCATCGGCAAACAGCTTAATCTGTTTGCTCCCAAGTCTTGGTGCACGTTGGCAAACAAACTGATATCTTGACACGAACTCGACTATACATTGCTGTATGCAACTATGCAATAAAATCTGCTCAAGAAAAAAGCGTGTATTTCGCGCGATTCTGTGTAGCGGAAAAGGTTGAAAAAAATCTGTGTAAGACCAAAAGGAAGAAGAAAGGGGTATAAAACGAAATGCGAAACACACGTTCAAAAGTACCAGACGTGACTGCGTTCTCTAATTGTAGCGAGTTCTTCTCTTTGAAGGAGCAGTTGTGTACGCCTGGTGATGCCAATTGAAGCGGTAACCATGAAGTTTTGTTCTTAGAATTTTCAATCGTCATATGAAAATCGTCATATGAAAAACGCATGCACGTATTCCTATACGGCACCATTGGTTACTCCACACTACATACAATCGTTCAGGATGCAACCATAGAGATATGGGAGATATATCGCATGAATAGTCAACGACTCGAACTAGATAATACACTATATGTCTAGACTATGTTTTGTTTGGACAACATAAATAACATGTTCGAGTCATAATGTATGCAACGTTACGACAAAGTGTAAAACGGTTACAAAATAAAGGTAAATATTTCGGAGCACTCCCCTCGAAACAAATGGTATAATCTTCACGGAGGGCAGTAGCTGTGCCAACAAATGAAAAAAACTCAAAGTTCAATCAATAATTTTCTTATATATGAATGTACATGTAGTATACTGTTCTTATATGACTGTTCTTATATGAATGTCGTATTTTTCTCTCATCCCAAGTTTGGTTTTATTTCAATGGTGACCAGGCACCATACCAGATGTTGTGTTCGTTACTTTGCCCAGTTGCGCTACCATGCAACACCGAGAGACGAATTGGGTCTATAGGGAAAACCTGAGGGAGTATACCAACTGTGCTTTATAGCTCAGCTGGTAGAGCATCTGCCTATTGAGTCAGAGGTTTCGGGTTCGAAGCCTGATAAGGCCCTTACGATTTGTTCTCTCATCCCAAGTTTGGTTGTTTCATTTCACTGGTGATCAGGCACCATACCAGATGTTGTGTTCGTTGCTTATATGAATGGAAAGAGAATCTCAACTTTATTTCAACTTGCAATCTGGCAGTGTACGATAAACCGTTTGCCATTCGCCTTTAACGGGCTGGCCCCTCGGAGAACTGTCGAAATCTCGTGTGTAAAGCCATTTTTTACTAACAGACGGAAGATAGTGCATGGCCATTTTAGCAATGATTTGCATGTGGTTAACACCAAGTCGTATAGCTCCGTGAAAAAAAAATGTCTGCTAGTTGTTCATGTGACGGAGGAAACCAGAGAGCGATATAGTTCAGCGACGGACGAGTGAAATTAAATGGTGATAATGGATGGAAACTGGTCAGACGTGCATGTGTTGATTTGGAATGTTTGCATGCACCCACGAACTTAAGTAATACCTGGCTTATAGCCAGTGCACGTGATTTGGAAACACGAAGAAGCACAAAAATGTCGTTTTTATGAAGTACTGTAGCTTTGACTGCATGCAATGAATGACGATTGTCTTAACCATCGTGTCAAGTTCAACTCACGATGTGTGCTGTAATTTTCAATGGTTGATTACATTTGTGGGGCATTGAAAATCCTGTATATGGACTTTGGTAATAGGCATAACATTGTTTTAAGTCACCAATTTGTGTGGGTAATATGTGCTAGAGAGGTTGTCTTCTCGGTCTATGCCGTGACGTTCGACAAAAATGGCATGATTTAATATACCTGGAGGTTAAAGTGTTCAACCTTTGAAAATATGTATGTATTTTTCCATGAGAACATTGTGGATATTAAATTCATGCAAAAATGATTTTTTTTTTTTTTTTTTTTTTTTTTTATAGAAAAGTCTCAGTCTGAGAGGTCTTGACTACATAACTAAAAGGCAATATATTTTGTCTTACTTTTGTGTGTTTATCTCTTGTTAAAGTGCGCTTTGAATGATATGGAAAGGATATAAACATGCGGGTTTGAATAAGAAGTGCGTGTTTCTGTATTTAAATGGGGGACGTTTAACAATAGGAACAATAGGGTCCGCGATTGCCAAGGACGACCGCGATTTGGAATCGTGTACAAAACAAATTAGTGTAGTCTCCCCAAAAAATAAGAGAGAAACAATGGGACGTCCGCGGTGGGAGGTGGGTACAAGACTACATGCGTTGGCAAACGAGCATCTCCTTCTCCGGAAGCCCGTAAGTCACGGCAACATCAGGCCTGCCTCCCGGTGAAATTCGATCCACGTCGCATAAATCCCCGGCAGTTTAACTGTCCCTCGTTTCCAGACTCTTGCTGATTATGTCTGTACACGTCGCACAAATCCCGGGGTCGTTTAACTTTTTACCGTCCCCAGAATTACGCTGATTATGTCGACGCACGTTCTCAATGGACATCCGTCGAGATCCAGGAATAACACTAATTTTGCATTTGTAAACATAGATAGCGGACGTCACTAACACCAGAGAGCTCTCCAACCCTTAAAGGAGAAGTATACCCCAAGAAACAAAAGACATCAACAAGTGGAACTGAAGATTAATAGCAGTAGGCATGTCATTGTCTCTTCTGAGCCCAATTTCATGGAGCTGTTTACTAAGAGAAAATAATGCTAAGCAGAAACTGGCAGAGTATAGGCCTACCAGCAAAGAGCAATTTAAATTACATGATATTTTAAATGATAACCTGTTTTACTATTTACAGTCTTTCTGAGCTACACCAAAAATATGCTAGAATCATGCTTCTAGTCATGGTCCAGAAAACACGTCCCCAACCAAGGTGGGAAATTTTTAATTTCATTCTTTCCTTCCTAATAGGATAAGTGAATTATTTAATATTTGTGATACCGTTTATCCCATAATCGCTTACAGCATCACCTCACCGTGTGAGTTGAAATGCACTTGTGTAATTTGACTGGCCATGCATGCTTGGCAGTGCTTGTGGATGGTCCTATCGCGTGGATCGAGGCCGATTTATGATTCTGTAGCCATAACTACGCGCGCAGAGCACATCCACTAACGGGAGGACTCCCGCCACATTTCCCCCGTATGTCAATATTTTAACAACTCGCAGGATATGCACCGTTGTCTCCTCAGTCTAACTGTCAAATGTCGGTGTGCGTCATTGGCTGTTATAGCAACAGAGTGATGTGCTAAATAATTCATGATTCAGAAAGCCGATAAAAGTATGGTTTCGAAAGTGCACGTTTATAGGTTTGGAAATGTCGGCGTTTTAGTATCGTCCAGTAAAAGTCACGGCATCAGCCAGTGCACCTGAATAGGTGATGACCGCATCCTCGAACTCAAAAGTGTCTTTGCCATTTCGTCACTTGAACTATGACTGTTTCAAGTGACAAACAATAAACAGGCCACTCGAATTGCCAGTTGCCCTGTGGACAGATGTCATGAAATGCGATGTCTGGGTCTTTCCATGGAGGAAGGCAAATTAAAACCGCTGCCTATTGAGAGCTTCACTCAAAATGAATTTACTCTGATGCGGAAATGCAGTTTCCCTAGCAACGAGAGCACTATACGCTGTTCATGGTTTCCGTGCTTGATTCCACATGAACCTTTGAGGTCGTTTTTACATTGAGACCATCTAAAGTCGTAATTTTGATGCAAACCCTATACTCAGATCAAGACCACATTCATTATTTTAGCTTACCACCAAATGCCAATTGTCTTTTATCAAGATAAGGATTAATATGCAGTTCTGATATTTAATACCAAAATGCAGCCTGGTTTTAATATACATATACTGTCGCTGTATCAGGACTGGGTTTATATTAAAGGAAGGGACAACACTTGCAAAGGGTTGTCTAACTCTGTACGCTTCATGTAAAGCGGGCCTCCCACTGCGATTTTTGCCACGAAATTCCAACGATTAAGCTTCGATTTGGTACGATTGTGTATACAGTCTATAGACAGTCTCTGGTAATCTCACCAAATCGTACCTAATCGTGGGAAATTCGTGGCAATTACCAAACAGTGGGAGGCCCGCTTAAAGCGGGCCTCTCACTGTGCGAAATTTTTGTGGCTGAAATTACTACGCGTCTTTGTTTTTCTTTGAGATTTATTTTGGTGAAGCGGTTCTCATCTTTGTCACAGACAGTGTTCGATTGCCATTGTGAATGTGCACTTCTTTTGTGCCGCGTTTCTTAATATTTTTACCCATAACTGCAAGCGCATGCTATCAAAGGGTCTTCCATAAATAAAATAAAAAAATAAAAAAATCATGATGGATGCAATCGGAATAGGAAAATGTCCCGAAGGCTGTAATTGTGCCAGCTGGGCAGGTTCAGAAATTTCAGCTGTTAAAATGGCAGGATGCATGTATAACTTCCGGCTGCAGACTTCAGCGAACATAGAATAAAACGTTTACAGATGGATGTCGCTCCTCGTGAATGGCTGCAGTTTCGGGTGTGCATTAACATTTCAGAAGAGAGCCTTGTCATCGCACGGTTACTAGAATTTAGTGTATGCCGACGGCAATAAACGAGGTCTATTTATAACTGATGACGATTGTTAAATCGGCTAAGTGAAGAATCCCCCGAGGCTACTCCGGTGATCTGGGGTATTCATAGCTTACCCCGCGGCTGTGAACTCCTATACCGGCCCTCGAACGGTCCTATAGGATCGATGGAAGAACACAGTCGCGAAGACGATTCATTTCTCCTCTTAGCATCTAACTCGATAAACCCGGAGGAACGCCCGCATTCGAAAAGTAGATAAACATATCCCGTTCCTTCTGAAACAGCATATAGGATCCGAGTGAACGAACTTGAAAACCGCAGTGCTCTAAAGTTTTCATTTAAAAGGGGCGAGTCAAATCCTTGGTATCAGTGTGCCCGTTTTTTACTATACCCGACTTTACAGTTGTCACCGAAAAGCCAAAATGCTTGGAATCTTTATATTCAGTTAATTGAGCACCAGATATTACACTCTCATGAGAAGCAATCTTATTTTACAAACATTTTATTTCCTTATTGCCAAAAAAGAGAGAACGGAAAACATGGCTCCAAGTTATTATATTTTACTGCTATAATGAAGAATAAATCAAGACCTTTTTTAAGTTGAAAAGATGGTGATTGGAACACATATACGGCACCTTCCCGATCAGCAGTCTGCGTAAACAGGGTCTATACATGTATATGCATTTGTTGTCCTTTATTTGCTTCATTAAATGTCTTACTTCCAAAGGACGCGCAGACTCGTCTATTTTGGACCGCGTGTATTAAGTTTTCTTGAAAAACACATTGTAGCAAATGTTTGACGTCCAGTGGCATCTGCTCTTTATCTCTCGGTACTCGGTGTTTTGCTGTATAGCCTTATTTTAATAAAGTTACTTAAAGAAACAAGGAAAACATCACGATACCACCCCCAGACCCAAGGAGTACTCAGCGTAGTGACGTTGGCAAATGACTTCCCGATAGTATACAGCATGCACGTCCGGCTTTCTCTCGCTTCTCGTCCGTTGATTTATTGCATCTATTAGGCAATAGGTTCGTTGCGATTCATCAAAAATGCAATTATCTCTTACAATTACACTTAGGCATTTAGGCAAAGATAATCATTGAACGATGGAGTCATAATAACCGACATATTTATAATTCAGGATCTGGTAATGCACGGGGTGCTTTAAAATAAAGGCAATCCAGAGATTGGCCTTTTGACAAAGCCTCGTGAATTTGGGCGATTTGGTGACTTGAGTATAGAGTCTGCACACAACGAATGGCTATATCACTTACATTATGGTGCAAGATATGAGACCGAGTGTCTCTCCCCCTTCCATTGTTCCCCTATCGTGTGTAAAATATCCAAGGAATTTCTTTTCAGGTTTTAGGGGGAGTCGTACGTTAACAAAAGGGAAGAGTGTGTTGAGGTATAGGGGCATTAGGGGAGGGGGAGGGGATCCCATTGCCACATATCGTGCTGGGTACTATACCAGACTGGGCACAAATAGTGACATTTTTGTGACGATTACATTTGCCGATCTTTTTATTCGTGCATTAGGTATTCAAATTGGCTTTTTTGGCTTTCCGGTATAGCGTAATGATATTGCATGAAACTGCACAAAACGAGCTGAACGCCCCATAAGACTGATGGGCTGCCTTCGCGCGGTGCGTTTGTGTTGGCACGTGAATAATTATCTTGTGCGCCCGAGCGAGTACAAAACTTGAATAGGCAAGAGTATGCGACCGTGTATACTCTCTCCCTTGAGGAGTAACACGATTCTCACAAAGATTGGGGAGATGTAAGCATAATTCTCGCGGAATCTGGGGAGATTTATCGAGATGTAAGAAGGATTTCTCACATGTATAGTATACTGTTCAACGACTCGTTTTTTGCAACGATGCTTGCAACACATAGATAGGCTGGCGCTTTCTAATCTGCAAGACACATTCTGCAATATGTACTGATATACTCGCTAAACATTAGAACTAATCATGCGTTGGTATTTTCTAAAACTGACTTGGGGTTGACATATAAATCATTTCAGCTGTCTTCTTAACGCAAGATGTCTCATATGACAACAATGCGTGACGTCCTAAGTACACGGATAATCTTCTTTTTTAAAATTGTGAACGACAAGAAATTGACAGAGGCAAAAGTACAAGGTTATTGAGAATGTTCAAGTTGTCATCAAAAACAAGGATCTCAATGCTTTCTTTTGTGATAAAATTTACAAATGAAAAGACGCGTTACGTAATACAATGGCTCAGCATCTGGCTGCCATTGTTAATTTGAAATTTGTCAAACGCGTGTGACATGTTTATGCATAAAGGTAACTTTTCCAAGTTACCAAATGTTGTAAAGGAAATTCTCGTGAAATGTATAAACAGTGCACAATATTTAAAAATAATGTAGAGTTAGATATCAGGCGTAATATGCTGGGAAATAAACTTTTGAAACAAAAATCGTAGGATAATAAAATACAAAAATGAAATTTTCTTCTATTGTGCCGGCTACCGACACTCGCTTGACGACGAACGCCTATACGGTACGCGATCCCGTGTCAACGACGGAAACACCGTACATATAAATCACCGACAGCGGACGGTATAAATTTGCAATTATCCTGTTGTATTTAATCACAAGCCTCTCTGCTCCTTGTTTATTGCCCGTCTTTCCGGAACTTAAATTTCCTCTTTTGGCCGTAACAGGACGTCCACGATGGACTAATAGCGGCGTGACGGTATAGATGGCCATGCACATTTCGACCTTTGGTCTTGATGCAGCGGTAACGATTCAACTGCAAACTATACGTGTTGTAGTTTCTTTATGTTTAGTACATGGTTGCATGCGTGAAGAGTAGCAAAAAGGGACTGTCCATTAGTCTAAATCTTTCACCATTTATTTTAATATATCATCAGCCCCCAATAGTTGCTCTACATTTATTTGGTAAATAGGTTATCCTCGAATAAACAATTGCGTCATAATGACGCGACTAAACATTTTTGATCAAATGTCTCGACTAGCTTAACTCAGGTCACCAAATTCATGGACTCCTCGCTTACCTCTAAATGAGATTTTAGTGATGACACGATTAAAATACAGCCGAAATCAAAAGAAAATGTTTGTTGGCGGGGTGAGGTTTTTTTAAATTTTAAACTGGACATCATTTCTAAGCTATTATTACCTATAAACTTTTTAAAATTCCTATATACAGTACATCAAATGAATAAAATGGCTAAAGAACAAGGTTGTAGAGAGGCGAGTTCAGTCTCATGTAGAGCTTCACAGTTTGTTCCATTGGTGAACATCTCCACACGTACGTCGGAAGACAACGGCTCTGAAGGAGAGAGGAAGCGGAAATTACTGTGGTATTGACCGACCAACGGCGTCTTGTACCCGCGACGGGCAAAATAGCCCCTCCACCCACACCACCCTCCCCCTAAAAAAAGCGCCAAACTTAGTCACGTCGGACAAATAGAGGAATTGAATGTAATTAAATGAACCTTTTGAATGAAACATTAATTTGCATTCTTCACTTTCGAATGAAGCTGCTTAGAAATTACACATACTATGCTGTTGTTGCTACGTGGTGTATGTACCCATCATGTCTGCGTATGAGACCATTCAGGGAGTTGCGTAGGCATCAATTATAGATCAGTGGTTGTCTGTGACGGCTTTAGCGTGCACTGGCAACAGTCACATCAATAGAGGGCGCCAGAAGGCTTTTTCTCATTGCCAGGGATGTTGGAAATGAAATGTAAAAGGGGATGATCGCCAAGTTGGAAAAGGTTATACCTTCTGAAGAAGAAAGGTATTTTGCAAAATACTTTTTTACTATTCAATTCAACACAAAAACCATGCATGGACTTTTCAAGTTTTAATAAGTATTACTGCACCTATGTGGCTGGAATTTCTACAGGGCAGTTTTATTAACATGGGATTTTAATGACGAGTGGAAATACCGCCCCTTTTAACAGTTTACGATCATGTGTTCTACCTTTAAGTAAGCAAGTCTCTCGCCGGTGAATTATGCGAGCGATTGTTACCTAACGATGGCAAATTGTAATCAGCGCTCAATAAATACATAATCAATTTTACAAGTAAAACTTGCAATGGGCACTACTAACAAGCTTAGGTTTGAAAGTGGTTACTCACGACTTATCTTGCTACTTACCGACGATCGTCTTTATGCACCTCGTTTTTCTATTAAATTATATTGTTTAATTTGTTGTTACATCCTTTCACTTATCTAGCTTCATACTATGACTTCGTCAATTTAACTAATGCCGAATGCTATTAAGCATCGCACAGTGGATTAGCCTACGAGTATTGCCATCTTCATATTACTTATAATACCTCTTAACTTTTAAGTGCCAAAATTGCAGCCTTTTGGCCAAGCAATTGACAGTAAAGAGCCCATTTGACAGGGAACGCGTAATTAAATTTGTCATGACGTGCGTTACTTCACTTATAGAGCCAAAGACACTTGATATCAACTCTTTATAAAATGTGTAAAGGCAATTTACACAATCATACTTTTGTTCAAGAACTTCATCCAAAATTTGTATGATGTTCAGGAGAAATGTTCTATCGTGTATATGGGAATTTGAACATCTGCGAACAAGCTTGAACATGTTGGACGATGTTTGAGCATGCACATTAATATGAACATGTTGGATGATGTTCAAACTCTAAACCAACCAGATTACAGAATTGGCTCACGTGGTATTTCAGGTCGCAAGAAAATCCATAAAACATTCATGAACAATCTCTGGGACTTCTAGTGACCTTGAACAAGTGTGAACATCGTCATACATTTGGTGGATCATAGTGGAATTTTAGAACAAAAGGATGATTGTGTGAATTGGCCTTAAGAAACACACGTTATTTCACATTAACGCAATTTGCGTTTAAAACATAGACGAATATTATCCTGAACATTGTAGTTATAGGCCTAAATGTAAAGAAGAAAAAAAAATTGTGCTTAAAGTGTTAAATATTGTCACATATCGTCACCGACTAAGGTTTTGCAGACCATCAATTTATAATCACCCTGAAAATACGAGGTTTAACTTTTTATTTGCCAAATCTATACAATATCAGATGGACCTCAAAAATACGCGGTGCTGGCTTTCAATGGCGAACATACGAATGATCACACGCCAAATGATAATCATTAAGAAAAAACTTGGTACACGTGAAACTCGTATTCCTGCTATAAGCTAGTTCTCAAAACCGAGAGGAGGATGTGTCCTATCACATTACAATTTTACTTGAATATCTGTTGACAAAATACAGTTATTAATACATACATAAAATATAAAGTTCTTTTCCTGTTTTGTACCGAAGTGCAATTGATACCATATTTTAGTCAGTAAAATTCTTTTTTGAATGGTGATTGTTTTGCCAGCATTTGAAACATGTTCGTCAGAATGTACAAATAATTATTGTATAAGCTGCTTTGGGTGAACTAAAGGCACAGGCTCGTCAGCAATGCGCGCGCGCCAAATTCGTGCCACGAAATACGCATCTCCATAGCAAAGGCATGGAGCTGCGTATTCAGTGGCACGAATTTGGCGCGCGCGCATTGCTGACGAGCCCGTGCCTTTAATGCCCTCCCCTACATGTTCCATCACTTTTCTCCATTTTTGAAAAATCTGACGACGCCACTGATGAATGTCGGCCGCAAGCAAACAAGCGAATGTGTTGTCCAGAATTAAACGCTATACTTCTCGTAACCCAAAGGCGTATCATGCACTCTGTGCTGATGGAATCACACAGTGGATTACATTCGCTACAATGCTGTAAATCAAATTGTGCCGTCAACTGTGGATTTTAGTTAACTTTAACCTCCGGCGATGCCGTCAAAAGAAGTATACAGCACTTTTCCAGTCAGACAACATAATTGAATTGGGTCATCCTTGAGGGTACTTTGAAAATTGAGGATACCTTCCTTAATAGATCTTGACTCGATGGAAAACCCTGTCTAATGGATAAATCCCGGAGGCCATGTCTCAAGCGCAAGCGTCGTGGTTTTAACACGGTGATATAGTGATCACCAATTGTACATCGGTAATGACCCATCTTGCCTGAAAGGGACACTGCCACAAATCGAGCAAACAATTGCAGGCACTGCCAGGATATAGCAGATGGGATTAAAGGTGCAAATGGCAATCATGTTATATAAAGTTGCAAAGAATCTATTCAATTGTTAAAATGTTACTAAATCAGTGCAAACGAGTCGCGGTATCTTTTGCCATACTGTTTGTTCGATCATTACTTTACATGTAGAATATGTTGAATATAAATTGAATATGTTACTGAATTGAGTGTGTTTAGACATTTTTTTCCACACCCCTTAATTTTCCCATTAGTGCTGAAATTTTGATACTATGTCATTTGTTATATTTTTCTCATTACCATTTTAACATTTTTAAGGATATCGTCAAAAATACATATGGAATGAGCTGACTTCTGATGCCGTACGTCCCAAAAACAGCCCCAGAAGTGCAGGTTCTCAGGGAGCACTTGATGCAATATGGCGCACCCTGCCATATGAAAAGTGTTCAGTTATACTGGTAAAATTAAGCTATATCAGCCTTCGGTCAGAATACAGTACATTGGTTGCCATCGTCCGAAGATGTGGTAGTTCAAAATTAATTTCGATGACAATTATATTTAGCGTGGAGAATAATAATTATTTACTTTCTGATGCAATTTTGCAGGCTCACTCTGAGTGCATGGAAAAGAATCGAGTTTTACGCTACTTTAAACCAAGACAATACGGAAACCTCTTAGTGTGGGGCCTGAATCTATAAAAAAAAAACCGGCAGCCGGACAACCCCTCCAACGTGGCGTATGACAACCAGGGGGAGATAGATGACTTTGAAACCATCCTTGAAAATGGAAGGAAAATTGCACCTGGATCCATGACTAAATCGATCCTAGTTAATTAATGAGACACAGTCATAAGTGGCGTACTGCGACCTTGACGTTCCATCGCCTTGGTCTTGCTAGTTTCCAAGGCCGATGATTGACGTCGCCGTCAGATGACAATTAATTGTATTATTTTGAGTGTTTTTATGTGAATGGCGTCTCGTGTATGACTGGCTTGCGTGTGGGCAAATTATGCGTTCACTGATTAAAGGAAGGGACAACACTCAATCAAAAATATGCATAAACCTTCATGAGAATCAGAGAATCTTGTTTTCAACGTCGGCAACCCAATGCATAGTTCCGAGTTTGCCCAGTTAATTCCGCCCCCTTGGATATTGTTGCTATGCCTCACACGCTGTCGTCGAAATGTCCACACACACTGCACAAAGCAATGGGACTTTCAACGGAAAACACGGATTCATTGGAGAAAACTCAAAGGTATTCATGTTTCAGGGTCGACAGTTATCTTAGAACACACTGAGCATGCACTGAGTAAAGGGCCAGTAATACAGGGATGTCATATCATCATGAAATACATGCTTTCTTACCTTTGAACAGCGAATCTTCCGGCCTTGAAACCAAAAATTCACCCGGATCACCGCATCAACACTGTACAAACTGTTCGTTGTTGTGAGGCAATGCACTTTGACCTAGGTGGGCGATGTCTGCTAGCTCTGTTGTGATTGGTCGGCGGGTTCGGCTTGATTTTTGGTCAACTCGTGAAGTAAAATTTTGAGCACCTGCAAATGATGTACTTGACTTTTAAAGGCTCATCATTTGCAATGACCCAATTTTGTTTTTCATGAGTTGACAAGAAACACCTTACTCAAAGTGTTGATAGCAATGGTAACAACCACCACATCAATTTATTTCCGTCCAAAATAGTATTTCATTCTGGAAATTGACAACAGAAGGTGGTTTTCTAAAAAAGTCCCGTGCATGGGACTTTTTTACCATTCACTTGTACATAAAATACATATAGATTTTCAAGGTTTTCTGAAGCATTGATGCATCTAAGTAGCTAAATATTCTTCAAGCTATAGTTTACCAAAAATTTTCCTTAGATATGTTACACTCTTATTTCACGAATCTGTAAAAAAATGTTATCTTGCAAATGATACATAGGGCCTAGTTTAAGCAACCTTCTGCGAGTGATTTTCTCTTCCTTTAATTCTCCTCATTTATGTCAGAGGCGTTGTACCAAGGAAATTGCCAAAATAATTCAGAAGATAGCACATCAGATGCAATGAAATATAGTTGTTGCTACGAAAGCTTATGCTCATATACTCATTTATGCTAGTCTTTAAAGTGCTATACCTTCTGAATTATTTTGTTAATCTACAGACTGACACGGCTGTTCCACTGTTTTATTCACAACGCTAAGAAAATTGATGTATGAATTTTTTATCGACGTTGTCCGTAGGCCTGACAAAAAATCCATGAAGAAAAAAATGTGTTCAGGTTCGTTTGAGGCATACAGGAGAATCCCCAAATCAAGGATGGTTTGATATGCACATGTTGAACCGGATATGAATTGAAAAAGCGCCATCATTGGTGACATGCGAGAGGAGGAGCTCGTGCAGCTTTGGTGGGGGTGGGGGTGGGTGGGTGGGGGGGGGGTTAGGGGGGTGGGGGGTTGGGGGGGGGGGGGGGGGTGGGGTGTTGTACGTTCCCTGTACACTGCTCCTGATATTGGTACATAAGAACAACAGACTGAACAGTCCCCCATCCAAAAATAGTCCGTTCTGCAGCAACGTTACTAAAATATATCCCACAAAGCAAAATTAGTAATGAATAGTCCTATACATTAATGTTGACTTCATCTCGTGTTCATGACCAGTCAGTTGGGTGCACCCCATACTAAATAGGCAGAAATTGATGCGTCGTGCTCATGAATGTATTTTATTTTGTATGCGGTTGCCATCCTTGAAAATGTCTATATTAGAAGGAGTTAATTGAAAGCTAAATGAACGGGTGTGGTCTAATGTAGAAATTGCCCATCATCGTGTTGTGGGGTATTTTTTTCTGTCAACTGTAAGTAGTTTTGACAATCTGGCTCGTACAGATAGCCCTATTTTGTCCAGTATAGCGTATGGAACTTTTTTTTCCCAAAATGGACGCTGGCCTGTTTGTCAATTTGGTCTCTTTCAAGTGTTTTATTTCAAGCCGAAATTAGTAAATAAAAGTGACGGTCTCTCCTATGTAATTGAACAGAATTGAAAAGATGAGACTTTAAGGAGCGTCCTGCTTTTTTTCCCGAGATGCTGTGAGAATTATAAGTATTTTAAAATGATTTTTGATTATTGGGCATTTAGCATTGTTTCATACGAGAGCTCGATTTAGTGGGGTGGTGACTGTTGGTTCCATGCGCACAATAAAACGTGTTTGCTGCCACCAACCGTCCGAAATGGCGCAGCGGCTGTGATTCGCTCATTCCCTCCGCCCAGTTTGGGCGGTGGGACCGAGCGAATGGCCGTGGCCACTAACCTCCTGCTGGTAACTGAGGGCGCTATTGTCATTTTATAGTCTATTTGACATATTTGGCGCATGGCGATCATTTGCTATACCTCGGTAGTATATTAAATATCTTCTTTATCTTCGTGGTTTTACTAGTACACGACAGCAGAAGTTAAAATTCCACGACGCCGTGGATTTCACCTAGGAGGAAAACGTTAATTGAGCCAGCTTTTGAATTTATGTTCCTATATTTATTAACTATAGGAACATGAAAACATTTCATGTAGGCCTATCTACGCGAACTTTAATTCAAGACGGCCAAGATAATTCATGCGGTAATCAGGCCCTGATTACAATTAACAAAAATATTTATGTTATTTTCCCCAGATATTTTCATATTATCTTCAAATGCAATCCAATTTTCGAAAAACAAAATATGAAGAACATTTTGCAGCTTCTCTGAGAGAGAGAAAAAAAACGTCAATAGAGTATAGCTTTGATGAACTTAATACTTGCAAAACACAAAGTGGTCTGGTACATGTATCATCCGGCAACTCTGAAGAGCTCAAGCAAATTATTGTTAACACTAGAAACCTTGAAGACACGTCCCGCGGAATTCCTGGAACCTTCGTACAATATCCTCTCTTTCAACATGCATAGTATGGACACAGTAATGGCAGATAGCAACCGGTTGTCAAGAAAGTGAAACCTAAGAATACGAGCAAAACGTCGATAGAGAAATGAAGGCACATTGAATTTTTCTCTTCGCAAACACCTAGGTTTTAATAATCTTAGCCTTCCTCAATAGACTACAACTTCTAAACCAGGTATTTCTTTTTAAATCAATTAATCTGAGTTGTAAACGGTGAGAAAAACGGAAACCCTTGGTGGCGCTGTGCATTGTATATCGGATAGGCTAATCTGTTTGCGACGTAGCCTTGTCCAAGGGCTATGAAATTGTGTGAATCCGTGAAGAATTTGCTATGCAGCGAAAGTGCGCCACCGCGCGGTGAATTAGCCAACTGCAAAATAGTCTGGTTACCGAAATATCTTAGTCTGAATTCTGACTTCAAGGGCCAGGCTATACAGGCAAATTCTTCACGGATTCACACAATTTCACAGTCCTTGGACAAGGCTATTTGCGACGTGGTCACCGTGACCTCTTTTTCTTGCTAACGGACGTAAAAAACGATATGCCCGGCCGATATGCAATCTCCCGTCACGATCATCAGGCGTGTTTTATTTCCTTATGCGAAGACCGTTGTTATCAGACACGAATCTACTCTAAGCAAGATCTGTCCGGCCCGTGTTTCAGCTTACCTCGATTGTGTCTCAGCAATAACAGGAAAATACATTCCTTCCTGTTGTTGAAACAGTTATCTTTTAAAATCCAGCTTCTCTTTCGATTTAATGCATATTTTACCCATCGGGCGGGAAGGTTGTATGGCCTACTGTTTACGTAATTTAGTGATACAGCATCCTTGATAATAATTTGTTGATGGTCCTTGTGAAAAAAAGATCGTCAAAACAGAAGCTTAAAATTAATAAAAAACGGCCAATAGTCGAGTTATACGCTTTACCAGCCGTTGACTATCGCGCGAGCGAAACTCACGACTTTGTCGGAAACGATTCGCTCTTCACTTAATTGGCAGCTTTTTGCTTTAAATATCTCTCATTTTCTGCTGTAGATTTTAATGGACAGCCTGGACGACCGAATTAAATGTTTTTTTTCCCGTTTTCCGTAGAGGAGCTGACATATTCATGGTTGGTCTTCACGAACGTACAATTATTGTAGTTCCACGGCAGGCAACGGCACGTGTGTGTGCCGTGGGGCTAAATGTCACATTGTCCGGTAGACTGTCCACGGTGGAACTCGCTGTACAAATTTTATGTTTGATTTTTCAGAGTTATGTTTAACTTTGTTTTATAACCTGAATAAATAGTCTCTTTTGTCAAATACTCAATAAATATTTTGAAAACAATTTGATCTGAATTTGATGCAGTACTGCAGTAATAAACTTCAGGAATAAACTGTGTATCACACGGCCATACGGCTGAAAATAAAACTAACTCCGGTTCCGATAAATCACGTGACCTCGATATTTTAAAAAAAAATGCTCAAAAACGGCCAAATTTTGTGGTTTCTTTTCAGGTTCTCTTCAGTCTATTTCGGAAAGACTTTCAGAATCATGTAGGCATATGGGTCTATTTCGAGCCCAAAATAGCCCAACAAAGCCGGTTTTCCCTTTAAACGGGCCATTATGGTGAGGTAAGCAGTATTTGCACTTGCATGCACAGCGGTGGCCGCGGCCTTGCTTGATTATGCTCTCGATAGGGCATACAGCGCGAGCCCTGCTGGGCGAGTTAAAAGCTGTGTGTCATGAATTTTAACGACCTGCATCCAAAAATCTTCTCCTCAAGCTCAACGTTGGCCTGTAATATATGATTTAACAGATTACCTTGCGCCTTCACCCGAGCGCCCCGGCCCCTGGTCAAAGAGCCTTTGGCGATGAATTATCATATGTATTGTTTTTAATTGCCAATAGTATACAAAGTATTGTATTATTTTTATAGGGACGCTACTGTACAACTACTCTGGGGCTGTCATGTGCATGATATTAAAGTGAGTTTCCACAGCGCATGCACTGCCGGGAGGTGGGGTTGGTGTAGAGGAGTTCTTTCCCTGACGCCTGAATTCACCTCCAGCGCCCCGGGATCGATTCCTGGACGTGCACGCCGGGATCGAGTTTCCCCTATAGAGATTTCTATGGAGGTTTTCTCTCACTTCTCAAAAATACCATATAGTCGATGGCATTAATAAACTATACATGAACTTGATGGTTTGCTGTTTACCTGTTACATGCCGTCGTCATTTCGAACAGGTGCTTTTGTATTAGTTTATACCGTGTGCACTACTTTCCATCCAACGCAATATTATATCCAACGCAAACAATATACCTTTGCTTTTTGAGAATCGGGTCGATTATGTGCGACCTATATTCGTCATTGTATGTATAAAGCCACATAATCATATAACCAGGGCGAACAACAATACATGTAGGCCAGGGTTTTTGCAAAGCACTTTTGAATGTAATCTCTCCCGCTGAAGAAATAAACACAATTTGTAATGGAAGTTACTTATTGTTCACAGTCTAAGCGCACATGCACGCAAGGCAGTTATAGGCACGATCCAGTGAAACCTATACCTGCCATAGACCGAAGACGGCTCTGGAGGATGTACTAAAAACGTTCATTTCCTCAGGGCATTGTTACGTCGCTTAGCAGAGTGGAAATTCCCTGAGATATCAGGATGCTGCTGCAGTCGATTTGGTCATACCTGACTTTCATGACGAAATTGTGCCAGTCATGTTCGTCTTGTGAAAGTCTATTATAACAACACGTCGCCATGCATTTAGAACTGTGACCTCGTCAGATGACATTAACGCGAGGTTCCCGTTCCACAGCAATACACATTTTAGTTTCATTTAAAATGCCATCTTTCACATCTTATCAAATTAAGCCAACGTAGCCTATATAAGGCGTTATTAAAATGTCCATTACTACAAAGTGCTTGTAATGGAATTATGGGACGCAGAGTAACGCACTTGTTGTCAGATGTCCGTATATACTACTACTAGCAAGGACATGCGAATATCGATAGCAACAAATACGTTATGCATTATAATACAGCTATTATGCATCATATAAAATTAATATATAGAAGCCATTTGAAGGCTGGAAGATGTAATATATGTTATCGGTCAGTAACGTATATGGCCATCTCTGGTGAGGTTGAATGCGCGCCTGCTCTATAAGAGCCGCTGAGGCAGGGTACGGCACTCTTCCCAAAGTGCTATAGCAAGTCCCTTAGCTCCTGGGGCTGTTTGGGAGATGCGCAGTTCCAAAGGTCAGCTTATCCCACACAAATCTGGTTGACAACTCAACAGAAATGGTTTTCTAAAAGCCATTAATTTCAGGGTTATCCCTGGCCGAGGGGTACCGTGGCCGAGTGGTTAGGGCCATTGACTCGCAATCATGGGTGAAAACTTGGGGTTGCGGGTTCGAATCCGGCTGCGGTACCTGTGCCCTTGGGCAAGGCACTCAACCAAACTTGCTCCATCCTTCGGAAGGGATGTAAAGCCGTTGGTCCAGTGTGTTAGGTAATGGTAATGCACTCTAAAGATCCCAGAGCATTCTTTCGTGAAGAGCAAGGGGATTCCCCGGTGTCTCTGGCCATTTCTAATTTCTAATTCTTCATGGGTTTCCTCACGCTTAGGAGTGACAGTGCAATGAGCACTATTGAGGAATCCTTGGTATGAATACCAGAAAGAAATAATAATAATAATAATAATAATAATATCTCTTCATGCCGCAAAGGGGCGACACGCCGGAAAGACTTTGCCAAACTACCACCGAAATTTCGGCTAAAAGACATCGATTGGACACCAAATTTCTGTTACCCAAAGGTTCCAAAAATGGTTCCAGACCTAAGAGAGATGGTTCTAGACCTAATAAAAATGGTTCTCGATTTGAAAAAGATGGATTTTGACTTCCAAAATATTGGGGCTACACCAAATTGTCGACCTAATAGAGCGCGTCGTCCTAAATAGTAATAGGGCTCTCTACACAAAAAGTGTCGCCCCATTGGATAAAATAGAGAAATAATACTCACTAAACTTGTTGTATCTTGGTCTTTGTTATGTCCTCAGTCTGCACATATCAGCCTTAGTAGTATTGTTTTTTGGAGTGGTAGATACTGAAACACCATGATCACCAGGCCCAAATATCGGCATGTCATCACTATCACCAGCTTGGGTATCGGCATTGGGGTCAGAATCGCCATCGGTCATGTCTGTATCGCGTATCGGCGTCCGTATCAGTAACAAATGACTAATTTTTCTCATTTTCCTCTTGGTTATTCCCCCCTTTATCCTCTGACCCACTAGCCTGATCAGATATGTCCTCCTCGGAGTCTGAAAAATAGTCTTTTTCACTGTCTGAATCTGCAAAATGCTCACAAACTTCATCCGCAGAGTAGATGGGGGCCGCCATCTTTGCAAACGTCGCAAATCCGACTTCTGACTCGGAGATCGAGACACTGCGTACTACGCGTACGGAGAATCCCCAGGTCGTACGGGAATGAAATTGCACCGTAGGTAGTAGTCTGGTACCCGGACCAAAATGTTTTCGACTAGACTGATTTTAAGGTCCGGCAACCGCTAATTCCGCCATTTTGAAACAGGAGGAATTCCTCCTTTTTCCGAAGGTTCCCGAAGTCACCCGAATGCACGTCCGGTCGTCCGCACGTTATCGTTAATCGTCGGGTACGATTCGTGGACAGTGTTTCGCCGCGTGTTTATTTTACGATGATGCAGACAAGGTTTGTGTTTGAATTTTGATGCTATAATGGGCATGTGTTTTATTTGCCAAATATGGAAGAACCCTTTTCAAATTGTTATACACTCTTTTGAAAATTAACGGTATTGCGCCCTAAAATATGCATGACATAATGCTTAGTGCTATTTTAAACACCACAGTAGCCTCATATTCAGTCGTTGTATGTGGAATATGTGGAGCGGGAACCAGTCTACGTAAGGTAGATGAATACGCCTTTTAGCGATATCTAGATTACGGTGCATAGTATGGCGTTTTTGAGAATTTTTTTTTTGAAATCCCGATCGTATATTTACAATATTGGCACTTTTGGGGTACATGCGGTATGTCGTTAATTTACGTTTTTTGCACTGAATCTTTGATCTTGACATCCATGAAAATATTGGCGGTAACGTGCCAAGAGTTGCATGGCTCGAATTGAAGCTATGTCATATGCGATGGCACATGGTCACCCGTTGGGTGATGTGTTCTCAACGCGCCAAACATAATCCATAGTTCCGACCTGTCAATCAACCGAACCCGCCGACCAATCACAACAGAGCTAGCAGACAGCACCCACATAGGTCAAAGTGCATTGCCTCACAAACCAACATCACGCGATATTCTGCCCATACGTTGTATACGCGGTGTTCCGGGTAACATTTTGGTTCCAAGGCCGGGCGATTCGCTGTTCAAAGGTGAGAAAGCGAATTGTTATGAATATATATATGACATCTCTGTATCACTGGCCTCTTACTAAGTTCGTGCTACAGTAACTGTCGACCCTAAAACATGAATACCTTTGAGTTTTCTCCAATGAATCTGTGCTTTCCGTTGAAAGTCCCATTGCTTGGTGCGTATAGTGTGTCGCCATTTTTACGATAGCGTGTGAGGCGTAGCAACAATATCCAAGGGGCGGGGTTAATAATTGGGCAATCTCGGAACTATTTACTGGGGTGCAACCCTATGCAATGGTGCTCCTCGCATCGACGCGTCACGTAACGTCATTTGCTGTGCATACCAACGAACGTATGCGCCTTATCCCATATGCTTGCTGGATGGAGAAAGCATCCAGTTCTGATGGGGAGTGCTCGCGCCGAAACGTGAAGTAATAATCGGGTAAGTGGCTTTATATCAAAATAGCTTTAAGCCTATAAAGGAGCTTGTTCGGATTTTTCCCAGAAAAGGGATTTCGTTTCAATCAAATAATAAAATACCGTCCCAAAATACTATCCATGGGAGGAAAACAGGAAATTTTAAATTTCAAATTTGGATGTGGAAACGGATTAGGCCTACTTCATTCCTTAATGGAACTAGATACATTAGTTTACCGTCAAAACATTGGTGGTTTTTTACGATATTACTGAAATTATACGGATTGAGAAACCGAAATTTATTGAGACAAATATGACAAATGATAAAATCTCAACACCCGGGGGTTCAAACATGGGATCCGGACACGCTCCTTTGTGTTTAAATAATCGTGCAACATTTGATATTGAGCGAAGCCTTGTTTCATCGTGACTTTTTGTGTGTCCCAAATATAGGTTTTATGTGGAAAGGTGCGTTGAGACATACAAACATGTCGGAGAAATCCGCTCGATTTCAAATGATTTCGTCGGTGTTTCAGACAGTAAATTATATATTTTGATTTAATACGGCTATATGAATGGCCACTACAAAATGAGCAATGCCCACACAAATGGTCTAACACGTGCAATAGGCCTAAAGATGAAAATGAAGTCTATTGATTGTGATTTCTGATACAGTTTTCCGTGACAGTGGCCTTAACAACGCGCATTGTGTTCTTCCCGGGTCTTCTTTTGCACGTCAGAATCATGATATGCAGTAAGGTGGATGCAGAAAGCCCACTAAAACTTAAAATCGGAGTTATTCCTCGTTTAATTGTTTGTAGCAGGTGACAATAATTGTGTGGTGGCGTACACTAAACAAAAAATAACCTGTATTTTTACGGGAGATTTCTGGCAGATATAGACGCCAGTATAGGCCTGCAATCCTGTTAAATTACGGAGGAAAATCTTTGTAAATCTTTTTGATGTCGCACAGTTGTTTTTACAAACATCTTGCAAATATTTGTGATTGAAATTCGCTCTAAAACGAATGTATCTCAAACAAAAGGTCTTTTCCCACTAGACAAAATCTCGGGGGTGGCCCCGGGGCGACGCCGAGGTGAAAATAAGCCCCAATTACCACTTGCAAGTCTCGCCTCCGCGCCACCCCGAGCCACCCCCGAGATTTATCATTCCCCGCCTACTTAGGACCAGGGTTGAACAATTTGAAAAACGGTAGTGGGAAAAAGGGCAGGGGCGAGTTCTCACTTGTTCAAGTGAGGTACGAGGTGCCGATCTCTGGGGTGAGTTCGCCCGGGGCGAGATTCAGAACGGCGAGTGTGAATCGACGCGGGGTTTAACTCGGGGCTGAGTCACCCCGGAGCTGCCCCGAGGCGAGTTCGCCCTCAGGAGATTGTTGTTCAAGTGGAATTTTGTTTAATATTAAAGCAGTCGAGTCATGTAATAACAGACACAGAGTAAACGTTGCCACAAGTACCATGCTTGATAAGATCTCGTTTTCTGCATGTGTCAGTCACTCTTAGGGTAAAGCTCTTTCACTGGTTGACATTGCCATAGAAGATAATAAACACCGGCATAGAGAAGGGGCGGGTATCGCGCCGTGCCCCTCGGCAATATCCCGGCTACGTCGGTGCCACAAAGATAAATGCATTGACATTTTAAGAAAATGTGACAATCGAGAATCTGATTTTTGTTATAAGTTTCTCACCAAAATATCATCGGAACTAAATTTCTGTGCGATTCACTATATGTCATGTATATTTGCTCCCCCTAAAAGTAGACACGTTATATTATTAACCATATGAGCGAAACTAAATTGGATTTTGCATATAGCAGGAGCACCAAACTTTTGCATAGCAATTTGTGTTACCCAACAGACAACAGGGGCCAATTTCATAGCAATGCTTTTCTGTTAACCGAGCATTAAAGGCACAGGCTCGTCAGCAATGCGCGCCCGCCAAATTCGTGCTCGAAACACGCAGCTCCATGCCTTTGCTATGGAGCTGCGTATTGCGTGGCACACATTTGGCGGGCGCGCATTGCCGACGAGCCTGTGCCTTTAAAGGCCCGGTCACACTGCAGCGATACGGCGAACACGATAACGAAATCGCCGTCAACTTGAAACGAGAACTATATATCGTTTATACGGTCACACTGGTGCGAGAATTTCAATGGGGAAGTGCCCAAAACCATGCAAATGAGGTGCCCAAAACTATGCTAATGAAGGTGCCCAAAACTTTGCTAATGAAGGTGCCCAAAACTTTGCTAATGAAGGTGCCCAAAACTATGCTAATGAAGGTGCCCAAAACTATGCTAATGAGGTGCCCAAAACTTTGCTAATGAGAAGGCGCGGTTATGCGCGTCCCGGCTCTGTTTCCGTTCTAGCTTTTAATGGAGTTCTGTGCTGCAGAGCCAAACTTAGTGACACAACAATAGTCGTTTCCAAGCGCGCGCATGCTTAAAAGCTACACTGTTAAAAAAATCTCTGTTCATTTACAGTACATTCATATGTCAATTGGCATTACATAGCGTACTGTTTTTAAACAGTACATTCTACTTTTTTGTTTTATCTGTTTGCAAACAGTAGACTCTACTGTTATTTGGAATTGTAAATTTACAGAAGATTCTTCTGTTTTTCAACAGACGACTAAGTGATCGTTTTGTGCATGGTTTTGTTCTTTAACAAAGCCTTCTGTACAGAAACAATTCTATGTAACTGAACGAAGCAGTCCAGGTTATTGACGACTGTTTCTTGTTGACCTTTACAGTTCACTTTTTGTGTTGTAGATGCACCACACTTCATGTAAAATAAGTCGGCATGTTTCTCTCAATTTCCTAGTTTTTATTTGCATGCCGGGGTGCAGTGGAGTTTCAACAAGGTGTACAATTTACCAAAAATGTAACCCGACTCACTGAAATACAGGAATATGATAAATTCAGGGGGAATTTCTGCCTGAGTCTACTGTATTCCCGCACTTTGAGGCAGGTTACACGCTCCCGTGTATCTCCACTGCAGGCAGTATTGCACGGCAAATAAAACGCAAATAAAAACCAAAAAATGTACGAAAATACCGACTTGCCTTTCACGACATGTAGAGCAGCTACTTCTCGTTCAAGTCGGCACTATAAACTGAACAGTCTCCAGTATATATTTCGACATAACGCCCGCCAAAATCTGTCATTTCATATACGAACGGCACAACTACAAAAAGCGCACTGCGCAGTTTGAATTTACTGCAGTGATTTCCCAGCATGCAACGTACCATGGTACTCGCTATCAACGCCGCGTAATTTCTGCCGCATACCAGGGAACATCGATGGGATAACAGAAGGTCCTCTGTTACTAAACAGTAACATGGCTGTATTTTAACAGATGAAGATTAAAAGTTTCTTGTTTCTGAACAAACCTGTAATTTAACGGCAAACCGTCTGTAATCATACAGAACAATATTTTTAAAATGTACACAGACGGAAGAACGTTTGTGCAATAACAACAAATTCCAAAAACAGTAAAAGTTACTGTTCGATTTTGACTTTTTTAACAGAAAAACACCTGTGACTCAACACAATTTTTTACAGTGTAGGCACAGGCTCGTCACCAATGTGCGCGCGCCAAATTCCTGCCACGAATTACGCAGCTCCATGCCTTTGCTATGGAGCTGCGTATTTCGTGGCACGAATTTGGCGCGCGCACATTGGTGACGAGCCTGTGCCTTTAACCAACATGTCAAAAGTTGCCGTACAACATGACAGCTATTTTCGATAGGGTGTATAAGTCGCTGCTCGAACTGCCCTTTATATTATACAAATATTGACTGCTTCGAGTGCAGTGGTATAGTAAAACTAGCCTCCCGAGGTGACCCACGGAGCATTCTATTTTCCCTCGGCTTCGCCTCGGGAAAATAGAATGCTCCGTGGGTCACCTCGGGAGGCTAGTTTTACTATATACCACGAGATAAAGCAGTCAATATTTGTTTTATAACACCTCTCCCACAGATTCTGCTTAATTTAAGCTTAAATAAAAATGAAATCAGTTTCATCAATTTTTGTTTGCATTCACTTTCCTACAGTGTCAACACCGCGTTCGTACAACTGCTAGCTGTGCGTGAAGTTGTTTTTGTTCGATCGCGCGCGTTACACGTAACGCTGGCGTGTTGCGCCCACACACACACGACCGAGATCCGCGCGCGGGAGTTGCTAGGGGTATAGTACTTTTCGGAATGCATGGTATTGACCCCTTTCGAACACGTGCGAATATGCCATTTTGGGAGTCAAATAATGCTGAGTCATTGTGGAAGCAATGTGCGTGTGCGTTGTGTGTGTCTCTGGTGGGCGTAACGCGGTTTAGTTCACCAATGGGAGCCTCATCATAGCGCGTTACGCGCGCTATGGACACACACAACGCGCACGCACATTGCTTCCACAACGACGCGGCATTGTTTTACTCCCAAAATGACGTCATTGGCACGAGCTCAATAGTCTTTTTGGAGCACTTGTACAAAGATAGCAAAAATAGCCAACGTCACGTGACACGCTCTCGACCAACCACGATACAGAATCTGTGGGCGAGGTGTTATAATATACAAATATTGACTGCTCATGAGGGTGATGGTAAGATCTTGAAACGGCAGTCCTGCTATTTTCCCGAGGCCGCAGGCCGAGGGAAAATAGCAGGACTGCCGTTTCAAGATCACCGAGGGGCGGTAGTTTGCATCATCACCCGAATAAAAGCAGTCAATATTTGTTTTATATACCTCATACATTGATTTTTTTGTGTCTGATTGGCATTTTCAGGACAAAATTCAGTTTTCAGAGAGCCAAGCCAAAGTGCACATTATCCGCGTGAACGCGAACACCACTGCTAGTTGCTTCACGCACGCGAACGCGTCTCCCGCGCGCTGGCGCATGGCACACGCTCGCGTGATTGCGTACGCGCTATGAAATAGTACTTTTAGAAAGTACTATCTTTTGACCTATTGCGCAATATAGGTCAAACAATAGTACTTTTTTCAGTTGCCCACTGAAATAGTTAAACTAATCCATGTCGCGTGATCTGCGTTTAACCAATCAGTGAACGAGAATCAATGTATGAGGTATATAATCTGCACTATAAATACAGGGCCCAATTTCATAGAGATGTTTAACAGCCCTTTTTTGTTAAACGAGCGCCAGGCTATTTCATAGATATCGTTAACGGTAAGCAACTGAAAACCTGCCTTACCGCAGAGCCAAATTTTGCTTAAGATAGTGACGCAACAATGGCGGTTTCCAAGCGCGCCCATGCTTAAGCACGCCGCGGCCTTGAAATAGCCTTAAAGGCCCTGTAGATGATCTGTTTTTGAGCGATTCTGCGAATAAAACCATTATAAATCAGAAGAAAGACATCAACAAACTCATCCGAAGAAATGTCAGCTTTGTCAAATGTACCACGTTTAAAAAAACAATGAAAATCCATATGCATTTTCCTGGTCTTGGCGGGGTGTTTCAAATATTCGTTCTCAGTTGATCGGGTACTATGTGGCTTGCGTCATGCAATCTGTGGCGCACATACCCTGCGTGTGCGCGCGATCCAAAAATGCATCGCGTTGGAACACGCACACGGAGTACACAGCGCCCATGCATTTTGGACCGCGTAGATGCGAACCAAAAATAAGTAAATCGTTTGCAAACGATCTAAATAATTTCATCTTTACGGATTCTTTTCTGGTAAAATTATATCATTTTGAGCGGAAACCTTTCATTGGGTAGTTGCTATTAATTCAATCTTTACTTTCAGAACTTTTCCCCGGTAAACTCGTCGATTACTTTTTGGGGTCATTGCAAATGATCCACTGGGCCTTTAACGTTAGCACAACTGTTCTGCTATACACTAAGCACACGTTTTCAGCTAGCGCTTAAGCAGCTCTATGAAATTGGGCCCAGTACGTATACTGTATTTGTTACTTGCAACACTTCCGTGCTTAGGAGATCTTTATAGGGAATAATATGCTTTATTATTTAGAGCTAAATTAACAGGTGTCACGTGATATCGGTCTAGACCGACTCGCCCGTAATATGCTTCTAATGTACTTTTGTGCAACTGGAGTTCACAATCATCTGGATGACACGCACTTCCTTTTTGACTCGTGTTTTATATCGGATACCCACTGAGTAATTCGGAATAAGCCCTGTAGGTGTATCATCTTGAGCGTGCAGGGACACCGGATGCACTTAACGTTACAAACGCTATATGCTGAAGTTGAAATCGGTTGATAATGAAAAAAATGTAAAATGCCCTGTGCATTCATGTATATGTTTTGCAGGGACGAACGAAGCCAACTGTTTCACACCGGATTTTCTGTTGAATGCATAGTTCCGAAATTACCCAATTAACCCGCCTACTTAGTTACTGTTGCTACGCCTCACAAGCCATCGCAAAAATGGCGACACACAACGCACGAAGCACTGAGGAATGGCATGAAAAGCACAAATTCATTGTATTTATGTTTTAGCGTCGACAGTTTTGGCGATCTCAGATCCTTGCCTTTCACCGATTATGCA
This sequence comes from Henricia sp. BOLD:AAB3569, assembly GCA_037783545.1. NCBI lineage: Eukaryota > Metazoa > Echinodermata > Asteroidea > Spinulosida > Echinasteridae > Henricia > Henricia sp. BOLD:AAB3569. The sequence goes on from JBBELK010000004.1 coordinate 271,071, forward strand.
TAATGCATTTCGGGTACGTTTGGTACTTGATTCTCTTTCTTATTCGTATTACGATGCAGACTACATGACGATTTCTTGTCTTTCCCCCATTTTAGATATGACATTTCTCGGCGAGGGAATCAGCGTCCCCATATAAAGAAACTGACAACCATAAGATATTGCTCGCTGAGACGGTGCTCGCGTATCCCGCTCAAAGTGGTGAGATAAGGGACAGTAAGAGGCAAGATCAACGACAGAAGATCGATCCTCAGATTATAGCGTGGCTTTTAGAAGAGGGCTTATGCTTAACAGACCGAAGACGTATCCCGTACGCAGCTTCGATCGCACTGTCAATCGACGTGGAAGGCCCATATTGGTGAATTACATTTGGTGTGTGTATATATAAGGTACAGAGCTACAGTTGGCACTTCAGAGAAGCAAACGACAGCTCTGATATTGCATTTTTAGTGTGCATGGACCATGCATGATGTGTACACCGGAGGCATAGGAACCGTAAAACAGGTCGTAAGACAACCTACTGCGATAGCTGGCAATAACAGGCACCTCTGGCGACTGGCCGAGTTTTTGTTGTATAGGAGGTCGGGCCCATAGATCTCATATATAGCTGAGCTGAGGCACCAAAACCGAACGCCCTGCGCGTAACTCAGGAAATTGCTCGTCAAGTCCAAACGGATGTGAACAAGTCTCGTGGCAATGGTGGCATGAGCCGCTTGGTCATTAAACAAAATATGCACGTATAGTTTATTAAAGAACATCTGCTTGCAGTCATATACGCAGGATAATGAGGATATGCTAACGTGTTCCACGGAAAAAGTATGTTTTCTTACAGTATATTTGAACTCAAAGAAACGGAAACGGCAGATACTGCACAGTAGGGCCTACATCCCTTTGTTGAACACTACAATTATCTGACGTTTATAAAGAATCATTTGGCAACTTTCGGTAAGCATAATGGATTGCGACGGACAAATCCACAATATCACAGTTCAAGGAGTAGACACTCAACTGCGAGGGATCACCGAGACGATTCTAACAACTGGTGCCCTCCCGCTCATTGCCATACTCGCTGTCCTGTCAAACGGGGCCTTCATTTTTGTGGTGTCCAGGGTACAGCACATGAGGACTCCAACTAACTATTACCTTGTAAGTCTGGCTGTTGTGGACACCTTGGACGTGTGCGGTGGAGTAGGAGAGAAGTTGTTGCTGTTTCTGTCATCTCCTGTCTCTGAAGACCGGTCTGGCTACGGGAGCCAGGCCGGATGTATGATAGCTTCCTTCATCACCAGTAGCTCTTATTTCACAACCCTTTTCCTCATCACCTTGGTGTCGCTTGAGAAGTTTTACGCCGTTTGTCACCCTCTGCGGATGGCCAGAAGCAAGCCAGGGCCGAGGGCTCGACGAGCCATCGGTTGTGCCTGCGTGATAGCGATGCTTCTATCCCTCACCTATTTGCCTACCTGCGTGGTCGAGACCAAGGATTGCCTCATCTGGCCTCCGGGTAGCGCATATGCACACCTCCCAACAACTAAGGTCATATACACTGCCCCAAATGAGTTGATGGGTGTTTACGCCGTGGTTAGCCGAACATTGCCCTTTTTCGTGACCCTACTGGCCAATTTCGTCCTTTACGCCCGCATTCTGCGTACCATGGGCCGCCAAGTTGCTGCTCTTGCGGCTCACGGCCAGATCAACTGTGGGGTCGGTCAAAGCACCAGGAACACACTTGCTCGAATGATGGTCGTTACCGGAGTGGCTTATTTTGTCCTCTTGGCACCTTTAGAAGTCACTCTACTGTGCTTTTTTATTGGTTCCCTCCGCGGGGGCGTGTACGTTATAGGGGACCAAGAAGCCTTGATATTGTTCCAATTCACCCGGGTCCTCTCATACCTGAACTCGACCATCAATCCTTTTATCTATGGACTCACCAATCGCAAATACAGAAAGGCTTATAAAATGGCTTTCCGTTGCAGAAAACCAGTTTAAAGACCATTATATCATTTGTTTACGTCATAGTTGACACGAAAACAAAAACCTTCTATACAGGCCCTCTCACACACGGAAAAATCTCGGGCGCGACCTTCAAGAGCTGGCGAAAGCGTTACAATGTCTATACGAGTATACTATACGTTCGTACTACGAGTTGGTTACGTGTTTGTCGATTTTGGTACGAGTCGGTTACGAATTTGATACGAGCATGGTACGAGTTGTCCCGAGTGCACTACGAGTTTTACGAGTTAACTACGAGTTAATGGACAGAAGTTTCACAAATAAGTCACGAGTTTACTACGAGCTTTCCGAACTTACTGCGAATCAGTTACGAATGTGGCACGAGTTTGATACGAGTTCCCCTACTTCGGCATTTTGCGTGGGATTTGGCGCCAAACCATCTGGAATTTCACTATTACTCTTGCAAGTCTTATAACTTGTTGACCACTCGCACAACTCGTATCAAACTCCCCACCCAAACTCTTGTGTTAAGCAGGCCTCCCACTGTGCGATTTTTGCTACGAAATTCCTACGAATTGGTACGATTACCAGAGACTGTCCATAGACTCTACACACAATCGTACCCAATCGTAGCTAATCGTAGGAAATTCATGGCAAAAATCGCACAGTGGGAGGCCCGCTTTAAGCGGGCCTCCCACTGTGCGATTTTTCACACGAATTAGCTACGATTGGTTACGATTGGGTACGATTGTGTGTAGAGTCTATAGGCAGTCTCCGATAATCCTACCAATTCGTACCTAATTCGTGGGAAAAATCGCACAGTGGGAGGCCCGCTTTACAGTTCGCTACGAGCTGTACGAGTGGCCTACGGGTTTAAACGAATTGCATGAGTTTGCTCCGAGTTGCATGAGTTTGCTCCGAGTTGCATGAGTTTGCTCCGAGTTGCACGAGTTTCTCATAGCTCGGGAGTTGGCAACTTGTGGCCGAAATTTTAAACAGAGTTGCGCGCTGCTATACGAGTTGCTACGAGTTGTGCCCGAGTTGGTACGAGTTGTGCCCGAGTTACACGAATCATCCCGAGTTGTCCCACGAGTTTCGCCGAGTTTTTCGAATTCACCAACTCGTGAAGCTCCTGCCGCTCGCGCCCGAGATTTTCCCGTGTTCGAGAGGGCCTTATTAAACACGACTCGAGTTTATTTCTGTTTAAAGCCGGATTCATACTTCATGCGAAAGCGAACGCGAATGCAAATTTGACGTCACAGCGAATGTTTCGCAAAAAGTTGAACTAGTTTCAACTTGCGCGAATGTTAGCCAAATGTTTGACGTCAGATTGACGTGAGATTCGCGGCATTCGCGTTCGCTTGGTATGAATATGCAGTAAGAAAATTGTTGCAATAGGTACGTATCTTTATTGAGATGAACTACGTTTAACTTTTAGCGAAATGTAGTAGGTCTTCTTTGAGTCACGAGCATTTATACTGCGTACATTAAGTGTACAATGAACAATTATATATATATATATACAATAAATCTCCCCCACAACAATTAAGAGAATTGTCGGCTACGATTTTTAAATTTATTTCTTAAACACCCGTGGAGTGCGGTGCGCGGATTACCATGATTGCCTTTTGCTATGACAACAGCGTTAACACGCTTTGAATCGTGAATATTGTCGCGCAATCATGTTTCTCAAGTCGGTAATACGGGTCAAAACCAAAATATATACTGCACATAAAAACGGCTGTCGATCGTGTCCGGTAAAATGCCGTTAGACGTACAAAACACGACCGTAACCGAGTTGATTTCAAGTCATAGCCATACGCCAACACTCCGATCTGTAGAGACCAGATACAGCCCTCATACAGCCGGAGCTTGGTGTTGACGCTGCATTAAACTTCCACACGCTGTTCATGCTTCTGAAGATCATACTTCCTTGCCAAGTCTGCTTTTGATATTTTCCTTTGTGTCGCCCTCTTGTCGCGGATGATGCTTCCTAGGTACGTGCGTATAGCATAGCAACGCAACATTCGTCGATGGTGTGCTGCGCGAAGTCGCAATTCCGAGGCGAACTTTAGTCAAACTAACGGTAATATAAAACTGCAAACTGAGCTAGGCTGTTCAATATATGTCCCTCTACTACCTATAGGATTATAGGGTGGATTCAGGCTAGGCTTGTTATATTATATATTATATTATATTATATATTTTATATTATATTTATATTTATATTTATTTCATTTTCCGGGATATAAAAATTACTGAATTACAGACAAAACAGATTACACATACAAAAAACTGGAAACAGAACAGAAAACAGTACCCAAATAGCTCCCGTAGGATTGCCCAAAAGAAACAAGTTTCTATCGAAGGGCTCTCCAAACTAATTGGATAATACATTTAAGGATAAATACATTGTTCGCGCGTATTTGACGCGCGTCGCATTCAGAAAACGCCGCGTGGAAGGAATTTGGAGTTGAAATATGGCACTGAAAAGCAGAAACCACAGAATAAACTTGGAAGACTCTAGAAACTTGGAAGACTCTAGAAAGGCCGTACTTGCGTTAGGGGCCCAAATTCATAAAACTCTTTAGCTGAAACTTAATATGCAAAATGTATTTGCTTTGAAAAACAATTGGGTTAACAGTCAAAATGATACGTCAACTAACTGTATTTAGAAAGAGTAGGAGATAAATAATCAATTGCAATAATTGACCGCTATTAACTCATTATTTTCAAAGCAAATAAGATACGTAAGCATTTCCCCTCAGCTATACAGCTTTATGAAATTGGCCCCTGCACTTAACTCACCTGAGACATTACCTCGGGGTGGACCCGGGGAAGCTATTCGAACGCGACCATTAATGCCACAGCCACACCCAATCATGAGGGCGCTATACTATCTCTATAGTCTAGTGACGCGCGGGATCGGGATGGAATCGGAAGACGAGGAAAAACTGAAAACGAAATTTCTTTTTGTTTTTGTTCCATTTTCTTCGTTTAATGCAGTAAATAGTGTTTCTGGAGTGCTATCGGATGGCATTAAATGGTGAATTGAAGGTCATTATATGTAAGTAGGCCGGAGGATAATCAGAATTTTGCATTGAATTTATATTTTGTTATCGAATGTCGAAAGAAATTTTCTGTGAACTTGAAGTGTCACAAAACGGTCAACTCGCCCCTGGTCAACTCGCCCCCGAGTCAAGTCGTCCCTGGAGCACGTCATGCGTCACATAAGCCCTCCTGAGTCCTGTACTAAATCTATAGGGCGCTTTCACAGGCATGACAGGGGGTCAAAAGGTCACGGATCACAATTGCTTGTCTTCCAGAAGAATGCTGGACAACTCGTAGGCCTACCCGGGACGACTCGTACCCGGGCCAACTCGTCCCCGGGCCAACTCGTATCCAAGACAACTCGTACTCAGGACAACTCGAACCCGAAACAACTCGTACCCCTTTTGTTATCATTTTGTTGTAACTTTTTAAATGTCCTGAGAAACGTCTCCAAAAGACCTAGCAAAAGTTCCAGCAAACATCGCGGCAAAAGTCAGCAAAGTCGCAACAGAAATCACGGCGAAAGTTTCAACAAAAAAACGGTTTCATAAAGTTTTGTGAAACGGTTTCATAAAGTGGCGCGCACGTACATGTACATGATGGAAAAGGTTTGAGTTGTCCTGGGTACGAGTCGTCCCGGGTACGAGTTGTCCTGGGTACGAGTTGACCAGGGTGTCTTTTTTTGGGTTCAAGTTTAATGGTGTCTAATTAGCAAATGTTTATCAGTACATGTACCTGGTGGCAGAATCAAAATTCCGTGTACGTATATATACCGGTAGGGCAAATTTGTTTTTCTTTAACCAAAATTTATTTTTAGTGATAATTCATGTACTACCCATTTTCTACCACTGGTTTTTGCAAACCAGTAGCGGGTACACCTACCTGTTCCACTATGTATACATTTTAAATATGAAAACAAGAAGAACTAGAGGTATGACGTTTGTTGTTACAAACGCCAGGTGATCGGGTTAAATGAACATTTTGTGATGAATTTCAGACGTTGTTATCACCTGTGGAATGGCAAAAATGGAAGTTCAGCAGCCGATTTCACGAAACTTTACGCAATTGCGCAAGTCCACTTACGCCATTACTTGCGCAATAACTTATGGCGTAAGTGGACTTGCGCAATTGCGTAAAGTTTCGTGAAATCGGCTGCTGTATACACTAATCCGGTAACTAATATCTCCTCCCTGCATATCCGCCATAGCTGGGGGTTGATAGCTTGCACCGTTTTGAGATATGAATTGTTGAAATAATAACCTTTGAAATCTTGTAATGTGACACCTGTGACGACATCATGACGTCACAATTTTGTGCACAAATTGTTCAACAATTTGATAAACATCAAGTTCTTAAATGTGGCGAAAGAATCATGCAAATATCTGCTGTAGTTCTCAAGATACAGCATTTTAAAACATCTCAGCTCCAAATTTGCGTGATTTGACACCACATTACGTAACCACCGTCCATGTAATGACGTCACCAATGGTATAGTCAAAAGGTCCACATGTGTGGAAACATTTCGTTCCGTAGAAATATGGTCAAATTCACTACCACTTTGAATCTATTTACATTCAAAATGCTAAAAAATTGCACATTTTCGAACAACTTCCGGTTTGGACCGGAAGTAGGCGTCACACAGGGGTCATGACATCGTATGATTTGTTCAGTTCATTTAGACTTATCATGTTGTGAAAGAATTGTTCAAGTATCTATTACGGTTCTTGAGATATGAATTTTGAAAATAATAACCTTTGAATTTTTTGTAATTTGACACCTGTGACGATATCATGACGTCACAATGTTGTGCACAAATTGTTCAACAATTTGATAAACATCAAGTTCTTAAATGTGGCGAAAGAATCATGCAAATATCTGCTGTAGTTCTCAAGATACAGCATTTTAAAACAATTCAGCTCCAAATTTGCGTATTTTGACGCCACATTACGTAACCACCGTCCATGTGATGACGTCACAAATGGTATAGTCAAAAAGTCTACATGTGTGGAAACATTTCGTTCCGTAGAAATATGGTCAAATTCACTACCACTTTGAATCTATTTGCATTCAAAACGCTTACAAAATGCACATTTTCGAACAACTTCCGGTTTGGACCGGAAGTAGGCGTCACACAGGGGTCATGACATCGTATGATTTGTTCAGTTCATTTAGACTTATCATGTTGTGAAAGAATTGTTCAAGTATCTATTACGGTTCTTGAGATATGAATTTTGGAAATAATAACCTTTGAATTTTTGTAATTTGACACCTGATGACGTCATGATTACGTCACACTTGATGCCATCGTGATACTATACATTCTGGTGAAAGTCTGCCGTAGGGCCTATGTCTGTATCTAATTTACTAACGATTCAGCTTGGTTAAATAGGCATTGTTGCTGGTAAGTGTAAAAACTGAGATTCTCAGTTTCGTTGAACTTTGACCTCCAATTGACCCCAGAAGGAAGGGTCAGATGAAAATGCCCACACAAAGAAAATTGTAGCACAGAATGTCATCTGTAAACCTGCCAAATACGAAGATCCTGGGTCACGTGGTTTTCAAGACGGAAGCATTTTAAAATATGCATATTTTGTTTTTTTGGGGGGTGTAATTTGATACTTGATGACGTCACGATGACGTCACGCTTGATGCCATCATAATATTATACACGCTGGTGAAAGTCTGCCATAGGACCTATGCCTGTACTTAGTTACTTAAAGATTCAGCTTGGTTTGATGGGCATTGTTGCTCAATAAGTGCAAAAATTGCGATTTTCGTTTTCGTTGAACTTTGACCTCAGATTGACCCCAGAAGGAAGGGTCAGATGAAAATGCCCACACAAAGAAAATCGTAGGCCATGATCTTATCTATAAGCCTGCTAAATACGAAAATCATGGGTCACGTGGTTTTCCAGACGGAAGCATTTTAAAACATGCATATTTTAGTCATTTTTGGGTTGTAATTTGATACCCAATGACGTCACAATGACGTCACCCTTGTATGCACACCTTCACATATGGGTTGATGTTCCTACAAAGTTTCAAGTTGATAGCTTGAACCGTTTTGAAGAAAAGCTCTGGAAACGTTTGAGTGAAAAAAGAAAAAGAAAAAAAAAAAAAAAAAAAAAAGACAAAGAAATCGTACGAGAGTAATAGGTGATCGGGCTGTTGGCCCGATCACCTAAAAAAAATGCCTTATTTCCTCTATTGGGAGGGGGGGGACGTGCCGTCGTGATGAACCTGGAAGCTCCACCCCCCTTCCTTTGCTCCCCTTTCCACCACTATCTGTCCTTGACAAGGAGGGGCACAATGACATTGTGTGGGGCACAATGACATGGTGTGCAACTGTGCATTGTCCCGAAACGAGGGAAAGCATAACAATACATGTACATGTACTGGTATGCAGTTACAGTGTTGAAAAGCAGATCGAACACAAATCCAGATGTCGTGCAAAAGTATATTTGATAATTTGTGGGTGCTGTCGAATCTGTCTCCTTTTCCATTTTAATGTTAGCATGGGCATACATACACAATGTACAGCTGTCAATAAAATGACTGACAAACTGTTTTATCTGTCTTTGCAGAAACTTTCTTACTGATAGAAGCGACCCTTTTTCCTCTATTTGTGGACACTTCATCAGACAGACAGAAAGAAAACAAACAACTGATCACATTCAAGCCAAAATGTCATTAAGCGATGCCCCGCAGGGTCCTGTTTCAGGTACATGCGACAACGTTGTCAGTATGGAAAGCGAAGGCTCGGTGAATGCACCCAATGTTGATTCCCCACGTGACCTCAAGGAGTTACGTGCACCAGTTACAAGTTTTAAGATAGAAAACATGGTGAGTGTACGTCGTGTTTCTTCACCACCCAGTAGCACTGAGCAGATGCATGAAGGCTCTACCAATGTACACCAGGTTGATTCAGCGTCATTTGACAGCCCGGAGACGCACATGGCAGCTACTTGTGACAATATTGTTAGTGCTAAAAGCAAAGATGTACCAAGCGACAACAAGGAGAGCCAGGCGAGAGCATGTGACACTGGCAATATGGAAAGTGAAGACGATGTTTCAGCATCATTGGACAGCCACGAGATGCAAGTGCCAACTCCCCGTGACAAAACTGTCACTGCTGAAAGTGATGATACAGTGAATGCATTCTGTGTTTCCTCGTCACCAAGCGAAGCTGAGAAGGTTGTGCCCGTATCAGTTACATCCAATAACACACTCGGTGTGGGAATTGAAGGCTCGGTGAATGAACACAGTATTGCCAGTATTTCTCCAGTCGACACCCATGAAATTCACGACAACATTAAAGCTGAAAGTAAAGACGTGGTGACTGCATTGCCTATTTTCTCATTGCCAAGCAGTGCCCAGAAGGGTCCTGTACCTGTTCCATCTGACAACATTGTAAGTATCAAAAGCAAAGGCTCTGTGAATGCACACCCTGTTGTTTTTCCATCAACTGACACACATGAGATTCCTGTACCAGTTACTCTTGAGTGCGCTGGAAGTGAAGATGTGACTAAACGTCATGAGTCATCTCGAAGTGACACCAACAAGGAGCCCGTACCAGTTAAATGTAACAAGGCTAGCAAATTATTCTTCTGTGACATCTGCAACAAATCGTACACAGGAAAGACTCCGTGGAAATACCACATGAGGACGCACACCAACGAGAAACCATTTGTGTGTCGCACTTGCAAACGACCATTCTCTCGCAGAGACACCCTCGCTAAACATGAGACGGTCCATACCAATGAGCGACCTTTCGTGTGCGGCTCGTGCGGCAAAACCTTCAAATCAGAATCTCTTCTGATATCCCACGGTAGAATCCATGGCCAAACGAAGCAGTTTCAGTGCGACATTTGCAACAAGGTGTGCATCAATCATTTTTTGCTGGAGCGTCACCGAAAGGCCCACAACAAGACGGCATTTGAGTGCGATGTCTGTGAGAAGATCTTTGAGCACAAGTGCCGTCTCAGAGACCACTACGTGATTCATACCAATGCGGGCCTATATGTTTGCGACATGTGTGGCAAAACGTTCAAGCGATCGCGCTTGCTAAGTGCGCATCGACAGATTCACACGGGCAAAAGAACGTTCCTATGCGACATCTGTGGCAAAGGCTTCTTCTATGCAGCCACCCTACGACGACATCGTCAACTCCATACAAGTCGCAGTCTCTTTGTGTGTGGCGTTTGTGGCAAATCTTTTCAGAGAAGAGACGTCTTGGACAATCATCGACGAATCCACGCCGGTACCCTGGACAAGCCCTTTGCCTGTCAGATTTGTGACAAAGCCTTCACGCGGAAAGCCTTCTTGAAAAAGCATCATTTCGTACACTCTGAAAAGTTCCCTTGCGATCTTTGCAGCAGATCCTTCAGAAGAGAAGCCACTATGATTGTTCACAGAAAGGTCCATACTAAAAATCCTCCAAGCACTCAAGAAAGCCAAACTGGCGAACCTCTTAATACCGGTACGTCTGCACAGACTCAATCTGTAGAAAAGGTCTTCACTTGCCTTACGTGCAAGGAAACTTTTACTTGCAAAAACCTGTTTAAGATTCATTGCAAAGTGCATACTATTCCCGTTGACACAATAACCGCCGATAACATTTGTGTCAAAAACACATTGCAAGAAATAAAAACACTGTTTTACGCAAAGCCTCCTAAGGAGGAAAAGCACTACACGTGCGATGTTTGTAAGAAAGTGTTTAAAGAAAGGGGAAATTGGAAACATCACATCAAAGTCCACTCTGATGTAAAACCGTACGCATGTGAATTTTGCGAGAAATCTTTCTTAAGAAAAGACAACTTGGATAATCACCGTAGAACCCATACTAAAGAGCGGCCATTTGTTTGTAAGATATGCAACAAAGGCTTCACCCAGAAAAGTAGTCTGGCAACCCACATGCGGCTGCACACTGGGGAGAAACCATTCATGTGTGACGTTTGTGGCAAGACCTTTTCCCTCAAAGCCACTCTAGCGAGGCACCAAGAGTCGGCTAGCGTTCATAAATAACTTGTAAAGTTTCAAGTACATACCGGTACACTGTACAGCAAAGCATATGGCACTTGAAAATGTGTACATATACACACTAGGGATGGGACATTTAACCAGTTAACCGAAAAGAAAATCCGATTTTGGCAAACGTTTAAACGAAACCCAATTTTAAAGAATTTACAATAGTTTTCCGAGGGTTATTTGTAATGGCTTCATGAAACTGAAATAAATTTATATGGGGACGGGATATTTGACTAGATATTCAATTATTATTTTAGGGGCCTACATTTAGGAGTATTGTGTACATTGCACATGCATCTATAAACATCGGCATTCCGCAACAATCTTCAGTGGCGGACTGAATGGTTAACCGAAACTTAAAAGAATTGCAACCGGTTTCTGAATTAACCATAAATTCCCATCCCTAGTATACATGGCAAAAGATTTTTGGTTGTAGTGTACATGTAAATTTTGTATGATATATTGGATGCATTTTTTTGTTTTATATACCGGTGCATTTGTATCAAGTTTAAAAAATAATAATCACAGAAGAACTTTATTTGGCAGCTTAGGAAACTACTGTATACCGGAAGAATGTGATGTTCTTTCATGTGTGTCTTTGGAGGTTTTTGGTCAAAAATCCGAATCCACAGAAGGCAGAGTCCTCGTTTCAAGTGCATTGCTGTCAAGTGCTGTTATTTTCTGGCAGCTCATGAATTTGCTTCAGGTCGAGAAAAAGTGTTTATTTAGGAATTTTCGAATGCTCAAAATCATTCAAGCAGGTGGAAAGATTTATTTTTACATGTTCGAACGACTTTTGGGTGCCAACATAATTTATAATAGAATACATATATTATATGTATTCTTATGAGTGCCACAAAATATATAAAATAATGTAAAATATATCTATAGAGCTTCTGCACCGGCGGCCATGACAGGGGGCAGGTTTTCTTATTTAAATGATGTGACAATGGAACCACAAAGCACCTACTCATGCTTGACACACAGTGACAATGTGACTGTCCCCTGTCATGGCCGCCGTGCAAAGGCTCTATTGTATACCTATTTTGTTTTTAACTGGACTCTGATGGACTCGGTTCAAATGGCTGAGTCTTTACCGCTTGGGTCCGAGTCCTGACTGGCCATTCCGAGTCCTTGAAAATCGGACTCGATTCTGGACTCGAGTCCGACAGTGCTACTGGAAATACCCTGAGCTCTCCCTGGGCATCTGTGGTGCCATCATGGCTCTTTTTTTCTTCTTTCAATCTTTGATATTTATTTGTCACAAACTGGTAGCAGCCAAGGAATTTCATTGATCTTGTCCAAAAACTGCGCATAGGAATGCGCAAAAGGATTGTATATGTACGCAAAAATGTCATTTTCCCCCAGTTTGCAGACAAAATGGTGGCGCCCAAAAGCATTATTGCAGTTGCCATTCTCGTTGACGTTCATATCTGCTTTTCAGTACGTGGGTAATTAATAATGTACATGTAGTTCATTGTACATGTACGTATATTTTGTAGTACATGTATGTAATTATGCACGGGTTGTCTTATTTCTTTGGTAAAGGTTATTTCTTGAAAAAAATTCAAATTGTCATCGAAAACAAGGGTTTCTGCTTTCTTTTGTGATAACATTTGCAAATGAAAAGACGTGTGACGTAATACAATGGCTCAGCACCAGAAACGAGGCTGCCGGTGTCAATTTGAAATTTTTCAATACTGAGCTAAATTTTTCCCAGTAATTACTTTGTTTTTTTAAGCAGATTCAGCTACATGTTATGATGTACATATAGTTTCATATTATTTTTAATTTTATTCATCATCACTGCCTTTGCAAATCGCACAATTCAGTCAGTACAGTACACAATCCGAAATGTTAATAGTTGCCTGCCTGAATAATTGAGTAGCAAGTACCAGTAGCAACGAGATTCTTTGGACAAACAGAATGGGGAAGTCAAGTGTGACGTGGGTTGCCATGGTGATTGGCTCTAAATATTGATTCAAGGACATTGCCAAAGCGCAGGAACATGGTTTAGTGATTTTAGTGTAGAGCCATTGCCTAGGCAACTAACAAAGGGTGACCTTATTCAGCAGTCTATTCCATTAAGTATAATGTACATGTAGCTGTGTTACATGTATGTAAGTGTAAGATGTACATAAATGTCTGTACCGTAAGTGCATACAGTACAAGTACAAGTACAATTTTGTAAACCATAAATTATGATGCACGTAGTTTGTTGTGTTTGTTTTACAGTAACATGTAGCTTATAATTTACAAATGTTCTAAGTTTGAAGCAAATGATGCAAGAAAGAAGCTCGGTGGACCTTATTCGCGTAGTGGTTTTCAACAATGCCAATGAATCACTTTTCTAAAATGTGAGCGGCTCCTTGGAAAGGTTTCAGACTAAATGCATGCCAAGAGGCCACATCGTCTATAAAGCAGTGCAGTGATTACACCAACCTTTTTGCTTCCACATCCAAATTGGGGATTGCAAATTTCCCGCTTTCTTCACATGGATAGTACATGTGTATTTGAGGGAGGTATTTTACATCGAAATCAAATTTTTGGAAAAATCTGGTCACGCTCCTTTAACTAAAGAATATTGACAACTGCCTTGTAGAAATTTCAGCCACATAGATGCAGTAATACTTGTTTAATACATGTAATTGGTAATAAATATTTTTAGCAAAACATTTTGTTTAAAAGCAGCCACTTTTTCGCGAACTGGGCAAAGAATAACGATTTGCCTACAGCTGCTTTTTGAAACCTTAAGGCCCGTTTTAAACGTCGTGCTTGTGACGTGTCGAAGAAAATTTAATTTAGTGCGACAGTAGCACGGTGTAAGCACGGCAGTGGTTCTCAAACGTCGAACTTAAATTCATCAAACATGGCGGATGAGTTGTGTGCACGTCATGGACATTGTGCACGTGCGTTTTCCATTCTGTCCATTGTAAGTCGCCATATTTATTGTTTTGATGCGTTTGTTGATTTCTTTGCTCGCATACGCGCTGAAGCATGCACATATTACTAATTGTGAACAAAATTGCGAATTAAATTCGACATGGCGGAAGCACAACGATTAAAACCACGCCGTGCTTATGCCGCACTAAATTGAGTTAGCACGGCAGCCCCTTTCGAGCTAAATTCTTCTGCCGTACCGAATTTAATTTGCCAAGCCAAATAGTTTCAAACGTCTTGCTTGTGTCGTGTCAAATTAAATTCAACTTGATTTTTAAAATTCGACACAGCACAAGCACAACATTTGAAATGGGCCAAAGTCATGCGCTAAAAATATTTCTTTGTCCATGCAGTTTCGCCCAAAATAGCTGCACCCAGAAGCCATTTTTGTGATGTCGTATCCACCTTTCATTATTCTTGTTCTTTGTATGAAAATATTGTACGATTTGCACTTGTTCAGTACAATGTCTTTGTTCCTTGAGTGTTTTTCTTTAATCGGCATTTCAACGCATGAAGTGCACTTTTTTTATGACATCTGGATAATTCCCTTTTATTGACAAATAAAGTACACCTTTTCATGCGACATTTCTTTGAGCTTCAACAGGGGGTTGTGTAAGAAAATGCTAATAATAATAGCAGAGCATTTACAAGGCGCCGTAGCCGCCATTATCACTGCCCTCAAAATTTCCTTAAAGGCAGAGGCTCGTCAATGCGCGCGTGAGGCCAAATTCGTGCCACGAAATACGCAGCTCCATAGCAAATTTAGCATATGGAGCTGCGTAATTCGTGGCACGAATTTGGCCTCACGTGCGCATTGACGAGCCTCTGCCTTTAATGTACAGTAAACTCTCGTTATAACACCCCCTGATATAAAGCTCTTCTCAATATAAAGCTCCTTTTTCTAAGTCCCAGCCATTATTCTCTGTGTATGATTGGTTATAGCGCTCTCTGGATGTAAAGCTCAAATTATTTCGGTCCCTTGAAGAGCGCTATAATGAGTTTACTGTAATACAGCCGAGCGGGCTAGTAAGTCGTACCCAAGACCTTGGTTCAATCTTCAAATCATGGGTTCAAAACCAGGCCTGCTCACGTCCATGGTGCGTTTACTCTTGGGCAAGGCACTTTGTCATGCGTTGCCTCTCTCCACCCAGGAGAAAATTGGTACCTTTGAGGGCAGTGAAAGAAGATGGGTTTGATTGGCTCATGACGCCTAGCAAGTTGCTGGGGTTGCCATATTGTAGAATGTTGTCAAAAGCCCAGTGACCAGGGGTAATAATAATGTAAGAGTGCCTTGAGCATGGATACGTGCGCCATATAAATTTGAATTATTATTATTCAAGTCCGAGTTTACTTTAAGTCTGAGATTATGTAATTCACCAGTTTATGAAAAGTACCATTAGACTTGAAATCAAGTCTAATATCCCCAGCTAATAAGGATTTCTGTTTAAAACTTCATAAAAGACAGACACCTGCCACAACAAAATAAATAAAAGCAAATATTTTCTTCCAAGGTTCGGATTATGCTTGGAGCAACCACGCCCAGTTAGGAAAACTCAATTTTCCACACAAGAAAAACATGTACAGAAATCCATATTTACATATTGTAAATTTCAGGGGGAGGGGGAGAGTCCGAAAAATGTTGAACCTTTTAAAGGTTTCAGGAGAGGGATTTTTAATGCATGGTTGTATCATGGAGGAAGGAAAGACATGGTTGTATCAACAGTTTGCGCGGTTATTTTGTCTGCAAAACATAATATAACCATGTACAGATCCGCACATTTCTTGAACAGCCACGCAAAATTTGGATATAACGACCCAGTTTTTGCGAGCCGCACACGTTTCCCGTACGCGTACCATTTCTAATGGTCCCTATAGACAGCCGAAGTGTGACGTGCGTTGCCATGGCATTTGGATCTAAACTATCGTGGCCGTCGGGAAAAGTACCATTGGAAAAGCACTGGGACACGGTTGAGTGATTTTTTGTTTAGATCCAATTGCCTAGGCAACCAACAAAAGGTGACGTATTCACTTCGGCAGTCTATTGAGAAAGTGCGCATGCGAGAGGTTTTTTACGTGTAATCATGGAGGAAGTGCCCAAATGTAATTCAATGGGGAAGTGCCCAAAACCATGCAAATGAGGTTCCCAAAAGTATGCAAATGTCCCAAAACTATGTTAATGAGGCGCGGTTATGCGCGTACGGCCTCCGTTTCTTATTTAGTTGTTAATAGAAATATGTGGTCAGGCGTCATCAGTTTGGTTTGTGATTCATGTGTGGAATATGTGGACTGAAAACCAGTCTATTCGTCGCGCATCGTACTTTAGATTGGTTCCCGATCCCTATAGATTGGTTCGCTTATTGCGAAAATATAGGGATCGGTAAGGGTGCACCCAAGTAAATAGGCAGAGATCTGTGCGCCGAGCTCATGAATATTTTGTATGCCCTCAAATTCTTCTTTATTAGGGAGAGTTTCGAGCTGAACGAGTGTGTTCTTGTGTAGAATATGACTATCGTCGCGATGTGGGGTATTTTTTTCTTCCAACTATAAACATTTTAAACACTGTAGCTTCTAAAAGTGGCCCTATTTTGCCCAGTAGCGTATGTGCCTTTGTTCCAAAATGGATGCTGGTCTGATTAGCAAGTTTCACTGTTGTAGGGATAGTTTTGTTTCAAATGGAAATTAGGGAATAAAAGTGACGGATTACCCCCATAAAATTGAACAGAATTAAAAAGATGAGACTTGGGCGGTCGGGTTGGCGTACGGGTTCTTTCCTCGCCCTTCACCTCTGGGGTCCCGGGTTCGAATCCGGGGCGTGTATGTGGATTGGGTTTGCAGTCCCTACTTGACCGCGTGGGGATTCCCCTGGGGCATTTCTCTGGGGGTTTTCCTCCCACTTCTAAAACTGCAACTCCTTCTTCGTCATCTCAAGTTGATAATATAGTATAGTTAAAGCTAAAACCGTATAGTTGATGGCATAAAGGGCCTTAGTTGCCGAAGATGCCATAAAATATACAACAACAGATGAGACTTCGGTGATTATTCTGGTTGTTGTCCTGAGAAGCTGAGAGAGTTGTGAGTATTTTAAAATGATTTTTGAAAATTGGGCATTTAGCATTGGTTCCTATGGGAGCCCTATTTACTGGGGTGCAACCGTAAAGGGCAGCCATGACGGGCAGAATTCTGCCCGTCACGTGGTTATTATTATTTAATTTTTTTTAGTAAGTGCGCAGTTTTTGCACTGACATTTGTAACTTGGCCGTGCGTGTCGAACATATCAAATTATGTAAATAAAGTTCGTTGCCTAAAGCAAAGGGCTTGGCCAATTTTTAAATATAAAAAACACAATGCGCACGCGCAAAGAAGCGCCATTTACCTGTCCTTATATTCTCCTGTGTGGAATATGTGGACGGGAACCAGTCTAATCGTACTTGTACTTCAACGAAAGAGGGCGCTGTAGCCGCAACAACGAAAACAAAACACATGAAACATAAACAAGCAATGGCATTTTAGCTATTTTCACTTTTCAAATTTCGCGGCATCTTTTAAGTTTTAAATCCGGTGTTTGGTGTCTTCTTTATTTCCACCAGTATGGGTTAAGAAGGGGATAGAAGAGCAGACGTGGATTAGCCCAGAGTTGGTAGGCTATAAATAATAACTTAGTAGCCTGTTTTTTAGGAAGAAAACGCTGTTTTTTTAAAGTCCCCATTTAAAAAAAGTGCACAGGCTATACCTGCATGGAGGAATTCCTCCATGGTAATACCGGCGGTAGTAGTAATTACTAGTATCACTATCAGTATGCACCTATCAATTGTGACTGCCCTCTGTCATGGCTGCCGTGCATAAGGTCTATTATTGGTATTTTTTTCATATACATTGAACACGGATTTGGGTAAATTTATATATTGGAATCGATAGCTTATTCAATTCTAAGATATACTTCCCACTGACACTTCCGTCGCAAATGTTGCATTTCTGAGATAAATAAATGATAAAATTACTGCATAAAGTAACGCACAAAATGACGCGGCGAGCGGTCTGTGCGTAAGCGCGACAACAGAGGGCGCTGCGCACGCGCGTGAATGGTTATCTTGTGCGTTAACTGAAGGCAATTTTTGAAGAAGAAAACGTGATTTTTCTACAGAAAAGCAACATTTGCGACAAAAGTGCAAGTGGGAATTATATCTTAAAATTACATTATGTGTCGATTCCAGGAGGTAATTTCCTTAAAATCTTTGTTCAATGTATACGAAAAAAATACCCTATTATTAGCCCATATGAAAACTGATTGAGGGATAGATTGAAGATTTATAGTGGTAGGCTACGCTATTTAACATATGTTTAATGTTTTTTGGTTCTACTTAATTCTCTACATTTTTTTGAAAGATGAAAACATGAGTGGCCCGGGAAACAGTTCACCTGAGGCAGTGGTGGCTACAACATCATCATCTTTTGAGGAGCAAGTCATCCTGGATTTACAGTAAGATACTCCATATCTTCAGTGCTTAAAAATATGCTTCACTAAGCCCGTTCTGTGTCATCAGAAAGAATTTGTGCACACACTTCATGTAATCTAGGGATTACCCGGTGTCTCTGGCTGTTGGCTGCCAATGGTGCCACCCACATATATATCTCGATGTTTAGGTGGAAGATACTTCAGGCGGCGATTTGAAGTTCATTAAACCCATACAAAAAATTAAAAAACGCATCCCTAGAGCGTAATTTCTCTCCTAAAAACAATTTCCCCTCATCTTTTGCTTCAGATCCCGTCTGACCAAACTTGCCCAGCAAAACAGGGAATCCATCTCCAAAGCCTTATCAGCTGCAGAAGCTAGCGACAGGGCATCTCCACCTTCCCAAACTAGCAAACAAGCAACGTCTCATCCCGAAACTGTCTCGGCACCAACTCCTCAAAATGCTTCCAGTCGACGTTCTAGCTCGTCCACCCTACCGTCATCCAGCACTGTTGCTAATGATATACTCTATCCACTGACACATAGCCAATCTAGTCCTGCCTGCACGGCCCCCTCCACTGACCCTCTAACTGTGTCCATCGTGGGTGGGGATGAGCGCCATGGACATTCAGCAGAGGAGGTTTCTATAATGGGCCACCCTAAGAGGGTACTTAAAGACATCACGCGACCTGAGCTTCATTTGATGAGCCATTTGGCAAACAGGTGAATAGCCCAATAGACCTTATGCATAGCGGCCATGATAGAGGGCAGGTTTTCATATTTAAATGATGTGACAATAGATCCACAATGTGCGTACTCGTGCATGGCGCACTGTGACAATGTGACTGCCCTCTATCATGGCCGCTACGCATAAGGTCTATTGAGTACTGATAGAGTACATTGGTAACACTATTAAAAACGATGTTATTTCCACTCGTAATTAAAATCCTATGTCGAGAAACTGCCTTGTATAAATTTTAACCACATACATGTAGATGCAGTAATACTTCAAAAAACCTGAAAATCCTCCCCCGCCCCCTCCCCCAACCCCGTCCAAAAAGAGAACCATTTCTGTGTTGGCTTTTAAAGTCATTTCCACTTGTTAACATAACAACCATGACTTATTCTTTGACAGCATTAATTAAGAAACCTGTAATACAAATGACTAGGTTTTCTGTTGATGCTGCATTTAGTGTATCGATGCATTTTCCTCAGGGAACTGTTGGAAAAACAGCTTGAAGACACAAAGGCCCGGGTCTTTCATCTTGACAGCAAACTTAAAGAGGTATGTCAACATGTCCTTCAACAAGCTTGAAATGAGCGCATATTTTTTTAATCAGTTTGGTTGTAAACGTAATTTTAACAAGAACTCGTGATGAGGAGGTTGAGTCCAAATTTCATTTCAATAAAAAAAGTAGGGACCGTTTTTTTGCACACAAACATACAAAAATGACAAGTTAATGTTGTTTCTATTATTTCCTTAAAGAACAGAGAAGCGTTTACAGAAAGTTCTCTGTCAAATGCAGCAGTGAAATTGAAGATAGGCTGTTAGACTCAACAGCCCTCTAATTTCAAAATCACAACAACAGTGTTTCGGGCAACCAAGGCAGCATTGTCAATCTCTGCGTATCATCACATCAAATTATTCTCTACTCATGATGCACGTGACACACGTTACAGTATACATGCAAAACACAAAAAGCACTAATGTTATACTACATGTACCTTATAAGGTTCTAATTATCTTCCTTTTGACGACCAGTGCAACGAAATCTGCGAACAGCAGAAACTACACTTCAGAACCGCCCTTGTCGACCTTCAGACGAAACTCAATAACACTATCGTTGGCAGGAAATCTGTGTTGGATCTCAGGTCAGTTTCCAACTGGTAATAAACCCCTTTATATCCATTTAAAACCACCATACCAACCTTATCCCAAATTATGCTGAAAGTGTAGTCTAGAACTATTGCCTTGAAAACTGGCAACAACAACATATTGTTTATACATTTAATAAAGGTTCCATGTCTAATGCTTACATGTCACCTGTCTGTACAGACGCCAGGAAGCCGAAAGTCAGGAGAGACTCGTCAACCAGCTTCAGAGGACTTTTGCTGATGTAGAGATCTCTAATCAACAACAAGCACAGGTATATAGGATTTTTGTGCAAACAAATACATGTTTTTTGTCTGTGGATGAATTGTAAAAATGTTGTCTGCAGACAACTTTTTTGTAAAAACCCACATTCAGTTGGCAATCATCTTCCACAAAAGAACATACATCATGGTTTGATGGGAAATAGTGCAAAACTAATGACCCTGGGGTGTTGGATGAATATTTATGAGGTATAGTCATTTTTACTGTGGGGGATTGGAAATTGTGACCTTGAAATACAATGTAATGCATATTCATATTAGTATATATTCATACGTTCTGAAATTTATACAAATTTGTCATTTGCATATTTTTTCTGCGCAAAGATATTTTGGTGGTTAGCAAAAACGAAATCCATTTTTTTGTAAAATCTAGTTTTTCTCCTTTAACAGGCCAGTTTTGCATTCTATACCCGCGCATGTAGGTCTTACAAGATGCCAGCAGTAAGATCTCCAGCCTTTACACCGAGCTGCAATCCTGCAACACCGCCCTCTCGCAGGTAATCACACTCACTGTCGGTCATGCCACCAATCGAGGGCTCACTCTCCACCACAAGACTAACTACTCCGGCCCGGTAGATTCAGAGCAAGTGATCGGGGTGCTGAAAGAAGTGCTTGAATACTACGAGAAAGAGCTAGAAAAGATGGAGAAAAAGATTGGGAAGGTGGAGATAAAACTGGTGGCGACTGAGGAGGAATTCACCTCAAAGTGGCAGGAGAATGGCGAAGAACACAAACAGACGTAAGATTGCTTTTCAGAGGCAAAATCATTTTTGGCCTGTCCTGGCACGCACATGCAACATGGGAGGAAACCACCACACAGGGGACGATAGGATGGATTATTTTTCTATTTTATCCAATAGGGTGACACTTTTTGCGTAGAAAGTTATGTTAGGGCGACACGGTCGGTTAGGGCAACAATTTGGTGTAGCCCCAATTTTTTGGAGGTTAAAAATAATTTTTTTAGGCCAAAAACCATTTTTATTAGGTCAAAAACAATTTTTATTAGGTCTAGAACCATTTTTCATAGGTCTAGAACCATTTTTGGAAGCTTTGGGTAGAGAAATTTGGTGAGAAATTGGGTAGAGAAATTTCGGTGGTCGTTCGGGAAAGGTTTCCCGTGGTGTCGACCGTTTGCAGCATTAAGAAAATTATTATTATTATTATTATTACTTCTTTCTGGTACTGAAACCAAGGATTCCTCAAAAGTGCCCATTGCACTGTCGCTCGTCGCAAGCGTGACGAAACCCATGAGGAGAAGATGATGAATTAGAAACAGCCAGAGACACCAGGGAATCCCCTTGCTCTTCATGAAAGAATACTCTGAGATCGTTAAAGTGCGTTACCTATTAACACACTGGACCAATGACTTTACATCCCTTCCAAAGGATGGAGCAAGTGTGTTTAAGTGCCTTGCTCAAGGGCACGGGTACAATATGATGACAAGATTGTGTGTGCGTGTGACCCCAATTTATTATAATACGATTACAATATGTATGTCGTGGGACCCCGGGCGTCGTTGAAAATATAGTTCATATCACAATCGTATCACAATCGAGTAATTCCTGAGTGACCCTGGCCTTGGTGTTGACCCAGTAACCTTAGTAAAGTAACTCTACTCGGGGACCTGGTGGGAAAATTTTCAGTGCTTTTGTATCAACTTTATTTCGCCCTTATCAGGTTACGAAAGTTTCGCGAGGAGCAGGAGGCGCAGTTAAGTGCAGCGGCAGAGAGGGCGCTGAATGCACGCAAGCAGACTCTCAGCCTACAGTCCCAGCTCACACTCATGCAGTAAGTAGAATCATGGTACTCTTCATAAAAAAAAAATCCATCGCCCGGCTAATATTAAAGGAGCGTGTCCAGATAATTTGTTGAGCCCCCATTTTTCCCATGGGTGTCGAGATTTTGATACTTTATCATGTCATATTTTTCTCATTACTATTCTAAAATTTTGCGCTCTCAATCTGTATGTTTTCAAGGATATCGTCAAAATGCCACTAATGTTTTCTAAACTAATTTATCAGTTCCATAAAGCAGTGCAGTGATTACACCAACCTTTTTGCTTCCACATCCAAATTGGAGATTGCAAATTTCCTGTTTTCTTTCCATGGATAGTATTTTGGGAAGGTATTTTATATGATTGTTACGTTAGAGCGAAATCCATTTTCTGGACAAATCTGAACAAGCTCTTTTAACTATCCACCTTTAATCCATGTTATATGTGTATACATTCACATAGAGATGTGAAAAAAATGTGACCATTGGGCTGTAAATTCTCTATTTCTTGCATAGGGAACAGATGCAGAAACAGCTGGACACAAAGACTAGTCATGTGACAGAGCTGCAAAATACACTACGAAAAACTCAAGAAGATGCAGAGATTGCCGCAAATGCCCTGCAAGCAAAGGTATCAGAAAAGTTTTCATCATACACACAGCTTTACGTTTCATACCGACTGTGGACATGCCTTTGTTCTCGCGTAGTCCAAAATGTAACTTTTGTTTTTAAAATTGTTTTTTTACCAAAATAAAAAATGGTTCTCTTCTAAACTGTTACCAAACACAAACTTAACCCTAAAGCTACCCCTCCCCCTCACCCTAACCGTATTTTTCAATCTTGGACAACTCGACTAGATGTGTGCCAGTCCACAATCCGTCACCTCCTCCTGCCAGGCATGTGAAATTTCCTCTTTTCAACGGTTATCCTTATTTGCTTTTGATTTTCCTCATTTTTACCAGTCTCTTTGTGTACAAAAATATAGACCGTATCGAATAGCTGCCATATTGTGGGGCACCTTTTGTTACCTAAACCGTTCAACAATGGAAGCACAATATGTGCAACCATGCATGTCCTCAAGGAACAAAGAAACTGCCCCACGAAATGGCAGCTATTCGATACGGTCTATAGGAGGTTTCCTTTCTTCCTTTTTTTGATGAGGCTGGATTCCTATTTTTATCTTTTCATTGGTTACTGCTTTACATCCCTGACCTGCTATCTGTGGATATCCTTTGTTAGCCAGTCCACAGTAGGTATGTAATGTACATACACATTGGCAAGTGATTTCTCTGTTTCGTCCTTCACCAACTCAGTGTGAAACCCTGTCATCTGATCTGAAGAAGTCGCAGCAACAGCAAACAACCACCGCAGAGGAAAAGAGCCAACTGCAAGATCAAGTTAACAGCCTTGAACATCAGCTACACTCCTCAAAGGTATTTGTTCACTTAATGCTCAGCTGAGTGTGAAAATAGGATGAGAATGCAATGGTTGTTGAAAAGCATAGTTCTGAGATTGCCTAATTAACCCCGCCCACTTGGTTACTGTTGCTAGGCCTCACAAGCAATCACAAAAATGGCGACACCACGCACGAAGCATTAAAACTGGCATGGAAAGCACAGATTCATTGGAGAAAACTCAAAGATATTTATGTCACCTCGGCGTGCGTAATGCACGAGTAGGCACTTCGTGGATCTATGGTCACATCATTTAAATATGAAAACCTGCCCCCTGTCATGGCCGCCAGTATATAGGGTCTATTGCTCAAGCTGTGCAACAATCTTGTGACAG
The DNA here is from genome assembly GCA_037783545.1 of Henricia sp. BOLD:AAB3569. Classification (NCBI taxonomy): domain Eukaryota; kingdom Metazoa; phylum Echinodermata; class Asteroidea; order Spinulosida; family Echinasteridae; genus Henricia; species Henricia sp. BOLD:AAB3569. The sequence continues at coordinate 295,201 of JBBELK010000004.1, forward strand.
TTACCCAAGCTATGCTATTTTCGAACGCAAACTATGCACTTATTGATGAAATTGGCAGCAGGAATTGGTTAAAAAAATTCAAATGATCCAAAAGAACAAATACACAATTGCAATATTAGTCAGGTGGAAATACAGAGGTTTAGATGCACGTTAAACATGAAATGGCTTGAACACTGGTCATATCGTTTGGAGGTCTCAGAACCCAGGTTTGAATTTTGGTCACGGCAAAAGAGTTAACTTGCCACGAAAGTCGCGTTTGTGGATTTTTGTTTTCATCTGTTTTAAGATTTCCTCAAAGTAACGACCAAGTGGTCAAAGCATTTCGTGTTCACATTTGCATTTTATGTGCATCTAAACCTCCCTGTTATTAAATTATGCTGACTCCCTTTCATTTCATCTGCACGATAATTAACAATTTAAAAATTCAAAACAGTCAAAATCCCTTTCAAATGTTATATTATTTTTGTTATTGGTAGGAGTCTATTGCCAAAGCAGAGATAGACATGGAGAGAATGCGCTTACAAAACGACAGGTTCTCCAGCTTTGAGGAAGAGTCTAATGTGAGGTTGAATGACGTGACGGCCAAACTAGTCACAAAGACCAGGGAGTGTCAACAATTAGGCAGGCTGGTGGAGGAGGTTAGAGAGGAAACTACAAGGGAGGCTGAGCAAAGGGTGGGTAGAATTCTGTCAAATGTGACCCGCTCTGGAAAATAGTAGCATAAGTTGCGACCATAAGAAAAAATCTGCGACAAATCTGTGCTCATTAAAATACAAAAACAGGGCACTCGAACTGGGGGTGACTTGGGGGAAAGTGGGGACAAGACGCGGGCAGAGATTTCCATTAAAAGTAAACGTTTTCTGTTTGAACATAAAGCGCGATGGGCATGGGCCACTTGACAGCGCCCTCACGCATTCAGGAATACGGTCTATTACGAGAGTTAAGTTTTTTACGCCACCTACCACACGTCTGACAGCAAGTAATGTCATGCGCGCACAACGGTATGCAAACACCGCATGCGATTGAATTGTTGTTCACAACAGTAAAGACGTATAAACCTTTAAGACATCCTAACTTTTGGATATTGCAAGACATTTTTCAATGTGTTGTAGGTAAGATGTCATAAATTCAGTTAGGACATGTGTCGCATCAGACTTAAGACGGTTATATTGATCACGTTCAAATGACATCACTTCCTACAAATCAGAATTTGAGCGTATTTGTTTTTGTGACGCGCATCGACTGCGCTGTATTTCATACAAATTTCGAGCAATGTTACAGCGTGTGCGTGCTCGTTTAGTATGCAGCAGCATTTTTTCCTACGAAGATGACGTCTGTAAACGTGATCAATTGCAATCAACCCCTGGTCTGTGTGAACTGATTTGTCGATTGCAATGTTCATGTGATAATAATATAAAGACAAGAATTGGTAATCTCTGTTTTTATTTGTTTTTGTCAGATTGTGGTTGCCAATGAAAATAACAGGCAGTGCATTACTTCACTGACCAACGACCTGACGGCACAAATCAACGACATGACTCACAAGTACAACATGACGTTGACAGAACTCGAACGCAGAGAGAATGAATTGCAAGAGATGCGGATATCCAACGAGAATGTGACACGGAACTTGACGATGGTCAGACAAGATATGCAGCAGTTGGGGCAGGAAAAATTGTGTGTGGTTCAGGCCGGGGAGGAAAAGGACAGAGGGGTAGAGAACTTGAGGATTGAGAAGGAACAACTCTTGGTGTTAGTTGAGGAGAGAAATCGTGAAATTAGTTTCCTGCAGAATGCCAGAGATCAGCTTCAAGTACAGGTATGGTGGGATTTCTTATCGGTTTCCAACTTGGGGCCTACTCTTGAAGGAAGACGTTATTTGTGCCTTTACGGTTCCCGCACAATTTCCTGCGCGCAGTCGGCGCACAGTGCATGAGGGAACCGAATTCTAGTACACCCTGCAGGAGCACTAAGTTTGATCGTGTACCAACAAATAGGATTTCGCAGGGAAGTGGAGCTCTCGACCACTTCAAACTCATAAAATGTGGCGAATTTGTGTTTTTGACACAAGTGTTACCTGGTAAGATAGAGCTCAGATACAGATTCAACCTACTGTATATCTGTTTTGAGATAATATCGGTGTCTAGGGGTAAAATAGACCGTATCGAATAGCCGCCATTTCGTGGGGCACCTTTTGTTACTTAAACCGTTCAACAATGGGAGCACAATATGTGCAACCATGCATGTCCTCAAGGAACAAAGAAACTGCCCCACGAAATGGCGGCTATTCGATCCGTCTATACTGACTCGATTGCCATGAACTCATGCTCACACTATGGCACGTGACAATTAGTGTGCACGCCGCGCTGGCTGTACCTACAAGACTCCCACGCACTTGCAACTTGCGCACGGCGCCTGTGCATGTGCACCGAACTCGTGACAATCAAATAACAAGTATGGCTAATGTTGAAATCAAGAGAACATTTTCAGGCAATCTGAGACTTTGTATAAGGCTGCTCATTGGCACTAGAGATTGGAGTATCATGAAAACAAAAATCTATTGCTGAATTAGGTCTTTTGGTTCAGGTCCAAGTCTTTCCCAGATCAAGTCTCAAACTCTTTCATTCAAGTCCAAGTCAAATCTCTAACTTCGAAATATTGAGACTGAAATGCGACTTAGATAAGTTACAACCAATGCTAGAATGTCTTTGAATTTACCAGGTGAGCGAAAAGGATGAACAATGCACTAGACTACAGGAGCAAACCTCGGGCATAGCACAGCTGGCTGAGGTGACGCGGAAGGCTGGAGATGACTGGAAATGGGAACGATCACAGATGAATGAAATGCTGGAAAAACAAGCTAAGGTACAACAGTGGTGTAGTACACTACTCAAAATAAGTTAGGGATATTGTGGGCTGTAAGCAGATATTTTATCAGTGTTTGTAGTCGAGTCACCAAATTTTCGAGTCTTAAGTCATTAGCCTCGAGTCTGAGTCATAAGTCACTTGTTCGCCAAATTAATGAAACTAAATCTGCTGTAGACTGCTGAAGTGATGTGCCTGTAGTACGGATTATGTCTTTGTCTTTATTACAAGGAGCTGCAAGACTTGAAGATGCTTCAGGAAGGTCTCAACAGGAAGCTAAAAATACGAGAGAAGAGACTGCGGAATGTCGAGGAGGAGAACAAGAAACTGCAGGAGGTGGTGCAGGGTACAACTCAAGAGTCTGAATCTGTCGTCAGGAGTAAAGAAGAACTGAGGAGTGAGCTACAGCAGACCAAGACACAGGTAGGATTTGACCTCGTTCTCACTAGAGGGTCATTCCATGAAGTTGGGATACGGCGTCCCCTGTTACATCGGATACCTTTTTGCCCTATATTTTTAGCCTTAAGAATACCATTAGTAAATAGTACCCAGAAATACCAGCGGTTCAATGAGATAATTTCAAAGTCTCTTATTTGTAACAAAATATAGGAGCATCAGTCAACTTAATGGAATTTCATGCCAATGCAGGTGTGACATTCGGTGTTTTTCAACCGATTTCTTTGAACCACATACAATTTCAAGTTAGAAACCCATAAATGTAGATTACAAATGATTGCTTAGATCGCGAACTGTGTGCTAATGTCAAATTTAACAAGATCACTCTTGGGGGGAAAATGAGATCAATTGATGTAACCATCATTTTGTCAAATAATTCAAAATGGCTAAACTCCATCAAGACTGAAGACTTAAAAATGATCACAGAACAGGCAAAGCAACCATATTGTGTAACATCATTTAAAGATGTCATATTGCTGCTCACTTATTGGCTATTTTTGTTGAAATGAAGAAATGTCACACTATTGTGTCCCAACTTCATGGAATGCCCCTTCAGAAATCGCTTTGTTCAACAAAGATTCGACAAAAAGATTTCCTGATGTGAACGCACGCCTCTTCATTCGACGATGATTAGAAACGCTTTATTTGATGAAGCAAATAGCCAACGCTGTAGGACTCGAGTCCGGACTCGCCCAATACCCTGTTGCACATGACAATCTGTAGGCAGCGACGTCATTAGAGAGACGTCCATTGATTTCACAAATTGTTTGCTTTGACAGCTTGATCTCTCGACCATTGAAATTGAGAAATTAAAAGCTGAGAATGTGGAGAAAGAACAGAATCATCAAAGGGACATCAGCAAGCAGATGACCCAGATACAGAGTCTGCAGAGGGAGGTATGGACAGCACACACGACCATTCAAGCTACGACGACAATGGATGGCAAAGGTAGGCCTTGTGTACTAACATTACATACCTACTGTGGACTGGTGAACAAAGGATGTCCACAGATTGCAGAAGGACGTGACGGATTGTGGACTGGCACACGTCCACCTTCGAGTTGCCCAAGTTTTAAAAATAGTGTTAGTGTGAGAGAGGGAGGGAGGGGCAGGTGGGGGAGTAGCTTTAGGGTTAAGTTTGTGTTAGGTAAAAGTTTAGAAGAGAACTGTTTTGATTTGGGTTTGTATTTTGAAAAAAAAGTGAGTTTGGAACAGTTTTTTTAACTACACGAGAACAAAGGAATGTCCACAGTCTGTATAAAACCTTTCGAACAAATCAAAATATTTAAAAAAATATACTAAAAAAAACAAAAGACATTCTGTTAAAGAAGTGCAACTCATATGTTATTGTTATAGAACAAGAAAAGATTACTAAAGTGAAATCATTCGAATCGGCCATTCAACACCGGCTAGCTCGATGGTCAAGTGGTTAAGACGTCTGCTTTGTTTGCAGGAGGTCGTGGGTTTGAATCCCACCCGAGCACGCTATGAAGTTTTTCATAGTGTCTCGAGAAAGCACTAAGTATACAGTGCTAATATACGTCGGGTAAGGGCAAAAACAAAGCCTAATTAACATTTACTTTATTCCCACATTTTGGCAGCTGTCCAAGTAGCGGAGAACATGCAGAAAGAAGTAACAGCGAAGCGCGGTGAGATCGATGCACTCCAGACAGAAATCCACTGGTTGAAAGAGTCTTTAGACATTACCAAGAAGGTAAACATTTTGGCTGTGGACAGAGAGATCTAAAAACTAAAGACAAAAGTGACACATAGTTTCATATAAATAAACTTCTGTGATATTAAAAATTGTTAATTATCCATTGGTAAACATTTTTGGAAATTGGTAACATTATTATTACTTGTGGTACTGAAACCAAGGATTCCTCAAAAGTGCCCATTGCACTGTCGCTCGCAAGCGTGAGGAAACTTATGAGGAGAAGATAATGAATGAGAAACAGCCAGAGACACCGGGGAATTCCCTTGCTCTTCACGAAAGAATGCTCTGGGATCTTTAAAGTGCGTTACCTAACACACTGGACCAACGGCTTTACATCCCTTCTGAAGGATGGAGCAACTGTGGTTAATTGCCTTGCTCAAGGGCATAGGTACCACGGCCGGGTATCGAACCAGCAACCTCAAATTTTCACCTGGGTATTGCAAGTCAGTGACTTAAACCACTTAGTTATCCCACGAGCGCAAGTGTATTCAGAATACGGAATAATGTGTCTGCGTCCATATTATGTCGGGTTTAAATCCGTTAGAAAATTAAGACATGTTGTTTTTTTGGACACATACTACCAGCGACAAGAAAAACTTGAGTCCATATATGTAGCAGTGCTACATACTACTGGAACTTAACCAAACATTCTGCATACTTATGCTGATTTTGCAGGAGAAGACAGTCATGGCCGGTGAGCGAGACCACTACCGAGCGCAGGTGTCTGAGGCCAGAAGGAATAATGACAACTTGAAGAAAGAACAGGAGACAATTAAAAGCAAGAAATCGGAGCAAAGTTCCCTGGTTGCAAAACTGGAAGACACTCTGAAAAAGGTGCAGTGTGAAATTAGAATAAGAACAAAGTAGACCATTTGGATATATGTATAGAGGAGTCATCTTACAGTGTCTTTGTTCCCATGCAGCATAGGCCCCTTTCACACATTCACGGATGAGACGCTGGATGGCTGGTCTGGCACCATCCGTGATGATCTCTGAGCACCGTAGAGAACCCGGCTTGACCTCCGACTGCATCCTGTGCCATATCCGGCCTTGTCAAGCCGGACGGGCGAAACATTAGCATATTCAGTTTGTCTCCCCGGATCTCTGAGAAGAAAACGATACGCGTTGACGTCAGGAGCTACCGGGAAGAGACCCTAGTTATCCGTCTTGCCCACCGTGCTTAGATCGGCTTTGATGACGTCACAACATCTTTAATAAAACATTGAATCACCCCGGATGTCCGAAATTTCTCGACAGGAATCGTCCGGTTCCGGCATCCGTGAACTCCAAGAAGGATCCGCGCAGGCACCATCATTCTCTCTATCATTAAAGCACCAGACATTGTTAAAAAAACACATGCGCATGGGGTAATTAAATACCAAAATCCCAGTCTAATAATCATTTGCTTTTCGATATTTTAGGCCACTGCAAAACATGCAGAATGCAAAGCAATCATCGAGAGGCAGGAACAAGACATAGCAAGGCTGAAACTCGAACATCAATTAGAATTAAAGGTCGGTACCAGACTATTAAGGTTTGTTTTAATAGAAAAGTTGTCAAAATTGTTACCGTTCTACAGAGAGTATTATTTTACAGTGCATGTAAAGTTGTACGCTGCCCTCGACCCCCTCCCTTTTTCTACTCTTTGTAGTTCCGTGAAAATGTTGACAACTTTGGACGGGCCCTTGATCAATGTTATAGAGGTGTGTCCAGATCACATTTTTGAACACCCACATTTTTTTCCCATGGGTCCTGCATGGGTGTTAAGATTTTGATACCATATCATTTGTCATATTTTTCTCATTACCATTCTGAAATTTTATGTTCTCAATCCGTATATTTTCAAGGATATCATAAAAAAAGTACAGTAATTACACCAGCCTTTTTTTGCTTCCACATCCAAATTTGGGATATTTCTTGTTTTCCTTCCATGGGGAGTATATGATTCTTAGGTTAAAACGAAATACATTTTCTGGATAAATCTGACTGGTTGTTTTTTCTTGAATTTTTTTAAAGCTTTCCTTGCTTCTTTTGTACCACTTGTTTAGGAGTTAGAGAGGGCCAAGAATCACCTCAGCCCCAAGCTAAATCTTCCTCCGGACCAGCTTGGTACATCAACCGATAAAACAACATCCATGGCCTACAGCGTCAAAAGTTTGCCCAAAAAGGACAACGAAGCCCAAAGCATTCTGAACAAAATGAAAACTAGCGATGAAGCATTCACGCAAACACGCACTGAAACCACTCGGCATGCTGAAACTATCACCAAAAAGCAACATTCCAGCAAAGAGCAGCAGCACGTAGACTCGTCACAGCCTGCTGTGCATTTGTTGCCAACCACTCTCGGAGCTGCAGTACTGGACCAGGTTATACAGACCTCGCGTCATGAACACCATGAGACTAAGACAAGTCTAATGGACAAACAGTTCGCCCTGAAAGACGACCTGACTCGGAATGAATTGACGGAGTTATTGATTGATATGTACACCGTAGTAAAGGGTCGACCAAGGGTGCCCAGAAAGTCCCACACTTCCACAGGGTAAATATATGTTTTCAATAAAATATTTATCATATTTTTCTCATTACCATTCTGAAATGTTGCACTCTCAATCCGCATATTTTCAAGGATATCGTCAAAAAACCACCGATGTTTTGTAAACTAATTTATCCATTGCATGAAGCAGTGCAGTGATTACACCAACCTTTTTGCTTCCACATCCAAATTGGAGATTGCAAATTTCCTGTTTTCTTCTCATGGATAGTATTTTATATGATTGTTAGGTTAGAGCAAAATGCATTTTCTGGAAAAATCTGAACAATCTTCTTTAATTGGAAAACCTTCCCCCAACAAATTAAAGCATGTACCACTCAAAACCACCACATGCCGAGCACTTTTATTGAATTTATAAATTGTTTTTATTGATTTTTCATTGGATAAGTACACCATAGTTGCTAATGGGTTCAACCCCAAATGCCATTAGCATTTTTCTTTTGATACAAATGTGGAAAAATGTCCATGAGTTTGGGAAATCTGGATGCAGTAAAAAACAACTTGGCTCCACCGGGATTTGAACCGCGGACCTTCTGCTTAACGTGCAGATACCCTAACAATTGAGCTATGAAGCCAACTGGTGGTCACAAAACACAGTATTGCAGTTCCTCAGTGATTGGGATTGGCCATCACGTGAGCTTAGCAAGCCCTACAGAAGGATAGACCCTTCAATGAGATAACCACCCCTCCTAGAGATCACAAGATATGACCCGAACCCCTGCCCGGCTTGCCCCATTTATTAAGTGTGAATTAGGGATAATGACTCGGGGACCGCCAGGGTGAATTAATTTGATACAAATTTGGACAAATGTCCAATCATTCTTTTTTTTAACAGAATCCCAGAAATAAGCAAGAACACAAGAAAGGAACCAGGGTACGACCCTATGCCGTCAAAGCAGTACCAAAACACAGGTTTGCTTTAGTAAAACCTTTCTGGGTTGCACATGTATCTGTCATTAGATTTTGAAAGGTTAAAAAGCACAGGCTCGTCAGCAATGTGCGCGCGCGCCAAGATGTCTTCTGTTAGGGTTGAATCTCCTCTTTAAAATGACACCCTGATCATGTCATTATGTTTTTGGTTGACCGAGCAGTGACCAATGTTATGCAAGGGTCTAGTTTGGGATTTGCGCCACTTTCTTTAAGGGCGTCCAGTGGCCTGAACCACGGCATAGTCTGTTTGAGCAGTAAAGTGTCCATTGGCAAAGCCTGGGGGGGGGGGGGGGGGGGGAACCTAAACGGAACACATTCAGCACTACATGAGAATGCAGCGATGTTTTGTTGAGTCGAAGGGGAACTGGTCGATACAATTCAGCAGGCCCTGTTGCAGCACATCAGCCATAGATGCAATGGTTTAGGACTGGCCCCAACCACGTTCAACAAAATTGTCTTGTGGTACCCTTACAGAATTATGAGATAACATCAACTTTCTTGCGATATTCAGAGGCGTATTAGGCCACTGGACACCATTAAAGAAAGTGGCGCAAATTCCAAACTAGACCATTGCAGAGCATTGGTCACTGGTCCGTCAACCGGAAACATGACATGATCAGGGTGTCATTTTAAAGAGGAGATTCCGCCCTAACAGAGGATATCTCCCTTTGATTCATATGTTCTCTACTTTAGTTACAATTAGCAATAATATATCGGTTTCTTTCTTCTTTTGTTTTCGTTATTACTGAATGTTCGTTATTTCCGAATGTTCGTTGTTTTGGTGTTCGTTATAGCGACGTACTACTGTAAGACGACGACACCACTGCTGACTTCGTCTCCAGTCAAGGACCAACCCCCAGCGTCCCCCATGACTGACAGTGGTCTATCCTCATTCCTAGGAGCCTTCAGCCCAAGGTTCGAGCTCATTCCCGAGGCGGACTTCCTGCCAAGACCTTCATCACCCGTCTCCAGTCTGCTCGGTGTCGGTCGTCCCTTCAGTGCCGATGACAATGTTCATCAAAGTAGGGAGAGCAGTTGGAATAATAATGGCCATGCGGATCCCGTCGTCACCGTTCCATTTGAAAAAATGGCAAGGAGTATTCCAACCGCCATTGGTGCTTGTGATGACACAGAATCTGAAAACTGTCTTCAGTCTTCATCAAGTGAGCTTGTAGTTTAGGGGCCGTCCACGGTAGCTAACATTTTCACAGTTCTACAGAGAGTAGTATTTTGCAACAATGTGTATCGCCACCAAGTGGTTCTATAGGAGGGGCCATTTTCTGAAAGAGTGGTCGACATCGGTGTATTCATCGCATAAACAATTCAGATTTGATTTGAAAATGAATACCTGATTTAGAGGTTGAAGTTTATTTAGGAAGCCTAGATTATTTAAACGCTCAATTCGTTCTCTTTTCTCAAGAATAGACAGCAAAATAATACACTTTATCACACTCGACTTGATTACATGCCTACAGGTACAGGAGATATGAACAAGAATGCACAGCAAGAGCATGTGAAACTCCTTCAAGACAAGCTGCAGAGACTGAGCCGACTTGGGAATCACCTGCAGAAAGAGAACAAAGGTACACCAGTATGTCATTTGATCGGTGCATTATTGTGAGTAGTAGACAGTTTCGGCATCTCAGTTTAATGGTACGTGTTCGCAGACGTATCCGTGTGACATAACACTAATTTGGTGTAAACAAGTCAAGATTAATTTTATACGTACCGCTCCCGTGTCAAACGGCTCCCATACGTTGTCCTACGTGTGGCTGATCCGCATCACGTACGAGGAGACCGCATAAAGTGATGACGTCAAAGCTGAAAATGGTACGGATGCGTATACGTGCGCGGATTTTGAGCTTACCGAAACTGTCTAGTGTATAATGGTTGGGACTATACACACTTCAAGTCCCGTCTTTTCAATGCAGTCTTGTAAAATCTGTAAACATATTTTCTGCTTGAAGGGCTGTCCAAAATTGTCAACATTTTCGTGGTCGTACAAAGCGTATTTTGTGGTACTGCAGTGCTTTTTTTCGGGGGAGGGACGGAGGGGAGTAGGGTAGGGGAGGGGGTCTTGAAAAGTACTACTCTCTCTACGACTAAACATTTTGACAGCCTCCTGGTAGAATTTTATTTTGTCATTTTGAGGACCAAATTGTATTTCAGCACAACAGAAACCTAAGACTGGAACAGTCTTGGCCAGAACAACAAAAATACCCTACACGACTGCAAGTTTCAGCATAGACTCGTTTTACAATTAGCTTGAACAAAGTTACTTACGTGACTACTTGACTTGACCAACACACCTGTCTTGACTTGACTTGGGACTTGACAGAGGGGGACTCATTACGACCCTGCATAGAGGAGCCATCTTACAGTGTCACTGTCCCCCCTGCAGCTTACTGTTGTGTTGTCACAAGATTTAAACATTAGGGAAACCTTCCCACCATTGACATGGGACCCCCAAACACCAAGTTGAAATTCAATTCAGACTCCCTGCTTTCACATACATGTACAGTCATGTATATGAACTCTTTGCCCACTGATTATCTTAATTTGTCCACTTTTTCATCAGATATGGCCACTCTGATCAAAAAGCAAGATTCTCGACTCAGGAAATGCAGGAAACAGGAAGAAAGCGTTCAGCAACTCGTCAAGAAAGCCAGATAAAATTATTTAAATCGCACCCATTTCTAATGTCTTTTGATTATAAACTCACATCCAAATTCACATATAAATCTGTTTTCAATACTGGAGAGACTTTTTCACCAGGATCATAACTCTGTGCAATGCCAGTTATCTTCTCTCAAAACAAAACAAATATCTTAAGACAGATCTAAGAAGATAACCTAAGCAACAAATAGTGCAACAACATACCTTGAACGTATGTAACATAGGACACATACTTTTTTTGGTGTCCTTGTTACATACGGTATATTGGAAATTTGCACACAGGGTTCTCTGAAAGGTATGTTGTGGCACTATTTGTTACAGTTCTTTAGCTGAAGTTATCTACTTAAATCTTTTGAGAGAAGATGAATGACATTGTACAGAGATATAATCCTGGAGGAAAAGGTCTCTCCAGTATTGAAAACAGACACATATAGTCAGTGGACTTTAAGGAGCGTGTCGAGTTCACATTTTGAACTCCCCTATTTTTCCCCATGGGTGTCGAGATTTTGATACCATATCGTTTGTCATATTTTTCTCATTACCATTCTGAAGTCTTGCGTTCTCAGTGCGTATATTTTTTCGGGATATCGCCAAAAAACCAGCGATGTTTTGCAAACAAATTTATCCGATTCCATAAAGCAGTGCAGTGATTACACCAACCTTTTTGCTTCCACATCCAAATTGGAGATTGCATATTTCCTGTTTTCTTTCCATGGATAGTTATTTTGGGGAGGTATTTTATATGATTCTTAGGTTATAATGAAATCAATTTTCTGGAAAAATCTGAACATGCTCCTTTGATTATGTCAGAAAGTGTTTACAGTTGGTTCCCAGACTCGGGTTCAAGATTGATCCTGAGATAAGCAGTCGGTGATCTTCTCTGATGCTGGATAAACCTGCGTTCACACCCGAGTCTTATCCTGATAACACTTAGCAGGATCTGATCTTTATCAAGCAAGAGGATCAAAACCAAAAGCATTATTTTACACTCGGTTTGTGATACCTGACTCCATCCATGTGTTTCTGTATTGTTTGTGCTCCATTGGTCAACCTTTAAACAGGTTTCTTGCAGAATCGATTCAATAAAAATGCCCGTTTGGAAAGATTATCTATGCAACCACTGAAAAATTCTGTTTTTTTAATAGTAAAATGTGACATCCTCTCAATTTGGCGTTTTTATCACCAAACTAACATGTTTACAGATCATAAGGCAAGTGCATGGCAATCCGTCCGCCTGTTTATATCGTACAGTAAAACAACATTTTGATCCAACATGTGACATGCACATTTTAGGCCCCTAATTCAGGGGTTCAAGATTTATGTACACCCTTTAAATATCTCCATTCATCGAAAAAATTTTGATCAAAATTATGACAACGAATATTCATGATACCCATTTTGAAAGTTTTATTTAGTACAAATTGATGCTGGTGACACAAAAAAAACGCCTGACAATTCACCGTGAAAGTACATTTTACCCACTGGTACCCAAATAAAAATAATCACCAATGCAAGAAATGGCAAGAAAATATCAAATATGATAACTTACAGGAATGATCCTGGTTTCATAGCGAAGTTCAATCCTATGGTTGGAAATTGGCAGATACTAAGATTGGTGAACTGGTCCACACAAACCAAGAGTTCTCAATAACAAACAACCGTGGCCCTCTGCCCGGGAAATTTAAGCGCAGACTAACCCCCAACATATATCTGCCAATTTCCAAGATGACATTTTATTTAAAAAAAGCCAACCAATAGAAAGCACACATTAGCCAATCCTTCCAATGAATTTCTTTATCAATGTGTGATGGCCCAACAACCAATCAAATTCAGAACGGCTCGTCTTACTTCTAATTAATAAGGCGTGGCAGCCTATTTTGCCTAACGAAAGACATACAATGGCTCCAAAATGCCAAGTTACATTTTTTTTTATACAAACTGCCCAAAATCTGAGGTTAATTCATTTTTCTACCCAGTGCTCATTTAAAACTATCAACTTGAAAATTGGCCTCAAATTCCAGGTAGGTCGGGTTACCGTAAACACACCATTTATTTTGTTTGGCCTAACTGCCTTCAGGGTGTGCAATGTTTCCTAGTCAAATTTGACAAGTGTTTTTACAGTGTAAGCGGTGCTCTATCTTAAAATTCACCCACAGATACACACTGTGTCTGACAATTTATTTCCTGCGATTAGTAGCAACAATACAAAATATGAGTATTTTATCACTATAAAATATGCAAGCCCTTGTCACTGTCCAGGAAAAACCAGATTTGTGAAAAACAATTCACGTGATAACAGTCATTTGAAAAATTTAACCACACCAATATCCCTATTTCTGTGACAAGGTATTTCTGTCTCCGTCATGCAGATACAATTGTCTAATCATTGTGAAGCTCCGACAGGATGCCCAGACAGCTCAGTTGGTAGAGCAGTTGGCCATGTATGCCAAGGACCTGGGTTCGAATCCCAGTCAGGGCATTGCAAGTTTCTAAATTCATCTCTAATCATATAGAAAACCATTCAAGTGGAATGTACACCCAGTGTTCTCCACTAGCTGTTTTGTACGATATAATTATACATGTAAGTATGACATTTTGAAAATCGCTGGGGAACTGGAGATCTGTCTCCACATTTTCAAATCTACTAATATATTGCGTTTCATTTCAGATGCGCTGTGTTACGGCAGACGCAATTACAACAAAGTTGATGTCATTCATGGAGGAGAACCAACTTGAAGTTTGGAAGATAGCTGGATTCGGAAGCGACGGTGTCATGGTCAGCAAAAAACAATGGCATAGCCACACAGCTGATGAAACGTGCAAAGCCAGCGACTAGCCTTTTAGGACCAAGCTTCAAATTAATTGATTAAATTAAGCAATACCTTTTTGCCTGACACCGAGTGTTCCGTTGTGGCACGCGAGAAGCGCAGGTCGACATAAATTGAACTCCCCGTCGCGATTGATTTCAACTGTATCTGTTATATATATAGAGCTATAGATAATTATTGACAATTATGAAGATGGGTTGGGTCTTTCAAGAGAGGAAACCAGAGTTGAGTGGATATCCCTACACAGTAACATAGTGAAACACGCGGAGAGGTACGGCAAGCTACCAGACGCCCCGAAGATCGTCTCCAAGTCCTAGGCCTACCCGAACCTGTCAAAAATGGTAATGGCTTCACTTGTGATCCCAGCATCAACGGCAGGCACGTCATATTCAGGCTATATAGCAGAAGACGCTAACGAGGATTATATAGCATGTACGGTTTCTGTATGCACATGGCGTATATTGTCTACTGATCCGGGCCAGGTCGTTCTACACATATGGCTCTGCTTCACAAACAAGACAAACTTAATGCTGATTAAAAATAATAAAATTGCTCTATAATGGTAAGTACATGGCCGACTCCAGTGCCAGCCTTAATTGGAACACTGGATGGACTCAACGTGAAGACAAACAAATCTTCATTGATGCGGTTATTCTATAGCAAGTGATGTTCAAAATGCTGATGTAGAGCAGGTCAAACCTGCCGAAACCTGAAGAAAAGAAATTGATGCACAGAAGTTCACGAAAGATGGACTTAAGGATAATAATAACGTGCTTGAATTCCTCACTGGATTGCCTTCCTCCCCAATAGTGTTGTTGATTGTGTACACATTTTTGGAACCTTCCATACAAGTCAACATGTCATAGTGCACCGTCTAAATTCCAACAAATAATACTTGTTCTGATGAGACTAAAGCTTGCCTTGCAATATCAATGTCAAGAAAACTGAAGGAAGATGTTCAGTCTAACAAAGACGAGACCAATAGTATACCATACAAGATTTGAAGAACAAACTTCTTACTTGTCAAGACTAGAAGGACCCCATTCCTACTCGAGTAGGCAAACGGATCCACCCTAAAATCAAAAAGACATCAATATGTACCTGGAAGAATTGGAACCGTGGTACGGGACCAGGCAGCAAAAAAAATCTCACCGGTCGGTGAAAGTAGTCTTCACATATATTGTAGAGCTCCCTTGCACATTCACTAAATCACTGGTGGCATTGGAGAGCATCACTGACATCACAACCGAGGACAGTGAAATCGCCATAAGCAATAGACTGAAGGATATATTACACAACCACCCTCCCCCATCAGGGCAGTAAGCTGTAGTCAGTTATCATTCCTAAATTACTGTGACAAACAGTTACATCCATGCATCATTGCACCAGGATATGAACTGAATGGATCAAGACTAAAGATTCATGTCGGCCAGGGAAAACTGTACATACAAATAACTAACTTCAAGCAGGTAAATTATGGTTTGATATTCATAACCATGAAGATTTGTTGTATGCAACATGTATATCAATTGTAAAATCACCCCGGAGTGAATGTGGGCAATACCGCGACAACATGGCAGAGTATCTTGATGTACAGGAAAAGAGGAACACATCAAGATGCTTGTGTCGATGGATCGATCGGAGTCTCTTGAGGGGAAGTGAACGACTTAGACCAGTGAGCCAAGAAAGAAGTTGACCAAAAAAAAAAGCTTGACGACAAAAAAAATGAACTATGATCTCTTTGTTCGTGAAGGTACCATAAGTATCACTGGTAAATAAACAAAAAACAAATACGTGTGCATGATACATCAAGGACTTGTCATCTAAGCGCTGCTAGGAATACATGCCTGTGGGCTAGCATCTGCAGTTAAGGGAAAGGGCAAAGTTAACCCCATAAAACTCTTTCAAGCAAACCCAACACTGGAAGAGATACATCCACCCAAATTGGGGAGAATAGGCAGATGACATTTTGCAAAGCGAACTGGAAGAGTTCATGCACCTGCTGCATGTATTCCAGACAGAAGTAGCGGATCACAAATGTAAATGGATCGAGGTGGGACATGATCAAAAGGAAAACTGCACAGGCTAAAGTTTGCTTTGACCAACACGGCAGAAGGGTCAACTACAAGGTTGGCATTTGGTAGAGAGCAGCAAGCCCATGTCTACTCATTCCAAATCCATGTTGTGAGGGCCACGCATTGACCCGCGAAGATAAATCATTATTTCCCAAAATCTCCAATATCAGAAGTGAAGACCTATCAACTGGTCTTGATAACGCTATCAAGTATAATGTCAGACAAAAGGATGGCTAGTATTTTTTTGCGTCAAACTGCATCAGTATTAGGCTACTACTACCAAGTGCAAGTTGCAATGCATTGCTCTGGACGCCACCTCTGTAAATTTCTTTTGTGAACTCGGAATGAGTACATGTATGTAAATCTCAATGTACCTTATGATAAAGATCGGGTTGAAATTTATTCTTCTTCATGTATTTGAAAAATGTGCACTTGGAACACCTGCTACATGTACCAGCACTTGCAATGCTCATTCATGGACATTTGAAAAATCACAGGACTGTACAGAAAGACGGAAATCAATCATCAATGTCCTCTAACTGATGTGAATGCCCAAATAGGTAATCATAAATTCACTGGAGTTGTACGCTCGATTAAAGACACACTTGTGTCTATTTTAATTATTTCATCAAAGGCCCATCTTTGTGAAAATTAAACTGAGCAGAGACGGGACAACTGCAGGAAATAAAGCACCTTGTCAACTTGTCATTTACAATCATTGGTGAAGATACCTGCAAATCTGAACAAGGAAATTATTTACTTGCCATTGTTAGATGTCCGGAAGACAATGAATGTATTCAGGTTACCCTTGGAGACCTTATCAACGAATTTGAAAGCTTAACATCAGTTGAAGTAAACGGCCATTGTATTCAAGTTGACAAGTATTTTTTGTTTTTCAACAGACCACATTTGGAGGTCTCAACGAAGTAAGTGACAAATCCTTTGCTGAAATGAGAGAGAAATTCAAGGATGTTATCGACCGTATCCAAGTGTTCATCAACCGACAAGAACAAGAAGTAGCGGGCCAGTGAGTGATATGGACAACCGTACACAGGGGAGAAAGTTCCAGGGGAAAAAGCTTCAAGATTTAGAACAATATCTTCAAGAACTGTCTGTTGTAGGCTTTAACTCGGGCAGATACGACCTGAACATCATCAAGAAGTACCTGTATGCGGAACTGAAGATTAACGACCCTGTGCAAATGGTAATCAAAAGAGGTAAAACTTAAATGGCCGAGAAAAATGCATAATTTCAGCAATATCAGTGCCAGGATTATCGCTAAACTATCTTTTCTTGACACTCCCCGAAAACATCTCGTACAGCCTGATAGACGAAGCCAATAAAGATATGTACTACCTACCGACGAAACACATCATCGGAGGTCCATCGATCGTCTTTCATGGATTTCACGAAAAAGGAAAAACAAGAACGTCATTGGTTTCAATGCAAATGCCCTTTACCTCTGGTCTTTAATTGCAGCCAATGCCTGTTTGTACATTCATGAGGCTGGAGGAAGGTGGTTTCTAAACAGTTTCCAGTCACAAACACAGCACTAAGGCGGAAGAATGGTAGGACTGGATCGCGCACAAGATTAGAAACTACATTCAGCACGGGCTAAATTGCAGGGGAAAAGTCCATTGGACGACGGCAAATTCACGTCGATGGGTGCTGTGCTGCCAGCAAGACAGTCTATCGGTTCTAAGACTGTTTTTGGCATGGCCACAACTGTCGACTGAAGCCGCACAAGTTTAATGCTGTCATGTGCCACACAGAAGAAAACTCGTATGTATCTGCCAGCAAAAATACAACCTCATCAAGATTTGGGAGTGTGAATGGGACAGCTTCAAAGCATTAGATAGAGCATTAGATAAAGCATTAGATAGAGCCGCCTCTGACATGAAGTCTACCAAAATACCTCAACAAGGCAAGGGCGTATTTACGGGCTCGCTCTTCAGTCTAGTGGAGTGCAATATCAGTGTACCTGTCAGACTCAGAAAATTTTGCTGAATTGCTACCAATTTTTAAAAACACAGATCAGCCGTGAAGACGTAGGAGACCACATGCGACATTGTGCAGAACGGGAGGGACTCATGAAAAAAAAAAAAAAAATCTTATCAGCAGCATGTTTGGACATCGGATCTTGTTGATCACATCACTGTTGAAGTGGTACATGGATGACAGCCTGGAAGTATGAGTCTGCTACTATAGTTCATCCAGTACAGACTGTCTCCACGTTTTCAGGCATCCGTAAACAATGCACAAAGAGAGACTAATTAACGTGGACTCGTCAAAAACAAAAAATAGCCGACACCACGAAACTGTTATAATTCCGCTTACAGAAAAACAGTAACTAATCAAGAGAAACACTTCAGAGTCAAAGTATGTAGAAACGGTGAAGAAGCAAGTCGATTGATTAACAATCCAAACTTCAAGGCTATACATACACTCGATGACAATCTGTACGAGGTGGAACAAAAAGACAATATCACTTAATCTCCCAATTCTTCGTATATCCATATGCAAAACTGCGAATGTTAGAATTTTACCATGATTTCCTTGTCAAATTTGTTGATCAATCCGACCTTTAACTTGTTGACACCGATTCTGCGTACATAAATATTAGTGTCTTGGCGAGGTGATCAATGACGAGCAGAGTACGAGCGCAAGAAATCAGCCTGGTTCCCTCACAAGAACACTGATGTACATCGTGCATTTGATAAACGAACACCCGGGCTCTTTACCATTTTGGGTCGACAGAAAGAAATAAGTTGCAAAGGGTTGAACAAGAGACTAAATGATACCACCGAGGTGCTGGAAACCCAAAGGGCTGGTGGGGAAGTAAACCGCAGATTCAGAACGCGGTAAGACGGAGATGTATTCTCTTTTTATAGTACGCAAGGATGCCACTGCTGATCATGCAGATATGTTCAGGTTCTGGCAACAGGGCCACTTCCTGTACTAGCATAGGCAATATGCCAAATACCATTTCACCTTGTGCTTGGCGTAAGTTTGTTCGGCACAAACCAGGTCACTCTGCCATGTCGGTTAAGCAAGAGAACCAAGCACCCATTACCACTAATAAGGTATCATTTGGGAATTCCTTTCGTTCCTCCAACACCAATTAAGATATTAGTTTTGATTAAAAGGTGTCAGAGATCGATAAATTTTGATGAATCTAACTTGGACCCTAAACATGGGGGCGCGGCTTGCGATATATAGGGTCCAAGCAGGTTCGCAGGTACCGGCCTTCCGTTAATTCCCAGCGCCGGGTACCAGCTGTTGGAGAACGCAGCCATATTTGAATGCAGCACGCATCACGCTAGGCATTCGTAAGGAGACCAAACAAAAAAGTTTCAACATTTTTAAGAATGTAAATAAGATGGTATGTACCTCAGATGGTATGTAGCCATTTTGAGGGTGAAAACTGTTGCATTTGTTGGGCCAGATATTAATAGAAGACCGGTACCTGCCAACACTATATATCGCAAGCCACGCCCCATGTTAAAAAAAAGCTTCTAGTTTGGATTAACATCGGACATGCAGAATTTTTGTTCCCCTCTCTTTGGGCCACCTTTGCTGCCGACAGACCATGTCTACCATCAGGAAATTTGGACCAAGTACCACCAAGTCAGAGGAAGACTGTGCAAAAAATGGGAACATTTACTCAAGTCAAATGGCGAAAATACGAAAGAAGTCCACATTTACACCACATTCCAAATCATGATGCTCAATGTATTCAAAGGTTGATCTCCATCAGAAATGCCAAAGATGCTCCAATCGAAGATGATCTGCCCAACAAAGACGAGGAAAAAGTTCTTCGATATGTAGCGGGATATGTTCCGTTTGCACTCTTGAAGAAATACAAAATCCAGATTAATACAACAGCGACAGTTTTCTGCAACTTCTTAAAATCCTGGCAAGTGAGTGGGTCAAAGTATGCATGGGGAGAGTTGCGATTCAGGTGCTCTTACGTATTATACGTCAAATCCCTTCGACCCCACTCTTACAAATCTACTTCATATGCGACGTCCCACATCCCCTTAAAACAACGAGGAACAACTTTGAAAACTCGGGGTCAATCGCAAGACAAGGACACAGTGTGCAAGTCTCATTTCAATCTAAATGTGTACATGTATATTTGGTATTTTACCATACACGTTCGCCACTAATTCTTCCTAATATAACATAAAGTGTTAAAAGAAAATTTAACACTTAGGATTTTTCGTCAGTCTGCACGATAGACTAAATGCATGGAGTCTCAACTGGCGAACTTATAATAACAGTATAATTTATTTCTATTAAAGGCAGCCGTACTGGATTTCACATGGATCTCAAACTGATGAGCTGCTTATGATGTTACTTATTTTTATGGCAAGTTCCGATAACTGTTAATAAGATTCAAAATGTTTACTGTGGTAGATGTAAATGTTGTATGCAAATCTCAAAGTGCATGTGATATTTGTGTGACTGGTAATTAAGTTAGTGGAATATGTTTCTTCTACAGTATCAGAAGCAAGACATCAAGTGGACACAGCTACTCCAGTTGTATGAGTGGGATATTGGCTCATCATATGGTTGCCGACGTCTGAACAGGATAACATTTGAGCATTTGCACCCGACACCATCCCTCAGAATGAGAGTATACATGGCTGCATAGGTACAAAATGTAGTTGACTTGAATACATAGTTTACATGATTAGTGGATTATTAATGTGGTATTTTATACTAATCATGATTTCTCCAAACTAGTCAATTAGAGTGGTGCAAAAAGTAACTGTTCGAATAGTGAATGCCGACAAGTACTGCTTAACAACCAACAGACTGAAAATCCGAATCATGAGGGAAGGTTGAAAGATGTCACTGAACGCTACGCAAAAAATTACTGCCGCAATATTTAAACAATACAAACGTCAGTATGACACTATCCTTGGGGTCATTCCTAGAGGACTCGCCAAGAAGATGCAGCCTTTAGACATCTCGGTCAACCATGTCCATAAACTTCACATCCGGGTAGCCAGGGAGAAATGGATGGCGGAGGGCCTACACACACATACACCAAGACCAGCAAGATGAGGCAAGCCACCCACGCAGGTGCCTGGAAGCAAGCTAGCAATGATTTTCAACTGCTTCGTCAAGGCCAAGATTATTAGCAGAAAGAAGGAAGAAGAGTACGACATTAAAGATTTTGCTCCGGAAGCTGGATGACAACTTGGCCGTGCTCTTCCACAGCAACAGCAAAGACGGAGACTTCGAGGGATTTGCGACTGCACTTCGCCAAAACCAAGAGCCTTTTTCATGTCTTCAACAGAGAGATTGATTTCATTCCAAACACCACGTCCCAATAACGCATTTGTTTTACCATACCCTAAAACTGCATATTCCTGTGTTATTCAGCGTCACTTACCGTGCGCCATATGGGCAGATACGTGTAAAAACATCAAAAGATCAACATTCAGCCTTTCTTCTACACTCAAAGTAACTTTCCTTGGGGAATCTGCAGTGGATGAGGGAGGTCCATCAAGAGAGTATTTCACTGATTAGCGCTACGTGCAGTTTTCCAGAATCCTGTGCTGTTTGAGGGCGAAGAGAATTCACGCACTATTAAACACAACATCGAGGCACTACAGAAAGAGGAGTACAAGATAGCTGGACAGCATGTCGCAATGGCGCTAGTCCATGTTGGCATACCTCCACGCTGTTTGTCAACTATCCAGTTGGACTTCATCTGCAGTGGACTTCATGACCTAAAACCCACTGTCGCAGATATTGCCGACCGCGAAGTTAGGTCACTGATTAATGTGTAAGTGTGGTAGGCGACGATGACTGCATTATGCACCCCTGGGTGTTAAAAATGGCATGGTTTCCACTGGTAATTAAACGCATATGTCAAGAAAACTACTTTGTAAAAAAATTCAGCCACGTAGAAGCGGCAATATTTCAGAAATCCTGAAAAATCCAAGCACTGTTTTTGAAATGTTTTCATTTTTCGCACGAATGGGGGCAATTAAGACAACGTAATTTCACAGGATGATTACTACCATTACCATTTTGATAACAAGAAGCTTAAACATAACATGTAGACTGAATCCTGAGAAACACGAGTAAACTCGGTCGGCAGCTCCATACGTTTACACACAAAAACTCTAAAAACCGTCTCTGTCAAAGGAAGGACTAGCAGCAGACAGTTTGTCAAGAGCAAACAGCACCCACAGCACTTCAAAATCTGGTGCAAGGCCTGATCAAATAGAATGGCCAACAAGGGAGAAATTGTTGGATGTGCTGCACTAAAACTGAACATCTGATGAAGAACATAACTCAATAACTGTCTCAATACAAAGGAAACACTAGCAGCATCCCGCAGTATGTCGAGCAAGCAGCATGCACAGGGCAGAGCTAGGTCAAATTAAATGGTTTAAGACTTCAATGTCTACCAAGGGGGTGATGGCAAGCACACAAAACAAGGTCAGGGTGGCAACACTACCATGCAATGCGAACTTAGATTGGAATGCACTATGTCAGATCAGTGCATCCAAACTCTCTTCCAGGATGCAAGCTACAGGATGTGAACATTGAAAAACAAAATTGAGGCTCATTTGACCAATGTGTCAAAAGAAATATTAACGCGGTTGCAGTAAGATGAATGGACAACAAAGCTGTCACGAGGCTGTCAACCTACATTGCCATCAAACTAAAAGTCCAGCGGTGAGCTCTTAAGACAGGAATCTTGCAAAACACAGGATCCCTTTTACAATTTCAAACTGACATTTTTATTTCATTTATATTTCATTTTCAATTCATTTTCTATGTTAAATCAACACAGATACAAGACAACACATATGCCAAAGAGGCAGCAGTAATTCCTACCATCAAGGATGAACTACCAAACCTTTAATAGCTCCTCCATGGACTGACAATTCTGGCCAGCTCAGCTGATGCAGAATGGGGATTTAGTCGGCTGAATCTAACAAAGACTTTACAAAGAACTCTCCTCCTTGATGACTCAGTGACAGATCAAATCATAGTGATGCTTCACAGACATTCGGTCCAATGCCTGCTATTGATCTGTGGATCAATTCAAGAAAGAGGGCAAAGCGACTTGGGCAAGACACACCCAAGAAAGGGTCTGGGAATTCGAGTTCAGATACAGACGAGGAATTCGATGACGACCTTGGTTTTCTAGAGTTGAAGAAAATCCATACAGATTGAAGCCCAGAGTTTCAGAAAAGCCTGATTTATTTTCCCGTTTTGGGGACAAAAGGGGGAGGTGAAGGTACCATTGCTTGAACAAGCTAAGACTTTAGAAGCTAGCAGCGAATGACCCGTGTCAAACTGAGAAGTTCTGTGCCATCGTAACTTCGCAAAAGCCTACACTCGCTTGGCAGAGCAACAGCTTCTTCAAACAAGCACCTTTTCATCACTTGAATATACACATACATCAAACCATTAAACCAATGTCCATGTTCAATAATATGTCTTTGCTGTTCAAAAGTCAGCATGACACCATCTTTTGGGTCATTCCTTGATGTCTCGACAAGAAGCTGCAACCTCGAGACATCTCGGTCAACCGTATCTTCAAACTTCACATCCTGAAAGCTTGGGAGGAATGGATGGCGGAGGGCCTTCACCCATACACCAAGAACAGCAAGATGAGGCAAGCTACTCACGCAGAGGCCTGCAACTGGGTGCCTGGAAGGCTATCAAGCTGGCAATGATCTTCAACAGCTTCGTCAAGGCCAAGTTTATCAGCAGAGAGTCCGACATGGAAGACTCTGCTCAGGTGGACGAACTTGACAGTGCTCTTCCACAGCGACAGCGTGGACGTGGTCGCAGATGAGATACTACAAGAAGTGATTTGGCCACCGTTTGACAAAGTATTACATGTACCAGGAATTTGGCAGAAGTTCACTTACGAATGGCCAAATGCCAACATGCTCTAATTATCGTACAGAATCCTATGGTCACGGAAGTTAGCGAGAGGAATTGAAAAATGAAACAATCTTACTAAGTGAGGCGGTACCACTAAAAAAAAAAACCACATGTACACGCTCTTATACTGAAGCACCTCAAGTGAAAACTTTCAATATGGCAGTCAAACACAAAAGCTAAACATCTCTCCCCGGCCATTGCCATACTGACGCTTTTAAAGGAGCATGACCAGATTTTTCGGAAAAAAGAATTCCATTCTAATCAAACAATCATATAACCTCCCCAAAATACTATTCATGGGATAAAAACAGGAAATTTGCAATCTCCAATTTGGATGTGTAAGCAAAAAAGGTTGGTGTGATCACTGCACTATTTTACGTAACTGTATAAATATACTATGCTTTGGTAGATTTTTGACGATATCCCTGAAAATATACGGATTGAGAGCGCACAATTTCAGAATGGCAATGAAAAAAATATGACAATTGGTCAAAATCTAAACACCCATGGGAAAAAATGAGGGGCATTAAAAATATGATCTGGTCATGCTCCTTTAAGGCACTTGCGTACACATGTAATGCTTGACTGACCTTGGCTTGTTTTTTTAGGTTAATGGCTACAAACACAAAATACATCCCAGTATTAACTAGACTTGTCAGATCTCGTACTCCCTCTACTTAGTGTTACCGCATTCAGTTTCAGCCAGCAGTAAGCGATTCCGACGGCACAGTACACCGACGTCAGCATGAGCGGAAGAAACTGGTACCGCTGGAGAGTTGGCACAGTATCGTGTAGGACATTCTTGTAGATGAAGAGTGGCACTAGACCCAAGGTGTACAATGTCTCCAGGGGTGATAAGAGCGGTACACTGGGGAGCAGACTGGGCTGCTTGTTGGTGTATCTGCAAAATTGGTGAGTTAGTATTACTGAGAAATTGTACACAATGTTCTAATTCTTCTACAGTCAAAGAGGTAATTACTTGATCCCAAAAGAGACAATATGGCAAAAGAATTTATGAAGGGGAAAAATAGACCTTTATCACGGTGCGTCCATCTTTGTCTTGTTCCCCAGCCCACTGCATAGTACGTGTACGTGTCAGGCATGATCAGTGCGCGTGTCTGCGCGATAGCGCGTGCGGTCTTCCGTTGCTGTTTTGAGAGAATCACTGTCCGCGCTGCGCGTTTTCTTGATCGCACCGCGCACATGTCATTGTGATGCACACAACGAACATTTGTAACACGGGGCCAAACTATTTTATTTCGGCAAGCCCCGCTTTGGTTACGTTCATTTTAATAGGGGAAAAGGGAAGATGGCCGCACCGTGATAAAGGTCTATTGTACCAGTAGGCAACACAGGAAAATTTAATGAATTATAGTATCAAGTATGGTTATAATCCAGCATGTATAATACCCAAATGAAAAAATAAACTCCATAGACAGAGGCATATCCAGCATAGCGCGGAGCCGGCAACCCTTTGCAAGTGTTGTCCCTTGCTTTAAGGAAAATATTTATGTACCTGTGTATACTTGCTGCACTGATGATGGTAAAGATTGCCGAGGCCAGCATGAGACACACTTTAATCGGCGTTTCTGAAAATAACGCAAGCATGGGAAGATGAACTTAAACTTGAAACGTGATGGATCTATGCTGTTTGCATGTGTAGTTTTCTCAATGGATCTTGTTTCCAACTAAATGCTGTAAAGAAGTGCACACAATTCGGGTTTAGCCTGGGTTATCAGGATTTAGCCTGGGTTATCAGGATTTCCCTGTATGAAAACACCTTCAGTCAAACCTCTAACTTATAAAAGCACTGTTAATACAACATTTTGCTTAAGCCAGGAACAGTTTACGTCCCAATCCTTTGTTTGTCATTGTTTTCTCTCTGATAATACAAGGTTCCTGTTATAACAAGTTATTCTGCAAAGTCACAAGGACCACTTATTAGCGAGGTTCAACTGTACATGTCCAATTAGGTGATGCAAACTGTAACAACTAATCAACTTACCAGCTTGAGTAAAGAGCAGAGGAAACAGCGAGTAGTGGCCTACCGTCGACACCATGATGAACAACCGGGCGTCTTTTAAACTTTCCATTGCAAGGAGGCTGTGGAAAATGAAAAATATTTCATCAAGACGGGCCAATGATTGACATGTCAGTGGTGAAAAAAGTGCACCTTACATGTATACACAGGTTTTTACGGTACGTCAAAAGATGGCGCTCTGCCTGCCCGCGTTTACAAATGTTCAGTAAATATGCAAATTCATTTTAACAGAGGCAAAATTTCACATGGTCTTTCTCTGCGAAGGAATGTGATTGAGCAATATAATTTGTGGGCTCACCTGAGAGGTATAATAACGAGGAGAATTGCTTTCTCATGGACGTGGTAGCCGAACATAAAGGAGCTGTAGGCACAGAGTGTGAGACATTGGATGAACCCCTTGGGACCACTGGGATATCTCCACAAGTGCAACCAGGCTGGCTGGAAAGATACGGCCAATAGGAGAATATACATGTAACTAGCGGGTCTTGACATTATGGTTGAGTTCGGACGGTATTTTCTTTACACGGGTAAGTTGTTCTCGATGGATAAGTGGTGTGTGATCCTGTTCCGAGGGAAGAGTTCTTGGGCCGTGTCCCCGTCGTTCAGGCGAGAGAACGAGTTAACCCGTGTCAAGAACAGACCGCCCAAACTCAAGCCTATGAAATTAAGGGGCAGGTTTGGTTGTCCAAAAATTTGGTTGTCAAAGTTTGGTTTTCAAAAAGTTTGATAACCAAAAAAGGCCCACCGCCAGTCGGGTGCATCGCCAATCGGGCCCGCCGCCAATCGGACACATCACCAGTCGGGCGCACTGCAAATGAGGCTCACCACAAACTTACCAGTGCTGCCAGTATAGTAAGCACCAGGGTAGCAACTGGAGGTACAGACGGTAGGACGCTATGCTCATACTCCTGGACCAGACCACCCGTCATTGATGCTGCATTGTTCTGTAGAGTTTCCGCTGACAGCAGCTGAAGTTTCACACCTGGTAAGAGGTTAAAAACCATTTCATTATTATTAGGGATGCACGTAAAATGCAAATTGTGAATGCAGTACTTTGACCACTTGGTCGTTACTTTGGGGAAATCTTAGAACAGACAAAAACAAAAATCCACCAATGTGACTTTCGTAGCAAAATAACTCTTTTGCCGTGACCAAAATTCAAACCTGGTTCTAAGACATCCTAAAGATTATGACCAGTGCTCAAGCACGTTTACGTTTGCATTTTACGCGCATCTAAACCTCCCTATTATTACATCTATATAGTGTACATTCCATATGGATTTGATCACATTATAACGGGTTTAATGAAGCCAAGTGTCTTCCACCTAAACATCGAGATACATAGGTGGGTGGAGCCATTGGCAGCCGGCGGCCAGAGACACCAGGGAACCTTTTTACTCTTCACAAAAGAGTGTTCTGGACAACACACTGGACCAACCTATCAGCACAAAGATTGTGACATTCTCTTTAACAAATCTCCAAATATATCTTGCCCAGGGACACAAACACATCACAGTGGGACTTGAACCCACAACCTTCCGACTGAGAGTCCCGCTTCATACCCACTAGACCACATACCTGCGACTGCAGCTGCCTTGTCTGCAAAATTGTACAGGGCCCAAAAGTTGGGCGCCCAGTAGGAATGACACAAGCCACGCTTGAAGGGGAAAAGTCTGGAGAGGACCTGAGGTAGCTGACCCTGGGGAGGGATAAAACAAATCAGGTGTGACTTTGCCAAAAAAAATTGCAAAAAGGTAATGTGGCATTTGTACTCAGAAGCCATTTATCAGTTATTCATGAGTTTATGCAGGCGGTTGTGGGTTCGAGTGCCACCTGAGCCGGCCTTAAGTTTTTACTGTGTCTTGTGAAAGGCACTTGTGTAAGGGCAACTAAATTCCATTTAAAGGCACAGGCTCGTTAGCAATGCGAGTGCACCAAATTCGTGCTACGAAATACGCAGCTCCATGACTTTGCTATGGAGCTGTGTATTTCATGGCACGAATTTGGCCTCACGCGCATTACTGACGAGCCTGTGCCTTTAAAGATTACATTTTTACAAGGAAATTTCTATTAAACTACTTTAGAACGTACATGTACATCATGATGTAAAAGACAGTAGAAGACAATTTGTATTCATATAAATCGAAGCATTTGCTTATTCTACATGTAAATGTTTATAAATGTTTACTTGACCTTTCTAGCATTTACTAGTTTTTATAAATATTTATAATCTGTCCGACCCATTATCTTGATTCCCATGGGAAATTCCCAAGTTCTGTTTTTAGGGTTGGAACACAAAGCCAAAGATGTTATGGTGCAATTAAACAATTTAATACAATTCTAAAGGTGAAGGATGCAAGCCCTGTTTTGATTGTCGGTATAACCATTTGCTGTTCAACTAGTTAGACCCAATTTATTTTGGTCACAACCTAATTATGGACCCAATTACTCCAGTGCACCCAATT
This sequence comes from Henricia sp. BOLD:AAB3569, assembly GCA_037783545.1. Lineage (NCBI taxonomy): Eukaryota > Metazoa > Echinodermata > Asteroidea > Spinulosida > Echinasteridae > Henricia > Henricia sp. BOLD:AAB3569. Next base: position 323,730 of record JBBELK010000004.1, read on the forward strand.
TAATTAGCAACTGTCATTTGGAGACGAGTATGGCCTTGATTGATTGTAATTTGTTACATAAATTAATTGTGATATTTTATGCAAAGTGACCGGTCTGTTTATGCCCAAAGACAAGTTGGTAAGTGTCCTATAGTTAATTCCACCCCATATAACTCTAGGAAGAGTCAGGATCCTTTGGTACATGAAACTAAATTTCATGTGCCAAACTGAATCAAGTTTATGATGCGCGCCAAGTGACGAATTTACAGCTCTGATTTTGCAGAGCTGTCGTAATGCTCTGTGGTGTACACGAAACTGCAAACATTAAACAGTGTCGATTTACAAGAAATGGACATAGTCTGAAAATTGCGCAGTAAATCTTATATGCTTTAATATGCGCGTTTGAGGCAAGGGCGTGGGAAGGGTGGAGCTGGAACTAGTGTATGCATACTATGCAATATGCACAGGCCTAGGGTGTGCGGTAAAAGCAAGTCAGCAACTTGTGCGTACATACATGTACTTTATGAATGCCCACAAAGGGCGTGACAACCGTTATAAAAATATGCAAGCCTGTAAAACAGTCAACATTTAATTTAAAGTACAAAAAAAGAAAGAAACACAAACTCCTCAAAGAAAGTTCGGAAAGTCAGGTTTGACCGACGATTTCTCTCTTGTTACTAAATCATTTCCCTTGAATTTGGTATCATTGGAAAGCCCCGTTATTCCTCTTTACAGTGATGTGTCATTTGTTATGATTAATCAATTGGGGGATGTGCAGTATAGCAGAATACAGGGGGGGTGGAAAGTGAAATGTCACAAAATTCACTGCTATTGTCATGCAGTGCATTCCCCTTTTGCTTGGAGGATGGGAATGTGTCAATGCACTTTTTGACAATAGCAATGCATTTTGTGACATTTCACTTTACACCCACCCCCGTATTCAGCCGTGCTGCACATCCCCCAATTGCTTAATCATAACAAATGACACATCGGAAAGAGGAATAACCAGGCTTTCCAATGATATAAAATTCAAGGAAAATTATTTTGCAACAAGAGAGAAATCGTCAGTCAAACTTGACTTTCCGAACTTTTTTTGAGGAATTGATATTTGCTTACACTTACCATAAAAATAAATGGTCCGAAGGAAACTGCAAAGACACTAATAACAATAACACCAAGACCGAAAAGTCTGACGAGAGAGAGGCTTGTCCACTGTACTCCTCCATCTACATGCACAAAGTAAAACAAGAAAATGCTTCAAAGGAGTGTGTTCAGAAAAAATGAATTTGGGTTTTTACCTAGCAATCATATAAAATACCTCCCCAAAATACTGTTAATGGGAGGAAAACAGCAAAAAGGTTGGTGTAATTGCTGCACTGCTTTATGTTACCAGATAAATTAGTTTAAAAAACATTGGCTGTTTTTCGACAATATCCTTGAAATTATACAGATTGAGAATGCTAAATTTCAGAATGGTAATAAGAAAAATACGAGCGATTGAAATACAATAAAACACGGTGGAGCATGGACCCGTATTTTTCTCTTGCATAGACTACTAAAGTGTGACGTCAGTTGCCACGGTAATTGGGTCTAAACATTCGCTGGTAATCTGAAACGCCCATTGCTAAAGCGCAGTTCACTGGTTTTAGTGTAGACTTCACTTTAGTAGTTCATATTTTTGTACCGTGAAAATCTTTAACAATGTGAAGACTGGGCATGCACTGGTTGATTATTTTTGGATCCATTAAAGGCACAGGCTTGTCAGCAATAAGTGCGCCCCAAATTCGTGTGACGAAATACGCAGCTCCGTAGCAAAGGCATGGAGCTGCGTATTTCGTGCCACGAATTTGGCGTGCTTGCATTGCTGACGAGCCTCTGCCTTTAAAGGTTAAAAAAATAAATAAATATTCAGTCACCTTTGTTATTTCTAGTGAAGCAGTAGCAGCGCAGCAGGTAGATGAAGTACGCAGGGGCAACATAGAGATATATATGCTTGAAGTTGAGTAAAACAGCAAACCAGAAAGCACCCTGTAGATTGTGACCCTGTAAAAAGAATAGCACGACAGATGATCTTATTGTAAGGAACAAGAATTGGTCTTTATTATTTGTTCTCAATAATAGTACATTTTGCTCATCCACATAGGAGTGTCTATATTCACTTTACAAATGTTCCTACCTCAGTTATTCGTGCAATGGACAGCAACATCAGCCCATAAAGAAAGCCATTGTACTGGAAATGTATGTCTGACAGAAAAACTGTTAAAGAACACAAATACCCTATACATGTGTGTGAAAACAAGCATATGGCTACAAAAAGCCAAATAAAAGCAACAAAATGTATATTGCAATTGTTTTCCCAAAATTTAAGTGCTGTACACTTTAATACGGTGTATAAACTACTTGTATCTTCCCCTCCCTCACGAGCTTGGATATACATACTGTAATCTGAAGAAAAAAAAAGAAAAAAATAAACCGAAAACTGCACCCACAAGGGGCCTAATATTGATACACTGCAAGGTGCATTGATACTGCACATTGTATGGCAGCCTGCCCTGCCAAAAGAGCGCCATCAGACGGTAAAAATGCGAGATGCCGCCCTGCCATAAATTGTTAACAGTACTGCTGTATACTAGCTTGAAGAGTCACTCATTAAAAGCTTAGATCCATCCCTAGACGTCGTAAATAAATGCTACTGTATGTGGCAATCGACACACTGACAAAGATGTTGCAATGTACACACAAATAAATGAATCATTAGTCGCTCGGTGGCGACTAAAAAAGTGTATTAGCCCAGCACACTGTCAGAAGTGCACTTTTTCCTTCTGAATTGATGACTTTCTCAAAAAAAGGAGGGCAAAAAGCACGGGAGTCTTTTCAGAGGAACAGTGTTTTTCTATACAGGGACAAAATCTGGGGTAATGGCCCCGAGCACCTGCAACGCAACCACAACCGACTGCTATTAAGGACCCTTGTGGGGTTGCTACGCATGGCTGAGGGGTATTACTCTAGTTTTTTGCAATCCTCCGAGATGTTTATATTGGCGAGGGAAAATACCAAGTCTCACTCTGGAGGTGACTGGGAGGGAAAACGTATTCTCCCTTTAGCGTCTTGGTACTACGTGGGAATGAGTGGGCAAATTAAGTGGCTCAATGATTACCAGCTTCTGACGTTAATGGAATAATGAATAATAACTGCACAATGGGGGGAAAAAATAGAGCTTGGTTTTTTTTTTTAAATAAGCGTGGAGACGAAATACTCATTTTGAAGGATTTTAAACATGAATTTCATGAGGATAAGTTTACAGGTGCTTGGCAACCCGATATCATGTCTATGCTGTCTGGTGCCAATGGGCATAAATAATCTGCTCAATGTGTAGGCCTATGTATGTAAGGCTAAGCCAGAATAATCAACGAGACCCTTCTGTCTCTATCAATTCTTGAGTCACAATTCAAGCTTAAATATTTACAAGCATTTCAAAACTCAATTGGTTGCATTAATTTCCACAATGTGGACCCACTTTGTATTTCAGAAGTTGATTTTAGACTTGCGTCGGGGAAATTGAATGTTAAGTAAGGTTGTTTTTGCCCTTACCCGACGTAATTATTAACACTGTATACTCAGTGCTTTCCCGGCACCGGCTAGCTCGGTGGTCGAGTGGTTAAGACGTCTGCCTTGTATGCAGGAGGTCGTTGGTTCGAGTCCCACCCGAGCACGCTATGAAGTTTTTCAGCACTGAGTATACAGTGTTAATAATTATGTCGGGTAAGGGCAAAAACAACCTTACTTAACATTCAATTTCCCCGACGCAAGTCTAAAATCAACTTCTGACTAATTGCAATCCCCGTTGCGAAATGATTCGAACCGGCCATTCAACACCGGCTAGCTCGGTGGTCGAGTGGTTAAGACGTCTGCCTTGTATGCAGGAGGTCGTGGGTTCGAGTCCCACCAGAGCACGCTATGAAGTTTTTCATAGTGTCTCGGGAAAGCACTGAGTATACAGTGTTAATAATTACGTCGGGTAAGGGCAAAAACAACCTTACCACTTTGTATTTCACGTCAAGTCCAATTTTAGTGATTGCAAAATCAAGACTCAGGTCACAAAATGGAAAACGTCCTTGTTTCCATTTAGCCAGAAGCAATTTCAGTGCTACATTTTGCAAATGTAAATGTACCTTCTCTACTGCATGGTGTGTGAAAATGGCTAATTACAATGTACATATACTTGCATGGCTTTACATATGTACATATAGGTATATGTATTCAAAAATAGTTTGTCCAATATGAAATATTTCTCATTCTTCTTGCTCAATGTTCTCTTTAAAAAAAAAAAAAACACATATTTTCGTAAAAGTGGAAGTACATGGGTTTCAGAAAGCAGATTCATGTATTTCTCATGTAAAGTGGACTGACAGATTTGGGTCGACATCTTGTACATGTAGTCAATTCAATGTCTCGGTTTATTTTTGTGAGGGTACAAATTTATAACTCGCATGAGTGACACATGATCCTGTCATACGCCATGTAATGTCACAGTGGCTCCACTGTGCCCAGACTGTTCCTGATATTTGGCACAATGACGCATGTCCATGCATGACACTGTATGTGCCATATCCAATCATTTGCTATTACTAGGAGAAATATACTCAAAAATACAAAAGATATTGTACTGAAGCAGTGCAACTTGTACATTATATTGTACAAATGACAAGAAATACATGTATAACCCACGGCAAAGCAGAAACCAACTTAAAGAATGAAAAATGGGGATCCCTCATAGTATGGGCGCCGCTAAAAATGACCTTTTTGCGTACAACTTTTTTGTCCATTGCCTATAGATCGTTATATAAAACTACAATGACCATTTCCGTGATGACCAAGAGCACAATTTTTTAAGAAGTGCTTTAGAGAAAAATGGCGTAGAAGGTTGTACTTCTGTTGAGGCATAAAGTCATTAGCAACCATGCAAATTCCGACTCCAAAAACCCTATACCTATAGGAAAACATGTGTGGGTGGCGATTCAGCAAGAATGAACAATAGCAGTCCCCAATCTCTTATGCAATGCCTTTTTAACCCTCTTCGCACGGCCTATCACCACCCCCCTCCCCCTCCCGAAAAGTTTGTAAAATGCCAGAATTGGGTTATTTCACATGTTTTAGGCATTTAAAATGCTGTTTTCTGGTGGTATTTATTCACTTAAACCTCTTTAGGTGATAGATCATACCATAGGTGGTCTCATGCAGAAATCCCAGTATCGATAAAAAATGCCCTACTTGACATACATGCATAACTTAGCCATTATCTCAGTTCTGGCCTGTGCGACAAGTGCCTATGGTACTTTCGGTGGAGCGGCTCACAAATCATAAACAGCTTTCAAAGTGAGTTGTGGTAACCATAACCAAAAGAGCAGTCACCTAGCATGGACCTAAGAGAGGGGGAAAAAATGAAATATTTCAAGGGGCCCTTCAAAAGACAAATTGCATATATACCAGGCCCATGTGTACCAACTGTCCACCACCCCCATCAATCCCAATGAGGTCAAGTGCATCACTTGATTGTTTGATGAAATTTATTTAATCTGTTAAGCACTTGCATGACATTTATGAGTTGAGACAACCATTTTCTGGTTATAATTGTGGTGGCCATCTATCGCAGCTGACATTACCACTCATTAGTCTTACTTGCACTTCGCAAGGAAATACTAAGAGCGCAAAGTCCTCTTCATGAAATCTAAGGCCTGTATACATGTACAGCAAAACTGGGTCTTTCACACTAATGAGGTACATTTGTGACAAACAAGGTAATAGTACATGTCTAGGCCTGTGCATTTTCGAATAGTTTACTATTCAAAAAATGAGTTTCATTTTCGATCGAGTATTCGATACGTGCATTTTTCCCCCTAAGATTTTGACAAAAGGTTTGTCGTGAAATCAATTGATTTTGGCACATCCGAACTCACAGCTCACAGGAATACAGCAGCCTTTTAATTGCCGAATTTGCCACCTCAAAATAATCTGTGCTCAAATTATAGACTTCATGTTGTAACTTGCATAGCAGTCTCTCGCCCGAAGAGGTTTTTGCACAAATTATCGCCGGCCCTTGTACACTGGACTTGTGGTTGGACGCAAATATGACATCAAAGCAGCCGTTTCGGCAAAGGATATTTTTTTTTACTTCTTCCAAGCTGAAAGACATGTTTGGTTTGGAGGATACCGAATATTCGATTTGGTAAAATGCTATTCGAATATACAATGGACGACCGAATATTCGTTAGGCACAGCCTTATACATGTACATGTCCAAGTTAAAATGTCTTCATTTTATCTCAAAAATAAAGAAATGTCTTCAGTATTAATAATAATAATAAATTGTTCGGAGGAAACAACTTTTGCCCCAAAGGTTTAAAAAAAAGTCCCTCAACATACATTTTCCAAAATCACATTATGAAGATGCGGGGAAAGTGAGCATTTTTGCAAGAATTTTGTAGGTGGGTTGTTCCATAAAGTTGGGACACAAAAGTTTGATACTTCTTCATTTTAACAACAAGTGAGCAGCAATTTATCTCATTTTTACTCCGACCCTGAAAGTGATCTTGTTGAATCTGACATTAGCACACAGTCCGCTTTTGTGCCCAATTTCCATTGTTAGTTGCTCATAGTGTGAAAACAATCCTATTTACCGGTAAGTGCATTTAGTGTTGATATATAATCAGTACTATTTAAACAGTCAGGCGTCACAGGGTCTCGCTGCAACACTGACCAAAACAAATTACTCCACACGTACATCTTGATGTCTGCATTCACATTGACACTTTCACGTAATTGGTGGACAGCGATGGAGAGCAACATGTGCCAGGCACTTACATGTAAAGTGTTTTTACTGCTGAGCTGACACGGCACTTGACAGTGATAAAGTGCTTAGCAAATGCCACAGGAGCTTCTGGCAGGAAGAGGCGCGTCAACGTTAAAAAACAAGTTGCAATTACGTTTCCCTTGGACTTTTTTTCGCCAGCAATCGGTCAGGTTAATCATTTGACATGCCTTATTATCTATCAATCTAAGAAAAGGAATCATTTGGGTAGTGCCTAATTGCCTCCGAAATGATTAATCTTGGTATCAATCTTAGAAAAGCAGAGCATGACTATATGTATGTTGGCCAGAGGAAAAATTGTGGTCACACTGACGACCGTCAAAAATCTCCAGCAAATCACCGAGTGAAAATCTAAAAAAAAATTACAAGAAAAGCAAACAAGCATTATGTATTTTGGACAAACATCATCCATGTGGATCTCGCTAAAATTGAATGTAGACATTTCTGAAAAAGATTGATATGAAGGACTGAAAAATCAAATGCATGCTAATGAGCATGTGCCGGAATAAGCCCGAATTTCTTATCTACCGGTACAATGTATACGATGCACATGTTATTTTCATAATAAACAAATTAAATGCTTTAAAAGCATAGCAGAGAACTTTCTGTGCAAAAATATGTAGGTTACAAGTATGTAAATGTACAGATGGTGCCCCCTCCCCCTCCCCCTCCCCCACCGCCCCCTCCCCCTAAAATTACAAAAACAGAAACATCCCTGAACCTCCTAGGATGTACCGGTATACATGTACATGTACTTGAAAAGAAACAAAGAAATAAAGAGTATCATTAAAAACGATGTTTGCAGGAGAAAAAAATACCACTTTGTAAATTCCAAACTCACCTGATCAGTAACTTTGCAGTTTAAAAGGGTGTCAAAATTAACTAAAATGTATGTAACTGTACAATGTACAAGTAACCCCAAAATAAAAGATTTACACATGTAGGCCTATGTTTTTACAAGTTTGGCCACAAGCCAGCAGCCTCTGTCTATACATATTGCATACTTCTACGCATACGTACGTACCTGTAAAATAAACATAGAAATTACACTGTACATGCAATTTCATTTAAATTGGACATGTAAAGGATACGATCCAGGAGAATCAAGCCAAAATTGCCAATTAACAGAACAGCCAATACAAACTGGGGCTTTTCCAGTAACTCTGCATACTCCCTCCTACTGCTCCTCTTGGCGAGGGAACAACAGTATCTGCATGGAATTAACGTGGGGCAAAAAGCATGTTGAGACAAATAATTATGTATTTTGGATTCACCCGCTCATTTTGTCTGATTAAACCACCGATACTTGACAAACTACATGTACGTGTATGCTGTATACAGCAGACTCCAGTGTTCTCCACTACTGGTTTTGTCCAGGTGCGCCACCTGGAAAAATCATCAGAGGTACCATTTGTGCCCGAACAAAAAAACTTGGCCGCCCGGACAAAATAATCTAAGAGTCTTGAGTCTCAATTGAACCTTCAAGCCTTTTTCAAGACCCAATTCAAATCTCAAGTTTTTAAAGCATGTCTCAATTCAAGTCTTGGGTAAAAAATCAGTGAAACGTGCATAAATGGTGTTAAAGGAGTGTGTTCTGATTTTTCCAGAAAATGTATTTTGTTTTAACCCAAGAATCATATAAAATACCTCCCCAAAATACACTATATCCATGGGAAGAAAACATGAAATTTGCAATCTCCAATTTGGATGTGGAAGCAAAAAAGGTTGGTGTATAAATTACTGCACTGCTTTATCGAATCAGATAAATTAGTTTACAAAACATCAGTGGTTTTTTGACAATATCCTTGAAAATATACGGATTGAGAATGCAAAGTTCCAAAATGGTAATGAGAAAAATATGACAAACGATATGGTATCAAAATCTCAACACCCATCATGAAAGATGGGCGTGCGGGGTGGGGGGGGGGGGGGGGGGGGGGGGGGGTGGGTGGGGGGGGGGAGGGTTCAAAAATGTGATCTGGAGACACTCTAACTAAACAACTTTGAGTAACTAAAAAACTTTGAGTAACTCAAAGAATGATTATTTTTGAGCTTAAATGAAGCCAGTTTCTGTCTTGTCACGGTACAATGTTAAACAACCCATTTTTGTTAGCTTGGATATGGCCATATGGTTAGCACTATATTTCACAGGCAAATTAAATTAAATTATAATTTGTTCGGGTTTTTGTGGCAGTGTGTGGCTTCCGTGGATACATCAGAAATGGCTACCAAGGTTCAGCATTTTCTGAAACGGTTACTTGTCACAGTACACAAAGGTACACAGAATCTAGGGCAGGTGCAAAATCTAGGGCAGGTGCAGGCTTAGAAAATATTTGCCTCTATTCTTGGCCAGGTGTTAGCAAGATATTCAGTATTTATACATAGATAAAATCCGATTTAGAGTTCAGCTAAAAAATGCCTGCTTCACTTTTTTGTAAGTGTGTCACCACAAGAACTGCAATTGATTGTTAGACTTAGTTTTTGTAATGGATTACTCCCGTAACAATTTTTAAAGGTAATATGCAGGATTACCCTGGAGTATCTCGTACGAAGCACAGACAATGGGGCAGCTCTCTCCCCCCCTCCCCCCCCCCCCCCCCCCCCCCCCTCCCCCACACAATCCCCCATTTACAAGTTACGAAGAAAATTATCATCACAATTGGTCTGAAGATGTTTTTAATTGTTGGATGACGCTAAAAATTTGGAATCTGATATTACAAAATATTACAAAACCCTAAAATTGACCTCCTTCAATTTTTGACTTTAAATCGTCGTTATAGGAAATAGTGGAGTGCGACTTCACCCATTTCATCGTGACAGGTCACATATGAAAAACACACGGACAATACATCTTTAAATTAAAAAAATAAAACTAATAATCACTGGGCACTTACTCTTTCACTGCATACATGAATACCAAGTCTGAAATGATGACGGACAACCGCTGAAACAGAATGGTTGGTGGACTTGCATAGTTCAGGTTGGTTAAAACCAGCATGTTTGGATCGAAGTACTTGGCCAGGTGAGACAATCCGAATTCGAACCAAGCAAACGATGGCGGGTAGTCCAAGGTCCACTCAGAGGTATCCTGATGAGGTACATGTATCAGAGCGACATAATAGTTAGTTATCCCACTTGCACTCGTGGAATACGTCATAATGTAGTACGTCTGCATCCCATACATATGGGACACAGACGCACTACATTATGCCGTATAGACCTTATGCGTAGCGGCCATGATAGAGGACAGTCACATTGTCACAGTACGTCATGCACGAGTAGGCACATTGTGGATCTATTCATTTAAATATGAAAACCTGCCCTCTATCATGGCCGCTACGCATAAGGTCTATTCCACGAGTGCAAGTAAGATAACAAATTTATCTTCAAGCAAAACTTAATGCACAAATGCGCGGGTGAGAGGCAGAAGCACATGCAGAGAATCACGCGCATAACAAGCCGCATCGGACGCACACGCGTCACGTTTGAATTCGCAGTCAAGTAGTATATGGAGCTCCGTTTAGAGGGCACAGTGCATTTGGAATACCAGGGCGCTTCACGCAGAGTGTGACATGAAAATCGGAAGGGGTACGCAGTACAATGTCACACTGTTGTTGCCATAGATCCACCAATCAGAAACACGAATTTAACTTTGCTTGAAGATAAAATTAAATATTCATAAGGGCAACCTAAAAGTTGGCAGTACTAGAAACTGTGCTTATCCAGATTTGTAGTACTGCACGTGTAATTCGGTTTTTTCATGATAAAAATGGTCAAGAGCAGCTTGTGACAAAGTGTGTTGCTGAAGGACATATTACACTTGTCAAGAAATGTTTCTGAAAGTCTTCGGAAAATTGAAAGAATATACAGATACCCGGCCATTCACCCAACAACATGAGCGTTTGCGTCCTAGCAACAGCGCACTCCAACGCCCAACGCGCAGAAATGCAACAGCATCTCATCCACAAGCTCGGCATGCTGTAGCCTGGTGGAATAATTGCGGATTTTTCCGCGTTTGTTTCACATTATTAATGAGCCCCTACCCCTGATGAAGGACACCTCAGTCCGAAAGCTTGGGATTTTGTACATAGTGAGCACTGTTTGTAACTTTAAATCAAGTCTGTTCGTCTTTTCGCAGTGCTACACATCACCCTTTGACTACCCACATACGTGTACATGTATGTACATCGAAAAGGTTGCATAAGTGAAGAATGCAGAAACGTCTTATCAAAATAGTAAGCCTTTATTCAAATTTTGTTGCACTCACCTCAAAGTACCACTTTGAAACCGGCAAGGAGTGGGTGATTGCTAACCAGTTCCTATGTACTTCAAAATCTGTTGAACGACTGCAAAACAAAATAATAATAATAATTGAAGGTACATGTACTGTAATTGTAAGAGTTAAGGTTTTTTCTTTAAAATTACTCATCTAGCATCGCTCTGTGCAGATTTGATGGAAATACCACAAATTTTGAGAGAGTTAAAATTTAAGATTTTGTGAGAAAACACTTAGAATTTGTTCAGCCTGTCTCATTTGTTTTGCACATAGAGTACCAAGTCTGGAAGCTATGATCAACAAAAATAGTTCATGAATCAACCTTTCAGCACTTTTTCTTTGGTATATATGTATATCAAACATACCGACAGACATGTCCCGAAACAGAAATGTAGGAAATGCGAGAAATCATCTGGGATTCCCTTCTTAGAGGAAGAGTCCGAGTACCGCTCTCGTAGCTCGGTATGTGCAATGCAACATGCGCCGGTTAGATCGGCATGGCGCGGTGCTGCACTGCATGCGAGTCTGTGTACATACGGACTTCCCTGCCACGAAGGGAATCCCTGATGATTTCTCACATTTGCTACATTTTTGTTTCGGGACATGTTTGTCAGTATGTTGAGAAAGTGTAAATTTGAGGAAACATGATTTTAGCAGTAAGAAAATATCAAGTCTATGCTCCATAGACTTACTAGTGCATGAAGTCTGAACTGTCGAGTGTGTATAGTTTTTCCAAAAATAGTGACGTCCGAATACGGAATTCTTTACCCGTTCGTGGCCGAGCGGTTTAGGTCGTTGACTCGCAATCATAGGTGAAAACTTGGGGTTGCAGGTTCGAACCTCCCCACGGCTACGGTACATGTGCCCTTGGGCAAGGCACTCAACCACACTTGCTCCATCCCTCGGAAGGGATGTAAAGCCGTTGGTCCAGTGTGTTAGGTAATGGAAACGCACTCTAAAGATCCCAGAGCATTCTTTCGTGAAGAGCAAGGGGGATCATCCCCGGTGTCTCTGGCCATGCATTTCTAATTCTAATTCTTCAATTAGAATTCTGCAATGAGCACTATTGAGGAATCCTTAGTATGAAAACCAGAAAGAAATAATAATAATAATAATAATAATAATAATAATAATTATCTTTTCAGGAGTCGAGTTGTCTCGACGGACGATCTGTGCTGTGTGGTGTGGCATGGTCAAAACACAGTTCAACACGACGCACTGGTCGACTGGATAAACGGGTAAAATTTGTGCATTATTGAACTGAAATGCTTTCTCATTCACCAGCTTTGAAGATCAGGCCTTATATGATTTGAACAAAATAGTTAACAGCTTACTATGAAGGCATAAGCAGAAATTTTAGCGTCGTAATAAACACGCAGAACGGCAAGAAATGCTCAATGGAAGTCGCCATCTTGAACGTGTGGCTGGCTTGCAAGTGAAGGCGTAGTCTTTGTAAAAGACGTTCTAACTTAGTTCCCTTCGTGTACGTACGCGCAAGCGACTTTTTACTGTAGAGACTGGGAACTTGTTTATTTTACGGAGACTGTTGTCGGAGCGCAGCGCAGCGCTGAAAAATAAACAAGTTTCCAGTCCCTACGGTGAACTGTCGCTCGCGCGTACGTACACGAACGGAACTAAGTTAGAACGTCTTAAACAAAAACTAGGAAAAACGCGCATGTGGGGGTTAGACTGGTTTCCGGTCCACATATGAAAACGAAAATGAGGGGAAAAATATAAAGAATTTACTAGGAAAAAAAATTTCTGAGTTGTCCCATAGGCTTAGTGCATAAGGTTGCACACAAGTAAATAGGGCCCCTATAGGGACCAATGCTAAATGCCCAATTTTCTAAAATCATTTAAAAATACTCAACTCTCTCACAGCGTCTGGAGACAACAACCAAAATACTCTTTGAAATTTCATCTTTTTAATTCTGTTCAATTTTGTGGGGGTAATCCGTCACTTTCATTCCCCAATTTCCACATGAAACAAAACTACCCCTGCTATGCAAGAGTATAAATTGCCGAACAGACCAGTGCCATTTTGGAAAAAGTCACATTCGCTACTGGGGAAAATAGGGCAACTTTCACGAGCTACATTCTCCAAAATGTTTGTAGTTGGAAGAAAAAATACCCCACATCACGATGGTGGCCAGTTTCCCCACAAGACCAACTTGTTCAGCTCGCAATTCTCTCTAATATAGAATAATTTGAGGGCGTACAAAATATTCATGAGCTCGGCGCACGGATCTCTGCCTATTTACTTGGGTGCACCCATAAGGGCTTATGTGACGTCCGACTTGTGAATTCTTTCCAATCTCGCAGCGTACCCGCAAGTTCTCGAGGTCAACTTACACATCTATTGAGCCACATGCGAGCAGCAGAACTAATTATGCACAGACTAAGTAGCTTTACATTGCCAAGAGGCACTTAAAGTTTAAATCGGTCAAAAATGGCTCTTATTACGTATTTGCATGTTCCGCTTTCAAAGAGAGAATTAATGAATCCTGATGAGAAATGATTTTGTCTGCGACGGGGTATTAAATCGATCATGTATTAACTTTGCAGACTCTGTAAAACGACTAGACTGGCAACCGTCCTTCATAGTGCCATCCGCCCATGTACCGTTTAATTGCCCCAAATGCGCATCTTTTGCACAACTTGATATGTTTGTTTGTCTCATTAACTTCTGTTGGAACTATCCCCTTGGTCTTACAACAAGCACGTGAAAGTGGATATAATCTACGTTATGTCGTTACGCACCTCCTATAGGGATATCTTTAGCAGACAATTAACACAGCCATCCCAGAAAGTTGAGAAAAAGCTTGAGACACATTGAGAGGCGAAAGGAGCCGACAGTAGTAAAAAATCAAATTCTGTCTACGGATATGGCAGCTTCCGTTCTAGATGATTTGCTTGGACGCTACGCAGCACGCACCATTTCCAATTAAGATGTAGGCCTATATAGGCTAGCAAACATGTTGATCGCGACCTTCTTCAGAATAAAATAAAGTGGGTTTTTTTGTATTTCATATGATGCTTTATATCATGTATCATACAAAATTCAAAACATCGAAAGGCAAAAATATATACAAAATTATTGAAAAATACCCTTTTGACTCAATGCAAATAAGCCATGTCCTTAAAAATCCTGGCAGATTGTGCGTTATCGTTTTCATTGAAGTTTTGTGACATTTTCTAACATGGTTGCCCGACGATGGTTGCTGGTAACAGAGTATACTTTTCACATACTGCATCCAGTGCATATCCAGCAGGGTATGTGACAGAAAGCCGACTCCTCTGCTTCGCCCATACGTCACCACCGCTCCCTCCAAAATCCTGAAAAGAATTTAATTTAATTTAAATTCTTGGATGTTTGAGACAGTGGAGGAACAATGAACGGGTAGAAGTCCTGCCACAAATATGCTGCGTATGACTATTTGTGAGCAATTCTAAGCCAACTGATCTTTGATCACTGACCTGATAATCTGAGAAATAAACCATACCATACCATACCATAGAAGTCTATGAATTGCTGTCATCTGGAGTATGATCAAAGAAACAAAGTATACAAGACAGTTTAACACAAATGAAGTAATCAGTTGAAATGTCATATATGCAGCGCTATATTACAGGGGGTACCGCCACCCTTCCATTGTTCCCTAATTGTGTCTCAAACATCCAAGGAATTTCAAAGAAATTCCTTTCAGTTTTTAGGGGGCGGGGTTGGTGCGTTAACAAAAGGGAAGAGTGTGTTGAGGTATAGGGGCGTTAGGGGAGTCCCTTTGCCGCATATCGTGCTGGGGATATACAGAGACTATACCGCATCCAGTTCTCATGTCAGCAAAATTCAATGCTGTATTAAACACTTTCAAGTATATCCCTTGCCGAAACTGCATTCAATTCATTCTGAAATGTTGATGCAAATGATCTTTTACCAGTACTTTTTGGTGTTACATCGTCACACCTGCGGAATATATATCCAATGCCATCTGTGACGGAATGCCAACTTTCGCACCACATGACACGCGGTGCGTGTTCAAGATTTTGAAAATGTAGCAATGCATAGTTCCGACCTGTCAATCAACCGAACCTGCCGACCAATCACAACAGAGCTAGCAGAGATCACCCACATAGGTCAAAGTGCAATGTTTGCAACAACATCACGCGATGTTCTGCCCCATACAATTTGTACAGTGTTGTATGCGATGTTCCGGGTGAATTTTTGGTTTCAAGGCCGGTCGTTTCGTTGTTCAAAGGTACGAAAGCACGTATTTCATGATATGACATCCCTTTACTCGGTGTGTTCTAAGATAACTGTCGACCCTGAAACATGAATACCTTTGAGTTTTCTCCAATGAATCTGTGCTTTTCGTTGAAAGTCCCATTGCTTTGTGCGTTGTGTGTCGCCATTTTGACGATAGCGTGTGAGCCATAGCAACAATATCCAAGGGGGCGGGGTTAACTGGGCAAAATCGGAACTATGCATTTGAACTATGCATTTGCAAAAGTGGGACCATGCTCCACTGTGTTTTTATTGCATTGCTGTAGTTCAATTAGCCTTTTGCGTGTAACATTTGCATAATGACTGGTACCCCGAATTCGTCACTTTCAAATGGAGGTGCAGTTTAGAAAGTCACATATGCTGTTGTTACGTGGTGCATATACCCAGCGCGATATGTGGCAACGCCCCTATACCTCAACACACTCTTCCCTTTTGTTAACGAACCAACCCCCATAAAAACTGAAAGGAATTCCTTGGAAATTCCTTGGATGTTTGAGACACAATGGGGGAACAATGGTAGGGGGATGCCCTCTGCCACATATCGTGCTGCATATGGTGGTGCACGCCATTGCCTGCCAAACAACAGTCTGGTTGCCTTATGCCATTCTCTCCTACGGTGAACACTGTAATGACTCTGTTACTTCACATCTGCCGCGTGCACCACATAGCAAAAACAATTTAGTCTGGTCATGTGGATACTAAGTGTGCATGTGAAAGGAAGTACGTCAGTTATTCAAATAAAACACGCAAAAGGCCAAATGCTGTCACACAGTCGAGACCTTTTCAATTTAAAACTATAGTTAAGTGCGAAATATTTACTGGTCTCTGTGATAAACGCCGTCACCTTTTACCAGATGAAGGCAAGTGTTCGGTGAAGTAATATAACAAGATCGGTTCAATAAAGGAGTGTGTCCAGATCATATATTTGTTGTCAAACATTCTTCACCCCCATTTTTCATTTGTCATATTTTCAAGGATATCCGGGGTCAAAAATCACCGATGTTTTGTAAACTAATTTATCCGGTTCCATAAAGCAGTGTAGTGATTACACCAATTATCTTCTTGCTTCCACGTCCAAATTACTTCCTGTTTTCTTCCTATGGATAGTATTTTAGGGAGGTATTTTATATTGTTGATAGGTTAGAACGAAATCCATTTTCTGGAAAAATCTGAACAAGCTCCTTTAAATCAATTCAACTTTTCGTCTGTATTCTTCCAAACGAAAAGGTTCTCTCCTCTACACTTCCCCTCATGTGTTAACAAAGTCAAAATTGGAGCACATTGGAAAGGTGGAACACGCTCGCCCGTTTTGTTCATCATACGGGGAGGTAGGATCTTGTTTCCTTCCTCCTTGATCATACGTACATACACGGACTAACACTTCCACCTGCCTAATACGGGATTCATTGACATTCAGGACAAGGAAATGTAATTATGAACTTCGTGTAATCATGGAGGCAAACTGGTTTTGTCAGCATCGATCTTGATGTTCCTTGCAAGCTTCATGCATGTCCCATGTTTATAAATTAAGTGAATCGGAATAAAGACATTAGAAGCGGCCGACGTGTCTCCCGATCTGAAACAAATTAGCTTATATCGGGCACAAACGGCTTTATGGCCTGGAGCACAGTCCGTCTGGGTTTAACTTTGAATAATTATGGTCAGTGGATATCAGGCCGGATTTGGATCGAGTGATTCCGCATATCACGGACGACGAAGATGAAAGTGGGTCCCTTACCATGACTAAAATGTGTTGAAATATCTCTAACTAGGCACGTTGCATTTGGGTCATTCGGTGAAAACGGGACATTTCTAATTCAGTGTTTGTAAGTTAGAACAATTAATTCATCCCGGCGGTCCTTGATCATTAAATATTGTATAGTACATGTATTTATAAATTGCACGGGTATTCCTTTTATTTGAAATTTTAACTTGAAATACCACTTTTAATGCATAAATTGCTACACTTTGGGTCGTATTTTTATGGAAAGATCGTGGGATTGATTGCATCTGCACATTGTCGAAAATTATTAGTCTTGCATTTAGTTAAGTATAGGTTCACACATTCCCGAATTATTACCACGAATACCCCGGCCGGTCTATCCAGGCACCCCAGGCGCCCCACACGCTTGGCGACCCGTCGCTGGACACAGATGCATGATATAAACCGACCCAGACAAGTCAAGTGTTCATTATCATGCAGTAATATATATTTTTAGGGTTGAATCTGGAGTGTTCTATATCAATTCTTTGTTATTCGTAATTTTCTTAGAAAAAAATGAGATATACGAACATGACATTTTGTATCGTTAGCCCATCACAGAAAGCTCACTATATAAATTTGATTCGGATTTATACAGAGACGTTAACCAACAAGGCAGAATGTAAATCATATAGCCAATCAATGGCAGCAAAGACACACAATCACGTTTGGATTTGGAGTCCACCTGCCACGACCATAAGCAAATTAACTTGCTGATATTGCACGAACAAACTAATTAGATTTTGGTCGGTCGTGTGCTAAGTTTATTTCCCTGTTGATACTGTTTATAATGCAAGTGGTATCTATGTACCCTGTTGACATTTTATCTTATTTGAGTCGGAAGATACGGCTTTGCGCTGAAACCCTTGAAGGTCCCTCGTCAGCAACACCTTTTTCTTCCAACAGACCGTGAACAAGTAACACATTTGTAAGAGATTTAGGCCTATATAGAAACACCGCGAATCAGAACGAAACCGACATTTTATGAAATTCTGTTTTTGTGTGAATGGTGGTATAACTAATTATTTGGTATTATTATTATTATTATTTCTTTCTGGTATTCATACCAAGGATTCCTCAATAGTGCTCATTGCACTGTCACTCGTAAGCGTGAGGAAACCCATGAAGAATTAGAATTAGAAATGGCCAGAGACACCGGGGAATCCCCTTGCTCTTTACGAAAGAATGCTCTGGGATCTTTAGAGTGCGTTACCAATTACCCAACACACTGGACCAACGGCTTTACATCCCTTCCGAAGGATGGAGCAAGTGTGGTTGAGTGCCTTGCCCAAGGGCACAGGTACCGCAGCCGGATTCGAACCCGCAACCCCAAGTTTTCACCCATGATTGCGAGTCAATGGCCCTAACCACTCGGCCACGGTACCCCATATGGTACCATGGTATGGTGCCTATAGTCACTGCTAAGAACTAAACTTGGCTACACTGCTAAAAAATATGACTCAAAGTCATACGAAATTTCCCCAAAATGTCGTAGTTAATTGTAGTCTATTATTATTATCTGTGAGCAGAATACCTGAGTACACGCTCATTACACCAGGATCGCAATGGCGTTGGGTGTAAATTAAGATAAAGCCAACTGTTCGTAGAACACTGTATACGGTACCTTGCCATGCATCTCGCCGGCTTATGTGTGTGAATAGTGTTTTCGCTCGTACCTAGGGCGCAGGGATGGGCTAATCTGTTTTCGCCCCATTGGCTAAATTATACGACACATGACCACGAGGTCACCTCTTTTTCTTGTAAACGGACTTTCCTTCACATAAATTTGTTAGCTATAGTTTAGTGCTGAGGGTCTCCCCACGCACTCGTCCCCAAAGTCGTTTGGACAATCAAGAGATTTGTTCTGCGGGGAAAATCAAATCAAATCGTCAGAAGATACTGACTGCTCATTATCGATAATCTGTTCATGATTTACGTCTGAGGTGTATTAGATGTGCTCAAGAACGATTTTACCACGAAACACATGTTTGAGCAAACGTTTTCCCCAGGGCTACTAAATACTGTATCGCTTGTCGGATAAGCCTTAAGGTCACTTTCTTCCAAGCAGATCTGCATGAATTTTATATTTAAAACTTTTATATGAAGTGATTTCACAGACACGATTTAAAATACAAAACCAATATTAAAAAAGCAAATTTTCTGGCCAGGCTGGTGCCATCAGATTGGGGTAATTTCAGTGGCGGAGGCGCGCTACATAGTATATAGGTATTTCTGGCTATATACAAAATTCCACTTAAATTTCTTAAAAGCACATGTCTGTACATGTTCTTCGTGTGTCGGGCATTTAGGTTCTAAATTTCATTCAAAATGGTTGAAATTGTTGAGCTTATTGTAACACAACATATAGAAAGCAGATGGTTGAGTCAACGTTTCGATATGGAGATTTTCGCCAGCAGAACAGCTATGTGTTTTTCTTCAAATCGTTCATACAAAAGTCATGCTGAAGGATGATTGATTGGTGTGGCTGATTTGAGTTCTGGCATGCATACCCTGTATTGCGCATCATTAAAGGGAGGGAAAACACTTGTTGTAAATTGTCGAGTATAGGCCTACTTGATTTTAAAAGTACCACCCACCTATTTCCTTATGCGCAACCGTTTACAGGAATGCTGGGAATTTGTTTACGATGTCGGCAACATAATTTAATTTTTATCATAAACGTTGCATAAAATCTGCCTATGCGTTGCGCCATATTTAAACTTTCCCGGCCCCTTTGCGAGGGAGGATGACGTAAACCATGCAATAAATGTCATTGGTTGTATCACTGCTTGCCTTGTTTCCTGACACAGCACGCTGTTAGATAACACACTCTGTAGTGACCCGACTGCGGCCGCGTTACTTGGCCGCTGAAGAAGTTGATTTTTCAGAATTAGCATGTGTTATACCTCGATCGTTGCACTGTTCCGGAATGCCAGGGACAACTTTGGGCCTTCTCTACAAATATTTGTAGAGAGACAGAATCTTCGAGCATCCAGGCAAATGTGAAAATGTGAAAATATAAGCGTAACATGCAATACGATCTATGCAGTGTTACATGCGTGACGTCATGCACGCCCCTTCGACTCCGAGCGCTAAATTGCAAAACGTGGCGCCTTACACGAAGCCTATTTTTAGACGCCAATTAAAAGTGAAATTTTATATAATCAGAATGCATCCGGCTTGAAAATAAACTCTCCCTTGTGCCACTTTATGAACCAAATTTGCTATGAAATAAGTACCCTTCTGTGAGTGTGTTTCTTCCTTTAAGTATGGATAAGACGCTGCGTATATAGGATGTAGCCCACGGATGTTGATAGTCCATTTCCAATCAACCGCATCGTTGACCTCCAAAATGATGATGGGTTCCTATTTTAGGGTTTTCACTTTCGTATCTGAGGCACAAGACGTGCCGTCGATGTTATGATAGAGCAATTTACCGTGGAATTAATTGGAAGTTGTTGCAAGGTGGACGGGCTTGACCCCGAAGCCCTTATCGGCTTGGATGATACACAGTCAATAAATAAATAAACTGTGTAATTCCCTGTTTCCCATAGCATCTATGCTTGGTTTTGCGAGGTAGGCTTGGCTTCTAATTCTTAGAGCTAAATGCGAATCTGAACAAGGATAGTACTACCCATTTCTTAAGTAATTTTTGAAGATAATGTCCCAGAGTCTGCCCGGGTGAAATATTTCGATACAAATGTGGACAAATTAATGTCCGTGTGAGTTTGGAAAATCTGGATGCAGTGAAAAACAACTCGGCTCCACCGGGATTAGAACCGCGGACATTCAGCTTAACGTGCAGACGACCTACCAACTATATAAAGCCAACTGGTGTTTTCGAAACACGGTGTTGCAGTTGTTCTTTAATGATTGGGATTAGCTAGTGGCTATCACGTGTCATGAGCTTAACAAGCCCCCTCATAATACTGCGAAACAGTTTTGACAAATGCCTGGGGAAAAAACCCAGAAGTCAATGGTTTGGGATGTACATGTACATTTTCAGAGTGCACTCGAAGGCAACACTGAGGTGATATTAATCTCGCAAAACAGGCGCTATTATAGGAACGAGATAAAAGCTTTGCCGCGGGAAACGGTTTATTACAAAATAACAAGAATATCCAATTTATTTTGCAATCTTCTAAAATGTATTAAGCGGTCTTTTTTTCGCTTGAGGTCTTGTTTTGAGGATAACAGTTTAACTTGATTAGCCAAGAAAATGTCAGCTTTCTAAAAAACGCGTCCTTGCCAGGAGGATAAAACGTTTGACAGAGGACTATACATCCTGTATAGTCGCTGCTGCCGTAAAATGCCGCATCAGAAACACTGCGTGTCCCCATACTCTTTCGGCCTTTTTTTTCGAAACTCGAATCCCACCTGAAGGTCTTCCTTGAAGGTCTTGCTAGTACAGCAGGGAATATTGTTTATTTTTTCTTCCCTTTGGAATTAGAAAACAAAGTTGGAGGAACTTGTTAATTGGAGCATGTCCATTGACTAAGTCGAAGGGGATTTTGTTGAAAGTAATGTTAACACACTTAGGAAAATTACTTCGCCCGACAAAACTTCGATGAAGATTCGGTGAAGACTATATAGAGCTGATGTGTACGCACAGCTTTTCAATGGGGGAAGATTAAAATCATTTCGTTCGATGAAGCAAAAGAGTTCTTTCGATGAAGCGAACGCTTAATTTGACGATGCAGATAAGCAATATGCACGCTCACTTCGTTCGATTGGCGAGATACCAGTGCGATCTTTTTTCCATAATCGTTCACGGTCACCCGATGTGGACAGTTTAGATCTTCGTCTGATTTTTTAAGGTAAATTCATGGTGAAATGTGTATACGGTCGTTTGATTAACTAACGGAAATTAATTCATCTTCATTGAAGGAAGCGATTTCTCTATCGGAAGCATGATCTATGCCGCGATACTGTTTTGGCGAACACAACCACAGACAGTTTTCGTTCCTTACGAGCAAAAACGGTCGTTGCGTGAATTAAAGATTACGTCGGAAACATGATTTTGATTATGGTCGAATGTTTCGATCTCTTTAGTACTTCACTTATGAACGAGCCCAAAAATCCAATCCCGCATGAATTTAGCGTAAACGGAATGATCCCGCTGGAATCGATAAATATTGGGAAAGCCTGCAAACTTCAAACCACCCCGTACAGTAAATCCTCCCCTCCTTGCAAAGATCTCAAAGTATGTTCCCCCAAAATTGTTATTTCGGTATATTATATTTCAGGCTTTGTTAGGCTCTCGCCGTTATTTTCATCTATTTTTATCTTATATTTTTTATTATCCTAACCGTGATTTGTGTGCAGAGGTGATGCGCACTAAAAGCGAAGACGGCGGATCAATATACGAACTTCTCTGGTGTAAATTTGAAAAAGTCTCACGTGGCCTCTTTTGGCGTCATTCGATACCCATTTCGTGACTTCAAGCACAGTGCAATCGTAGTCGAGGAGGACAAAGGCTGCTGCTAAATAATAACCCCGGAAAATATCGCCTTTCGGTTTTTTTCATCATGCGTTTTTAGTCGGAAATTCTGAAGGCGGTTGGTCTAAAAGCAAGCTTAAAAGCAGAAGGAGTTTGTGCAACATTGGTTCGTTTGCCGCTCCAGCTTTTCTTTTTAACCTTGTTGTCTTTTTAATATTTTTTTGAAACACGAGTCCTTAGGTCCTCATTGAAAGTGTGCATCCTTGGAAAGCTCTTTCTAAGGAAACCAAAACCGCCATGGCACAAAAATGTCGTCAGGGAATATTAGCTGATCCACTTTATTTGAAGTTTGCGGAGTTTTAAGTTTCCATTGCTCGCGGCCTTTTGCACTCGTCTCCAAATTTCGCTTGGTCAAACAAGAGTTGCACTTCATTTCTTTATCACCCTGTGTAAAAGAGTATAAACTTGATCTTTCTACTATTATAATAGAAGTTTCGTGCACAAAAGATTGTATTGCCATTGTTACCGTTTTATTTACAATAGTTAAGGTAAAACTTTGTGCTATTCTACGGAGCCCGTATAGATAGACATCCGCAAAATGAATGGTCTTGGCCTATACCAATTTCGTGCACACGAGATATGCGTACGAATTACAATATTTGGCGGGCACTAAATTTATATATTTTGTGTCCACGAGGGAAATTATTTATTAGTGCATACTAGATAATTCGTACTCGTATTAAAGCAGCATTCACGCGTGAAACAATTGTTTCATTATCACACTGAACAATCGAAGGTCAAATAAATATCGCACACATCTTTAATCACACATGGAGACAACTCTGTATAACAGTTTTCCAATTATGCAAAATGTCTTTAAGTATTTATTACGTTAACGAGCGTGATTTTTGGTATATCATTAATTTATTCTAACCCAAGGGTTAAACTGGATGAATCACGACGACCATTGTATCAGACGACATACACAAGACTATCATTTATCGTCTGCCAAAATATGACAATTTATAGTGTTGGTATTCATTGGCAAACAAGCGATTGTACACATTACTTGAATCCTGGAAATAACATTTTCTAAAAACCCTGTGTACAAATTTCCAATATACGCTCGTAACTGGGACGGACACTTGTGTTACATTTTAGGCCGTCCCGGTTACGAGGGTATATTGGAAATTTGTACGCGTTTTATTTTTTAGAAAGGCATGCTGTTACACTATTTGTAACCCTTTTTGGATGATCTCTCACATATCATGCTGCATCTGCTGCCTGGTACTGTAACAATTATATTGAATTTGATGTTTTACACACAATAGGGGAACAATGGAAGGGGCGAGTCACGCGGTCTCATATCATATCTTTATAGGTTACCTGTGTAGTTTGAATGTGAAAGTGTGTGCATTTTATATAAATTGTTCATCCGAACTGGTATCTAGTTTGACTGCAGTGAATGCATTCTTTCTCTGTATATATGTGGCCCTAGTTCTCTTGCATAGATATGGGAGTGCATGGTCATTCAGTTTTGGATCGTCATTGTAACAACATGCTTTCCAGTTCCTGGTGCCTTTGTAGTACTCGATGAACCATAGTCAATGTTGGGCTTAGGCCTACTTACTGGTGTTCGTACCTTGCAAATTTGTTTGTTCATGCATGTTCCATGGGTTTGTGTGCCACGCTGTTCTGCCGGGACCAGTGACGGAGGCATTGGTTGTGGAGTGCTGCTAGCTGCAGTGGGTGAGTGAACACATTTTCTGTATTTTAGTGCAATTTCACACGTTTTCGAGTCATGCTCTTATACGGACATTTAAATTGTTCAATATTGACTTGAATTTAGTGTTCATATGTTGAATTTTGTGGCATTGAGAAGTTAAATATTTGCTATTTGGTGTTTTCTGGTTATACTTTTTCACAAATATTGCCACACATCCAATTGAAATACATGTATCTAATTATATGCATCTCAAATATCATTTGTAAAATAAATTTGTAATGTGTATATTTGAATTAATTAAAAATTTTGTAATTATATTTTTAAAGTTAGGTTAAATAATTCCAATATCTGTCACATCCTTTGCATATTTAGTCCGACCTCTTCGGCTCGGTTACACAAGACAAATGGTGTGGTTCGTTGGTGTCTAGCTCTCTGATACTAAAATTGAAAGTAGAAATCCACCTACAATGGGGGCGGTCGGGTTGGCGTAGTGGTCCTTTCCTCGCCTTTCACCTCTGGCGTCTCGGGTTCGAATCCGGAGTGTAT
The DNA here is from genome assembly GCA_037783545.1 of Henricia sp. BOLD:AAB3569. Taxonomy (NCBI): domain Eukaryota; kingdom Metazoa; phylum Echinodermata; class Asteroidea; order Spinulosida; family Echinasteridae; genus Henricia; species Henricia sp. BOLD:AAB3569. The sequence goes on from JBBELK010000004.1 coordinate 348,608, forward strand.
GTGGATTGGGTTTGCAGTCTGTACTTGACCGCGTGGGTTTCCCCCGGAGATCAATCTGGGGATTTCCTCCCACTTCTAAAACTGCAACTCCTTCTTCGTCATCCCAAGTTGATAATAAAGTATAGTTTAAGCTAAAACCGTATAGTTTATGGCATAAAGGGCCTTAGTTGCTGAATATGCCATAAATTAACAACAACAACAACAACAACAACACACCTACAATGGAAGATTGCCGACGAACACCAACTGTTTGAAGTTGTTCGTTGATGTGCGTAGCATGCAATGTGGTCAGTTACCACTTAAGGGGTCATTTCACCAAGGATTGTTTTGGTCCCGATAGTACCCGATCCTTTTTTTGGTCGATCGGCCGCATTTTTGCGAAAATAGTCGGGAACCTGCGCGCACTGTCGAGCACTACCCTAGGCCTATACCTTCGGGGGAAGATCTGGCGCGATCGCCTCAGTCCTCCGAGGGTCGGGTACCGAAAAAGTGATCGGCTACTGTTTTTAAACATGTTGAAAAACAGTAGCCGATCAAAAACCGTCGGCCCGTGGTCGTCTTGGTCGTCCGAGGGTCCCCTGAAGGTCCCATTGTCTCGCCCGCCCTCTGGAGCTTTCGTATAGCCTCTGCCGCTCTCTACCGAGGGTCGTGCGTAGTGTCGGCGGAGTGTAAGCACCCGACCCTCACTAGATCCTCGGACGGCCGACCTGCATGGCTGGTCAGAAAGTGATGAAAGACTTCGATCTGGCTCGATTTATATAGTCGGGCCCCAAAAACAACGATCTCCGGCCGATCTATATAGGCAAATTTGGTCGGCCGAAGAACGTCCGAAGATCGTTAAAATCGTCCGAAGACCGTTTACTTTCGGCTTCCTGCGGCTCCCTGCGTCAACATACGCCTACATTCGGCCACTCTCGCGCGAAGAACGGCGGATTATCGGCCGCAGAGCGGCCAAAAGCGTCCTCTCTCGAGCCGGGATCGCCCATTTTCGGCCTCTCTCTGCCTCTCTCGGCCGAACAACGCGCGAAGATCGCTCACTTGCGCGCGAGAAGCGGGTCTCTACCGGGCCTTTGCCGTGTACCTGCGGGTACTTGCGCGTACTTTCGCATACTTGCGCCCGGAAACGTGTCGATCGCGCGAGGAACGTCCGTGATTCGTCCCCCAGCCATGGTCCATTGGTCGGGACTCAATCGGGTCAAAAAGGGAACGATTGGAGGCGATTCATGACGACAATCGGGCCGATCAAAAAAATTGATTCATCGGGGACAATCTGGTCCAGATCGGGCCGATTGGAAAAAACAATCCTTGGTGAAATGACCCCTTTACCAGTGAGAACAAGTTAGGTGTTTTGCGTTGTCGGCCGCCAACCGATACACATGTATAAATTTTATTTTCCTGACAGCACCCCATAAGAAGCGTGTTCAGATTTTCCAGAAAATGGATTCCGTTCTATAACCCAACAATCATATAAAATAGGCCTACCTCCCCAAAGTACTACCTATGGGAAGAAAACGGGAAATTTCCAATTTCCAATTTCGATGTGAAAGCAAAAAGGTTAGTGTAATTACTATATACACGGCTTTATGGAACCAGAAATTATATTACAAATCATCGGTGGTTTTTGACGATATCCTTGAAAGTTTTGAGAACGGGAAATTTTAAAATGGTAATGAGAAAAATATGGCGATTGATATATGGTATCAAAATCGCAACACCCATGGGACAAATAGGGGGGTTCAAAATGTGACCCGGTCGACGATAACGGATAGCGCCGGCTTGCAGCAGAAGTGAGCGGTATGCTGCCGTCCGCCCATGAATGTAGATGCCACTTTCAATTTCGCTGTTCAATTTCAGCTCATCCGAAAGATACCTATAGTTTGTTTATCATCAAGGCGAGGTCTGGCCTGATTACATGTAATACGTCAGCACAAATGACCGCTCAATCCTTGGTAATGACCACTGGTCGGCAATTTATACAGCTTAATGACGTCTTTGGCGCAAATTGCAAGTCGTTGATGTACATTTAATTAAAGTGTTATACTTCGTAACCAATCTTTCGTAGGGAAAATAGTGATTAGGCCTATACTGTATGTCGTATAATTAGTACATTTATATAGCGCACACTCCATATGGATATGGTTTTATGATGCCAAGTTTGTTCTATCTAAACATCGAGATACAGGTGGGTGGCGCCATTGGCAGCCGACGGCCAGAGATGCCGGGGAATCCCCTTACTCTTCACGAAAGAATGCTCTGGGATCTTTTAAGTGCGTTACACAACACACTGGACAAACACTTTACATCCCTTCCGAAGGATGGAGCATTAAATCGCTTTCAAAGGAAGCAAAGCAGCGCTAATGTGACAGAATCTTACGGTGTCAACTATATGCTTTTTTCCACCTCAGTTATAAATCGTTTTAAAAGGTTTTTTTTTTGCCTCGGCCTGATTTCGTCTTCATCCGTTAAAATATTACTCTATTTCGTCTTTCACAAATCAGACAAATGCTAATTCTAGTGCATTGCCTATAGGTTTGTTGAGATTTAATCGTCTTGTGGCCGATGCGATACGGCCTGAAGGGAAGTCGGATTTGCATTGCTCGTAACAGATGGCTATCGGCATGCCTGAGAAGAGCGGGAAGATGGTGAGTGTTGAGCAGAGGCAGCACCGGTGACATGGGAGCTTGTGGCGATGTAAGAGGGATTTACTCGCGGGAAAAGTGCAGCGAGAATGCAAAGGCTTTTAGCCAGTCCACTCCTCGGCAAGTGTCAGGCCAGAGATTGCTTTACGCCACGCTTCGGCGCCTCGTCTACAAGTGGCGATAACGTGGCTTATGGCATCTCTGTCTCTTTGAAATCACATGCAGCTACTTTGAGTTTAACAAACAAGTCAAACAATAAAAAATGTTTATTTTTGCTTTTGTGCGCTTCTTATCTTTAAAGCCCCAATACACCATTTGCAGTGACCCAAAATTGTATTACATCAGTTGACAAGAGTAAAAACTTGACTAAAAGTGTTGATAACAATGATAACAAACACCACTTAATTTTTCCTGTGTAAAATTGTATTTTTGTGTGAGAAATTGCCAACTAAAGGTTTTTTTCAAATCGTTTGCAAACACTTTTTTGAACCATTCGTTCAACCCAAAAACCAAGGCAGTTTATCAACATTATTCTTTAGTTATGTAATGCTGTTTTCTGAAATTCGTAAAACCGTTTCATCTGCAAGAGTGATACAATGGGCCTTTAATGACCGTTTTTAAACGATTGAAGCTTGATTTCTTACAAATAAATTGGTAATGGTTAGTCTTCACAGTATATAGTACATTTTGGGCTACATTGAAGCGTGTTATGGCATACCTGTAAGTTCGGATAAAAATAGTGCCAAGTACAATTTTACATCTCTTTTATAACACTTATTTTTTGCTATATTGCATTATGATGCGATCGAAAATAAGGTATATTTTCATGATTTACTTATTTAGCACAGCGCAAAAGCTGGCAAATATTCAAAATTAAACGTTTACATGGTACAGAGTCAACAGGCACGATCCAAACAAACCTTCATATTACCTTTCTTACAGCGTCACATCAGATGCAATATGCTCCGATTCGGCCTCGGAAGGTAATCCGAAACTTTTATCAGATAATTTGTTGGAACGACAAGATAAATGTTTTACCTTGGCAAATACAAGAAATCTTAGAATGAAACTAATCGTCTCTGACTGTCGGGATCTTTATTATATGGTGTATATATTTTTACCTGGGGCGTCCGACTGCATTCTGTATTCCCTCGGGCGTCATCCATCACAGCTGAAGAGGATGATTGTGGTTGCAAAGGGAGTACCAAAACGGCATGAACTTTTTTACAAATTGCCAAATTTACCTCCGACTTGGTTTTGACATGTCTGCTTCGAAAGTCGAGATGATATTGAAATGGAAATGAAGTAACCAGATATATTGTGTTGCTTTTATTACCTTGTTCGTCGCCATTAAAACTATCTCATTTCAAAATATGTTTTTGTTAAAAGACTTTGACCTGTTATAGTTAAAGATATAGATTACATGATTGGAAAACGTTTAAAAACGGGAATGGTAACTTAGGAATAATGTTAAAGAAATTACAGCCACTTAGGTGCAGTAATACTCCAGAAAACCTTAAAAATCCACGCATGTTTTTTTGTGTTGAATGAATGGTAAACCAAATTTTGCAAACGATTAAAAAACACCTTCAGTTGGCATTTTCTCTCACAAATGCAACATTTTACACGGGAAATTAATACTATTTATATATCAAGTCTTTTAGTCGTGTTTATCTTGTCAACCCATGACAAGTAAAAATGTGGGTATAACTGCAAATTATGTACCAGGGCTACCCTTACATATACCTGAGATTTCTTGTGCTTTAAATTTGTAAGAAGGACATCATTAAATAAAATTCGTGTGTATGTAACAGCTGCAACTGGAAATCACACCTGATGTCAATGGTGTTGAGACTTGCGCCATGCTGAAGGCATTTTGCAACTTTATTCACCCATGTGCCGTTTGCACAGACAAATTTAAGTGGTTTCAGATAGGTGATTGTGGTGGGGTCATGTAGTCACGAGCGGCCCTTTTGACAACACATTGGCATAATTGTTTCATGTTTATACAGTTATTCAAACTTTAAGAAAGGCAGTACAAGTTTATGCATACTAATGACTGATGCATCTTGCAAGCTGAACCATAAATTGACCCAATCTGCTGTAAATTAAAGATAGTTTACATGATTGGTAAACTGTTACAAATAGTTTTATCCCCCTGTGTGATTGAAGATATGCATGATTAAAACCAACCTGAGCAAAAACCAGCTCCGTACTTCGTTAACTTTTGAGAAAACAGTTAAAAAAGGGGTTTGCAGTCGTTTCCCCCAAAACCTTTTTGCCCTGAACCATTTCGCCATGAACCACGGCATGTGCACGAAGTGGTTTTGGGGCGAAGTAGCATTTGGGCGATGTAGTGTTTGGACGAAGTGGTTTGGGGCGAAATGGCACTCGGGCGAAGTGGTTTGGGGGCGAAATGGCACTTGGGCGAAATGGTTTTGGGGCGAATTAAATTTGTCTCACGAGACGAAAACTAATTGTTTTGCTCATTTCTCAAAGACTATAACACTTCAGACAACCATTTCAGGATAAGTTTTCTACGGTCATCATGTTTATATTGTGTAAGTTAGGCGTAAATCTGTGAACATTTCTGATTTTCGAGATACCAATCATGTAGGCTATACTGCCTTTAAACACCGGGTTCCATGTACTGGAACTCGTGACTTTCACATTTTCTAGCACAAAAAGGTAAATGAGGTGTTGGTTTTATCCTTGCTCTATGGTTTTATGCACTTGTATGGTTTTCGCCGCGCCTCGGGACTCTGTGGCTATGAGCATAACGAAACACGCATAAAAACGTTTTGTGTATATATACATCACTTGCTCCATATCAATTCAACTATACGTATTTTAATACATGTACTTTGCATCTCGCGGTATAATATTTCAAATGTCTTGTGCCAAAATAGCATCTCTCTATTATTGCTTTCTTGGGCAATCAAGCTAATGGACGACATCTTTTCGGGCATGATGAGAAAGTTATGCTGCATTTGAAGGCAATCGTGTTTCTAAAAAAAGGAGTTTCGTGTGCATCATGAATGATGGATTGCAGGGATATGCAATAAGCAAGTTCGGCATTCAAGCTGGGCATGCGCACATAGTACTTCGTCTATTTCTTTGTTTATTCTTTTAGAAAAAATAACCGCACGATGCCGAGTCTTGAACCCACAATGTTTGTCCTACCGAAAGTTGCGCGTCTACTCTACTGTCCAAAATGCTCGACCACAGCACTCCACCGCTTGCGAGACAATTAATATATTACACAGCACATAAATTTAACATGCAATGTGGCATGATGTTTATAAACTGGACGCAAATTGACCCTTTGTTAATGAAACAAGTGTACAACAGCCCCGTGCATCTGTGGTTGCTGAAAGGGATTTTACTGCTATCGTGACATATTTGCAGCATGTCTCGTAATTCAAACTGTACACAAGTTCAGAAAAGGGGGTTTCGCGGATTTCTTTACTTTCAGCGACCTGTCATGCAATTAGCATGGAAGGGAAAGATATCTTTCGTTAAGAGGTTGTTTGATGTCTTGCACAAACGCCATTTAAATCAAATTTTATGCAAGGTTCAAGACTGCAGTCCTCCAGTACTTTGCAGTCAGTGTGCTGGACGATAAATGTTAAACCAAATCTTGATATTTTTTTTTAACACAAATGTTTAATTGAAGGTATATATATGACAGGATTGACAATTGAAAGATGAATTTAGAAACACGAGAAAATTGCAGTGCCCCTACTGGGATTCGAACTCAGGTCCTTGGCATACATGACCAATAGCTCTACCGACTTAGCTATCTGGGCATCCCGTCGGAGCACCTTAACAATATCGTGTTTGACTCTCATTTTCCAACAATGCAGTGGATAGGCCTTCAGTGTAGCCAATTGGTTGGCATGGATTTGCTTGGAAAAGCTTGCAGAATTTACAGCTGTTGCGTAAAAGTTAACTTTAAAAGCTAGCTACAGATGAGCGACTAATAGTAGATTTTATTTAATTTGTGTGTAACCGTGGGCTATGCGATGTAGGCATACATCGAGGGCACAGGGGGTTCACTGCTTTTTAGTGGGGGTGCCCAGTGGCCTACCATAAATCACTACTGTTGAATTGTTGATTTTGGTGTCAAGCCACATACCTTACATGAATTGGCAGAAGTTAATAGTACTGGATGGGGTTATTAAACCACAGCCAAAGTACGAGAAATGAGTACCATAAAAATACGGGAATAATGTATAATTTTACGAGATATCCCGTTATACAATTTACGGGATAACCGTTAAAATTACGGTAGAGGTTGCAACTCGCTGCACAGTTATCCACCGTAAATTTACGGGAAATTGTATACAGTGCAACTGAAGAGAAAGAAGCTGTTTTTGAGAAGATAAGAAAACGAAACACCTTTAGCGTTCATTGTCGTATGTATTAATGTTTGCATGTGCAAGACATCACGTCTGGCGTCATGAATAATTTTGATGCATCGAGTCACTGTTGGGCCCTTTGCAGTAGGTTCCCTCAATATCCTGAGCCAACAAAAGCGAGATCCGGCACTCTATTGTCTATACGCTCAACCCCAGAACCGGAATTTCGCAAGTCACTGAATAAAACCCGGGATAAAAGCACGTTCGGCAAATACAATCAGAAACGCAGGAATAATCAGAGTTTGCTTAATATGCGGCACGAAGGGAAAATATCGCGGTGGACGTGGTTCAGCTTCAGCGAAAAGGTCACCGCGTCATTCCGAGTGGCATGTCCACCCTGCGGTATATATGCAGCACGATATGTGGCAGAGGGTATCGCCCCTACCATTGTTCCCCCATTGTGTCTCAAACATCCAAGGAATTTCCAACGAATTCCTTTCAGTTTTAAGGGGGGATTGGTGCGTTAACAAAAGGGAAGAGTGTGTTGAGGTATAGGGGCCTGGCACAAAGGACATAACCTGTCATAAGTGCCAACAACTCCTACAACAACAACTACAGGTATAGGGGCATTCCCTTTGCCACATGTCGTGCTCAGTATACTGCGGTACTGCGGTGTGCTCCTGGCGCTGCTGCCATTATTACCGCTGCCGCCATTATTACCGCTGCCATCAGGGAATCACCAGAACCATTTCGCTTTAACTAGGTGAGTGGCCAGGCGCTCAACCCTATCAGCAGTTAGATTGTGGTATTCCTCTTAACAGCTCCCCAGATATCGCTTGGGTTTACGAGGCAACTGGGATTAAGTGCCTTGCCCAGAGACACAGACACGTTGGTCATAGTGGGGCTTAAACCCACAACCTCTGATTGGGAGTCCCGCTTCACGTTATTGTGAAAAGACCCGTATAGCAGCCATTTTATGGTATCTTTTGTCATTTAAATTTCTCTACAATATAGGTACAACATGTTCACTGATTATATCCTTGGGGAGCAAAATAATACTCCAGTTGCCTATAGTTTCTGAGGTAAAAATCGTATACATGCATGCACAAGGTCTATTGGTTGGGTTCCCTATAGGCTGCTTCTGATTGGTGCATTGAATTTGAGTATGCATATTACCTAGCGCTGGCCTTGGAGAAGTTTATATATCAAGGGACATAATTTCTTCTCTTGGCGAGTATCTTAGTTTGGTTGGAAATACACTGCACTTCTAATCAACCGACCTGTGTTGAATTGTATCGTGCTCAGTACGCGTGTCTCACTTTAATTTGTCTTGTTAAGACGGCAAGTATATCCAGGCGAATTGACAGACGCGTCTCAGTACCGGGAGTGGGTGCACTGGGAGTGGAACTATCCCCCTTTTTCTTCGCACTGCACTTGGAATAAAATGCATTTTATTTTATTACATGTATAATACAAATGCCATTCCAGACGCAAATGGAGATGCAATTCAGATAAAACAAACGAGGTTTTATTTTCACAAAATACGCATCTAAATTGAAATTCAAAACCCTGTCAGCGCACACGAGTAGCCATTTTATGCTTGACGCTTCCATTTGTAGTATTAATGCAAAAAATAAATTACCTACAGTACTTGCGGCATCTCTGAGTATATTAAATTTGATATGCGTCAAATATAAAACAAACCACACTTCAACGGCAAAATATATTAAATCCTACCTTAGGAATATTGATGCCATCCCCATCCTTAGTAGGTTTCAAATTTCATTTCCTCTTCTAATAAGCAAGGTAATTTTCACATTTAACTCGGTATATACTGGGGCTATTGTGGCCCTTGGGCTAATGTGGCCCCTGTCGTGCCGTACAAGGGACATCGCAAATTGCAATGTCCCATTTTTTGGGCAAATATTTGCAAATATTTTTGATGTTATACATTTTTGTTGCATATACTTTATTGTATACTTGGCATGCCCAAGCGTATTTCTTTTGTTGGAAGCTAGAGGGCTTCAAAGTCAGTTCCCCCATCTTTTCCTGGCGACGCGCGTTAGGTAGACCCTCTAGCTTCTTACCAAAACACCCCATGGCATGCCAAGTATGCGATGTCCCTTGTACGCCGCTATATTAGCACACCCCCCCCCCCCCCCCTCCCCCTCCCCCGCCCCAACCCCCCCCCCCCCCTCCCCCCCCCCCTCCCCCGCCCCAACCCCCATGGAATCTTTGGTTTTGACTGTCCCACTTGGACTACGTTTTTACATTGTGGGAAAATGAAATACCCAAAACTCATTGATTTGCTGCTCTAGTTTTTCCTCTTCGGTTCTTTTAAAACATTTTATTTTAGCGCATATCCACTGAATTATGTGCGGCTCGGCTGTCTACTGCGTCTTCCTCCTCAAAATGTTACACATACCGGTGATATTTTAAAAGATGATTTGCAATGGAGATTGGTAAAATGAAGCAGTTGGTAAGAATCCACCTGCTGGCAATAACAAATAGTCTCCGGTTTGCTGGAACCAATGTGATTAAGTAAATGCGGCCGGGCAGGCATAATCGGTCTTACATGTAACACATTCCAGGTGGTGCGTCCTGGTTGGCCCCGGTGCATCCCGGCGTCCCTCTGTTACGGTCGACCACGGTTTTGGCTCCAAACTGATCTCACGATTTTACCAAGGAATGCTGGGAAGGGTACTAAGGGCAAGTCCAATTCCTCCAATAAGTAACAGCAGTATCCCGGCGTCAATGGGATTGTGTAAGGTGGCACCAGGGGGCCCCCCTATGGATTACTACGGCTACTGACAAATTTTAAATGGCAGCCTTGTTTCAGATCCTGAGCCATTGTATTTTGTTCACAAAAGAAAGTACCCAGACCCTCGTTTTCGATAAGAGTTTGAAATTCCTCAACGCCGGCGGCCCTAGGGGGGTCCACTAGGGCTCCAGTGGGGTCCTGCTATAGACCGTATCGAATAGCCGCCATTTCGTGGGGCAATTTCTTTGTTCCTTGAGGATATGCATGGTTGCACGTATTGTGCTTCCATTGTTGAACGGTTTAAGTAACAAAAGGTGCCCCACGGCGGCTATTCGATACCGTCTATAGGTGTTTTTACTACGATTTCGAATTCGTCCCGATTGTTCCAGGCAAAGTATTGCACACAACTCCACCGGGACACGTTCCTTATGATTGAAGACGGTTGGTAAGGATTGACTACGGGTCACTAGGTTCAAGTACAAGATTGACTAGGATTAACTATATACGTCCAATCGTAGCAAAACCGGGACGCAAAACCGGGAATGTGTGACTTAAGTTTGATACGAATCTGGTTTATGTTCGTGAAATAATGTTGAGGAAAAAGACAAGAAAAAACAAAGTGGTTCTTTGTCCAATGTATAGTGTCAAGACCCTACTCGGTTTGAAATTATAAGTCAAATTACATATACACAGTGGAGGATTATTTAGTCGTGGAATGAACGCCACCTGGTTTGCACCTATTAATAAATGTGTACACGTACCCATAAGAAAGAAATTTCAGTTGGTAAATTAAAAGAAAAGATAGGCCCTATACATGTACTTTTTGAATGGTCACTTGTGTGAGTTATCGTACTTTCACAATTTAATGATGAACTTTCCTTTTTCTAACGAGAACCGTATATAAATCGTTATTTTGATAGTTCGACCGCCGACCGGTCATATAAATATTGTATCTGACGTTAGGTAGGCCTATGCCATGCACGAACTAGCCTGGAAGATCCGCCATAGTTGTACCATAAGCAGCTGTGTAACGTTCTTAATGCGTTCTCTGTGTGTTAATGTTTGTTCTGGGCAATCACACCAGGAAAGGTGCACTTTATTTTCTTGAATCGTTTAAAAGTAAGGATTCAGTTATACCCTCCAAAGAAATGACTGAATTATAATATAAAATAATATGGTAATGGTAGTAATCATTCTGTGAAATTATTTTGATGAGGAAAAATGTCGAAACTATTTGAATCTCCAAACATCGCCTGTAGGTGATTTTATGGACAAAAACTTCCTTGGATTCTTCAGGTTTTCTGAATTATTACTGCATCTATGTCGAAATAATTCCGTTTTAATCATACTATTATTATTTCTTTCTAGTATTCATACCAATGATTCCTTAATAGTGCACATTGCACTGTCACTCGCAAGCGTGAGGAAACCCATGAAGAATTAGAATTAGAAATTGCCAGGGACACCGGGGAATCCCCTTGCTCTTCGCAAAAGAATGCTCTGGGATCTTTAGAGTGCGTTACCATTACCTAACACACTGGACCAACGGCTTTACATCCCTTCCGAAGGATGGAGCAAGTGTGGTTGAGTGCCTTGCCCAAGGGCACAGGTACCGCAACCGGAATCGAACCCGTAACCCCACGTTTTCACCCATGATTGCGAGTCAATGACCCAAACCACTCGGCCACGGTACCCCGCTATACTATATGCGATTTGTGGTACATGCCAATTTGCATTGGCATGTACCACAAAATCATACCAAAACTAAAGTGCGCCCTCCTACTGTATCTTCCATACCTAAAAAGCTAATTCTGGCATGGCGTAGAGTTGCTTACCATCGTAATCGTGATGGCACTCCGAGGCTACACCGATCTTTTGCCATGTCAAATGATTGACGTGTAAACACGTTAAACAGTCGAGTCAGCCATGATTATGTTGAAACATACACATATGACTAATAAAATGACATTAGTTATCTGTCGGGATGTTTTAAAATGACTTATGCACGTTTGTTTTTAACCTGATGTGCATTTTGTACGCCTTTTCTGAACTTGGTTGAAATTTAACTTGGTCGAAAGTGTCTAAACCAAATGTGTATGCACACGTGGTAAGTTTTGGATAGTTTTACGATTTAACGTTCTAATTATGCCAAGTACTAAAACAAATTCATCAAGTGCTCATTGCGATGTACATGTAATTGATCAAAAAATTGTCATCAACGGGTCATGTTGACAAAAAAGTAATCGGTTGTGTGAGAAATTGAACCAATTAGGAAGGACAAAATTTGGTTGTAGCAAACGTGGTGTAATTCTAAATATAAAAGAAAAATCATGTATAGGCTAGTTGTCATAATTACATTATCCAAAATGAATAAATGACTGTTTCCGTGATAATTTACGCATTAATGGTATTAGTGGGTTCTGTATTATATGTATTCGATGAAATATTCGGTCACTATAGCCAGGAATCCACTTTAAGTATTCGTAATATATACTGGCGATAATGGTTAAATATTTTTCATACGGTCGTGATGTTAGTATGCCTCGGGGCATAGTCATGGCTTCGAGATCACCTTGGGCCTATAATCTTAACCATGCCCCTCATTGCAGTCAATATTTGTATATTATATACATCATGCGTAGATTCCTGTCATCTGATTGGTTAAAAGTGGGGGCATTGAATCGGCTAGACCCGGCGCGTATATGCCCACCGGGCAATAGTCTTTGCCATGCCCTGGGCACAGTCATTTAGCGGGTTCCGGACGCGCGCATTACATGTGTTAGCATAGCTGTGTACCAGCTAAACAGCTGGACGCTTCACGTAAACATTCATCGGGACGGTAATGGCGGAATCTCGACGTAGATTATGAAGTCCTTAAGAATATAAGTTCGTGCGGTACCGTGGCCGAGCGGTTTAGGTCATTGACTCGCAATCATATATAGGTGAAAACTTGGGGTTGCAGGTTCGAACCTCCCCACGGCTACGGTACCTGTGCCCTTGGGCAAGGCACTCAACCACACTTGCTCCATCCTTCGGAAGGGATGTAAAGCCGTTGGTCCAGTGTGCTAGGTAATGGAAACGCACTTTAAAGATCCCAGAGCATTCTTTCGTGAAGAGCAAGGGGGATCATCCCCGGTGTCTCTGGCCATTTCTAATTCTAATTCTTCATGGGTTTCCTCACGCTTGCGAGTGACAGTGCAATGAGCACTATTGAGGAATCCTTGGAATGAATACCAGAAAGAAATAATAATAATAATAATAGAAGTGGCCTACAGTGAAAACTGTGTCAGGTGAAATGTGCTACTAAAGTGCCAGGTGATTATGCTACAAATTTTTGCTGTAAATATACAACTTTTCCGCCGTAGACCAGCTTCCGAAATCGAAACTCGAAGGACCACTGTCATGACTGTATGATGTATCGTTACTTTTAACCAACCAGATGACAAAAATCTACACATTCGGTATATAATGCCAAATAGTCTTTTTGCGCTTCCCACGAGATTTTGTTAACCGTAGACGATTTTCACCTGTTCTCCAAATCCACATGGAAATTTCTCCAAATCCAAGTGGAGATTTTTTATGATTTTCCCGTACGAGTCTTTTTTCGTTTGTGCACCTTTTTGGCTTAAATTTCTCTACCGATTTTGCGATGCATGCGCAAAGTGCATAATTTCATAACAATACCCACAGCAGTATCCAGACAATTAATCTTTTAAAGTCGCCTCCTCTCTGACAGAAATCGAAAGAGTACACATTACATATCTTACCTAGCAGATCCTTACGGGCGCACCTCACCACACGGCACATTGCACCTTAACTTTTTCATCGTTTAGCGAGACCCGCGGACCGGCTATACGTGACCAGACGGCGCCTAGACTGCCGGTATAGATATTGACATTCGACGCTGCACGCTGCCGGGGTTGAAGAAGGACCCTCACAAATTGGAGAGGCGGTACACTCGGATGCTACAGTAATTACGACAATGTTTAGCAGGTTTTTATTTACATTGGGCTTAAATGGTCCTGGCGAGCGTGACTGTGTTTACACGCCAATGTTTAGTACCATCAAATGTTTGACGTGTTCTTTTTTGTGTTGAACAAGGGTGTCTGACAACAAAAAAATGTCAAGTTGAAGGTATATAGTACGGTCATTTATTTGCGATTATAGAAAATAGTTTTGCGAACATCGTGTACGTTATGTAACGGGGACATTTCTTCCAAAGGTAGAGTACATCATTTGCAGTGACCCCAATTTTTTTTTCATGAGTTGACAAGAAAAACCTTACAAAAAGAATTTATATATAACAATGGTACCAAACACCACATGAATTTATTTCTGTCCAAAATGGTATTTTGTGTGAGAAATTAACAACTTAAGGTGATTTTCTAAAAGAGTCGTTTGCAAAATACTTTTTTTACCATATAACTCGACACAAAAGCCATGAATGGATTTTTCAAGTTTTCTGAAGTATTACTGCCTCTATGTGGCTGAAATTTCTACACGACAGTTTTATCAATATTGGCTTTTAATCAGGCGTGGAAATAATGCCCTTTTGTAACAGTTTACCAATCATGCATTCTAGGCCTAATTATGCACGTTATGGGAAAATACCTGCTCGGCAATTCCATGCAAAATGTCATTTTGGTTCTTTCCTTTCTGTGGTTGAGCATCATATTGCATTCGGTTGCTGAGATCCACACCCAAGCAATACCAATAGAAAAATCGGTTCATATAGGGAAATCCCGAAGGAGTATACCAATGTGCCTCATAGGTCAGCTGGTATAGAGAATCTTCCCAGAGCATCAGAGGTCTTGGGTTCAAATCCCGATGAATAGCAAACGATTTTTCTCTCATCCGATGTTTGGCTGACAAAAATATGTTTGAAATGCACGAATTTTAATTGCAATTTTAATCACTCATAGAAATTATTTTAGAAAGAGATAATACAAGTATGGTACAAAGGTGTGCTGTTCTATGGCAAGGGGGTGAAACCTTATTCCGTTGGCTGTGTTGTCACAGAGTTTATGACGATAACGAGGGGATGCGCCCCATCAGACTCCGACTTTACTTTTGTCCTGGCGAGTATCACGCGCTTGTTGCGAAAATGACGGAAATATGTATGTATATGATTTGTGCGAAATTAGGGGTGGGGGAAATTATCAAGTCTGTTGTAAACATGAAGCTTAGGACCGCTTCAAACGTCGCGCTTATGCCATGTCGAATTAAATTTAACTTTATTTTTTTTAAATTCGACACGGCACAAGCACGACGTTTGAAGCCATTTGGCTCGGCAAAATGAGTTCGACACGGCAGAAGATTTTAGCTCGACAGGGTCTGCCGTGCTAACTCAATTTAGTGCGGCACAAGCACGGCTTGGCTTCAAACGTCGTGCTTCTGCCGTGTCGAATTTAATTCCAGTTCGAAGTTGGTCCGCAATTTTGTTCCGACTAGGAATGCGCATGCTCGCAGCGCGTATGTGAGTAAAGAAATAACCAACAAACAGGTGCATCAAAATAATAAAATGGCGACGTACAATGGACAGAATGGAAAACGCACGTGCACAACGTCCATGACGTGCACAATACTCATCCGCCATGTTGGATACATGTATTAAGCTCGACTGGGAGTTTGCAATTAGTTCGACGTTTGAAGCCACTGCCGTGCTAACATCGTTCCAACGTCGTGCCAAGTTGAATTTAATTCAACATGGCATAAGCGCGACGTTTGAAGCGGGCCTTAGGAAGCAACAGAACAAGGGTTGTTCTAGGGTGCTCGTTTGTACAATTATGGCAATTCGCAGCTGTAGCCTCGCGAAGTGACCGATTTGCAATAGCGGGAGTTACGAGCTCAAACACTAGCACAATTCCAAGCATGTACATGGACTGTGCCGACACGGGCGCCGCCATTTCGATTATAAATAAACAAAAATGGTCATTAAATAAACATACAAATATCAGTACATATGATTTGACTTTATTAGGCCTAATGTTTGCATTACAAGTAAAACGAAACCGTCATCATGTATATATTCAGCTAAAAATGCGAAACAACTGGAATTCACGTTTAAAATGGCGACAACAGCATCATAATTAATAACATTATTCGCTTAAACATAAATGCCTTGCAGGCATATTACCACACTGTGTTTGGATGTCAAGTTCACAAGGACTTTTAAAATTAACTTGTTTTCGCGCGTGTAAGTGATTAAGGAAAAGAAAGAACAGTGCACTCTAGCGTAAACATGGAAATGCCGAAGAGTCCTGACAGATTTCCGCCAGAGCTGTAATTAAAGTGGAGGACGTGATACAATTCAGTCTTTGCAGATAGATCGACCAAACACATCGCCTTTGGTCCTTCAATATGAGTAGAGTTCGGTCGCTGGGGCGTCATTCGCTGGGATGGGCAGAGCGTCTACTTATCACCCAGCAATCTCTAAAATGTCTCGTCTTTCTTTCGTTTTTTTTTTCTCCCCATGTTCCGGTCTCCGACAGACTAGCTATGCGGTTATAGGATAGTCCTGTCCAAAACACGTTGACGTTTTGTAACCTGATGGCTGATATCTGATTGTCTGTTGATGAAACTCGGGTAAATTTAGGCAAACGTTGTGATACCATCAACAACATTTGTGATATTATCTCGGATGCTACACCCGGGATCAAATATGTCGAATGCCGCAGTGTTCGAAACTTTCGTTGCGTTGATGATGTGTGATCAGCAGGATCAGCTGCAGTCCGACGGTCATTTTTTGTTCTCTCTCAAAAGTTCCTTGTTGGTTTGCAAAGAAGCTATCATCAAGCATTTAAAGCAGCGAAAATCATTATTACCCTGTAGAGCAAGTCGAATTGTGCAGTATGCGGTGAACGTGTGAAAATTGGGTCAGCTGTGTCGCTGCACCAACGTGTCTAATTAGTTCTGTCGTGCGTGTACAATTTCTCAGCACTTTTTCTTCAAGTTTTTAGTAAGTGCACATGTCTGTCTTTGACACTTCAAAAATAAAATATGCTCCCCTGACCTACTTTCTCTTTAATTGCCACTACACATGCACACTTACGAAAAACTTGTAAGAAATCGCTCATATTAGCCGCACACGTGAGAGTTGTCAACACCTTTAATTCCAAACACCAAACACGAATAACCAACGAGCGACACGAATGATAAGGGGTCAATTTCATAAAGCTGTTTAGCACACAAATTTGCTTAATGCAAAATTTGCACAGAAAATGCATCACTCTTCACGAAAGAGTGCTCTGGGATCTTTTAAGTGCGTTGCACAACACACTGGACCAATGGCTTTACATCAGTGTTAATTATCAGTGTTTAACTATTTCCGCTTTGGCGTGCCATAGTGTGGACACAGTAATGGCGGATATGATAGTTGTTGACGTCACGCGTATGGCACGCCAAAGCGGAAATAATTCAACACTGAAAATTTTGCCATCAACCCTGAAAAACAAGTCTCAACATTTTTAAAAATTTGCAAACAAGCACGGTATGCCAGTTTCAAACAGTCTATCAACATTTAAAAGTCATGCCAACCTTTTTTTTTCTTGCCCAACATTTGCGAAAATATGCGTCAACATTAAATTATCAGTGTTTAATTATTTTTCGCTTTGGCGTGCCATAGTATGGACACAGCAATGGCGGATAGCAACCGGTTGTCAAGCCAAGTGAAACCCACGAATAGACACCATCTCTACGGGCAGATGGTACATGACGTCTGCCTGAATCGACGTTTTTCTTTGGCACGCGCGATTTCACACCTCTACCATAATGCGCGCGCAGTTGGTGAAACTTTGGCGCCAAACGATGCGCTGTTTTTGATTGCAAATATATCTTCCCGAGGCTGTCCGTGTCAACAGCAACAATTACCGTCCGATAGCACGTCCCATTGGCATGTATTCAACCGTAAACTTGCTGCACTTTTCCATTTTGTTTCTCTCGCTCTGATGTGGAAGTGGATGTACACAAAACCCTTGGAGATAACGCCATGTGATGATATCGCCGGGTAGCCAGAGACGTTCCACGCGCGTGAATGCTCGCAGTTTATCCTTTCGAGCGAATGAAATGAGTTTTGGACAAAAGGTCTTATACCGTTTGGCTGCTCTTATAGACACTGTCCCATCCAAAACCGATATAGACATTCGTCCGTGTCCAACGTCAATGACTCATGCTAGTATATAATGACACTGGGGTGTTCCAATCAATCATTTGATATATATTTTTTAACGATGCACCAGTCTTCGACTATGTCTTATTAAGGGTGGATTCACACTCAGCCTTTTTGTGCGTAAATGCGACGCGAGTCGCTTTGAGAAAAAGCGGTTTGGAGGGAATTTGGAGTAAAACGAGGCACTGAAAATCACAGAATCAACTTGGGCGGAAAGTGTTTTTTGTGATTGTGATTTTCAGTGCGTCGTTACCCAAAACTCCTTCCACAAGGATTTACGCGCGAAAAGACTCAGTTGTTATCTACCCTTTTAGTCTAAGGCCAAAGAGGGACGAATAAGCAATTAAGCAACATTGGGTATACTTGTACTGTCTAACATATGTGGCTTTTGGAGATGAATTTAGAAACCACGAGAAAATTGCAGTGCCCCGACTGGGATTCGAACCCATACATGGACAACTGCTCTACCAACTGAGCTATCGGCCGGGGCATCCCGCTGGAGCACTGATGGCCTATCAGTGTAGCGAAATTGGTTGGCGTAGATTTGCCCCACTGCATTATTGAAAAAAGAGACGCAAGCACGAGATTGTTGTTGCGCTCCGGCGGGATGCCCAGATAGCTCAGGTGGCCATGTATGCCAAGGACCTGGGTTCGAATCCCAGTCGGGGCACTATAATTTTCTCGTGTTTATAAATTCACCTCCAATTGTCAATCCTATCATATACATGTACCTTCAATATGTGGCTTTGATTATTTGATTGACATTAAAAATGAATGTAGTTTGTTTGCCTTTTTTCCACTACAGATTCATAAAAAAAACGCCAGAAAGGACAGCAAAACCTTTAAAATAAGAATAAAAAGATCCTTGCATATCATATCTGGCTTTTTCCCCTGCTTGTTTTTGCTGTTGAGGGAGATGATCCCGAGCGTTTCTTTTGTGTCGTTGATTACGCTTTGCGCTGGCCGTTTACACTTAAATATTGTAAACATGTTGAAAGGCCATACATTATACCCTAATGGCTGGAGACAACCTTAATGAACGTCTCAATACCAAAAACGTGATTTGATATTGCATCTGCGCATCGCTTTGCGCGCATTTGAATCAAAATAACAAGCAGAATCTTATGTACGAAATAAATTGAGGGTACAATTTGGCCAACAAAGTATGGTGTCCAGGGGGCGTGGACACCGCTCCATTGCACTACAAAAACTGTGGTGTTAAATTAACACCAGTGGTATTGTCTTATATAGATACCAAGCTCGATGTTAAGTGTTAACAACACAAGTATTACTTTTAACACCAAGGGTTCTAAAAATAATGCATATTTTTCAATTGAGGAATAAAAACACCCATAGTGTTAAATTTTAACACCATAAGACGACATCACTGGTGTTAAATTAACACCACAGTTTTTGCAGTGTGTTTAGAGATGGATCACTGACATGATCAACAGGGGACAAGAAACGTAACAATTTCCAATGTAACTCTCTGTCGTCAGAAATTTAAACCGTACTATGTTGCAGAGGGTACCCCCTTCCATTGTTCCCCCATTGTGTCTCAAACATCCAGAAATTTCAAAGGAATTCCTTTCAGTTTTTAGGGGGCGTTGGTGCGTTAACAAAAGGGAAGAGTTTGTTGAGGTTTAGGGGCGGGGAGTCCCTCTGCCATATACCATGCTGGGTATCGTGGATGCTAGCTTACGAGTGGGAGTGACCATTATGCACCTATTAAAATAAATGTCCCCCCCCCCCCTCCATCCCCATCCCCCAAGCGAAGGGATTTTGACGCATTGAAATAAAAAGTCTGTGCATCCGATAGCAAGATGTGCATGTGCATTTAATCACAACTAATCCATCCTTCGGAATGGAGAAATCCAACCGTCGTTGCTCTATCCTCCATTCGTCGTCTGCCAGTGGCGCCGATGGCAAGAGACGATGCAATACATATCGATGCTAGGTGTGGAAGATACCTGTAAGCTTAATTCAATATTCGGCCTCTGGGCTGCGAATTGAAGTTACGTAAATCCATCAAAAAGAAACATCCATTTGTCGCATTTACGAGGCCAAAGGGGATTTGCTGGCATAGGTGTAAAGACACTTCATCTTTCGCTGTCCATTATCGGCTGTGGTTGAAATTGTGCAATGACCACATATATGCGGCTTGTGGGTTTAATAGGCGGGGACATTCGGGAGCTACCTACATCATTTTTGGAACTATGATTGGTAACGCTCAACAACAGATAAAAACAAAGCATGTTATTTTTGATCGCCTCACTTCATTCCCCACCCGACTGAATTCAAATGCACTTGTGATAAAACAAATTCAAAATAATAAATTGAGAAAGTAAGGAACATATTTTGGCATTATTTTGACCTTAATGTTTAGCGTTCTTATTACAAACCAAGCCATTTCTTCATTTCCTTTAATCAACATTGGTGTGATCCATCTTAAACCTGATTTTTTGTTCTTCTTTTTTTTATCATCGGGCCTACATTTTGTGAACTCCAAAATGTTCATTTCACCAGAACGTTTAGAACAAGCAAGGTCAAATAACGGCAAATTGCTAGCTTTTGAAATGGTCTATAACACAAATAGATTTGGTTTTTACCAAGCAATGGTTTCCGACATCGCATTGTGTTTTGTTGGTGTCGTAGACTATAGTGAAATATGTCAAACTAAACAGGAACTTTGTTTTACTCAAAGCTCACTGAACATTCCTCAATTAAAGGTTGAGTGCATTCCTTTGTACTTTAAAGGGCCATTATATCATCTGCAAATGGAACTTCTGCGCTTCATAAAGTCGCCATCTTTTGCAGTTCGGCGCTCGGACTTAAGAGGGCGTGAGTCAGGATACAACAGATTTTTACATACTTCACTGCGTATGAGAGTCGGAAAAACAAAGCATCAATCTTGACGTCATCCATGCAATCCTTGCATGGTGACGTCATCATCCCTTTCAAAATTTCAAATATGGCGCAGCACATAGTTGCAGAGTTTATCATCAAAATAAAGGTTTATGCACCGGTAATATTTTTGATTAAAATCGTCGATAACTTAAAACAAGTGCTGTCCCTTCCTTTAAAGAAAACCTTTCAACTGGTAATTATTTCTCCCACAAAAGTACCATTACACAGAACAAAATCATGCCGTGTTTGTTACCTTTGCTATAGTAGAGTGTTGCTTGTCAATTCGTGAAGTAAAACGGTTGATCCTTTAAAGGGTTTCACTTTATTTACAGGTGATTCGGCAGCAACGGAAACGAGGCGACTGTTTTCAAGTCTTTAACGAAGACAGGAAATTAGCAGACATCGTTGGGTCATTTATTATTTAGATCGGGTCATTTAAATCATCTGTGAAGGTGTCATGTGATATTAATAAATAAAAATCTCCCAGGGAAATATCCTTGCGAAATTAATGATTATGGCTTTATTAAGATTCGTCTGCCACCCCAACTCCGGCCGAAAGGAAGTTGACCCAAGTAAGTATTAATGGCATAAACTGTAATATTTCCAGATTACGGAGTATACGAAAATTCAATTAAAGGGCATGTATCGAAAATAACGTAATCCCCTCAACGCACATATCACTGCGTTGGTGGGATGTGGCCGTGCTGTCGGCGTGCCCCGATACGGGGGGGCGGGGGGCGGGGGGGGGGCGGGGGGGGGGGCGGGGGGCGGGGGGGGGGGGGGGGGGGGGGGGGCGGGGGGCGGGGGGGGGGGGGGGGGGGCGGGGGCGGGGCGCACGTATCTTTACACACACTGTAAAATGTTGACAAGTATAGTATTTCGGGGGAGGGAGGGGGGGGGGGGGTCTTGAAAAATACTACGCTCTGTAAAACCGTGAAAATGTTGACAACTTTGGACGGCCCCTAAGTATAATTTCTCTCTTTACTAAATATTACTCCTGAAGACGAACAAAGCACACTGTTCGAAACGTTGAGTTCACACTCGCCGGTTCTTTTCAGAACCATACATATACAAAATAAATTCACATGGTGCTACCGTAAACCCATACACATACTAAATATTTGTACGGTTGAAAGTTTTAAAAGGGGTGTCATTTGGTCTTGTTTGTTTGTTTGGGTTTTTTTCTTCTAAAGGTGCCTTGAAATGTTGCACCTAACCTAAAAGGCACAATCAATAGGATAACTCAACCAGTTTGAAAAGGTGCGTCGATAAAGAACTTCGCCAACGGGGGTTTGTGGCGTTTTTAGGTTCAGGTGAAGTTTTTGACACTAAATTGAAAAGGCACCACACTAGTGCCATTGATGAGTCGCTATTTTGGGATGTCCCGTTCAAATGTATGGATTTTTACAGATATCCGCACGGTTTATCTCGTTACCTCATAACAAAGCAATCGAAGATGGGTAGTTACTAACAGGAAATCCACTTGTCCGTATAGCATCTGAAACCAACTCGTTCGTAAAGATATAACCCCTGCCAGGCGCTTTGTGACCGTTCTCGCCCGTTCGACTAACAATGGACCTAGTCACCGAATTTAACGAGTGTATTTCTTCACCTGTCAGGTCTCCGGATTTCTGAGAGTATGTTGACGTGGAGACACTGTGGAGACCTACCTTGAATCCAACCGTTAAAGGTAGGCCTAATTCATCCCGACTAAAATAGGAGATCCTCGGGAAAAGTATTTGTCATTCAGCTGAGCTTTAGGACCAATTTATAGTCGACGAAGCTCATGGCTATAGTATCACTTTAATCAAGACATTCACCTGAAACGTTAAGCGCGCGGTACCATCGCCCTAACGGATTGCGGCGTAACTTCAGTACGGTAAAAATCTCAACTAAACAGCTTTATAGCGCGATTTCAGTCGATTGTTTGCATGCTGGAGTCGTGTATACAGCTACCGTGCAGTTTTACGTTGTATTTGCTGTTACTTGTTACATTTATGTCAATTTTGTTATACGATGCACTGTAAACAGTGGCGTACCGAGGGGGCGAAATTTCTCGGTACGCCACTGACTGTAAAAAGTGCACTTACACATTTTTTGTCGCAAAATCCTAAACGCATATAAAGGTAGGTAGGCCTAACTGCTTGATGTGTAAGATGATTGCCCATGAAAAGTTTTTACTGAAAATCTCTAGCTTTGACTATCACACCAGGCACCAGAAACATTTGAGGTGACACTCGCCTCGACGTGAGGTGACACTCGCCTCAACATGAGGTGACATTCGCCTCAACATGAGGTGACACTCGCCTCATCATGAGGCGTATGCATTGCACAGCCGCAACACCTCAGGTGCATGAGCTTGGTAGAATCACGTGCATGATATAGAGTCACGTTTTACAGTGTGCACGTCAAGTTACGAATCCGAGAAAAGAATTTAAGGTGCACAGATTACAGAGAAATCGGGACAGAATAGAGGTACGCAAAAACATTTTGTTACCGCCAGGGATTTTTTTCTTTCCCTTCTTAGATATAATAATTGTGATGAATTTTGTTTCGTACGCCCCCTGTTTTCTCAGACAATGCCAAAACAGCGGAACTTGCTAAATGCTCTGAAGAAATATTTGTGAAAACGCTGCGACTGCTGTTTTTCAGACTTTGTTTTATGTTTTCGTTTATAGTGCAACCCTTTGGCACGAGCACGTCTTGCGTAGACTAAACACGAGCAACGGTATTACTGCTAATCCACAAGTTGCATTGGGCATGAAATAGGAGTCATTATGCTATTAGTCGGTCAGGCACTTTTTGACGCGAGACAAATTGCAGATTTTCATGAACCGGTGTTATGTTTGTCCCGATGAAAGATACCCTACCTATAACATTTTGGCTTTGGCTATTTCTGGCAACCTAATGCGTCAATGATGAAAGAGATCACGACAAACTGAAAGTACATTTCGGAAAAACAAAATCAGTGTTAAAATGTTATCCAAACAGTATCGACGTCCACGAGATGAGACGAATGGTTCGCATACTAATCTTGCTTTATTTTTTTGCTCTTAATGTTTTCCTATAGTATAAGGTTCATTGGTTTGGAATTCTAGCTGCATTTGAAGAAAAGTTCAGTAGCTCTAGTTTCCAGTAACTTGCGTCAGTGGGTGGATTTTAATGGGGAATTCCCGTGTTTCGCATAAACTGTTGAAACGGCCATAGCGTGATCGATGGGACTCGAACCCACGAACTCCTGCATTGTAGGCCCTATGGTAAGCATATTTAAAAACTCAATGGAGGTAGTCAGTATTAAATGGCCGTTTAAAATCAATTTTGCTCTTCCAGAACTCGGAATCGTCTGTTCTAGAATGATAAAAAAAATCGTGGGTTCGAGTCCCACCTGAGTTTTATGAAGTTTGTAGCATAGTTCTTGGGGAAGCGTGGAACCTACAGTGCTGATAAATCTGTGTCGGGATAGGGCAAATGATATTCGCAATTCAAAGGTCTAATTACCGTATAATGTGTCTCGAAAAAAATATGCAGGAGTGTCTTTTGCCTCATATCTCCAAGATTGGTATCCCTTTAACCGCTAATCGGACAAATTTGTACCATAACTCTATGCATTAGAAAAATAGGACGGTTAAAGGGTTAAACAGTTTCGCAAATGTCAAAACTGACCAGACCCTATTATTCAGAAGACAAAAATTGTAGGGTTTTGGCACCAGACGAACTTTGTTACGCCTATAGGTTCAACACAACAGTGAGAATGTTTCAATAGGGCAGATCCCTATGTTTAAAGATAGAATACATGATTGGTAAACTGTTAAAAACGGTGTTATTTCCACTCGTAATTAAAAGCCTATGTCGAGAAAATTGCCTTGTAGAAATGACAGCAGATGCAGTATACTTCAGAAAATCTTTTTAAAAATCCATGTATATTTTTTGGTTTATAAATAGATGGTAAAAAGTTGTCTGCAGACAACTTTTTTTGAAAAGCACCTTCTGTTGGCAATTGCTTCCACAAAGGTGGTATACTGATTTTACGCGAAAAAAAAAACATGTGGTGTTTGTTACCATTGTTATATCAACACATTTAGTCGGTTATTTTCCTTGTCAACTCGTGAAGTACAATTTTGGATAACTATACCATTTATTGGGTCTGTATATATATAACAACCGTTTGTGGGACTGTTGCTTGCTACGTTCTCTACAATGGGAACACGATGTTACATTCATCAAACAGTTACATTAATCAAACCAATTATTTATCATTTTGTTTAGGAATAGCATCCAACAAGACTTTTCAATTTGTCGAAAAGAAACTTCAAGACTTCTGATTCCAAGATCCACCATATACCAGAGGTAAGCTCGTTTAGTAGTGGTGACACTTTAAATTAAAACTCCTTGCAGAACAGGCAATGGTGAATATTTGTTGTAACGCAGGTTAGACGCATCGGACGTTATCGTTAAACAACCCATAATTTTTAGTTCAAAGTTTTATAACAGAATGAATATCGGTATTAGAATGCAAATTAAGCAGTTGCTGGGTTTGGAAGCGAATGATGAATTTTTCATTCAATTAACATGTCAAAAACACCATTGAAGCGGCACAAGATGGTCGCATTAAGAAAGGGCCACAAATAGGCCTATTTTAAATATTGGATATAGACACGACCACTTTACTTAATAAGCACCTGCAACGTCTCACGTCCCCAAGGAGTGACGGCGTGCATGTTGCAACCAACCTCGATCGTTCTATGTACCTTGTGGCGCCCTTGTGGTAACATATAGATTTTGTTTCATCGACTTCAAAAGATGACACCGTGTTTATCAATCCCAATGCAGCGCCGGGATACCTTCAGCCGGTAAAATTGGTCCATTTCTTGATTTATATTATTCTGCTATATATAGGCCTATGGCCAGAGGTTTCTATTCAAATACTGATGATGACCATGTGATTTTTCTCTCGGGCCGTATTTAGGAATCATTTCCATGGTGTGTTTGTTACTTTGTCTATATTGGCCCCTTTACTGTGTCGTAACCTTAGGGCCCATAAAACCTATATGGTGCCACAGTAGTCGATATGACGTAATTGTATACACGTGGCTTTTATTCAAATCTCCCAGCATAGTTTTATTGTCAATACTGATATCAATGCTTCTATACGTAAATGAAAAACGGATAGCGAAAAGTAAATGTTGTCGTGAGCACTAACTGTGTACCCCGAAACCTCTTGCTACTATACATGTAGCTTATCGGCCTACTCCAAATACGCCCTTTTCCCAACTAAACATGAATAAACAACTTTCAATGTGCCCAGATGCGCCTAGACTTAAAATCAAGTCGGTATACGGTCATGTTTTGGTCAGTCTGCCGCCTTTTTACCGTGCGCGATCGAAAGCCGTTTTTGTGTATAGTATATATTTTGGTTTCGACACGCATACCGACTTGAGAAACATGTTTGCGCGCCAATATTCATGTATTAAAAATAAGCGTCCTTATAAATAAGGACGCTGTTGTCATAGCAAGAGTCAATCACGGTAATCCACGCGCCGCGCTCCGCGTAGTGGTGGCGTCCATTTTTACCAGGGGGATCTGATGTTTAAATGAACAGTCAGGACATTTTTCAATGGATAGTATATATTTATTCAGATGAACTGCGTTTAGCTTTTAGCGAAATGTATTATATTAGGACTTCCTTGAGTCACGAGCATTTATACTGCGTATATAAGTGACCGTGTACAATAAAATAATATACATGTACATAAAAAGGTCTCCCCACACGAATTGTGAGAATTGTCGGCTACGATTTTTGAATTGATACTTTAAAGTTGCATTGCCCGTGTTTCGGTGAAAGGATTTTAAAAATTAATTTACACAAGCGAACGAATTTAGAAAGCGTACGTGTCTCTGTAACGAAAAATATCAAAAACTTAAATTTCCGACGTCGGGAATTGGAGATACAAGCCTTTTTCTTGAAACGTGCTTCACATGTTGTACATGTGCGCGTACGCTCATATGTACATAGTATGTGTACAATGTACACATGTACGCGCACATGTACATTTACGTCATAACCCTGTCGATTAATTGACCTGCCAGCCTTTTAATCATTTCTTGTTTTTAATCGACTGGCATTAATCCTTGACGGATTTTTACGTTCTTGGTACCAAATGAAAGCTGATAACTTTTTCTATTCTAGAAAAATACCTATTTAACTTTACAAAACAAATTTGACGCCCAAATCGGCCCAAACACGGGCAGTGCAACTTTAACAAAAACTCGGGCCAACGGAAAGGTCGAATTATTAGTATGATTATTATGAAATTCTCATTTGAAATTCTGGAGTAATGGATACTAGTAGGTCCACTGCTTCAGGAAATTTTGTTCACAAACACAGGGTTTTGAAAATGTGACATTATTATTATTATTTCTTTCTGGTATTCATACCAAGGATTCCTCAATAGTGCTTATTGCACTTTCACTCGCAAGCGTGAGGAATTAGAATCAGAAATGGCCAGAGACACCGGGGAATCTCCTTGCTCTTCACGAAAGAATGCTCTGGGATCTTTAGAGTGCGTTTCCATTACCTAACACACTGGACCAACGGATTTACATCCCTTCCGAAGGATAGAGCAAGTGTGGTTGTTTGCCTTGCCCAAGGGCACAGGTACCGCAGCCGGATTCGAACCCGCAACCCCAAGTTTTCACCCATGATTGCGAGTCAATGACCCAAACCACTCGGCCACGGTACCCCACATGAATATTAATAAAGCCCCGTAAATATCTCGACCAATCAGATCTCTACGTCCAATTCTGGTAGCAAACTTCATAGCCTATGTGCAAAGTGACAAACAACTTTCTCAAGTCGGTAACTGGTCGTCGACTAGACTTGTTCCCAGTCCATTCGCGACTACGCTGCCGCGGTTTATGAACCAACCGGTCCAGTTACCGACTTGACATCAAGTCCAAGATGCGTGGATCAGCCTTAAAGCAGCACACTCTCCGTGTGACGTTTACTTGGTCATATATTGTTGTCTTCTTATTTTGTCCATACTTGCTTTGTCCGGACTCCAAAGGGAGCACGAATAAACAAATTCCCAAAGTAACGTCGCGTAGGCGAACTTCGCTAGCCCTCTGGTTTATTGCACCTCGAAAGAGTCTAGGGAAATTATTCGCTAAATTAGACATCCGATGGGAGACACAGGACACTGATGATCGTCGACTGCTGGGAAATTATACGAACTTCACAATAATACCTTGTAGGCCTATGTGTTGACATTAATTACTGTTTGTTTTGGGAATATTTACATGATGAAGTATTGACCAAAAACACCCATTTATTTCAGCTGCCGGTATTTACGCAGGGACACAGAAGACCAAGTTGTTGTTGGTGTATGATAATTTTTATGCATTGAAGAACCCTTTTCGGTATTTGGTATTTGCAATTGTAGACATTATAAAAACACAAATTCCACTATCGCATGATTTTAAGCGTTATCCTGCACTAAAAACGGTATAAAGCCTGGTCTACACTGGCAAACAGTTGCGAACATTTTTTTTTGCAAACGTCACTAAACATATGTTTGTTTTGTCTGTGTCTCTACATTGGCAAACTTCTTGAACGGTCACGTGGTCACGATTGGCTGGCTCTAATCACATGACTTGACACTGGTTCCTGATTGGTTCAGACATAAAACATGAGCAAACAGATGTTTGCCAATAGCTGCATGTCCAAACACCGGCAAACAGTTTGGTGAAGTTTGCTGTTTGCTAATGTTTTATGTGCCGTCCACACCTGCAAACTTTTCTAAAAAACAAGACCAAACTTGAAGTTTTTGTTTCTCTCCTTAAATTTACGGAATTATTCCGTTTATTCCGTTGTTTTGTCCGTAAAAATACCGATTATTGGACAGTGTCCGTAAAATTACGGAGCTCGGTCCTTCAATAAACAGTGTGAATTCCGTAAAAATACGGAAACTCCGTAAAAGTACGGAAATTTTGTTTTAAAAATCCATCGGTAAACCCGTACATGCGCTATCGTGATCGGATCACGGACGCAACACAAGGTGTACGGCCGGCTTTACCCGCCCTATTTTCGCGACCACAGACAGGCTTGTGACATTGTAAGGAGTCTAATGGTAGCATACACGATTTGCAATATCTAACAAAGAAATGTCCAAAAGAACCACCCTGGAAAAAGTATAGAAAATTTGCAATTATTCACTGAAAATATATAGGACCAGGCTTTCAGTGATAATTACGTAAGGGAACCTGACCATATGATAACCGCACTGTTAACTTGTTTTTCAAATGACCCGCGAATGAAAACGTCTGAATATTGTCTACACCTCCCTTTTCTGAAACCAATGGCAAAAGCCAACCATATTAAAAGGCTGACTGCCAATTTGCCAAAGCTGGTAGTTGATTTAATCAGTTATAGTAGCCGAGGTCAACATTATTTTTAAAGATAAGACCGTGATAAGGATCTCGATTTCAAGGTCACAAGAGTTGTAAAATTTGTAAAATTTGTAATATTGGAGCAATGAGCATGTCCGGTTTCGTTTTAATTATTTTAGATAACAAAGATCACTATTATAGAAGGATGAAAGTAGGAAATATTTGAAATGATCCGGGTCATTATTTTCATCAACTTCTTGTTCTTAATAAAACAGTGTACGCTCTTCGTGACGACCGAAACAGCCTGAATCATGCAATTACAATCTTAGGCAAAATAGTAGGAACACCCATTCGTCCGGTGTCGTTTGACGCGCAGGTTGGTCGGAAGTTCGATGGGTTATGATCAAAGAGAAGGGTACAAATGTGACTCGTTCTGGTCAAATGAGTTGGATGTCGCACTGTCTGGTCCAGTTTTCGTGTCTATAACCACAAATCAGCAGTGGGTCCAGGCCACAGATATCTATTAACATTAATATCTATTGTTAATAGATATCTGTGGTCCAGGCCCATTAAAATGCCAAAAGATAAATGGACATTCTTACTGGCCAGTACCCGTGAACCTTGTGGAATTTCGATTGTATTTTGGTATTTTAAAGATCCTCGATCTGCCGCTTCTGGAACTGGTCGCAAAGACTCGGCCAGACAGTGTGATATCTGACGCACTTCGTCAGGAGATGTTCACTATTTCCACTAAGAAGCTATTTAATATGTAAAGTCCATATATATTCCTAGCAGTCGACGGTCAGTGTCCGCCGTCTGTCCTCAAATCCCTAATTTGGCGAATAATAATTTCCCTTGACTCTTATGAGGTGCAATAAACAACTGTGTTCGCCTACGCGGTGCTAAATTGAGAATTTGTCGTCAGACCTCTTCTCGATTACTTTGTTACTTCGTGTCCCTTTCGGACTCTTGGACCGAGCAAATCCGGATAAAACCAGACTATAAAATAAGCTATGTGAGGTGTTCGGGGTGGGGTTGGGGTGTATTGATTTACAAGTGAATGACCTGCAGGGAACCATGATGAAAGCAATACTGAGGCCATGTTTGTGGTCAGGTTTTTTTGACGTGACAATGTAAACGCAAAGTTCTTGTAAATTAATTGCCAATACTTGATACAAGTGCTCTTTCCCAAGATGGCCGCTGACCCGCTGTGCAAAAAGATTTATGCAAATATTTGTCATGTCATTAAAACCGCACACAGATCAGAGAAATCGCCAATCTACGGACGAAATATGATTGACGTTCGACGTATATAAAACCAGATTTGGTGCCGGCGCGGCGTCCCAAATATGTTTACAATTAAAGGTATATACACTGTATTACGCAGCACTATAGTTGATTTTACTATCGGGCCCGTTTCAAACGTCGTGCTTATGCCGTGTCGAATAAAATTAAATTTAGTGCGACGGCAGCACGGCGTAAGCACGGCAGTGGTTTTAAACGTCGAACTGAATGCATAGTTCCGACCTGTCAATCAACCGAACCTGCCGACCAATCACAACAGAGCTAGCAGATGTCACCCACATATAGGTCAAAGTGCACTGTACGCTCCCAACAACATGATCACGCGATATGTTCTGCCGGCCCCATACATTTTGTACAGTGTTGTATGCGACGATCCGGGTGGATTTTTGGTTTCAAGGCCAGTCGTTTCGTTGTTCAAAGGTACGAAAGCTATATTTCATGATGATATGATATCCCTGTATTACTGGCCCTTTACTCAGTGTGTTCTAAGATAACCGTTGACCCTGAAACATGAATACCTTTGAGTTTTCTTCAATGAATCTGTGCTTTCCGTTGAAAGTCCCATTGCTTTGTGCGTTGTGTGTCGCCATTTTTGACGATAGCGTGTGAGCCATAGCAACAATGTCCAAGGGGGCGGGGTTAACTGGGCAAAATCGGAACTATGCATTCTGTCCATTGTAAGTCGCCATATTTATTCTTTTGATGCGCTTGTTTGTTGGTTATTTCTTTGCTCACATATGCGCTGCGAGCATGCGCATTCCTAATTGTGAACACAATTAAATTCGACACGGCAGAAGCACGACGTTTGAAACCGCGCCGTTCAGCTGCCGCACTAAATTAAATTGAGTTAACACGGCAGGGCAGACCCTGTCGAGCTAAATTTTTCCGCCGTGCCGAATTTATTTTGCCGAGCCAAATGGCTTCAAACGTCGTGCTTGTGCCGTGTCGAATTTAAAAAATCAAGTTGAATTTAATTCGACACGGCACAAATACAGAAAAAAAGAAAACTTTGGCTACTCGGAACTCACTGCTTTTACAGTTTTAGCCCACAATACTTTGGAATACTAATTTGATTATTAAACTATACTCAGTACGAGTGAAATATTAATTGACCTTTTTGTGGTAACAACATGTTTAGGTTGTGAATATTGCTACTTTTTTTATAACAAAGTACACTCTAACCTTTTCAATGTGCACCAAGTAGGATGGATAGGGTGTAGCTGATGTGGCAGTGACATGAGAAATAGGGTGTCCCCAACAGCTGTTGTGTCGTTTTGAATGTTGTTTTCAATTAATTATCTCATTGACCCCTTTATACCTACTTCAACTTTCCGAATATTCAAGACAAGAATACCACCTTAGAGTTTCTGCAACTTTTAACTATTTAAAAAAAATGGTGTCAATACATGGAATTCTTTCTATATAGTCTTAGCTATATAGTCTTTACCATGTATACAAGTTGAATTTTTCCTCCTAATTTTGTTTCAGATTCGGCATTACCGATAGGTTGATAATCATGCTAAATTTACAATTGACGGTGTTCGGATATGATAATCTCTCCAACTGATCAAACTAATCAAAACACTTTTTGCTGCCCTCGCAGATAATAATTTACTCATGGGCACAATTGAGAAAGTCATAATTGAGACTCTCGCAATGGAAGGGCCGGGATCCGAGCTCACGTTGAGGTTCGGATTCTTTTCTTGCAATATTTAAAGGCACAGGCTCGTCAGCAATGCGCGCGCGCCAGATTCGTGCCACGAAATACGCAGCTCCATAGCAAAGGCATAGAGCTGCGTATTTCGAGGCGCGCGCGCATTGCTGACGAGCCTGTGCCTATATATCTTAAAGACATATTACATCATTGGAAACAAGATCATTGCATAACTGAAGAATGTTGGAAAACTGCCTTGTAGAAATTTCAGCCACATTACAGTAATAAATCAGAAAACCTGAAAAATCCATGCATGGTTTTTGTGTTGAATGAATAGTAAAATTTGTCTGCAAGACACCTTTTATAAAAAAACACATTCAGTTGGCAATTTCTCCCATAAAGATGGGAAAAATCATGTGGTGTCTGTTACCATTGCTATCAACACTTTTAGTCGGGTTTTTCTTGTCAACTCGTGAAGTAAAAGTTTGGGTCACGGGCTTTAAATTTCCAATCAGAGCTCGCAACCAGCAGATTTAACCAAGGTCGTATGGATTCCGTCAACTACACTACTCGGACGTTGTACTCCATTTTCCTGTAGAAAGTAGCCTGTGCACATGCCCTTATGGTAAAGGTAACCTTTCGCATCACTAACGCATTGAGTGTGCGCTGATCCTTTACCTCACCTGATCGCAAGAGTTCTGAAGAGCGCCACCCCATGTCCCACAATCCCCAAAGGCATGCACGTGCACTTGTCCGCCACCGGTCTTAATTAGGAAACTAAACGCACATCGCCTATACGCATCCGAACCTCGTTTGTCAAATCACAGATCAAAACAAGAAAATCGTTTGTTACTTCATGTAAACACCGCGGTCACAACTTGTACTTTGAGCTCGTCACGCCGTGGAATAAAAACCATTAATTAATTCCTTGTCAGCAGTGTTTGCCGTCCATAGATTAATGTTTTCTTGAAAGTACGCGCATCGTGACATCCAACTCCCGTGTGGAACTTGGTGTATACGACATTTGCATTGTAATTGTCAAATTCTATTAAAAAAGACGTCGCAATTATTGTTGTAAAATAACACAATCCTTTTCCTGACATCTGAAGTAGTCTCCTATTAGAAGGGGAATTTGACTTTTGACAAACCACGGTTCAAAAAGCATGTAAAATGCTATTGACAGAAAACTGCTGCCTGCTTGCATTGTCGACCAAGAATCGTATTATTGCGCGTGCCTTCATGCCATACAATGTGTTTTTCGTCAATTAGAACACTTTCAATTTCATGCGTTTTAAAATCAATTTGAATCAGCTGTTTTGTTCCGTTCTTTTTTTTATTAAATGAAATTTTATATACTTCCTTCCCGTCTGTAAATGGATTAATTGTTTCCCAGTCCTTGTGGTCGGGCGTTATATTGTGTTTGTATAGGCTTTTAACGCTACCTATTCATTTCATTTGTATCGCCGTTTCCCAATCGGCGCAAACAACTTGTATTGTCTGAGCGTTTTGGGTTTGGCACCTCGAAAACAAGTTGTTTTTGTTATTTGATATTTTTCTAGAAACATTAAATGTTATTCGATTTCAAGTGAGACATCAACGAAAAAAAATCGACCGTTTAGTTATCGAACAATTACTGTCAATTACTGCGCCTTGTGTAATTCAACTCACGACAAGGCGCAAAAACGGCCGTATAAAAACGGCGTTTTTCACAGGGTTGCCGATGTCTAAAATACAAAGTAGGCCTACTTCAAATAAAGTGCTTTAAAAATTCGTTCGGAGAACAAAAAAAATCGAGTTTGCCGAGAACCACGGACAATATAACTTTAAGATTGAGCACGAAGCACGTTATTTTGTGTATGTTTGATATAGTATTATTTTTGTGTTTTTTGTTTGTAATTTTGTTATTTTTGTTGCTGTTGTTATCTTTGAGCTGTTTTTGTCGTGTATCTTTTGTCACGCCGATAATTCCACGTGTTTTAAGTTGCCTTTAGGCCTACTGGATACCTGTATTGTCTGTCCACCGAGATAGATGAACAAAAATATGGTGGCGTTCAACAAAAAGTGTAATATGTCGAGACGTAAAAAGCTTCACAATTAAACCTTTTAGCCGGGTAATTCCCCGCCGGAAGGTTTCTTTAAAAATGTTGTTTTCATACATGTATTTCGCTTGTTCTGTATTTTCAAAAATGATTACCTTTCAGCAAAAATTCATTGTGTTGGGCATCGCGGTGCAAAAGAAGAACCACTTTTAAATGTCTTTCCCCCAAAAAGCAAAACGCTATCGATCTTGTGCAACAAATCTGATGCCAGCCCCGCAGAATGGACGGGAGTGTATAGGTTGTTCTGTACCGCTTCTTGCCATCGTCCTCGTCAGCGCAGTCGTTGTGTATTTGACAAGGAATTACACGTTGCTTGTCGCCTAACATTTTGCCCGCTTGCATGATTTCGTCCTTTCGAGCGTTACAAGTAAAGTGGTTGATGCCAGGCGTGGTTAATCTGGATGTCAGGTATCATTTCATCTTGACGAGTGTTGACGCGGTAACTGAAAGCGCTACAGCGTAAACATCACGTGTCACGAACGGTGATTTTTAACGCTGGATGTAACGCGATCAATTTTACGTTCACACAAAGACCGCCAAGATTTAACGAGATGATATCGAGAACTAAAACAGCCCAGGACGAAAATAGGCCTACTGTTGAAAGGATTAGGGAAAATTTAACATCGCTCCACTTGTGTACGCTCGGGAACATACCTCATGACGCAAATTTGTAATCACTGTAAATTATACAGCAGTCTAAAATTTGGCATTCTAAAAAATAATTCATGCTGAAGATATTTCGCCGTTTTTGAACAATTACATCTTATGTCTACAAAAGAAACACATGAGGTGAATACAATTAGGTTTTTTAGGTATGGCGGACACAACAGGAGGGCGCACTTTGATGTGAGTAAGAAATCAAAATGAATATTTTTTTTAAAGCTGTATAAATTCACGTTTTAGAAACGATTACATTTGCTCCCTCTCATGTTGTGTCCACCATGCTTTAATAAAATGTCTAATCAAATTATAGATGAGCGTTTGTGTTTAACCACTGCGTCACACAAACGGAATCACATACATGTATACAAATGGCACACCAAGCAAGTATTTCAAGCGAACATCATTCAAGGCCGAGCATATCCCCTGCCGAACACCGCTAAATTAGCCGGACTGCATCTTTGCACCAAACTAGGTCACGTCCAGGAAGAACGCATCGGTTGACTGAACACCTCGTCGTTTTCCCCTTGTCCTCGATCTATTTCTATAGTGTCAGACGATTTCTCGTTTACCACGATATGTAAAACATGGAGTTGTCGCCTGGCAAAATTGGGCCAGCGGTCAAGACCACTTGTATTGGCTGCTAGACAAACACGCTCATGTTTATATTTTCGCACTTGAAATTCGCCGCCCCTCGTTATCTGTTAACACCAAGAATAAAACGGTCCGAAATTGCTCCGCAAATATAGCTCGTGGTTAATGGAATACGCTATATGCACTGCTTCTATAGTCAGTCTTTTTACACGATTCCGCTTTCACGTAAAAGCTGCAGAGCAAAGTTCGGAGGAGATTTCGACTGCGAAGTGGCATCTTCGAGAGTTGAAACAACAAAGTAGGGAGGCACTTAATAGGTGCGACTCATTGCTTTCAGGACGAGTCAAATTTCAACATTTATTATAATGCATACAACAGTCTGAGCCATGTGTAAGACAGGCGATTTTGTCTTCCATGCGGTTGGGTCAGCCCTGTTACTGACATGTATCTGATTTTTAGTTTCGATGATGAACACCCAGCACAACCGTGCCTATTATGGACATGTTCCAGAATAATAACAGTGACATGATCTGTTTTGAGGTGATGCGTTTCCTAAGTGAAGAATTCCAAATGGTGGGTATTTGATTACTGGGTAAGAACAACGTTTTGATAAAATTGATATAATTTGCTGTTTCAGTGTAGTTTTGTTGTTAATGCTGATAGCAGCACATATACACATGATTTGACATTCTTAATGTTTTAAAAATATGAGCATTTTCAAAATCGGGGCAACTCATATTTTTAAAACACCAACGACTTTTTAAAACAAATTTGTTTAAAAAAATATCATTTTCAAAGAAAATATCGGATTTGTTTCGCTGTCAAATTTGTTTCCTGACCAGATTTACACTTATATGGTGGTTGTCAAATCATATAAATAGTGACCGTGTTTGGAATTTGGACCAAAAATGGCTCCCACGTGAATATCGTCTAATCCCCTCACAAGTCAGCGCCACAGCAACCAACATAGTGACTATACAAGGCAGTCTGTTAAGTCTCGCTGTTTTGCTAATATCCGTGCAAGAGAGTTACAGCACTTTTTTTATATCGATTAAAATCGAGCGGGAAGAGCCAGCGTCCTTTACGAGCTAATCTTCAGATCCATTCACCTGTAGTTAATTGTCTTGGCCAGTTGGCTTTTTGTCTCGGGTAAATTTCTCCGAAAGTATCGCGCTGCTTTCAGGAATCTAAGTTTCATTTTCATATCCCTCATCGATATCGGCTGCTAGATATTGTCTAAATTAGTTTGCAACTGAAGATAAACAGCACCAAAGCGTACTCCGCCGGCTATGACTGCTTAGCTTGCGATGTTATCGCCGTTTCCGTTCCTTTGAGCACCGAGACGCAATTTCAATGGGAATTCCAAATACAGACTATAGAAAGATCTTCAATATCGGTAGTGCGGTTTTCCTGCGGCTAAATTCCCCATCCGTGTTTCATATCAGTTTTCTTATGTGCTCTTTATACAACCCCATGCGGAATCACCTTTAATGATGAACTGGAAACAAGTTCTCAATTTTGACTCCCGCCAAACCAAACAAACAAACAAAACAGGGAAAAAACCACAATTATTGTATAACCGGTATAATCGACCCGATACGAACTATAGATAGGCCTATGCCCTTTCCATTACAAGCGTAAAACAGATTGCCCGAATGTGTTTTTGAAAGAGGTATTCTTGGGGGGAAATGGCTACAAAAAGCTGATGGATAGCATTTCAATGACTACTGATTTTGTTTGTATCCGACGGTTATAGCACTGTGGCCTGTTGCTTGTTTTAATCCAGTACCAGACCCAGCAATCGACAATGGCAATACTATAGCCCATGGGAGCTTCACAGCAAAGACTTCACCATATGTAAACATCAATGAAAAGAACGATTTCCCTGTGCCGAGAGGAACAGTCAATATTTAATCTAGTTGGTGTTTTGTTTCTTGACAGCATGTATACTGTTCTGAGATATGTCTTCAAGGGAAATAACGGGTCACCAGATACTTCGGGGAAAAAGCGGCGTAAACAGGTTGAACAAAGTAAAGCAATGCAATAGAACACTGCCGATCACGACCCTATGATCTTGTCCTTTGTATTTCTGTATTGTGAAGGAGTCTATAGATACTACTGTCTGCACTAGTTGTGTCAATATCAGCTTAGCAAGCTCTACAGAGGGATAAACCCTTCAATGACATAACCACCCCTCCCGGAAGCGTGTTTTTTTTTACACCGCAGCGAGGGGTACACCCCAATTTTTCAACCCGAATAGAGTCTAAGTTTCCAATGACTGATACTTCTTAAGTGACAATATTGGAACTCTTATTCTCACTATTAGAGAAAAAGAAGAAACCGAGAAGTTTCGAAAAATCCCGAACAACACTGGGATTCGAACCAGGGACCTTATGATTGCACGTCGAACTCTCTTCTAAATTCCTTAAAAATAACCAACCCTAAACTATAACACTAACCCCTAACCATAAACCCTAACCTATTATATAGTCTCCTCTCAAGACGCTAAAAAGGTACAAAACCGATAACTTTGAATTTAACCATTTGAACAATTTGAAACATTTAAGACTGTTCATCCAACATCGCCATATTACGGTATTTACATTTTAATTTTCCATTTCAATTAAATTCCTGTGTGTTTATATATATGACTAAAGACACGAAAGAAAGTAGACATTTATAAGCAAGAGATTATCCTTTTGCAGATGCAGATGTAACGTGACTCACCATGCAGACGTAGGTTTAAGTTGTTATTTCCAAGCCATTACATTTTTTAATTAACTTTGTTTCAAACATGCATCGCAGTTCTGATGTCGATTCCTTTCAGCAACGACTTTGTAATGTTTATTTGATGAGCTGGGAGGGGTTTTCGAATTTTGAACTTTGCGGAGAGAAAGAAAATAATCCCATATACTGTATGCCCCTTTTCTGTAATCTGATATGCCCTTTTCTTTAATAAGCTTTAAATTCAAAATAAGCTTGTAATTCTTTCAAGTATATTGCTCGTTCGGCTGTATTATAGGCCCGCCATTGGCTTAAGAAATAAATTAAATTTTGAGACACGAATCAAATTAATTTTAAACTAGCAGACGGAAGTAAATCAAGCATGAATGAAATTTTGTGGATACTTTTCTGTGGGTCAAGGATGTGCTGTATACATATCACTGTTAAAAATGTCCGTATTTTTACGGACAATTTTACGGAATTGTCGGGGTCATTTCCATAATTTTACGGACTGCACACGTAGAACCCGTATTTTTAATTGCACAAACACATTGGATAAACGGATTATTTCCGTGAAATTACGTATTTCCGTAAAATTTATTCCGTACATTTTCGGAGCAGAAAAACAAGTCTCAACATTTTTAAAAACTTGCTAACAAAAGCACGGTATGCCAGTTTTAAACAGTCTAGCAACATTTAAAAGTCATGCCAACCTTTTTTTTTCTTGCGCAACATTTGCGAAAATATGCGTCGACATTAAATTATCAGTGTTGAATTATTTTTCGCTTTGGCGTGCCATAATATGGACACAGTAATGGCGGATAGCAACCGGTTGTCAAGCCAAGTGAAACCCAAGAATAGGTGAAATCGTGTAGTGCATGCAAATCAAATATTCAATTTGTTTTATTTTACAAACGCAAAATGAACCTGTATTGCTTTTTCGAAAAAGCTTCTGGCTATACGCCCCCTTTAAATCCTGCATATATACAGAATTAGCAAGCATAAACAAGTGAATTCATATCGAGTACACGACTTTTAAATATCACCAGTGTTTTTAATGTAACAGCATTATGTGTAATCCCCAGAATTTCTTGAAAATGACAGAAAAAACTCAATCCTGCATATTGCCATTATATTACTTTATTGCGAATTCCTTCCAACATGGAATGTGCTTATAATGTTAACAAAATTGTTTGCAAGCTAAAGTGATGAAAGCGTGAACACAAAATCAATTTAATTTTGTGTAAATGTTGAATAGAAAACATGCAACTTACATATCTTGGCGCCAGACGTGTATTTAATATGACTTTGCTTTCTTTGACAAAAATTGGCAATCCGATGAACAGACTGTAGCCACGAAAACTATTGTTACATGTCGATTGCTTCATTCTTTGTAGACAAGAGATACAAGGCTGTAAATAGCCTGCACACATTATTTATGCACGAGTGTAAGTCGTTTTTCCCAAGGTCATTTTCGTGACAATTTGTAAAAAGGAAGGAAAAAGTGAACCGATGAATATACTTTTTATCATTGTAACTGCAAAACATGACCAGATCATTCTGTAGGATTCTATAGAATAATCTATTTGTTAATAACAGGATGACCAATCCTCTTAGGGGTAATTTGATCTCATTCAACCATTATAAACTTGTTTGTACCTAAAATACTTGAATTCCTGAAATTCTCAAATGTAACTATAAGTGTTAAAACAAGAAATGCATGCATACGCAATTCGAGCTACAATCAGTATTGGCTCTGCGCCAAAGCTGCTGAGACTTGCCCCAACGCTACGTATCTTCGTTGGACATTAAACAAAACCAGACTCGGACATTTTGAAAGGATTTCTTCGGGAATTTTTCTGTTCTACTTTTGGACCATCACTTTTGAGATGCTTTTCATCGCCCAATCTCGTGCAGAATGTACATAAGGATATTGCTTATACACGAATCCGGTAATTAAGGACTCCTCTGCGCGGCCGCCATAACTAGGGAGCCATCCAGTGCCACGAAGTGTGCGTTTTGTGTTGTTGTTAACATTGAATAGTGCACAATGAACCCCCTTTGTGTGCACAGGCTTCGACAAAGAATACGCAAATTGTTCGAAGTGACAACATAATGTAACGTACAGTTCATGGCACTGGATGTCCCCCAGTTATGGCGGGCGTACAGAAAACATGTCCTCGGCTCTCTGATTGGTGTATTGTTTGTGCCTGTGTGCAATGCAAGTATCATGAAAGATATTCTGATGTATATGCATACAAATTATAAATGAAATGCTTTCTTGACGCATACGGGGCAGGTAATATTCATGTAATTACGGCAACCTGTCGTACCCGGTATACTGGGCATACCCGTTTGAAATCTAACGTCATCATTCACGGTTAATTATGGTAAGTCAATCTTTTTCCTTGAAGTTTGAATTAAATAAGATGTTCGACTTACGGGATTACGACAGTGTAATCTGCTATGTGTTTTCTTTTTATCCAACCAATTAGTGCACAAAACAACGTAAAAATCGGAAAAGCGGTATAGCTCCCACGTATGGGGAAATCACGTATGGTTTGGCGCCATTCGATGGGTTGACTTTTGCGCCATTCGGTTTATTATTAATTGTTTATACGCAAAACAGAATGGCCACATTTTGTGATGTTTCGTGTATGTTTCCTTCTACCCGAGCCTTAAAACGCGGTTTTAATCAACTTTAAGCCTGGGGATAAAAAAAAGTAAGCAGGGCGAACCTTGAAAAGGCTTCAATGCTGCTTGCTTACAATATTTATTTTTTTGTTCAGTAATTTTGGAACTTCACTCCAAGTATTTTTACCCGTATACGAGCGGTATTTTAGTGTATAAAACCAAACCACGTCCCCAAACGGTAGTAGATCCTCTTTGGATCCGAGGGTTCAAAGTCAAATAAAAAAGCAATTTCCTTCGAACGTCTTAATTCCCTTGAGGTTTAAGTTAATGGGATTCCACTGCGTTTCTCCAAATTCATGCATAGCCAAAGTTAATCCTGTATAATAATAACCCTGGTCCCAATATTCTTTGAACGTCGAAGCCATGATAGTCGATACGTCAGTGTGTATTATAATTTGACGTAAATGAGTTATTACAATGTCACAAACGCACAAACATACACGTAATCGGATACCTTTATAAAAACATTTTCCCCAAAGGCCTTGGATTATATTCACCGTGTTTTCGTCAAAATAAGCCGAAATGAAGTCATGCAGACGACACCCGCGCGTGTCCAAGCTGTTTGCCGCATACGGTTAAAACATGGCCATGCATGATGAAAATCTTTGTAGAAATCGACGAAAATTGTACACTGCCTGCTCGTGTCGGCTCCATGATGAATAAAGTCGTGCACTGGCATCTGATTTAATTGGCCTAACTGAATTAAAGCACCATCAAAATCTTGTTGATCTTCAGGCAGTGGAATAAAGGTCCATTGTAAATTTGATGCACTCTGGCGGAATATTAAAAATTTAATTTAACATTTGCTATTAGATGATTATGAATAAATCATCACCGATCTCGAGACCTAGTAGATCGTATATAGGGGAGACCGAAAAGCTGAATCAGCAGAAAGTGCATGCCATCTTTCTCTCTGTCTGGCTGTGGTACGCAGTTCTGACATGCTCGGAAACTATATTCTGACTCGCACAGAACCTTACAAAATTCACAAAACCCAGAAGCACACGTTTGCTGCTCCAGTGTTGCATCTAAAGAGCGTTGTCATTAACATGATTTCTCTTGAAGGAGCCAAAATCGCGTGCCAACTGACACGTTTTGTGCTATCGATGCCATTTTTTTAACACGATTAAAAATGACCTCCTCGTGCTTATAATATCTATCACATAACAGCCAGTGTGCAGGACTTAGAAACTCATAATATAGTACTACCAAATCATTAAAACATGCCTTTCATGACCGTAATTGAATAGTATACAGTACTGTTATAACGTGGCCCCGCGGGTAGAGTCGATAGTCGATATTAGCCGAGGTATTAGAAGTTGATAAACAAGTTAATTCTTGATCAGAACAGACATTTGTTGAATACAGTGAACTTGTATATAACAAGGCACTTTGGAATCACTCTCAAGACTGTTAAAAAAAAGTTGGAACCGCTCCAGCGAATTCGTCCTGGTCAAATTAAAGCCGATCTGCTTAAAACGTGGTTCTTACAAAAAGTGGTTCTCACAATGCAATGTGACATTTCCTGTCTTGGTGGAAATTTTGTAGTTAAAAGGTCCCAGGAAACTCAGTTTGTTGCTGCGTGGGAGGAGCTGACCCCTGGATCCCTAAAATAGTCCTATAAGTGCAGGTTCTCAGAAAGCACATGAAGAGTACATTTGCAAAAACAGAAGTGCCATTCAAGATACCTCATGTACCTCAAGATTTTATGTTGTGTCTTTCAAAAAATACCAAGCAAAATGCAGCTCTGAGGCATTCAATTAGTAGAAGTGACTTGATTTTTACCAATTTAATACCTTTCTTTTACATTTTGCTTGGTATTTTCTGAATTGTGTAACAAAAAATTATGAGGTAAATAAAAAATATTTAATGGCACTTATCTGTTTTTGCAAATTAACTCTTCACATCAGAAAAAGTGGCCCAACCTGCCTCAGCGGTACCCACGGAGGCTGCTGCAGTCAGCCTTGCCATACGAGGTGTTCGTACATGTTACTGACCGATAAAATAAGTTACATCTATCAGCTTCCTCAATCTTTCGATCAGAGTATGATTTGTGTTTCGTTTTGAACCGTAGAGGTATGGTAATATAGCCCTCTATCATCGTGGGAAATCACGGTGCATGTCATGATGTACCGTCCTTTTCAAGAAAAAACAAGTTATGTTCCGACCTGTTTATATACAAGAACCGGTTTAAACGTGTTATAATAGGCTTATTCCATGGCCGACAACCCCCAGTGTAGGCTATGGATTGCTAGAATCATCTGAAGTAGGGTTCGAGGAACCTTTTTGCAACATTCGTGCAACATGAACCTTTCACTCAGTGTTTCGAGTAGCTGTAATCACTAAATCCACTTTCTGAAGTTGCGGCAAAACTAATATTGTTTATTAAAATATGATGCAAAAATGACAATAACACGCAGGGTAGAGAGCACGGATAGATGATCAATATCAAGTAGTCTAAGAGAAGAACTTTTGTCATTTTCCAAATGTCAATTCGCCCATATCATTTCGCCAAAAGATGCCCACACGAACGTACATTTAGTCAATCATTTTTGGCAGAATTAATTTCACTTACAGCTGAACCCACTGTGCGTAAGCAAAATGTATAGCTTAATTTTTATAATTGAATCCATCATGTGCACAAGTGTGAAATATTATTAAAGGCACGATGCGAATTTGGCAGTGACCGAAAAAACCACTCGGTTGCATTTAAGTGCCTAATATTCACGAAGCTATGGTTACGGGGATAATCTTCCCGAGAAATATGTCCGTGAACTTCATTTTTTTCTGCAGACAACAACACAGATTTGTGTGCACTTTTTACTTCAGGAGCTAGTCATGTTAAAATTGTGCTCGCAATTTACAACCAAACAATTTTTGATGTCTTAAAATCAGCTATAGTTTTGTCCACAACATGCACAAGGATTTTTCCTACCTGTGGGATTCTTAAAATAATTTGACACGCATGCAATGACCTTCGGTAATACCTAAGTCACAATTAAAGCGGAGGCCGGGCGGCGTGTGCGATTTATAGGCATCGGCCGGCGTGTAGAGGTCGGCTAAAGATCGCGCTATTGGGCGGTCACGGTCACAATTAAAAGTGCCCCGCACGCTGTCATGACGGAATGGGGTCGATTTCTTGGCCCGTTTATCGGCCGGTGTCGACCTGGTGCGGCGTTTCGCATCACAAACTGATCGCCAATAAATCGGTCGATGCCTGGCCGATGTCCGGCAGGGCATCGCACACATCGGGCGGGCTCCGGGCCAAATTTTTTGACAACCCAGACAATGCATATATCGGCCAGACGCCGCTCAGACGCCGGCAGGGCCCTGCCCGGCGTCCGGCCGACTTGGCGGCGTCTGAGCGGCGTCTGGCCGATATATGCATTGTCTGGGTTGTCAAAAAATTTGGCCCGGAGCCCGCCCGATGTGTGCGATGCCCTGCCGGACATCGGCCAGGCATCGACCGATTTATTGGCGATCAGTTTGCGATGCGAAACGCCGCACCAGGTTTTAAGTCCGAGTTAAAAGTAACTCGATGCCCGCCCGATGCCCCAAAATGACCCAGCAGCCGCAAGGAGTCCCGTGGGGCCCCGGCCGAAAATGCCTAGAAATCCGTCGCAAACTACTCGCAAACCCATCGCAAGCTAATTGTGACTGGGGTATTAGACAGGGAAAA
The DNA here is from genome assembly GCA_037783545.1 of Henricia sp. BOLD:AAB3569. Classification (NCBI taxonomy): domain Eukaryota; kingdom Metazoa; phylum Echinodermata; class Asteroidea; order Spinulosida; family Echinasteridae; genus Henricia; species Henricia sp. BOLD:AAB3569. The sequence goes on from JBBELK010000004.1 coordinate 393,237, forward strand.
TCAGACATTGTTTTCCTCTCCCTTTTCACGCTTTTCACCTTTTTTTTAGTGTCTAAGATGACACGTCGAACTATGTAACAGCCTAGCTCCATGGTAACAGCCAGGTTTGCCTATACATACATGTACACACCGAACTTAACTCGCATGTCAGATTTTCTCCGTGACATACCAATCATGCATCATACAGCGGTTACCACACACATTCCATGTCCATGCCAGCCGTATGCGCATGTGCATTTCCGTACGAAACGTGCAATCATTTCTGTTGTCTCGGCTGAAAAACGTGCGCGCATTTCAGTGTAGAGCATGCAGTGGGCGGATGGCGTATGTCCCTTCGCTAAGAATTAGCCGGAATCAGACCATCCATTGCAGCAATCTGTCAACGGCGGAGCTGCAGACAACCTGAACTGTATTGTGTTATTTGTTATATTTCTGGCCAGGTACTTCGGTTCAGCTTTATCTTTGCCTACGAGATCTGTGTGACATTGCAACACTTTGGTATAAGGTAAGAATGTTTCTACTTCTTTCTACTCCATAAAGTATTTTATTTAGCCAATTTGGCCACTGCAATTTTTCCTTGGCTACTGCAACCCTCCCCACCCACACACACGCCCCAACGGTTAGGCTGGAATTTACATAATGGACACTTATTTATATAGCGCACATGTCCGCCCCGAAATCCAAGGGAGTCGGACAGTGAAATGGTTTGAACCTGCTCGTAAAATTATTCATTAAAGTTGCATTGCCCGTGTTTCGGTGAAAGGATTAAAAAAATGTATTTACACAAGCGAACGAATTTAGAAAGCTTACGTGTCTCTGTAACGAAAAATATCAAAAACTTAAATTTCCGACGTCGGGAATTGGAGATACAAGCCTTTTTCTTGAAACGTGCTTCACATGTTGTACATGTGCGCGTACGCTCATATGTACATAGTATGTGTACAATGTACACATGTACGCGCACATGTACATTTACGTCATAACCCTGTCGATTAATTGACCTGCCAGCCATTTAATCATTTCTTGTTTTTAATCGACTGGCATTAATCCTTGACGGATTTTTACGTTCTTGGTACCAAATGAAAGCTGATAAAAATACCTATTTAACTTTAAAAAACAAATTTGACGCCCAAATCGGCCCAAATACGGGCAGTGCAACTTTAAGCAAACAAAAACATGTTTATGTGTGTGTGGGTCTGCTTGTAAAAAAGGCGAAGGGACCAGTTGGATTGACTGTATATGACGTGTGGTGTTAACTTATAGCGTCGGGAAAGTTTGCGGACAGGCGATCGCTCTTATATAGCGCCCAGAAGACCGCGCGCGCTGCATACCGCGCCTGCAGGCATTCGGTTGGCTTCCTCGGCCTACCAACCATACATACGTAGGCCTACATACCAACCACCAGAATGTATAAAGATGACATCAGATTAAGAACTAAACTTTGGAAGGGAAAATATGACTCGTTCATTTTCTGAGAAGAAACAAAGTCCCATATAGGTTTTTACACCATGTTCTCGATCAAGCGATGTCTATGTTAGAAACTCTATCTTGTCGGCCTATAATACGTTCCTATATTATTAAATGAAGAGTCGGGTCTAGTTTTCTATTCAAGTGTGTATAAGTTAGGCATCGTCTTCATTTCTTTTCACTTCACTTCACGTCTGTAGTGACATGTACATGTGTATATAATTGATTGTTTGTACTTTCAGCTCCAACAGGCGTTCCATACAAATAAGTATGTTAAGTAGTTTTGGTTGCCATAGGCACCAGAGTTCACTCTCGCGCTGTGCTGCGGTTGCGCAGTGTGACATGTATTTGACCTTGCACTTTCCGATTTCATTCTGCTTTGTGCAAGTTTTATTCCAACGTTGAAAGTTTCCTCAAAAGTGTTATTCAGTCAATTGCTGTTTGTTTAAGTCTACTGACGTAGTTCCAGAAGTTTGTTAACTATGGATAGTAGGTGCATGACGAACTTGTGAGTTTTGAGAGCATTAAAACTTGTGAACAATCAACATTTTGTGTGCCGTTTTTCACGATATTCAAGAGCAGACACGAGGCCACATAAACAGTAGTAGAACCCATTTCGGGAGAAAACACGATTTACTACACTGGTGACCCGGTTTTGAACAATTGTGACCTTCTGGACAAGCCATGTCTGTGGAAGTTAAACCTAATGGGACAGAGGGTACACCACCTCCACCTCTACCTCCCTCTAACCCATTTCAACCGCCTGTCATGCCGATGCAGGCTGCAGTAAGCCTCAAACTCCCTCCATTTTGGCCTAACGACCCGATCCTGTGGTTTACCCAGGTGGAGGCTCAGTTTGTCATCCGCCATATTACTACCCAGGAGACTCGTTTTGCCTACGTTATCGGATCTTTGCAACCGGAGATCGCACAAGAGGTGCGGGATATCCTGATTTCACCCCCATCCACGGACTGCTACAATAAGCTGAAAGCAGAACTCATACGCCGCACTTCAGCTTCTGAGCAGAAACGACTACACCAGCTGCTTACTTCGGAGGAATTGGGGGATCGTAAGCCCTCGCAGTTGTTACGGCGCATGCACCAGCTTTTGGGGGACAACTCCCTGGAGGAGAATATTTTGAAGCAGTTATTCTTACAGCGACTTCCCCACACCGTCCAGTCCATTTTGGCCTCCACAGCGGACACTGTGGGAATTGGAGCACTGGCAGATTTGGCCGACAAAATTGTTGAGGTGTCTGCCCACTCTACGACGGCACCGCACATTTCCACGGTTTCTTCACCACCCCTCCAAACCCCGCAACGACACGCCTCCCCCGAGGTACTCACTCTGCACGACAAGGTTGATGACCTGACTAGGCAAGTGCAGGCCTTAACTTTTCAGCTACAGGGCATGCAGCGACAAGGTCGTCCCCGCTCGTCCTCCCGCAGTCGCCCCAGACAACGTAGTCCCACCCCTTCGGCGGATAACCAGCCACCCGGCGATCGCCAATGCTGGTATCATTGGAAGTACGGAACTAATGCACGAAAATGCACCAGTCCTTGTTCGCGACGCACAGAACCACAGCGGAACCAGGAAAACGGCCAAGCCAACGACTAGCGGCGACAGGTCGGTCTGGCAGCGATACTACATGTCGCCTATTCCATGTAACTGACAAGTCCACAGGCACTCGTTTCCTAGTTGACACTGGTGCTGAGGTGAGTGTGTTGCCACGCAGTCACAAGTCACGAGCTCAACCTACTTCTATACAGCTACAAGCGGTCAATCACTCACCTATTGTAACTTACGGCGAGAAGTCTCTGACTTTAGACTTGGGACTTCGCCGAGTATTCCGTTGGGTTTTTATTGTTGCCGACTTGCCAACCCCTATTATTGGAGCTGATTTTCTAAGGCAGTTCAACCTACTAGTCGATGTAAAGAACCAGCGGCTTGTCGATTCCATAACTAGTCTGGCCATACAAGGAATCATGTCTGGTACCCCGTCCGCGAGCCCCATGTTTGTGAATGCAACTTCATCACAATACGACGAGCTCCTTAGCCGGTATCCCGACGTAGTTCGTCCCGTGTATAAACAAACAGAGGTACGGCACAACATCACGCACCACATCGAAACTCGTGGCCCTCCGGTTGCGGCTAGACCCCGTCGACTTGCACCGGATAGGCTACCAGTTGCCAGGGCTGAGTTTGACCATATGCTTAGCCTTGGAATTGTTCGCCCTTCCAGTAGCGAATGGTCGTCTCCGTTGCACATGGTTCCTAAGACAACTCCCGGGGATTGGCGTCCGTGTGGTGATTACCGCGCCCTAAACAAGAACACCATTCCGGATTGCTACCCAATACCACACCTGCAGGATTTTTCCTCCAACCTTCACGGGTGCACGCTGTTCTCTAAGATTGATTTGGTACGCGCGTACCATCAAATACCAATGGAACCAGCAGACGTCCGTAAGACTGCAATCACTACACCGTTTGGATTATTCGAGTTCGTGCGCATGCCCTTTGGGCTCCGCAATGCGGCACAGACTTTCCAAAGGTTCGTCGACGAGGTAACCCGTGGTTTACCTTTTGTCTTTGCGTACATTGACGATCTGCTGGTAGCGAGCTCATCAGAGGCCGAACACAAAGAACACCTTCAACTCCTGTTCGACCGCCTCTCGCAATATGGCATAGTCATCAATCCCCACAAATGCCAGTTCGGTGTGCCATCCCTCACCTTCCTCGGTCATCTTGTCAACCAGCATGGAGTCTGTCCTTTGCCTGACAAAGTGCAAGTCATCAGAGATTTCCCGGAACCGGCATCGCTGAGTAAGTTGCGGGAATTCCTTGGCCTCATCAATTTCTACAGGCGATTTGTTCCCCACTGCGCAGACATGCTCCAGCCCCTGACCGACCTGCTCAAGAACAGGAGGAAGAAAAACGAGCCGATTCAGTTTGGGCAGAACGAGCAGCTAGCTTTCGAGCGTGTGAAAGTTGCATTGGCCGACGCAACACTACTAGTCCACCCTCAGACCGACGCACCGTTATGCCTCTTAGTCGATGCATCGGACAAAGCCGTGGGCGGTGTTCTCCAGCAACACGTCGAAGGTGTTTGGCAACCACTGTCGTTTTTCTCCAAGCGCCTCCAACCAGCGGAAACCCGCTACAGTACTTTTGGTAGAGAGCTTTTAGCTCTATACCTCGGCATTAAGTATTTCCGACACATGCTGGAGGGACGGGCATTCCGCGTTTACACTGATCACAAGCCCCTTACATACGCCCTACATTCCAAACTGGACCGCCATTCTCCTCGAGAAATTCGACAACTGGACCTCATATCGCAGTATACCTCGGACATTAGACACATCAGCGGCCATGATAATGCAGCGGCAGATGCACTCTCTCGTCTGGAGGTTAATGCCTTACCGAAGAGCGTGACTATCAATTTCGACGCCATCGCTAAAGCACAGATTGATGACGACGAGTTGAAACATCTCTCCGACACCTCTCTCCAGCTAACTGCCGTCCCCCTCCAGACGTCGCAGGGTACCATTATATGCGATACCTCCACGGGGACGCCTCGACCTTTCATCCCAGCCCAGTTTCGTCGAACAGTTTTTGACGCTTTGCATGGACTTTCGCACCCTAGTATCAGGACCACACAGCAGTTACTCACTGCACGGTTCGTGTGGCCTGGTATTAACAAAGACGTTCGCACTTGGGCTAAGACTTGTCACAAGTGCCAACAATGCAAAATTCATCGCCACATCAAGACGCCACTTGGTACATTCTCCACACCCGACGCACGATTTTCACACGTACATATCGATTTAGTCGGTCCCCTTCCACCGTCAGCTGGACAGTCTTACCTGCTAACATGTGTGGATAGATTTACACGGTGGCCGGAGGCGATCCCCATTCCTGACATGACTGCTGAGACTGTGGCTCATGCATTCGTTACCCACTGGGTTTCTCGGTTCGGTGCGCCAGCTACCATCACCACCGACAGAGGACGCCAGTTCGAGTCACGACTTTTTCGGATGCTCACAGACATGCTCGGTTGTCAACGAATTCACACTACATCATATCATCCGGCTGCAAATGGGATGGTAGAGCGACTACACAGACAACTCAAGGCATCGCTAAAGACTCATGCTAATCCACGTTGGACGGAATCTCTTCCCCTCGTCCTGTTAGGCATAAGAGCCGCTATCAAGTCAGATATTGGTTTCTCTCCAGCAGAAATGGTGTACGGTACCACAGTCAGGCTGCCTGGTGAGTTTATTGTGCCTAACAATGAGCATGCTGAGCTCGACCCCAGTGTGTATGTTCACAGGCTGCGTTGTCACATGCGGGACATTCGTCCCACTCCGCCCAGGTCACAACAGCGACAATCACACATTCCAGCTGACCTAGACAAGTGCACACACGTTTTTGTTCGGCATGATGCAGTGAAAACACCCCTACGACCCCCGTATGATGGACCATTTCGCATCATCAAGCGCGCCAGCAAATACTTTGTTTTGGACCTCAACGGCAGACGGGATGCCGTTTCTAAGGATCGTCTGAAAGTGGCGTATCTTGATGACGACTGGACAAACGCGCATTCCCAACAGATTCGCGAGAACGCCCCCGCGAGAACTGTTTTGCCAGTTTCCCAACCCCCATTGCCGGAGACGTCATCTCCTCCACAACGAACCACCAGAGTTGGTCGACGAGTTCACTGGCCAGCCAAATATGAACAATTCGACTGTCACTGACTGTTATTATCTACTGCTTGTATCGATTGTTTCATTTTTCTCTTACAATCTAGAGGGGAGCTACTGTAGTGACATGTACATGTGTATATAATTGATTGTTTGTACTTTCAGCTCCAACAGGCGTTCCATACAAATAAGTATGTTAAGTAGTTTTGGTTGCCATAGGCACCAGAGTTCACTCTCGCGCTGTGCTGCGGTTGCGCAGTGTGACATGTATTTGACCTTGCACTTTCCGATTTCATTCTGCTTTGTGCAAGTTTTATTCCAACGTTGAAAGTTTCCTCAAAAGTGTTATTCAGTCAATTGCTGTTTGTTTAAGTCTACTGACGTAGTTCCAGAAGTTTGTTAACTATGGATAGTAGGTGCATGACGAACTTGTGAGTTTTGAGAGCATTAAAACTTGTGAACAATCAACATTTTGTGTGCCGTTTTTCACGATATTCAAGAGCAGACACGAGGCCACATAAACAGTAGTAGAACCCATTTCGGGAGAAAACACGATTTACTACACGTCCTTCGGCACTTTTACTGCTATCTTAAACATAAAATGTGGGGTGTTTTTTGTCGTTCAGATTGAACAAGGATTTTAAGGAAATTACCTCCTGCAATCAACAGATAATCCAATTCTAAGATATACTTCCCACTTCCACTTCTGTCGAAAATGTTGCATTTCTGAGATAAATAATTGATAAAATTACTGCAGAGAGTAATAGACAAAATCACGACGTGAGTGCTCCGTGCGTAAACACGACAGTAGAGGGCGCTGCATGCGCGCGTTCATGGTTCATCTCGTGCATTAACTGAATGCAATATTTAAAGGAGAAAATGTGATTTTTCTTTAGAGAATCAACATTTGCGACAAAAGTGCAAGTGGGAAGTATATCGTAGAATTGGATTATTTGTTGATTCCAGGAGTATTTTCCTTAAAATCTTGGTTCAATCTAAACAAACAAAAATACCCATCCGCTAAAACGATGCCCATTTTCAAATATAGGCTATGCCAGATTGCAAAATGCTATAATTAAAAAAACTTTGTACTGCAATTCCCCGGGAGTTGTCACTGGGAATGTGACATTTCCATGTGCTAATTTAGCCAGACAGCAAGGGGAGGAGTGATTCTGCACTGACCACTGTTATACCCAGCAGATATGGGGCTAAATTAACGCCCCACCTATACCTCAACACACTCTTTCCTTTTGTTAACACACCAAGGCCCCCTAAAAACTTTGAAATTCCTTGGATGTTTGAGACAGTGGGGAACAATGGACAGGGGGAACAATGGAAGGGGTTACCCTCTGCCACATATCGTGCTGCATATGACCACTGGCATACTGTGCCCTCTTAACCCCCAGCATGATTTTCTCCGTTTGCCAAATTTCCAGGGGGCGGGCGAGGGGGGACGCCGCTGGCACCGATATCTGCCAGTTAGTGGGGTTCGTTTCCTGTACATGCAAGTACATCAAGCAAGACAATGGACTCATATATTAATACATAAAGTCTCCACAAACGAAAATGTTTTGAGCAATCCAAAGAGGACGTCAAACACTGGGGCGTCGGAACCGGGCTGGCTGGAGCCATTATAATAATTTGCCAAATGTAATTTTTCCCGATGTTTTCTTTTACTGTGATTCCCCATCGTACAGAATAGGAATACAGGGTACTATATCAATACAATTATTGACTGGTGTGATGTGCGATATGGGTTTTAACACCCTCGACCGGGATGACATAGCACCCGCCAAGGGTGCTATGGGCTCTCTCGGGTGTTAAAACATTATATTCCACGTCGCATGCACCAGTCAACATCTCGGGTTAAAATGTTAAAATACTACGTCAGTTACGCGGTAATGATTCCGCACATCCGCCAACCAGCTAAATGTATAGAAATCACTTAGCGGCCAGAAATGATGGAGATTCCGACACGCTATAACGCATGCTACATCCATGCAAAGGTATTATTCTGCATGTACGTATGTGAATGTTGTCGGTCATCCAGGACTACATTCAATTCGAACAACGGATTAAATGTGGATCAGATTTAATCCGTTAGTCAAATTGTATATTCTGCATGTTTTGTTTTGGTTTTGTAAACTTCTGGCCATGAAGCAATTTTTTTTAATACGGAAACGCTCATGAAATATAACCGAACAATAATTAAAGCAGCGAAAATTTTTTTTCAGGGTCCTTTAAAGCCCGTCAGATAAAAAGTATAATATCTGGGAATTCCAACACGCCGATTAAGTAAAATAACCCATGCTCGTCCAAAATTAGATTACACTTAGTTTTGTCGTTTGTTGCATACTATGGAATTCCATATGTGCCAATCAATCCGCGTCTCCTTTTTATCCCGTCGCGTTTTTTTTCCCGTCGCATTTTTTCTTTTCGTCGCATTTTTTTTTCTTTTCGTCGCCTTTTTTTTGTTTCGTCGCCTTTTTTTTGTTTCGTCGCCTTTTTTTTGTTTTCGTCGCAACTGACCCAAGACCAGGGGGCCGAGCAGCCGGTGGTCGGGTCACGGCGTAGCCATAGTCCAGTGGAGCCATGGTAGAAAACCCGTGCCGGACTGGTCCACCCCGACGTGCCAACCAGGCTGGGGTGTATTAGTTACGTACTGCTGGGCAGCTAACTCCGAAGGGACTAGCTGTGGCAGGTACTCAGCACCAGCGGGACCCAGCCAAACTGGCTGACCCGCCTGCATAAGCACCAACGTCATGTCCAGCTACCGGGTCTCCCGCGGTCGGGGACGGTGCAGGATACCCTGCGCTGAACGCGGTCGCGGGTGTACCCGTGTAGAAGTTCGAAACTGGCCGGGCCAGTTGGGCCATGAACGGGAAAGACCCCTGCCGCGGCACACCGCTTCCCGGCCCAAACTGTGTAGGTGTTGGGTGAGCCGGCGGCCGGCTGAGGAAACCCCGCATAGCTGGGTCATTCCGTGTGAAATCACCTAGAGGTTGTCAGGGGTCCGACTCGGATTTGGTCAAAACATTTTATAAAAATACTTCAACCTATGTCATGAACATTTACAAAATTTTAGAGGCCAACTCCAACTCGTTGCTGGGATATGACCTCCAGAAAATGCCTACCCTACCCACATTTTCCCAATCGTAGCCGTGCCATTGGAGGCCTGTAGCTCAAAAATGCTTGGGAATTTTTACCTGAAAATTGATATACACATAGATTGGCATCTAATCTGCATGATTCTGTTATCAAAAGTACGCTACCACGTTTCCTTTTCGAGATGTCGCTCCCCGAAAACTCTCATTTTTGATTATCGTGGTAACTTGTTTTCATTTTTGGCTCCCCATGGTGCCCACATGGATGGTTGAATTGACTTCATATTTTATATGCACACACACTAGGCACATGGGACAAAGGACAAAGCAATTCCACCTTTTTTGGGGGCGTGGTCTAAGTTTAAAAGTGGGTCCGCAAAGAAAAATGGCAAAATGATCCTCCTCTTCTGAGGGGTGGTTCCCCGATAGGTCACTACCCAAGCAATTGAAACTTACATATCTTAAAATACTGTATCCAATCTATCTTTAGTATAAAATTTGGTTTGGTATCTTTTTTCCTTCATGGTTTTTTGAATTTTTGTAAAAAGGTCAATATTTAGCTCAATAACGCTAGTTTTAATTGCATTATACATAGTATACAACATGTTACTAAAGGAGAGCAGTCTAATATGTCATATTTAATACCTGGTCAATTCTACAGGTTGTCAGTTCGAATGCAGGTGATGGCAATGTGAGTGTGCCCTTGGGCAAGACGCTTTGTTATGGACTATCTGGTTTCACCGGGAGCAAATGGATACCTACATGTACATGTATAAGAGTGAAAGTGTTCTGTGTTTGATTGGCGCTCTCATCATTAGAGTCCAACAGGGCTGTATGCTCTCCAGTGAGCCTAGTGACCAGGGGTAATAATGTGGGCACCTTGCTTATAGTAGATTTGTGTGCATACTATAATATGTTATTGGGACACGACAACTGAGTGGTGGGGTGCACTCTGTATGCGGAATGAACTCTGTATGCCTTCAAAAGTGGGCACGTGCACCCACAATAGACCGTGTAAGTTGACCTCGAGAACGAGCGGGACTCTGCGAGACTCGTTGACTTCCGGAGACCTTAGATAGGAATTATATCATGCGTGGGGACAGTTTCGTTACCATTTTGACACCACCTCAAAATTACCGATTCGGGGTCCACTATAAAAATCCTTAAAATCTCATTTATCACCGAGTGTGCGAAATGTTGATTGTCTGACATAAACTGGTAACCCTACACGTAATAGAAAAACCATATCGCCATGACACCGCGTCGCTGGTAGTCTGCAACTGGTGCAAAAATGTTGCCGCAGTGTAGTTGCCGCGAATTCAGTGCATTATGGCCGTTTTCAAAAGTACTCGATTCGGATTCATACAGTCTTTGCGATTTCCGGTGAAAATCAAAGGAGGTGAAAAATCAAAGGAGATCGTCACAACGTTGAAACCACATCATGCCGGGGGACCCGGTAGCTGGACATGACGTTGGTGCTTATGCTACCGGGGCACAGGCGGGTCAGCCAGTTTGGCTGGGTCCCGCTGGTGCTGAGTACCTGCCACAGCTAGTCCCTTCGGAGTTAGCTGCCCAGCAGTACGTAACCAATACACCCCAGCCTGGTTGGCTACGCTGTGACCCGACCACCGGCTGCTCGGCCCCCTGGTCTTGGATCAGTTGGGGCCGCTACCGAATAACCTCTGGGTAGCGAGGTAGCACCGTTGTTACGGGAACTCATCTCTCTCTTCAAAGGAAGGGGTACTGCCGATTCGGTAGGCCCAGGTATGAGAGCTGAGCACGGCGGTTACGCAAGTGACCCCCGTCCCTCGGATAGCGTACCTTCAGGGACAGGAGGCGTCGAGCCTACGGAGAACCGGTTTGGGCCATCGTTGGGGCTCGGTCGGGTCCAGCCCAACCGTTTTACTGGGGCTGACCAGTCAGTGCCGGCACACGAGCCCGCAGGTCCATCGGGAACGGCGCCCTCTACCCAGATGGATGCGCGCCTGCTCCTTCTCCTTTGGTTCCATCGGCTGCCCCGTCTTCCGCGGGTTCCTACCGCCCACTAACCTTCGATGTCTCGGAGGCTAGCAGCGGTGAGGATGACTCGGGTTCGGACGATCCTCCTGACGAGGCTACATCCGTCCTGGCCCCGCCGGCGGCCACTATGGACCCAGAGGAGGTGGACACTCTTCCAGCGTGTACCCCTGCTGTGGTGCGTAGGGCGGCCGAGAAGCTCGGCTTGTCCTGTGCGCCCGAGCAGTAGGCGGAGAAGGGCCAACTCGATCTTGGCTTTCCTCTTCTCCCGCCTCCACGGGTCCAGGCATGCTCCTTGCCCACAGACGTTCGTCCAGAGTGGCCAGCCATCTCAGCTCCCGGGCGCTTGGGTTCTGGAGATTGTGTCTCGGGGTTATCGCCTGGAATTCACGGCGGTACCCCCAGCGACTTCTAAACCGAAACCTACCCCCTTATCCACAGGACGGGGGTCAGAAGGATGTCATCCTTATGACAGAGGTCTCTGCCCTGCTTGCCAAGGGCGCCATCTCTCCGGTCGACCCCCCTCCCCCCTATCGCGAGGGGTTTTGGTTGACGTTCTTCTTGGCTCCCAAGCAGACCGGGGACTGGCGCCCCATCCTGAACCCCAAGCCCTTAAACCGTTTCATACGGCCCCGCAAGTTCAGGATGGAGACTTTTGCGTCCATCCTACGCTGCCCGCTTAAGGGAAGGTGGTCATCCTCTATCGATTTGAAGGATGCCTACCTGCACGTCCCGGTCTCGTCCCTAGACCAGCGCTGGCTCAGATTCGAAATCCTGGGCCAGACGTACGAATGGACGTGCCTTCCCTTCGGGATTTCCACTTCGCCCAGTGTGTTCACGATGGTTACCAGGGCGGTGGGAGCGTACCTCAGGCTGCAGGGTGTCAACCTTTGCATGTACCTGGACGACTGGTTGATCTACGGCGCGTCACCAGTACAGACGATGCACCAGGTTCAGCTAGTCATCAGGGTGGTTCAGGGGTCAGATCCATAACAAAAATGCCTTCGGCTTAATTTCATTTCATTCATTTCATTTATTGGTTCTAGAATCTAGATGAAAGGGAATCGATTTCGACAGGGAATCGATTTCTACAGGTAATCGATTCCTCAAAAAATATCGAAACGCGATTCGAAGTGGAATCGATTCTACTCGACTCCGGCGGCGTGGAATCACGCGCCCAAGCCCAGAAAAATAATGTGTGCCCGTTATCTCTATGGGCCTTGAACAGACGTGAGTAGCATTGTCGTGAAAAAAAATGCGACGAAACAAAAAAATGCGACGAAAAAAAAAATGCAACGAAAAAAAAAAAGGCGACGAAAAGAAAAAAAAGGCGACGAAAAGAGAAAAAATGCGACGAAACGAAAAAATGTGACGGAAAATAAAACGCGACGGGATAAAAAGGAGACGAGGGTTGATTGGCACATATGGAATTCCATACTATGCACTAAGTGGATCTGTTTGTTCAAAGTGTATACATCACTCAATTTGATTTTTCCCTTTAGCTACAAAAGACGCCGCCTGAAATTTTTATTATTTATACCGCTATATTATGTCCAAATAAGTACAAGGAATAATTGGCGTCAAATGAGTGTTTGTACATCCCGAAAATGACCATCTTAATTATTTATACCGTTATGATCAAATAAAAAAAAAATTGGCGCCAAAAAAACCGGAACACTGTATAACATGTAACGGAGCACTGTAACGGCATTGTAATGTACACTACGTGGAAAAGGACATCAGAAAGCTATTTTTGTCCCTTCTTCAGGTTGGTGTTCACAAACCACGCAACAAAATTGTGTATATATAGTAGCCATAGTCCATGGGGTCTGGTAACAGTGTTTTGTCCTTGGCGGTTAAGAAACATAAACTAAAAACCACAGAACTCAATGGACTATGGCTATACAATTTTGTTGCGTGGTTTGTAGTCATATTCTCATCATAAATGTGAAAGCAGGTCACAGTCGGATAATTTTTGTGATCGCAGCACTCAAAATCGTGATTTTTGACGATTTTTGTAATTTTGCACCACAAATTGCTGTTTTTGTTTGCTCATCAGTGGCACATGCACCGGCTGTGACACTTAAGAATACTGTTTTGGGATGTCCCAAGGTATACTAAAACTGAAAATAAGGTCAAGAAATCTGAACATTTTTCGTAATTAAATGGCCCTAGCCCATAGATATAAATATTTGAACATGTCTTGAGTATAACAGCATTAGTTGTAACCCCCCGAACCTATACCCTCCTGAAAAAATACATAGCCGCGCATTTCATTCGTCCTGCTTCCTCGCCACCTTAGATCGATACTACATTACTCAAGGGCAGTGAGTTGACCGAATTCCTAACAAGGATTTTGCGACGTCGCACCCACCGACATAGCTTCTTCAATTTCATCTCGCTCAATTATTCATTAAGTTTAACTCGACGTCCTGCCCACACAAATCGCCTTTACCCGATCTTTGTCCCATTCGCCTATTCAATCCGATTGCGCCATGGACCTAAATCGCCCAGTCTCCCCGCATCCCCGCTTGCACCTCTTTTAACACCTTTGGGCATCAAACTTCACCGATATAACTTCTCACTCCCGGCTATGAAGCCCAGTATGCTCTATCGGCCACTGCTTACAATGAAACAAGAGTGTTGCTTTCGGTTGGCAAAAAATGGCTGAAGAGAAGCCGGGAATCTCTAGTAGCGGGCAGGTGTAAAAATAGCGCCCCCTGGGAAATCGATGCCTAACACTGGCCGATGCTGAGGCTGGAGCCCCAGTGCGCCCAGGGTGCAAGCATTGCAGGCCCAAGACGGCTTAAGATATGTATCAGTCGATCATCCATCCTGTCTGAGCATAAAGGCACAGGCAAGCAAACTGCCTCCAGTGAATCTTCCCCCAGATATTGTCGCCGAAGCTGAATATTTTCATCCTACGGAAATTTTTTTCCTTTCTTTTGGCAAAAATTCATAAAACACCCCGCTGTATTTGTGGAAAGGTTTTTTCTCCGTCTGAACTGCATGTATTATTCGTCAAACAAATATAATTAGGAAAATGTTATAGCATATGTATTCCAGGCTTATCACCTATTGCAACTAATCGAGACATAAGATGTTTTGGCGGGATATTAAAGACAAATTACATGATTGGAAAACTTTTGAAAAACGGGCATAACTGAGAAATGTTGATAAACTGCCTTGTAGAAATTTCAGCCACATATGCAGCAATACTATAGAAAACCTCAAAAATACGTGCGTGGTTTTTGTGTATGAATGAATGGTTAAAATAAAAACACCCTTCACTTGGCAATTTCTCCCACAAAGGCACCATTTTATACGAAACAAAAAGAATGTGGTGTTTGTTACCATTACTATCAACACTTATAGTTGGTTTCTTCTTGTCAACTTGTGAAGTAAACAATTGGGTAACTGCAAATGATGTATTGGGGCTTTAAAGTTTCGAAATAGCATCTTTTACTCCTGTTCTCTGACAAGTTCGAATAAAGTGCATGAATATGGCCAATATCGAAAAAAAAAAAATGGTTATAACCGGGGGTACTAGTCAGACAATTTCAAGACAGATTAAACAAATTTGCTTTCAGACCTGCTTGTACTCCCACCCCTAAACTGTCTGACCTTTTAGCGGGGGGTGCATGGGGGTTGAGGGTTCATAACATTTTATTCCCACGCATCCTCTTGATGTCGGTAAAATACCGCACTGCAGAATGGTAGTGGAAAAGCTTACCGCACTGATGATAGCAGTGTTTTGTATCCTCACATTGACTCTTACATCACTGTTATCGTTCTCTTTAGGCTATTGCAGGAGTATGCGTTCGTGCTTATACTGCACCTGTCATTGCAATCTCTTTAAATCTACACATATCCATTATAGGAGAACGGCTTTTGTTATTTAAAAAAAGGTATTTGGGGGTTACAACGGTGCTATTGCATTCAAAACACTGACATGATCAAAGGCTTATGGTCATGGATGCTGGAAAAGCATTATTTAATGGGTTTAATGAACTTCAATTCGCAGCCCGTATGCTGAATTGCACGAAGCTTACAAATAAGTTCCACCTGAACATCGAGCTACATGGGTGGTTGGCGCCATTGGGAACCGACAGCCAGATACATCGGGTAATCCCCTCGGGTAATCCCCACACAACACACTTTACCAACGGCTTTACATCCCTTCCGAAGGATGGAGCAATTGTGGTTAAGTGCCTTGCTTAAGGGCACAGGTACCACGATCGGGTATCGAACCTGCAACACCAAGTTCACACCGCTGTTGCGAGTCATCGACCTGAACCATTCAGCCACGGTAAACAACCCCATTTCTTCTGTCTAGCTGAAAATGGAACCACATGCACGATGTGGGTCATCAAATAAACGCCAGTTCCCATGAAGACTGATAGTAACATTTGTTAAAGTGGGCCAATATTTTGGGAAACGCAAGTAATTTCTGCCGATGGTCGACCGCTACAAAGTGGAAAAAAAAAACTTGGTGCTTTCCCAAAACACTATGAAAAACTTCATAGCGTGCTCGGGTGGGACTCGAACCCACGACCTCCTGCAAACAAGGCAGACGTCTTAACCACTCGACCGCCGAGCTAGCCGAGCTAGATGAGAAAACGGAATATTTAAATTTATGAAACCCACACTGTATTAGGCTATATTAAAGAAACAAGCGATACATTTACCAAATGCAAAGTAACGTAAGAACAGCTAACAGACGTTTGCTTTTATGTGTAAATGGGAGAAGCTCAGAAGCCCAAAAGGTCAAAATAATCAGTGACATATCGAGTCATTAGAACCTTCAGACACAAGAACTTCCACAGCAACCCGTACGTGACTGTATATAGAGTGGCTTCACGTGTACGGCCACCAACTCTCCCTTGTTTGTCCTCTAGAAGGAGGAAGACAACAATTCCCGATAGCCACGCGTAGAAACCACAAGGATGTCGCAGGCAGATGTAGCAGGTGGTTGTATTATTATCTTCTTCCTTAAGGAGGAAAAACACTGGAATAAATGTAAAATTAAAGCACATTACATAATTTGCAGTGACCGAACATTTTGACAAGAATAATCCAACTGTAAGTGTTGATCAAGGATTTTTTTACCGTGTAAAATTGTACCTTTTGTCGGAGAAATTGCCAACATATCTTAACCTTTTTTCATACAATTTTTTACACAAAAACCATGCTTGGATTTTTCAACATATGCAGCACGATATGTGGCAGAGGGTATCCTCCGCCCCCTACCATTGTTTCCCCATTGTGTCTCGAACATCCAAGGAATTTCCAAGGAATTCCTTTAAGTTTTTAGGGGCGGCGGGGGTTGGGGGTGCTTTTTGGTGCATTAACAAAAGGGAAGTGTGTTGAGGTATATAGGGCGTTAAGGGGGGAGTCCCTTTGCTACATATCGTGCTGGGTATATTTTCCAGGTTTGCTAAAGTATTACTGCACCTATGTGGCTGAAATTTCTACAAGGTAATTTATTAAAGCCTGTATCCCACTAGGGTTGCGACTGTTTGGCGACATCTGCGACTGTCATTCTGCAGATTGTCTGCAGAACTTTTGTCTGTTTGTGGAGGTTGTCATGATGTCGCGGGAATTTTGAACGTGTTCAAAAATTTGTTTGCGACAGCTGTGGTCGCCAAGGTTTTGAAATGTGCACCAAATTGTCTGCAGAATGTCTTCAGATTGTCTTTAGAATAAGGGGGCAAAAATTCATGAAACAATCGCGAAATAGTCAGCAGAATGTCTCAAGAATGTTTATATAATGTCTGGAGACATTCTTGAGACCTTTTTGGGCACTAACGTTGCAGACTCTAAATTCGTTGTGACATTCGCACAACATTCTTAAGAATTCTCAATAAGGTCTGAAGACATTCACGTGACTATCTTAAGATATTTTGGCGCACAAATCACGAATTTTGCCACTCATGTCACTGCGATATTTACAGGACATTCATGAGACAGTCTTGAGAAGTCTCGAGAATGTCCCCAGACTAAATTCAGTGGGACTGCAACTCTGCGTACTTTGTCTTCAAACAGTCGCCAATTTCAAGTCTGCAAACAGTCTGGAACTATCGCAGCCCAGTGGGATGCAGGCTTAACATTATTCTTTAGTTATGTAATGCTGTTGTTTCTGGAATTCGTAAAAAAAAGTTTCATTTGCATATGATAAAAGGCATTTAATAGGTATAGCAACAACTTAATTTAAAGAAAAAAAGCAGAATTTTAGAAATCGTGTCAATATGTCTCAATTTTAAGAAAAATTGAAATCTTTTGAGAAGCTCTTTAGTATAATACTTTGGTAGTTTTGTTTTTTGATGTTGCAAATGCAAGTGGCATAGATATGGCACGGTACACCTTGAAGCGCAAAATGACCTAAGTCATCAGATCATTATCCTTGAAGTCAGTGCATGCATCTCCCATTGTGGCATTGGTCACAGTGCTGCCGGCAAGAATCGATCCCCTGCACGAAGCATAGTCGCCGCATATTAAACTTAATTAGCGGTCGATGTGTGTTGCATTTCTCCTCGTAGCCTGCGAGATTTGGGAAAATAACACCAAATGTGTTTCCATCTGGGATGTACATGCATATATCCGGTTACACGAAAGCTAATTCATGAAAGTAGTTGTATGCGTCATTGAATTCAGTATAAAGAGTAAGAATACACTATCTTTCAATTTATATTTTTTTCTTTAAGAATACTGTAATTTCGTTAGAACCCATTGTGATATATAGTTCATCGCCTTATTATTAATAATATTAATACTTGATTCTATAAGCGGGTACATATGCGCATCAGCATTCAGTACGGTGTAAAACGGTATACCACACAATATCCATAACAGTTGGAAATTTAATACAAATGTGAAATGTCCATTAGTTTGAGAAATCTGGGAAGTTGGAAATTTACTATAAAAATTATCTTTAAAAAAAATTAAAACATGTAAAAACTCCAAGTATACTATGTAAAACAACAATTCCACAACATTTGGTCTACACCACTGAGTCAACACTGTAAAACCGGTTAATGATTTCATTGCGCTTTATCAATGAACGTTTCATTACCAGCATAATGTTTAGACCTAGTTACCCTGGTAAATGACGTCACACTTTAGTAGTCTATATAGATCATCAGGCAATTTATGCGAGATCGGATTTTGACTGGGCACGTGGGGGTAGGCTGGTTGAAATGTAGCACAAACGAATGGCAAGAACGGTGATCATAACCGTGGAAAAGCGCGTTCTATCATTTATCCTGAGCAAAAACTAAACGAAAGATGTTCAGGAAGCGTAAACACGTATCTGTATTTAACAATAAATGGTATTAAAGGAGCGTGACGAAATCACATTTTTGAAGACAAACCCCTCCCCGCCCCCGTTTTCCCATGGGCGTTGATCTTTTTATCCGGTTACACGAAAGCTAATTCATGAAAGTAGTTGTATGCGTCATTGAATTCAGTATAAAGAGTAAGAATACACTATCTTTCAATTTATATTTTTTTCTTTAAGAATACTGTAATTTCGTTAGAACCCATTGTGATATATAGTTCATCGCCTTATTATTAATAATATTAATACTTGATTCTATAAGCGGGTACATATGCGCATCAGCATTCAGTACGGTGTAAAACGGTATACCACACAATATCCATAACAGTTGGAAATTTAATACAAATGTGAAATGTCCATTAGTTTGAGAAATCTGGGAAGTTGGAAATTTACTATAAAAATTATCTTTAAATAAAATTAAAACATGTAAAAACTCCAAGTATACTATGTAAAACAACAATTCCACAACATTTGGTCTACACCACTGAGTCAACACTGTAAAACCGGTTAATGATTTCATTGCGCTTTATCAATGAACGTTTCATTACCAGCATAATGTTTAGACCTAGTTACCCTGGTAAATGACGTCACACTTTAGTAGTCTATATAGATCATCAGGCAATTTATGCGAGATCGGATTTTGACTGGGCACGTGGGGGTAGGCTGGTTGAAATGTAGCACAAACGAATGGCAAGAACGGTGATCATAACCGTGGAAAAGCGCGTTCTATCATTTATCCTGAGCAAAAACTAAACGAAAGATGTTCAGGAAGCGTAAACACGTATCTGTATTTAACAATAAATGGTATTAAAGGAGCGTGACGAAATCACATTTTTGAAGACAAACCCCTCCCCGCCCCCCGTTTTCCCATGGGCGTTGATCTTTTTTTTATACTATATCGTTTGTCATATTTTTCTCAATCTGAAATTTCGCGTTCTCAATCCGTATATTTTCAAGGATATCGTCAACAAACTAATTTATCTGCATGGTTCCATAAAGCAGTGCAGCAATTACACCAACATTTCTGCTTCCACATCCAAATCGGAGATTGCAAATTTCCTCTTTTCTTCCCATAGTATTTTGGGGAGGTATTTTATATGATTCTTAGGTTAAAATGAAATCCATTTGTTTTGGAAAAAGTCTTAGCACTCTCCTTTAACGAAAGGATAAAGTGGAAAGATACTACCAGAAACAAAGTTTCTAAAAATTGATTGATTTCCTCAATTAAAGTGACTTGTTATTCCCAGGTCAAAGTATGCACAAAACAATTAGCCTATATACGCAGAAAGCAAAATCAAAGCCTCGGTCATTTCACTCAAGCGTGGCGTGCAAATACGCGCAGGCGTTTTGAAAGTCGAGAGCGGATCGGAAAATTGTCAATTATGGCGAATGGAACAAAATTTGAACCTTTGTGTTCGGCCGCCATACGACAATTCCCCACTTTATGAGGTCACGCTTGAGTTTGGCACAGAGGCTAATGACTTGCTCGAGATTTCCCCGGCTGCTAAGCTATTAAGGACGTAAAAAAACCGCTGGGCTAATATTTGTTCTGTCGGTATGTTCGACCTAAATCCAGCCTGATTGTGGTCAATGCGCGTCAAGGGACGGTAGGAGAAAACAAGGATTAGTGTAGTAGTATAAACAAGTGCTAATATCAAAGTTCAAGAAAATTAAATCAAGATTTCGGCATTACAAAAGTAGGTAAAATATAGTGCTCCTTTTTACAACTTTGCAACTTGGAGAAGTTGTTTATTATGTGGATAGTTGGTTAGATTTTTCATTCGGTTCGAGTCGATAGGTTTGGCTCAGATCCGCGTGATCAGTGTGATTCTGGTGGTAATGAGCATCACTGTAACGGGTTGGTAGAAATATTAAATCGGACCCTGTGGAGACTAATGGACAAGGGCATTACAATGTTAGAAGTTTCAAATTCTCGGTTTAATGAGTACGACTTGTAGCATGTGTGTACATACCCAAAGGTTTGACCGCCGCGGTCTTAGTGTGGTTCTAAGCAGATCATGGATATGGTTTAGTGAGTTTAGTGTAGACGGCAAATACGTAGAAACTCACGATTCATCTATTTATTCTTTTGCAAACAAACCTGGTTCAATAACTCTTGCAGTGTGGTCATAACAGGTCACATAACCAAAAAGGAATTTCTTCGTGATACATAACATATGGTATGATACGGTATGGTGCCTAATCACCATTGAAACGAAACAAACAAATTTAGGATACATGTATATCCAGCGCGTATGCATGTACACTCTCAGAACGCTGGTTAAAATATCACTGGTTAAAAATCAGTTGGTTAAAAATCTCCCAATGTTGGTTAAATTATCCGAGTTGGGTAAATTTTCCTTTAATAAATATTCTGCTTTCTGGTTGGGTAAACAGCGGGTTGTGTAAAATATAAGATCAGAGGGCTGTATTTTAACCAACTATGGTTATAATTTACACCCCCCGCGAAGCGAAAGTTGGTTTAAAAAATCGCCCAACCATGTCACGTGGTGTCCAGTGAAAGCTACCATTGGTTAGTGACTCGATTGTCTGCAGAATAGCACCAGCGACAAAATGCCCACGCGCGTTACAAAATCGCCCAACCATGTCACGTGGTGTCCAGTGAAAGCTACCATTGGTTAGTGACTCGATTGTCTGCAGAATAGCACCAGCGACAAAATGCCCACGCGCGTTCGTTTCGTGTGTGTTTGTGCCTTGTACGTGTAAAACTATACACAAAACAAACGTATACAGGACTGTGTCATGGAGGATGTGTTGACGGCAAATTTGCAAAATGTAGTGGTGTTTCCGAGCCGAAACAACTAATATAAGGTAAGTTCTGCCTCGTTAATTGTCTGGTCCGATCGGTGATTGGTGGGGAGACATTTTAGTGGTGGCTAGCGGTCGGTTTTGGAAACCTTTCTCGAAGATTTAAGCCGAAAGTATGGTGGCCCTGAAGGGACTAAAATTGACGTAAATATTCCCGGGAAAATTCACGTCCCGCGCTGGGACACATATTTTCCCACAAATATTCACGGGAAAATTCACGTCCCGCGCTCTGGGACACATATTTTCCCACAAATATTCACGTACAAATTCACGTCCCGCGCTCTGGGACACATATTTTCCCACAAATATTCCCGGGAAAATTCACGTCCCGCGCTGGGACACATAGGCCTATTTTCCCACAAATATTCACGTACAAATTCACGTCCCGCGCTCTGGGACACATATTTTCCCACAAATATTCCCGGGAAAATTCACGTCTCGCGCTGGGACACATATTTTCCCACAAATATTCACGGGAAAATTCACGTCCCGCGCTCTGGGACACATATTTTCCCACAAATATTCTCGGGAAAATTCACGTCCCGCGCTGGGACACATATTTTCCCACAAATATTCACGGGAAAATTCACGTCCCGCGCTCTGGAACACATATTTTCCTACAAATATTCACGTACAAATTCACGTCCCGTGCTCTAGGACACATATTTTCCCACAAATATTCACGTACAAATTCACGTCCCGCGCTCTGGAACACAAATTTTCCCACAAATATTCAAGTGAAAATTCACGTACAAACCCATGGTCAAACTCTCTTGCCCACAAATTTGCCCACAAATATTCACCTAGTTGAAGTAAGCCGACCATCGATTCCGCCGCCGATTCAGCCGCAGATTCGAAAAGGATGGAAAATCCAGAATACATACACCGAAGGATGTTTACCAGACGGGCTCAATTCGGAACAGTTTCATAATTTTCCTACATGTCCGCACGGACTCCTGTTCAACTTAAAAAATTGTAACTTATTCTGCTGCAAGACACAACTAATAATAATACCTAGAGCAAAATCAAGACCCAAATAGCAATGATGGTGCTCATTTTGCATTTCATTCATTTATATTCTATAATAAAAGCCGACTTCGTTTAAAAATTAACTGTGTTAAAAATAATTTGACAAAGACAATTATACTTTTGGACTTGCAAGCATGAAAGCATTACGCGGCGCAAGCATGACTGCGGACGTCAATTGACAACCATGTATATCTATTAACGGGTGACACTGAATATTATTGCACGGAGAGTGTACACGAATCGGACCCCAAAACGTTCGAATATTTTGGTAAAACATCTTTACTTTTTAGCTCTTTGGGGAGGGGTCCCTTTAACTCCTTAATTAAGTATTAAATAAGGTGCGGCTCAAGCTGAAACCAAAATTGTGCAACCAAAGTGTGCCCGGAACTAGAATCTACTGATTCGAATATGCATTAAAAGTTGTTAATTTGTCAGTAATTGGTTTAGCCTGCGTCGGGGAGAATGAACGTTAATTAGGGTTTGTTCTGCCCTTACCCGACGTATATAGCACTGTATACTCAGTGCTTTCCCGAGACATTATAAAAAACTTCATAGCGTGCTCGGGCGAGATTCGAACCCACGACCTCCTGCAAACAAGGCATGCAGACGTATTAACCACTCGACCACCGAGCTAGCCGGTGTTGAATGGCCGGTTCGAATCAGTTAATTTGTACAACATGAAGGGAACAAATTGTTTAAAAGATGTGCGTTCGAAATGTTTGGTGAAAAATATTCACTTTATAGCTATTTGGGGAGAGGTACCTTTAAATCCTTAATTATGTACGAATTATTGAGCGGCTGAAGCTGAAACCAAAATTTGTTGTTTCTTGCAGTAAGTTACAATTTTTTAAGTTGAACAGGAGTCTGTGCGGACATGTAGGAAAATTATGAAATTGTTCCGAATTGAGCCCGTCTGGTAAACATCCTCTGGTGTATGTATTCTGGATTTTCCATCCTTTTCGAATCTGCGGCTGAATCGGCGGCGGAATCGATGGTCGGCTTACTTCAACTAGGTGAATATTTGTGGGCAAATTTGTGGGCAAGAGAGTTTGACCATGAATATGTACGTGAATTTTCACGTGAATATTTGTGGGAAAATATGTGTCCCACAGCGCGGGACGTGAATTTTCACGTGAATATTTGTGGGAAAATATGTGTCCCAGAGCGCGGGACGTGAATTTGTACGTGAATATTTGTGGGAAAATATGTGTTCCAGAGCGCAGGACGTGAACTTGTACGTGAATATTTGTGGGAAAATATGTGTCCCAGAGCGCGGGACGTGAATTTGTACGTGAATATTTGTGGGAAAATATGTGTCCCAGAGCGCGGGACGTGAATTTGTACGTGAATATTTGTGGGAAAATATGTGTCCCAGAGCGCGGGACGTGAATTTGTACGTGAATATTTGTGGGAAAATATGTGTCCCAGAGCGCGGGACGTGAATTTTCCCGTGAATATTTGTGGGAAAATATGTGTCCCAGCGCGGGACGTGAATTTTCCCGGGAATATTTACGTCAATTTTAGTCCCTTCAGGGCCACCATACGAAAGTGTTATTTTTTACCCGTACGGGTTGTCGCGAGTATAACGTATAAAGTAGGCCTATTACTTACACGTTGCAGGCTACGCACGGCCTATATACGTGTAACTTTTCCCCACCACTCCCGCCGGGCTGCTCCACCCGTGGGGCAAAATTTGGGTTACAAACTCCCCACCCATGGGGCAAAAGATGCACGTTTTGCTCCCTGTGCGCTGAAAATTTGATTTCCATGCGTTTAAGCTGCACCTTGGGCACGGAAATCGTCCGACCAAATCCCCACCTAAGGGGTGGGGCATCGCGGGGGGGAGTAGCGCGGGGGAGTGGTGGGGGCAGTGATAGGTGCATTATTAATAATAATAATGAATATTTGTAATGCGCCGGTATCCATCAGAAAGATTATCAGATGGTATTAGTTTAATAGTAGTATGGATGGATCACATATACCGCCTTTGGATCTTACTGTTAATAGTCCTTGTTTCATTTTGTTTATCCACACAGGAGGGGCTGATCGGATCGGATTTGGCATCTTGGCAGCAACTGATACTCGACAACTACTATGACAGCAGAAGCCAAGGCCATAACCACTCATCATGCACATCACAGTTGATCTGACTAGGCTACTGCTAAGCAAGGCTACTGCTAAGCAAGGCTTCGGCGTGAACCACGTCTTCTTGATCAAAGCTGCATTTTGGCCACTTTTTCGACACAACTACAGGTTGAGTAAAAAAAACTATACACTTTTAAAATTACTGTGTTTTAGTGTATCAATATTTATTTGAGATGTTTTGACATGTATTTTGGATAAGTTCTCCTGTGTCTTTTGGTAGCAGTTTAATTAAATTATGTTTCATGCATGACCGCACATGAGGCAAATAAGGGTGTCAGGTGGAACACGACTTGCGCCAATTCAGTATGGCTAGGAAAAAGAAAAGGATTTGAACCAGTGCAGAGCTGCCATCCGTCCCGGATTTTGCAACAGGTTCTTCGGAAAATAATTAATTTGGTGGTCTCTGTTTTTCAATTCTGATGTTGGCGCAAGTCGTGTTCCACCTGACACCCTTATTTGCCTCATGTGCGGTCATGCATGAAACATAATTTAAAGGACACAGGAAAACCTATCAAAAATACATGTCAGAACATCTCATATAAATATTGGTACACTAAAACACAGAAAGTAATTTTAAAAGTGTATATATAGTTTTTGTTTTTTACTCGCACTGTAGAACGAACTTGCGGTTGTAATTGCAACTCGGAAATTTTGCAAGTGTTATTTCCTAATCTGAATTTAACCTTCCTTTGGCTGTGTAAACCACAAAAATAAAAATACGCTCTCTGACTTCATATAGTGCAGCTGAGCTAAACGTCACACAAGCATTCTCGAACTCATTGTTAACATGGTGTGATGTGAAACATTTAAAAATGAACATGTTTGAAGGAAGCCAAACACTTTCATTTAGAAAATACCAGTATATATTTGGCCTACACCTGCTGCTAAAGTATATACATGTACATCAAATATCACAAAATAAATACAATTTAAAAAATGTAAAACTGTCAAGTCCATCGTGTGGTGTTTGCCTTTATTTAGTGTCCTTTATACCCAAATATCTTTTTTTAAAACTTTTAACATAATAAAATAATTAACCAACTGTTGGTAAAATATTGCCCAATTACTGTGAACAGCATTTCAGTAAAATGCCCAACCATTCGGGTATAACCAACTGCATGGTTAAAATTTGCCCAACTCGGCATTAACCAACAGATTGGTTAAAATAAAATTAACCAATAATTGGTTAAAAAGTTTAACCAACCACGTATTAAAATTTAACCAACCTGGGTTGGTTAAGGTTTTAACCAACTGTTGGGATGTTCACCTGGTAATACATGGTTGGTTAAAATTTTAACCAAGTTGGTTAACATTTTTAACCAACGTTCTGAGAGTGTATGTGCGCGGAGCCAACTAACTAACCAAAGGCCTTCGCACTTGCACTTAATGCCCATGTGTGTGTTGCCAGAATGACGTTCGACCAGCGGTAGATGCATTCACCCCGAACGATAATGTGTAAGATGACATGCTGAGTGCGTGAGACTAGTGCAAATCCCTCGAGTTATCTCAAAGGCAACCGCACTGAGTCCCGAGGCCACAAACCTCTGTAAATGTTGCATGTTAGAGACATTCACCCCAAACATAACAGCTAGGCCTACTGCACATCGAATTTAAAAAATTGACATGTTAAGTGCATGGGGGCAAGTGCAAGTCGCTCGAATTAGCCCTGAAGACAGTTGCAACGTGTCCCAGGGCCATTACACGCACCCCACCATGAATTGATAGAAAATAACATATTTCCACTAACGGAGCTTGCAGCCTTCGCTTATAGTTTTTCACTTTACCATTAGACTATATTGACTAATTTACAAATGACAACTCCTATAGGTAAGTGTGCTATATACAGATAAACTTTGTCGTCGTCAGTATACAAAATATAATTCAAGTGCATCGATATGAAGTGAGGACAGCCCAAGTTTTGCGTCCGAGGTGCATGGAAAAATACCGCATTCAGGACTGAGGTTCAGGGTAATCCGCTCTTTCTTCTTTGACCCCTCGGCGAGTGGGACGTGAGCGCTTCTCGTCTTTACATTATTTATTAGGCGCAGCCTGCAAAATTTATAAGGCCCTACTTCGAAGGTGAGGGAAAATATAGGTAACAGTTGGGAGGCTTAATCGTTAGTTACGCTTCACAAAATTTATGTTTTTGTCTGTAGATGACGTTCTTGCAATTTATAATACATTTATTTTACTTCAGAGCTCGGCAATATTGCTTTATACAAAACACGCAGAAAATGTCCTTGACAGTGTAATACCACGATGCCAATTCATACGTGACGAGATGGTGTCATATTGTGGCTGCAGTGGTTGCAGCCGATGTCTTCATTTTTGTGCACTGGTGACATATTTGACATTTCGCAAGCATTCGTTTATTTATTTTTGCTTACACTTTTTAATTTGTGATGGAAATATATCCTTGCCGTTTGGTGGGAGTTTACTTTATTCCAGATTGACCGTTAAATCAAAAGACGTGTGATGCGGGGATGACCATTTAATTCAATGTTTGCAATACACCCGACTTATGGTCAACAGAATTTAGTACATGTATTACCATGCCAACAAAATTAGCGTTGCCGGGTTTTGTTTGGCGTCAAATGAAAGTAGCAAATTGCCGTTCAACGTTACATTTTTAGTCCTGTTGAAATACAACATCGGGCCTATTTAACATATACATTGTCCAAATGATTCAGTAAATGGAAAGGCAACGTACGTTTGAAATTTACGTATGAAATATAACGGGGGGAGGGGGGGGGGGGCTGGGGTCGGGGGGGGGGGGGGGGGGGTCGGGGGTCGGGGGGAGGGGGGGGGGGGGTCGGGGGGGGGGAGGGGGGGGAAACCACACAATTGTTTCTCCACGTTTTGATTAAAAAAGCAGTCAATCTGAGAGAGGGATTTTTTAGGAAACGGATTGATTTATGCAGGCATGCATAATAAAATAAAGCTGTTATGGGAATATTTCGATGTCAACAATTTTATTTTCAAATTTTGATTAAACTGAAAATAATTTGCATCTCTTTTGTTGCTCGGTATTTATATATGCACCGTCGCGTATTTTGGTCATTGATTTTTGGACGGCTAGTGAGTGAGAACAACATAAATGTGTATCAGTAAGCTAAGCATTGTGGGATACAGCACAATGGTGTCGCACATGCAGCACATGACACAAGAAACCCCAAAGTAGATTCGAGGCTTCTTACGTATTATTGCTTACACAACTTGACCTACCGTGTTTGTTTGAATGTCATCAAAATAACTACTGCCCCGTTGATTAAGAAGCGGATGTAGACACGAAAAAGACAATTTGTCCTCCATTCAGGTAGGCTTAGCAAATGGTTGAAAACCGATATAAGTGTACGTCAAGGATATAGTGGCAAAACAACCATTGGCATGTCGGGGGTATTATTACTCCATGCAGGCCGATGTCACGAAATTGGAATCAATAATCATAATCGGGAGACGGTCTACTATTGATGTATTACATGTAATGTCTTCTTTTCGACCTTCTATGCACGCACTCAGTGCCCACTTGATCTGCGTGCAGTTCCCATTAAAGGTCATAAAATGAAACCTATGTTGTGCACTCATTTAGGCCTAATGACCCCCTCTCGAACATGTGCAAATACGCCATTTTGGGAGTCAAATAATGCTGAGTCATTGTGGAAGCGATGTGCGTGCGCGCTGTGTGTGTCTCTGGTGGGCGTAACGCGGTTTAATTCACCAATGGGAGTCTTAGCATTGCGCGTTACGCACGCTATGGGCACACACAACGCGCACGCACATTGCTTCCACAACGACGCGGCATTATTTGACTCCCAAAATGACTTCATTGGCACGAGCTCAATAGTCATAAAAACCCTATTTGGAAGTTATTAATTAGGGGTTAAAATCAAGGTTTTTGGTTTATACAATTTCGCGTATTCATGAGCAAAATTGTGATGGCACATTTGGCAAATACAAGAAATTATGCACCTATCAATATTATTGTTCCCCCACCCCCTGGGGCTGCCCCACCCCTTATGTGGGGATTTGGTCACGATTTTCATGCCCCAGGGTGGGGACTTTGACACACAGAAATCAAATTTTCAGCGCACCTGTGGGAAAAACATGCGTATTTTGCCCCTAGGGGTGGGGATTTTGTCACCCAAATTGTGCCCCAGGGGTAGGGATTTTGTCACGCAAAAAGTGACAATCCCCACCTTTTAGGTGGGGCAGCCGGGGGGGGGGGGGGGGGGGGGGGTGGGGTGGGAGGGGGGGGGGGGGGAAACAATTGATAGGTGCATTAGACTTAGTTGTGCAAGACAGCTTCCGCTATTTTCTCCAACTTGCTGAATGGTTTGTGATTCGTTTCTGTTTGGTTTTCGTTTACATGTTGTCTGTCGTAAGCCACGAAAACATGGGGATGGAAACTACAGCAGTTTGCCACAGTTCCAGTTTGAAGTGCGGAGCGTTGTAGCAGACGAGAAACAGAACGCTAAGCTTCCGGGCACAAGCTGGCTTGAATTGTAAACGATTTTGTGTTGTAATCGACTTAGTCAAACCTGTTTTAGTGTCAACCTGCAAAACCACCTGCCTATAAAGGCAATTCAAAATTCCCCTATATACCGTATCGAATAGCGGCAATTTCGTGGGGCACCTTTTGTTACTTAAACCGTTCAACAATGGAAGCACAATATGTGCAACCATGCATGTCATCAAGGAACAGAGAAACTGTCCCACGAAATGGCGGCTATTCGATACGGTCTATATCAATCATACAGAAAGACCGTATGGCCAAAACCACCACAGTAAACAATGAAACTGCTGGTCAGATAGTGTATATGGGGACAAAGAGAAGGAGCAAACACATGCCTTCAAATTCCGTGAAAAACTTTACAAATTGTTGTAATCACCGCTAATCTACATGGAACATTCGACTAATTTTGTCGCCTGTTTAAAAAATCAACTAATGTCCACGTTTCTTGAGTGATCATTAAACATAGGTTTCATTGTATTTAGAAATCGGGAATGAACGGATTTTTGACGATTGTATTTGGAAATAACCAAACGATCCTTGCAATTTTGACATTTGGGTCGCTGTGATTAATTAAAGCCAAACAAGCGCACACTACAAGACAAATGTCAGCGCGTGAGTAATTCGTCAGGACAATCGGACAACGGTTACACCGCAATAAGAATGACAGTGCTTTAATTTCATCAGGCGACTTTTGGACCCATCTGGGCACCGTCTTCCTGTTGCATCGCCTGGCGTTTTAATTTACTGCGACCTCTGGTATACGCTAATGTTGAAACAAATCGATTCGAAGCCTTGTGCCAATTTTGAAGAAAATTAACCTACTATGCGGACTTGGTGAAATCAAGTACATGTATAAAGTAGGCATGCAGTCTTCGTGGTATACAGGGTATACCAGAAAAAAGAGAAACGGATTAAATTTAGAAAACGGCAACTACTATCCGTTTCGTGACCATGTCCTCTTTCGCATGGCACCAAGAAATCCAGAGTACCTTCATGGATGACTGAACACCGGGCGATGGTTCAAAGCGATCGAGCCTGTCGGTTATAACTGTCAGAAATTATACAAAAAGATAAACGGAACAAAAACACTTATATAATAAATTTAATAATCCTTTACGTAGTGCTCACATTAAAAACATTTAAATTTATGTTTACGTAAATGACTTTTAAAGTGATTATTTGTCTTTTTGAGCAGATGAACCCATTCATAATCTGAGAGGGTCCCTTTGAACCATTGGTGCTCAGTCTTCCATGAAGGTATTCTGGATTTCTTGATGTCATAAGAAAGAAGACACGGTGATGAAATAGATACCGGTAGCAGTTGCCATTTTTCCCCGAAATTCTCAGTCATTACCGAGTAATTGACAATTTAATTTCGGTTTCCTTTTTTTGTGGGACACCCTGTATTCACTTAGCTCTCGGAACTGCGCATGCGGTCACCTCACCACTAGTGCAAATAATCATTTTACGCTTTAAAAGCTCGGAGCTAGGAAAACAGGTTATCGTAAAAGCGAGATCTCTTTTGGTTTTTTTCATGTGTAGTTCTATTATACACAAAAGTGTCGTCTCCAAATCAAGTTCATCTAATCTTACGTGAGATGCACAAGTAAACACTCAAACCTTGAACGTGCCTGGCAGCTTTGCAATAATTCACATGCAGGCTGGCTTATCTGTTTTGTTAACCCCCTTCGCCTCCTTCATAAATGTGGACCTCTGCAGTGGCATAAAAAGAGTCAACACGCAATCCGGTTAAAGGAGTGTGAAAAGTTACGAAAGTTTTCCAATGGGTGTTTGGGATTTAGATACCATGATATCATTTGTAATATTTTTCTCGCTGCCTTTCTGAAATTTCGCGCTGTTAATCTGTATATTTTCAAGGATATTGTCAAAAAACAATGTTTTGTAAACTAATTTTCCGGTTAATACATAAAGCATTGCAGTAATCACACCAACCTTTTTGCTTTCACATCCAAATATGAGATTGCAAATTTCCTGTTTCCTTTCCATATATAGTAGGCCTATATAAGATCTTTCTTTAAGTGCTCACTACAAAGTTAATCAAACCTAATCACTGTACATTTCGTGACTTGTTTTGATTCCGAGATCATTACATAAATCATATTGTTTCTTTGTTCTTTATCAGTGTGATCTTGTTTGATTTTTGTTGTGTTTGGTAAGTTTCCACTTTTGTTTCATTCGCGAACAGTCTGGAACTTATCGATATATAATCACTGGACGAAGCTAAAATTGACAAAATGACAAAAACAACGTGTGTTTACGTTACGGTTACGCGCGTACACGCGCGCGCCAATAGACGCACTTGAACACAGTAAAAAATACCCGCCAGCGTACTTTCATTCGAAGATGCCGCACGCGCGCGCTGCGATACGTTCAAATTATTGAGCATGCACCCAGCTTGTAAAAACAAAAGTGTTTTGACATGATCACGATTTTTAGCCTCAAGAAAGACATCTATATCTTTATCGATAAAACAGCCATATGACGCAACAACATAAAGCAAGGTTAAGTAACAGAGGTAAGTGCAAACCAATGCGCTTTTCTTGCTTTTTTGGTCGGTAATAACTCGATCCATGTGCGTCATAAAAAATGGAAACCAAAATGGTGGATGAAAGGCGTTACGTCACCGGAAAGCAATCATTAATTTGCATGCACCTCACATGCGTAATAAATCAGTGACATCCCGCAGCGTTTGTTGTATGAGATTTTTGTTCCACGTTCGTGACATGTGTTTTTCTAAGCTTTCCGCTTTTCTATCAACCGGAGCAGTAGGCCTACACGGAATCAATGGTGACCTTGGGCCGGTCTTAGCCACTTCTTTTTGTAGATGCCAGTCTTCCAGACTTTGACATTCTCTGCCCTCTCTTGGAGATTATAATTGCCATCCTCTATGCAAAGCCGAGATTCCTCGTTTATTGAAAAGCCCTTTCACCTCCGTCCTTACCTCCGAGCAGTACTCCTAGCGCGGCTTTCTTTTCAAGTTATGTAGGACACGAGTCAGTTTCCACCACAGCTGGTTTTGCCCGGGAACCCTGTTCTCGATCAATGAAAAATACCAGTCGCGTTCAGGCCTCTACCCTCTGTTTGCTGGCATTTTCATCTATACGTACGTGTTTCCCAGTAATTTTCTAGGAAGGTACACTGTCACGAATATGAAATATCGGTTTTGGAAAAATACAGAAATGCGGTATTTACGGCAGCTTCGTATACTATTAGGAAAGACCTTTTTGCGATGCTTAATTTTTTTCTCGTAATTTCCACGGCGACGTCCCATCTAATATTGATCAGTAGCCATCGGCGGAGTATATTACTCAAAACTCGAAAGTAGCAAGCGTTTAATTATTGAAGTCTGTGCGATGGGTTTATGGCCAAGTCCAGAGCGGTTTAATCCTGCAGAATTTAACTCCAAATTGCGATATAGGGCGCGCTTGAGAAACGACGGAGTTGGATTGCAGAGTTCCCCCAAACAACGGATATTATCCTTCGAAATTGCCTGTCGTCGAGAACATCCCGAAACCTTGTAAACACCTCTTGGTATATTGATGCGTACATTATAATATTTTCATAGTTTCGACGCCACTGCACAGTCATATAAATTATATGAGGCTGTTTTCCTCTGTCAAAGCCCTCGGAAATATCTCACCGAGACCTTTTGCAACCTTTCTCTAGCAAAATTTGTTTTATTGCATGTTGCGAATATATCAAAGCGGCAAATGATGATTTTGTTGCTCCTGTGGTGTGCCCTATATCATAATACATTTGTAATACAACTCTGATATGTCTGGTACATTGCACAGACTAATTAAATTGTTGTTGGGTGTTCCTGTGTTGGAAAGTTAATACAAGTCTTACAATGAACGTATATACATTATGTATATAGGGCCTATGTTACTTTGAACAATGAACTCAAATTTGTAACTATACGTGCAGCAAAGGAAACATCACTAACACTAAAACATTATTTTAAGCAACCTCTTTCAAGCCTGTTGAATGAATGGTAAAAACATTGTCTGCAGAATTTTTTTTTTAAAAGTCACATTCAGTTGGCACTTTCGCCCACAAAGGTACCATTTTACAAATGAGGAAAATCATGTGGTGTTTGTTACCATTGCTATCAACACTTTTAGTGTGGTTTTTCTTGTCAACTCGTGAGGTAAAATTGTGGGTAACTGCAAATGATGTACTAGGGCTTTAAGATGAAATCCAAGGAATACAAGATTATTTTGGTCGGCATAAGTAAAGGCATTGGTTGTAGAAATCCATTTAACGTCTGCAACGTGCAAGCCCATCATTGAAAAAGTACTTGCGGCTGATTTTTGCTACATTGTTATGCAAAAACAGAGACCGCTATGGGCCGCAATCCCTTTTATAAGTCGTTCTGAAGGTTTAATTAAATGGCAGACATGACATGTAAATCGTGCACTCGTCAAAATTACATCCTTGACTATGTACGGCCGGTTTCCGTTACGTTTCTAGTAGGTTTTCCCCGAAATACGGATATCTAATGTCACTCGCGAGCCGTTGCGACAATATATCGTATGTCGTGGACACGCAGCAGTACTCGCGCGACAAATTGCAAATTACATTTCGTTTCATCTGAGGTTTATCAACGGTCTCACTGAAACATAATATGCCGACATATGATATCTATAGTTTGCAATAAGAATTGAGGGCATATTTTCGAATCGTTTGCCACTGATTGACAGTATAGTGTGACCCGCTCTGAAGAAATTGGTCTGATGTCGCGCAGTCGGTGCCGAGTTTTCGCGACCACGACTAGAAATATGTTTGTGGTCCAACCAATGTTTGTCATCACTTAAGGATCACTGTTGGTTGAATTAGTGAAACGTAAGCAACAGTTTTTTGGCTATGAACGCAAAAACTCGATCTAGCTTGTGCGATATCTGATTCATATCTCCAGAACGGCTCACATTTGATGTCGAGGTTTGGGTAGTCATACTTATAAGCATCTGCAAACATCAAAAACAAAAACACCACATTCTCAGGAATTTGAACTAAATGCAGGCGAGTCATAGTACATGGTCAATATCAAGAAAGACGGAATTCTCCTTTGAGCGATTTTCGACCGATAGGCTACAATTGATTTTTTCCCCTCAAAATTGTCAAATTTAAAGGAGTGTGTCCAGATCACATTTTTTTTAACCCCATCCCCACCCCATCCCACCCCCACCCCCACCCCCACCCCACCCCAGCGCCATTTTCCCTATGGTTGATGATAATTTGATACCATATCATGTCATATTTTTCTCATTACCACTCTGAAATTTGACGCTCTCAATCCGTATATTTCCAAGGCTATTGTCAAAAACACCGATGTTTTGTAAATTAATTTATCCAGTTCTACATGTATAAAGCTGCGTAGTTATTACACCACTCTTTTTGCTTCCACACGTCCAAATTAATTTTGAGTTTTGCAAATTTCCTGTTTTCTTCCATTGGGTATGGGGAGGTATTTTATATGATTGTTGGGTTATTTATAGAACGAAATACATTTTCTGGAAAAATCTGAACAAGCTTAATTAGTATGCGTTTTCTCTTCAGGTATAATACACTCCATGCAGTTGTTTCAGTGTTACAACATCAGCTGAAGCTCCTAGTTATTTTCAATAACGACGGCAGAGGCCAATCTTGTATCATGCCTTGTCGCGTGTGTGTTTCCGGTACAGACGATGTGCTCTTTGTTTATATCTAAAGCGGTCCTCCCACTGTGCGACATTTGCCACGAAATTCCTACGAATTGGTACGATTTGGTGCGATTACCAGAGACTGTCTATAGACTCTACACACAATCGTACCAAATCGTACCCAATCGTAGGAAATTCGTGGCAAATATCGCACAGTGGGAGGCCCGCTTAAAGCGCACTCTGTTAAAAAATTGGTCGTCGTTATGCGCGCGCATCCTGTTTTGCATAAATTTGGTTTGGTAATTATGCCAAAGGTCACAAAATCAAAGACGATTTGGCATGCGACCTCATTCCTTCAATCAAATTTATGTAAAACATGATGCGTGCGGATAACGCCGGGCATGTTTGGTTTCTTGTGACATCAAAGGGCACACCGTCTAGTTATTCTTTGTAGGTGTAGCGCTGTGAAGCACTAATGATTAGATGTACAATCATATAGTTTCCCGCATATCCCCTTAGATAAAGAATCATTAATGGTTCACTGTATACGGCATGCATTGGCAATAACTCAAGTTACTATTTTTTTAAATAAATATTTAGACGAAACAATGAACGTTTCGTGCATGCTGCAGTGTTGTTATCAAGTTCAACGTCTTCAAAGCCATGTTTTCAGGGCATTTTCGTCACGTCATTTGGGGTTGTTTAAAGGCAGAACACATGATTGGTAAGCCGTTGCAAAGGGTTTAATCTCCCTGTGTGATTGAAGATATGCATGATTAAAACCAACTCGAGCGAAAACCAGCCCCGTACTTCGTCTAACTTTTGAAAAAAAACTGTCAAAAAAGGCTTTACGGTCACTTCGCCCCAAAACCATTTCGCCCTGAACCACCTCGCCCTGAACCACGGCCTGTGCACAAGTATTGTGGGGCGAAGTGGCATTCGGACGAAGTGGTATAAGGACGAAGTCGTTTGGGGGCAAGGTGGATTTTGGGGCGAAGTGGTTCAGGGCGAAGTGGTGCCGGGCGAAATGGTTTTGGGGCGAAATGAATTTACGTCTCATGAGACGAAAAATAATTGTTTTACTAATTTCTCAAAAACTATAGCACTTTAGACAAAACCATTTTAGGAGATGTTTACTACCGTCATCATGTTTATATTGTGTAAGTTATGTGTAAATCTGTAAACATTTCTGATTTTCGAGATTATCAATAATGTGTTCTAACTTTAATGTTTACCCTGCCCCCTTTCTCCTTACGGAAATATTTACTGAGTCACTCTGGACTGATCTATGGGGACAATTAATGCTTTATACTCACTATGCACGGTTCGTCTGTAATAACAGGAAAGTTCGAATTAAAATACCGTCTTTTCCGCTGCCAGTAAAAAGGTGTTCATGTGTGGTTTGTGCGCATGCGGAACCGGAAATAGCCGCCTTGCCGTCGTATGTACCTGGGGATGGCAGCGTACATGACATGAGTACATAATTTTAATGTTCAATCCTGGTCGTTTGCCTATATACTACCCTGTTAAATCATCTTAAAGGTATACACAATTTCTATTTGTTGACATTTTTAAAGGTATTTGAATGAGAAATGCCATTATTTCGTATGCTATCAAGTGTTACCTACTTAGGCAGTTCCTGGGCGGCTCAAATTGGAGAATACAATTCAGTACCGCACAAGTCTTGACACCTTTGACGCATTGAGTCGCATTGAGCCGTTTCGCGCGCATTTGGCGCGCGCATTGCTGACGAGCCTGTGCCTTTAACTTTTTATTTGACGATGATAATCTCAGCAAGTCGAGAAGTGAATTCATGTTTCAAAAATTCCAGAGATGTTGGGGCAAGATGTACCTTAAAGCGGGAATATGGCTTTAACGAATATTTCCAATCGACTCGCAGCCTACAATGTCCCGACCCGTCCATTTGCACGTACCAAATCAAATTACGGCTTATACATTGTTTCTAAATAGCTGAATGAAAAATATTGGCAAAGTGTGGGAAATCGATTTTCCGACTCGAGCGAAAAAGTCATGCAGCACGATTTCCCTTTCCTCTGAAATATTCAAACATCGCGGTACTTTTTTTGGCGCGGAGAGCAATGACCTTTCCGGGGAATATCATAAATTTTACAACTATCTGTTTCATATGATATATTTCTATAAACCTGCAACGTATAATGGCATGTTCAGGAGTTATTAACATTATTTTGTTCACATTCCAGTTTGTATGTAAATTGTCTCAACTTTGTACGTAAAAGGCATTCTCGTTTTGTACACTCCAGATTACTTATTACTGTATGTATCTTATACATTACTTTACGTATGTATGTGACCTTCTATTTGATTTGAAGCATGGAAATGAATGTCATCACCCAATTAGTCATACTTCCAGTAAGTTGTAATTTGACAAGGGCGCTCATGAACTGCATGTTTTCAATGGGCAGTATAAGTGTGTGTCCAAGCATGATAGCTCCATGGTCCAAGCCAGGTCTGTGGTGTCTTAAACCGAATTTTAGTTCTTTCGTGGTGAATTCAGTTAGCACTCTAGGGAAAATGTGCAAATAATGCCGCGCCAGTATTTAAAAAGCGAGATTTTTCTCAATTTAAAAAGCAAATTTGACAGGCCGGTGAAACCTAAGCTTCTATTAACGAGGTCCCGGACATCTGTGTTTGCTCTCAAATGTGTTTATTTTGCCGATGTTGGTACGGAGCAAAATATTAAGCGCCCGAGTGACCGGCTTCTCCGGACAGTAGAGTTTTGATAACCGCGGACACTCCTTCTAATGCTTTCGTAGCATTATGCCGATGAAAGATATTCAAGCAAGCGTGCAGGTCAGTTTGAACAAAAACCGAATGCATCACAGCCGATATTAATTTTAATAAGAACATTTATATAGCGCAATTAATATACAAATATACTCCAATGCGCTTCACAAAATCCATAACTTGCTGAAATTTCTTAGTATTCAGTGCTGGGAAACGCTTTAAGAGCATTTGAAATGTGTCAACAAAATTTGCATTACGTACATGAAATGGTAAGTATTTTTTTTGGGGGGGAGGGGGGAATCGAGGCAGCACAACGTGTACAGAGGGAGATTATCTTTCTGAACTGCGTTCGCACTGTGCACAAAACATGCTTTACGTTCCATACCAACTGTGGACATTCCTTCGTTCTCGCGTAGTTAAGAAAACTGTTCCAAAATGTTACTTTTTTTCAAAATGAAAACAACCTTTTTTTAACTAAAATTAAAACAGTTCTTTTTTAAACTGTTACCAAAACCCTAACCCTAAACCTACCCCCATCCTAACCCTATTTTCAAGCTTAGACAACCCGACTGTGGACGTGTGCCCGTCCACATAACGTCACCCTCTCCTGCAAAGTGTGGACATCCTTTGTTCGCCAGTCCACATGAGGTATGTAATGTACGTACATGTTAACGCGGGCATGCCTTTGGGTGCACAAACGACCAAAAGTATAGGGGCGTTCACACTATCGAGAAAAAATGGCTTTGCGCGCGGCTGTGCCATAAGTTTGTACAAGTTTGCTGCTTCTGCACGGCCCGTCGCGATGCGCAAAACGTTTTAGCTGGGTTAAAGTTCAAATCTGTTAAACATTGACCGCGGTGCGTTGGCCTTTTCAACGCGCAGCCAATGAGGTATCAGAGAAGCCCCGAGTTACCAGGGTTGATTGTCCATTTTGGAAGGTCCGACGATTTGGTGCTCATGCAATGCGGTGAGCACAGCGCGGCAGTGTGATTTTTCCGCGACAGTGTGAACCCCGCTTATGACGCTATATCCAGGCGAGTATCGTGCGACTGTCACGAACTTGGGTGGCGTAAAATTAAAGCCCCAATACATCATTTGCAATTACTTCACCAGTCGACAATAAAAACCTGACCTATAAAGTGTTCATAGCATTGGTAAAATGGTACCCTTGTTTCCAACTGAAGGTGCTTTAAAAAAAATCAATTGTTTTATCATTCATTCAACAAAGGCAGTTTATCAACATTAATCCTTAGTTACGTAGGAATGCTGTTGTGTCCATATCAATATGGCGGCGAGCTATATTTAGTGTCTGTATTGTAACTATA
Source organism: Henricia sp. BOLD:AAB3569 (assembly GCA_037783545.1). Classification (NCBI taxonomy): domain Eukaryota; kingdom Metazoa; phylum Echinodermata; class Asteroidea; order Spinulosida; family Echinasteridae; genus Henricia; species Henricia sp. BOLD:AAB3569. The sequence goes on from JBBELK010000004.1 coordinate 432,130, forward strand.
CGCAGATCACGGAGGAACAGCTAGTAGATAAATATGTATACAAAAGTCAATTAAGACACTTGTAAGCAGGTGCATAACTCCTGTTGTTTTACACGGTCGAAAACACAAAGTGGCAAGCATTCACACCCGAGATCCTCCAGAGTACAGTGTACTTGATTGTTTTGAATGTGCAGAATAAGACTCCAACACGAACCGAGCACTTTTTTTCACTTGACATTTAACTTGATGTTTTATTAGAAATTGATAGCAGAAAATAAATATATAAGCCTCACTATCTCGTATCTCTCGTGTGTAGTGATTTCAATCAAACTAAAATCTAGAGTGGCGCCTAAAAGTCAAGGCTATACAGGCAGCGTGTAATTGCCAGCTCTTACGCCGCAGCTCATTCTCCATAAAAACATATCACGAATCGCACGGAAAACGTTTCCCCCAGAAAAGTCGTGTAAATTTACTATACCAAACTAATGCTGTTACCCGAAATCTAGACGCTCAAAACACTTGTACATGTACCCAAGAATCACATACCCTTAACCAAACCCAAGGCTAGAAAGAATACCCGTACGTATACATGTCTATGGCTTCAACCGAACTCACTCACAAATGCACTGTGACCCTTTCCCAGCCGAAAAGGGTTTGATCTGCACAGTGCGATATATCGGTGACACCCGCCACAGCACCGACTTACTGTACGCAAATAGGATATCATTGCCATCCCGTTGGATTGTAGAGTACTCGCGCATTTCTGATCTTGGGTGTACTTTAGATAATGGGAGAACTTTAACTTAAATAATCAAATGTTATACACCTTACACATTGTATGAACCTACCGCAATTTTTATAAAAATAGGCATATATTTGTTACAAAAAAAATACACTCCACCTTCGCATGCACTTTTCTATGGTGCAACGAAACTTTAGGCACATCCCACCAGCCTAGACTTTCGTAGTAAAACACACAGGTAAAGGTGTGACGTCATTAGTACTTCCACCTATTCGTTCAGCTCGTTGGAAACTACCTATAAGGCATACCTATCATCACTGTCCGTGTGTTTGCTGTCTGCTGCCACCAAGAGGCTTAGATCTCCAAGCTGTCTGCTGCCACCAAGAGGCTTCGATCTCCAAGCTGTCTGCTGCCACTAAGAGGCTTAAATCTCCAAGCTGTCTGTTGCCACCAAGAGGACGTGTTGTTTGGCTTACTGTTCTACTTTTTTTATCTTATATCGAGTTAGTCTGTGCAAAGCGTTACTTAAAATGCACGTGAAATTCTATGCCCAAAAGGCTTATCAAATTAGACTATCTGTATACCAAGTATAAAAATCTCACTGGATGCAGAAATATTAAAAGTTAACTCTAGAATGTAACGGGGACACTATGGTCCAATTTTATGGGAAGACCTCGCATTACTTGACTTTACCCTTGATGTGTCGTATCAGTTAAATACTGCGAATTGTGCCCGATTAACGCGAAAACGTTTGCTTCCTGCAGATTGAAATTCCTTGCGGTTTTCAACACCGAGTCATGTGCCAATTTAAGTGCAATGTGATATGCTCATTCCACAACTTCCCATTCACTTTTTAATTATTTTTTAAATATTTATTACACTGTATTTTCGTCTTTGGAGTTGTAAAATTGAGCATGATTGAGCATGCTTTGTGGGGGCTTTACGTATTCGCAAGAGGTTTCGAGATGTCGCCTGGAGTAGCCTTGGCATATACATGTACATCTTGCCCGGACTCGCTAGTTTATACACGCTTCTCATGGCCTACTAACCCTCCATTTTCCATTACCACGTTTTTGGTCACGCCGGCAAGTGCCCACCGCGGGGAAAGGGATTGTGACCATCGTGCAAAATAAAAAAATAAAAACTCTGGCGTACCGAGTTCGATTCCTGGGCGTGTATGTGGATTACGTTTGCAGTCCTTGTTCGGCCCCGTGGGATTTCCCCCGGGATATTTTTCCTGGGGCCCCGGGGTTTCCTTACTATTCTAAAACTGCACCTCCTTCTTCGTCATAAGCCCAATACAAAAGTGTTAATAGCAATGTTTCTTTTTTTGCGTAAAATGGTACAATATGCAGACAGCCTTTTTACAATTTATTCATACACAAACAGGTTTTCTGAAGTATACTTCATCTATGTGGCTGAAATTTCTACAAGGCAGTTGTCGTTCTTGTTTTAAGTTTTCCAATCATGCAATCTGTCTTTATAATGGTATTTACCATTTGGAAGAATTTCAAATTGCCACAAAAAAAACGAGGGTCTCAGTGCTTTCTCTTGTGATAGTTTGCAAATGAAAAAACGCGTGACAAAACACAATGTCTCAGCATCCAAGACGAGGCTGCCGGTGCTAATGTCAAATTTGTCAATAGCCAATGGCATAAAGGGGCGTTAGTTGCCGAATATGCCATACAATTAATATCAACATTATCGAAAAGCTTTGGCTTTTGCATAAAATATAACAGAAACACAAAATGTGACATTTGTAACAACTCAAAAGCTGTTACATTTTGCGTAAAAAGTTGTCACATTTTCCTTAATGAGTTTGTTAGATAGACCCTCTGCATGGGCGGCCATGACAGGGGGGCAGTCGTATTGTCACCGTGCGCCATGCAGGAGTAGGCACTTTGTGGATCTATTGTAACATCATTTAAATATGCAAACCTGCCCCCTGTCATGACCGCTGGTGCACAGGGTGTAAAACGTGTTACATTTTGCGCTACTTTTACATTTCGCATATTTTGCGTCACTGTTACAGCTTAAACGACAGAATTTCACCCATGCAGTCTATAGCATTGCAGGCGGAAGTCTAACGGAGCCGAATTGCAAATGCGACTGGTAAATGTCAGCGCATCAATCAAGAAGGGTTTGGAATCAACAAAAGCAAAGAAACATTCCCTGCAAAGAAATGGACAAAGTTCACATTTCCGAAGCATGTTCACATCACTGAAATAATCACTTGACGCATGATAAATGGGTATAGTCCGCCTTTTGCGACTAAAAGACACTTGGGCCTGTCGCTTGTTGCATGTTAAAATGATTGGATAATTAAATTGCGTTCGAGTGATTTAATAATTTAATCAATATATTAAAGGAAAAAATTTTGCAATATTTCAGCGTTCAACGTCGATTTATGTATTTGCAAATTACCTTATTGTGACCTTTTCGTTCCAAGTGTCATGCGTGCGACTATGATCAGTTAATAATAAGTATATCCTCTTTGTTTGAGTTTTTCATCAAAGCCGTTGGAAATGTTAAAGCACTACGCAAAGAATGCGATTTTTGACATTTTCATCTTTCATTTCTGTTACTTAGGCAGTTGCATGCCTGGATTATGAGTCGCGTCTATCTTTTATTACATTTTATAGGAAAAGCTACTAAATTCAATAATTGAAAGTTTAATCATTCATATGAATTTGCACAGTTGTTTTTTTATAATCGCAAAATTGTATTATCCTTCCGCGGGCGAACAGTAAGTGATTCCTTTTTTGTTCAAACATCACCGTGTGACTGAAGGTACGGGCTCTGTTTATCAACCCCACGGCCGTCTTAAGTGCTATAGGTTAAAGGTGTCGGCTTCGGCCGTTCGTTGCTTTCAAATACCATCGCAAGAATATACTACTTTGATTGCAGCGGTTCTTTGGACACGCGTGCGTGTATATCTTTGCAACTCTGCCGAACTCACGACTCCTCCATTTTCGCCGAGTTTTCTTCCATTACGCAGAGTCGAACCGGCCAAGACTCGTCAGAAATATCTAGCTTCAAAGCACGCCGCCCGTTATGTATCGTCCTTGACTGCAGGATTTCAACAACCATCGGCTAACCTAATCTTTTGGGACCCGGAATCAATACTGATAAATGCTGTTCATGCTCCATTATCTCTTATCAAATGAGTATCGACATGGATAATCAATCGCCCCAATTTCATTTTTTCTCCAGGGATGTTCGATATCTTCCCAGGGATGATTTAGGTGCAGGTGGAATGTATCAGAAAACACGAGTATAGGACTACTTGGGTTTAGAAGCGGAACGTTGAACCAAGTCGGCCTGTCAGTGTGGCACATCGACATCGTATACGTGTTCAACCTAACGCAGATCCATTATACGGGCTGTGTTATCTGCCTGAGCTTGAAACCGCATAAGATCCACTCGATTTGTGGGTTAAAATAACATCGAAATACGTTCACCTGCACGTGCCGGGACTGCAGATAATTTAGTTTCTTCTCTTCGGCCGTCTAGATAGGGTAGCCGGCGCGTCCAATTTGAAAAACCGTCTAGTTGTTCGCACTATAATTCGTTCCTGTGTACACTCTAACATTCATTAGTCTTGCATGAATGATGTGGCTGGTTATCCATTTGAGAAGAGGAGAGTTAGGAAAACACCCCCTCCCCACTAAAAGACAAATAAGCAACAAAACAAACGGACAGTGTTTTTAAGATTATCACTTATTTAATTTTGACCAAAAGAGTAAATTTCACGTAATTCCAGCGACGCAACAGAACAGCTGCGAGGCAGTATACGGCTGATAAAGGATGTTTTCCGGCGATGTGAAATCAGTAGGTCTACTAACTCTCGAATAAACAGTCATAACCGACACAATTCACTGTCTGCGTTTGTTTTATAAATGTCGGGAATAACCGTCGTTCCCATAATTAAATTTGTGATGCAGTTCGTGCTTTGTATGCGGTACTTTCTGCATCCAGCAGAAAATTTAGTTTTATTCGTTGGTAACGCCTCACTATAGACACATTCCTCTATAACTTTGTTAACCTAATTCATGCATTGCATTGTTTGCATACTCTGTACAGTCAGTATACAGGTCAATGCGCTCACTGAAGCGTGTTCACATAAAACCCCGTGCATTCCCCGAGCCTTCAGTTTCAGGTCTACCGTTCCACTGCTAACTACCCATTGAGAATGCACCGCGCACCACTTGCTAGCATTGCCTCTATTTTACCCACTATGTCCGTTCATCATGAAGGCTCTTTTAGCATTCAACAGTATTTCAATCAATTCGAAAGCCTATCTTCACCTAATGCTCCCGAAGATGATTCGTCCATGAAAGAGATTAACGCAAAGCTGGCTAGTTAACTGCTCAACACATGGAGTAAGGATAAAGCCAACGGAACAACGGAAATAATACAGATCGCTGAAGACGCCCGACTGAAGGAGCTGGAGGGAAGAAAGAAACGCAAGCGAGCAATCCCCAACCGTCACCGACAAGATGGTTCAAAGAACAAAACTGGTCATTACGATACTCTTTTTCGAGGTGTGTACAATAACCACTGCACCCATATTCTTTGTCTTGTTTCAATATGTCATCCGACCACAGACACCATCCCATACTGTATAATAAATTACTTGAAATCAAGTACTCATTGTCCTTATTGAGGTACTTGGTTTAGAATAAAACTGTTTTTCATTCGTATGAGCAAAGCGAAGGAAAATGAAAACAAGGTTATACGCGAGTATTCTGACCCTTTATAGCAGCGTTCGAGATGCTTACACCGTGTAACGTGGGGTTTACACCAGGGGAAGCCTCCAGAAGATGCAAAACGAACGACACGGGGTTTCGCTTTGAATTCTGGGAACACCGGTCAAAGGCTGTTGCCAGGCGGGACTTTTAATAAACACTGTCAAATTAACCGGCGCCACGCGAAATTTGTGCCCACGGACATTTACTGATTAAGCAAAATGTATTTACACCCCTATTCCCTCTTATTTGTGTCATAAATTCTATGGTTTTCCTCGTGCTCACGTCGCGAATCCAAACTGTCCGCCATGTTTTACAACACAAATCAAATTATGTTAATTTGAAAATCTGTAACATAAGGTTAAAGGTGAAAAATCAAGAAACAGGAAATATTATCCGGAGATCAGTCTAATACTCCTGCATTTACATAATGTGTGATATTCTTTTTTAAACGATAACTGATTTGACCAAATAAAACCAAATGGTTTAGCACTGTCCCCAACCATGTTCAATTAAATTGTCCGGTGGTACCCTTACAGAATTGTGAGACATCAACTGCTTTCTGGTGATCTTCAGAGGCATATTAGGTTTTTTGCCAATGGATACTTGATCGTCCAAACGGGCTATGCCATGGTTCAGGCCACTGGACGCCATTATAAAGAAAGTGGCGCAAATCTCAAACTAGAGCCTTGCATGACATTGATCACTGCTCATTCAACCGGAAACATAATGACATGATCATGGTGTCATTTTAAAGAGGAGATTCCACCCTATAACGGAGGATATTGTCCTTTGATTCATACGCCCTACACTTTAGTCACAATTAGCTATATAATCTCGGCTTCGTTTTTTTAATCCACCCTGTATAGTCTCGGTTTCCTTTTTTTCTGGGACACCTTGTATACAAGCCAAAATTGGTGCACATTCACGTCCACTGAATAACCGATATCGGCGCGCAGACGCCGACATCATTTATCAAAAACGAGGAAACGCGCGGTTGTTTGTTTAACAAATATTTACTCTGAACATGAAAAGAAACACGCCCGTTGTGGTTTCGTTTGACAGAGCCTTGCGCAAAGAATAATACTGCTGGAAATTGGATTTTGGGGTGGCGCTTTCGTGCACCACTAAGATGATATTAGACTCTTAAAAACATATCTTTTCGTCAGCAAACAATATTCGCGCGGCTAGCTGTCTGCCATATTAACTGTAGCACTCCCGCGACTGACGCGAGTATGCGTGTGGTTAGTTCCTCCTTATATACACTGGCGACACACCATAAGACCTCACACAGTATATGATGCGTTGGTTCTCCCAAACAATCGTGGACGTTTTAGGGAGGTTTAACAAAGAGAAAAATATCGTCCGCGATTGCCGAGAACAAACGAGAGTAAGGAAAAATAGACTGTCCAAACAAAAGAGGAACAAAGGGACGTCCGCGATTGGAGGTCGATTCACACCTACATGCACGCTTACAGTGCATTCCTAACAAACATATAAACTGGGTTTTTTCGTATACATTGAACAAAGATTTTAAAGGTATGATACACGTTTTGGGAAATACTGCAAATCCTGCTGTCAAGAAAAGTGTAATTTCTATCCGTTTTTCCACCGTCGACCGATTACCGCCTGAAACACCCAATCTCCCCATGTCTCCATTTCCCCAAGCTTATTACATTTAATTAGCCCGCATACCTTTTCCTTTGGGTATGCCCTATACGCATGCATGAATAGGACCAAGGCAGTCGGTGTCATTCTGTGTCGCGACCATCCCCCAAAGAGTATGGCTTTCCCGTTCTCCATTATAAGTCTTGCTTTTTCATGAACATAAATCTTCCAACATATGTCAGTGTTTTGACCATCCCCATTAATTATAACCTCTGTATTTTAGAAAATAACGACAGAAAAAATTTCCCGTATAGGCGCTGCTTCTCCTTTGCGCATCAGTGGGCTTAGCGCGGACTTGCTTTGCAATTTCCGATATTCAAATCCCAAGAGACACACGTATACGCTTGTTTTATCCCTTGATAAATATATGTATAGTAGCGTAACATCAGATTGCATCTGATCAAGTAGTAGTTGTCGCTACGAAAGCTTATGCTTAAATTTTTTTTTTTTTACCACATTAACCATGTGACCCATTCTTGCTATCCGTATAGAAATTATTACATTATCAGATACCAACGATAAATCATACATGCATACAAATTCAGAAAGACATTGATAAAAAATATGCTGATTATATAGCGCATCCATATTGTGTTGAAAATAGCGCCAAATTCGTGCCACGAAATACGCAGCTTCATGCCTTTGCTGTGGGGCTGCGAATTTCGTGGCACGAATGTGGCGTGCGCGCATTGCTGACGAGCCTGTGCCTTTAATGTAGTATGATTTGCGGGGACATCATGTGTCAGAACTTTATCCAGGAGAGATTATTGTGATGCATGAACGACATGGTGCCCCGCAAATCATGCGTATGATTACAACTGTGTTGATTGTCGTTGGTATTTTCAAGAGGTACCAAAACTGTTCTTCAGGCGAAAATGGTGTTTCGAGAAAATGACATTTTAAAGGAGCGTATCCAGATAACATTTTTGACCACCACCCCCCCCCCCCCCCCCCCCCCCCGCCCCATTTTTCCCATGGGTGTTGAGATTTTGATACCATGTCATATGTCATATTTTTCTCATTACCATTCTAAAATTTCGCCCTCTCAATCCGTATAATTTTCAAGAATATCGTCAAAAAACAACTAATGTTTTGTAGTCTAATTTATCAGGTTGCATAAAACGTCAATAATTACAACCAACCTGCTTCCGCATCCAAATTGGGGATTGCAAATTTCCTGTTTTCATCCAATGGATAGGATTATATGATTCTTAGGTTAAAACAAAATCCATTTTCTGGAAAATCTGGACAAGCTCCTTTAAGTTTCGTGCTGTTGAAAACCAGTATTCAACAGCAGTCAAACCGGGGAGCGAGGCGGTACAAAAATTGTATCTCTATTTCTGGATTTCTATTTTTTTCTCCTTTTTTGAACAAATGAAATACATTTAAATTACAATTATTCGTAGTTTGCGTTTAGAAAAACTGTACGGAACCCTAACAAGGAATCCGCAAAACAGCGCACGAAGCCCATACTCGTGACTTGGTATCAGCCAGCCAATGGGAACGGGCCGAGTGGGCGTGTTCTAGTGTTTTATAACTTCATCAGCACTGATGCAGTGGTCGATTTTTCTTCCCGTTTGCAGAGAATCTGGCACTACGACTAGATAGGCTGGATCGTATTCAGTTGCCGTCGAGCAGTGCAGCCACACACACACGGACCGATCAAGCTGCAGGCCACGGCTGGATATCAGTGCTTCATTCCTTGGACGGCGTAAGGAGTTTCTTCGCACGCACGGGGAGAGGACCGCGAAGCAAGGATTCACCAGTCCTCGACAGCGGTTTGGAAATCTTGCCTATAGCCTTTTAAGAGCTTAATTGACGTTCAATGTAAGAGCGTCTAACAGTGCTCATCTTGGCACTCGTGCACGCACATCCTCGACAAGTTCAAAGTACTGCTGCGGTATTTTGTCTTCAAGTGGGCCTACAACAACTTCAATCGGTGCAGCTATATACTACACCCGCTAAGTTTAGCTTGTACATTATCGAGGAGAGTACACGCAATGTGCGCTTCCTTCTACAAGATGAACTTACGAGCTGTGATGTGGATTCTGCTAGCGTGTGCAGTCATGAGTCTTGCCAGGTCTTCACGGAGCGATAAAGAGAATCTGTACCTACTCGGTCTCTTCCCGACCTACCCGGAGCAGCCGATGGCCGATATTGGCCACGACTGTCTGGTATCCGCTAAGTTGGCTCTACAGCACGTCAACGAGAACCCGGACATCCTACGTGACTTCACCTTGAAAATGATCGAACTCGACACACTAGTAAGTCACTTTATTTCAGGCTTATGTTATCTTGAGCCCTAAGAAATGAAATTGTCTGTTTTTCTCGGGTCTAGAGAACCGCTTTTGATGATCGATGATAATATTTTCCTAGTTGTTTTTTGTTCTGTCAAAATATAAGAAATATCTTTAACCTGTTCTGAGAAGATAACTTAATCCCCAGGAGTAACAGATAGTCTGGTAACATGTACCTTTCTACAACCTCCCTGTACAAATCCCCATATAACTTATGTCCCACAAGTGTCTGTTCTTGTTACGTAAGTTAGTAGAACACTTTTGCAGGGAGGTTATGAAAGCTATGATGTCGGACTATCTGCTACCTTTTGGGGACTAACAAGTTAAAGATATTTCGTTTATTTTGAGAGAAGATAGAGGCATTTGCATAAAAACAATCTTGGTCACCAAAAGGGGCTCTGGACCCGAGAAGGAGCCATTCATTAAATTATTTTGATCTTTGCATGCCGCATATACGGTGTTACATGCGACATTTAAAAAAATATTATTTCAAAGAAGTATTAAACTCTATATGTAGCTTCTTTATATTTCTCCCGAGATTGGCACACGAATAATTACTAATTTTAAAACACTTTTTAGATGTATGTACTAACATCATTTACTTTTTTAGACTTAAGTTTTCTTCGTCAATGTCGGGTTTTCGAGGGGGAAATCTTGTCGGCAGTTTTCTATTTAGCTATTCAGGTTGCTGAAATTTTACTTGTGACCGAGTTCGAAAACCAAATAATGAACAGACAAATATATGAACGTTTTACAAATTATAATTGTTGAAATTAAAGTAATTCAAACGTAAATTATATACGCAGCGTCCAAAAGCTTTTATTTTATCTGCAAAAACGTTTTTAACAAACACGCGTCATCTTGCATAAAAAAACCATAAAAACTGCTTTAATTTTCGTAACCTTGACTGCTGCATTTCATGCTTGGTTTGAAAAATAGATCGAACAAAAGCGCGCCAAATGCTCCATTCAAGCCAATATTATTTTACTTCGTGTCGGGTAGATTCGGGTCGATGTACGTGTGCATCGAATTGTATTCACTGTTAAATGCCATTGTGTTTTGTCCTTGTCGCCGCCTTGTTTTTCTGCCATCGAATTCCTGTTTCCGACATAAGTGGGTGAAATGTATAATGCGCTGTTGGGCATGCTGTTTTCGCATGGCTGAGAAGTATGTGATGTGCAAATATATGGCGTTATGAGAAAATCATTTTCTTTCTGCACACCGCGGCTGCGTATTTGGAAAATGGTACAATTATTAAATTTAATGCCAGTGAATGCTATTTAAATATTTTGAATTCGTTTTTGTTATGTTTCTCGAGAACACAGCATCTGCGAAGAATGATACTGCTGTATCATTTGAACTGTCTATGTCAATAGAAAACACAAATTTTATCTGTGGGCAATTTGGGAAAAATATTTCTGCGGTGATTGGTACCGTTGTAAACCTAGCTGCAATCCACACGTTCGGTCATTCCTCCGTTAGTTGTCGGCTTCTAAATTTTACAAACGTCGAAATTTCACATCTCACGACAGACATGTTACACAACATTTAATTTCCATTTCGTTCTTTCGCACCTTTCGCCGACTATCAAAATGTGCCATTGTGCATTGCGCAAGCTTTTCGATGTCTATTAAAAACTGCATTTATGTGCTAATCAAATTTCACGCAAAGCCATGCACCAGCGTGCAGTGCTGTCCGTTTTTTGTTCCTGTTCATGCACAAACGCCATCTTCTAAAACTTTGACTCTCGTGGCACTTTTCAGGGAAATCCTAATTGTGAACACTTTTAAAAAATCAATTCGATTACTTTTTTGTAAGAAATTGCCATGTCAGGCCGAATAAAGTATTTGGTACTATATACGTCTAACAGAGTATGGCTTTTCTCACCAGGTCTTTTAATAAGATTTCGGGTAATTGCAAATGCCTTTAATGGACAGGCTTTTGTGATCACAATTTGACATGGTTTGAATGCGTTGGAGCACTCCTATTTACGTTTTCATAAGAAATGGTTTCTTCTAAGCTCTTCTTCTAAATGTCAAGCCTCCAAGAACTATCGCTACTTTTCCGCTTGTGAAGCGGATTCAAGTTATATTGTCCTTGGTTCTCCGCAAATTCGATTTTGTTTCCTCCGAACGAATTTTAAATCGTTTACTTTATTGGAACGAAAAAAAACATCATACTTTGTATTTTAGACATAGGCAACCCTGTAAAAAACGCTGTTTTTATACGGCCGTTTTTGCGCCTTACCTAAACTTTCCCAAGTCTGACCGGCCCGGGTTTGGTCTGTAATGCGCATCGTACAGAGCGCCCTCTGGACTAGTGGCCTGTCTAATCTCTTTTCTTCGGTCTCGGAAAGAAGAAAACGGATTAGACGGGCCACTAGTCCAGAGGGTGCGCTGTACGCTGCGCATTGCATACCAAACACGGGAAGTCATACTTGGGAAAGTCAACGCCTTATCGTGAGTTGAATTATTAGCGGACCGCCAAACATTCGAAATATTGACAGTAATTGTTCGATAAATAAACGTTGGTCAATTTTTTTTTCGTTGATGTCTCATTTGAAAGCGAATAACTTTTGTTTCTAGAAAAATATAAATTCAAGAAAACAATATATTCCAAGGTGCCACACCCAAAACGCACGGACATTACATCTTTAATGTACACAATGTACTACTATGGTCTACAAAAACACTGAATGCACTCGGTAGAAAAAATAAATATCACGGATCGGGTGGAATTCTTTTTATATAAAAATAAGGCATTTCCTTTTTATTTTTCCGTACACGTACGACAAGCGATTGTGATTTAATAAAATTGGTGGATTTATAGGGAGAGTGCACGTTTTGAAAATAAACATACATTTCCACGTCTTTTCGTAAATATCATGGCACGCACCTTGTTCGGCCAATTGTCGGATGAGAATGGTTCACGAAAGTCTGATTGCTCGGACAAACAAATGCGTTTTGGCTTGTCACGTGTTTAAAGACACGAACCCGTTAAGCCCGGCCAGATTTTGGCACTCTGAATTTTGTCTGTCAAGGCCAGGCATGTATGCTATAGACCACACGTCGTGCATGGCGATTCCTAATAAATTCAACGAGGTAAAAATATACAGCATTGTTTGTACTCAACTTAATTGTAATTTTGTTTAGGACTTGACTTGAAAGTTTCATAAATTGCACATTGTTGTCCCCATAACATCCAATGGGTTTCCCGCAAGCCCAACAGGGCTACCGGCGAGAGCACGCCCTTGAAAACCGATGAAGCTACTCTGCTTAAAGGCCCATTCTATCCTTTGCGTTGACCCAATATTTTACTTCAAGACCCGACAAGAAAAACGTTAATTCTTAAAAACAGATTACATGTTACATGAACTTTTAAAAGCAAGAACTTCTGCAAGCTGATTTGCCAAAATTCTTTTTTGGATATGTTATTCTAGGAATCCGTAAATCAGGTTTTTCAATGAAATCATGTAAATAAATAAAAAGGCAAACCAAGAAAAGTCAATGTTTCCAAATTATTTTGTCCAGGTGAAATCGACCCCAGGCTACGACGACGGATTTAACAGATATCAGTTAATGGCGTCTCTGCTGTGCTTTTCTCTATCATAGTTTATCCGGTATTGAAATTGTATTCCAGGAAGTTTTAACATAAATACAGCTTGACATTTTTTTTATTGGACCACCTACAACCTGACAACAAAAATAAGTACATGACAATTTAAGGAATGTCTTATAGCATTATTTGATGCCATGTAAGCCTCCTGATCTAATGACTATTGTCTAAGACCAAACATCATAAACATAAGCCCGGTTGCTGCTGAAGAGGAGTGACTTTTATGAATAATTCAATATATTTTGTTCCAAGGCTGTAGTTCAATTGAATTACTATATTTACAATATCCAAAACATCAGAATTTTAGCAGACATCTAATGTAATCTGTCCTTGAGTAAAACTATCCAGCGTTAGGTGGACAACATAATTTGTCGAATGTAAAAAGCGTCTTTACTCCTCCAAAGCCACAGTGGGACTAAAGCCACTATTCCAACTCGTTAATTCCATCAGGGGAAAAGAATTATTGAAAACTATACGGTAAATAGATTAGTGCAGTACAACCACATCACATCACACCATCCCCCCGAGCCACACTATACGGCATATACAAACAATTTCTCGTTATTTTTGACTTTTCCATCGGAATAATCGATTTGAGCATTAATTGAAGCTTACGGTACAAGGCCACGGTTCCTTCTGAATGAGAATTTTGTGTGTGTGTGTGTGTGTGTGTGTGTGTTCGACCGTTTGTGTTCTGTATAAGGAGCACTTTTGCTGTATTTACACACATTTCTGTTAGACGTACTCAATACAACATAAGGAAGGTTTGAATTTTAACATTGGAGTGCTCCAAAATGCAAGCTTGGCGAATATTAATTTGCCGTGATTGATCGATTGAAGAAGAATAATTTAATTTACAGCGGCTGGCGAATTCTTTAGATTAATCGATAATAATGTATGTGCATTTCATTATTTGATTCTATGAGTTAACCTGTTTACATGAAAATCAGTTGCTTCCATTGCAGAAATGAAATGTTCAATCGTTTTGTCATTATTTGATTATATGAGTTAACCTGTTTACATGAAAATCAGTTGATTCCATTGCAGAAATTAAATGTTCATTCGTTTTGCAGAAAATTCGCTAAACCTTAAAAGAGAATAGATTATATAGATATTGTATACCTGCGAACAACTTAGCAAAGTATTCATACATTTGAGAGAATATATAATACATTGTAGCTGTAAAATACACTACTACTCACAATAAGTTAGGGAAATTGTGGGGTGTACGCAGATATTTTATTGAGGGTATGCATTCCGCTTGACTGATTTTGCATAATTTTATGATTAGACGATTGTATCAGCTGCATGACAGACACACCTTGTCACAGGGATAGGTGAAAACTTTTGATACCGGTAGGTCAAAAAATTGACAACATACTAACTTATTGTGAATAGTTTAGCTGGTATACGGTTCGGTTGCCTCGGGTATGTTTGTTCATACAACCGCCGGGAGGTGCCCCACCTACAATTTGTAAACGCAACTGTTTATACAGATTGCAAAACAGCTGCCGTATCACAGACGTCTATTCGGGGCAGTCCAACTGGAAACAAAAATCAATCTCCATCATGATGCCAAATTATGTTTAGTTTGCTATTATTTTTGTTAAACGTCAACTATTTTGAAGAGTGCAACAATTTGGTAATGTATTCCTTTCATGCAGATTTATGTCCGTCCGTTATACCAGGCAATAGTCACTCCTACCTCTTCCAAAATAAAGACATTTTTTTCAAATATATTATTTTTCGTATTAATATATTCGATGAAATATTACAGGACGCCATACAAGAAAGATTTTTTAAAGGAATCGTAAAAATCTCACTCAAACCTCCGCCAAAACAATACCGGTACTTCTGACGCATCCAGAAAATCAATTTTTTTTAAAGCAATACACACGTGAAGGGAATTGTCGAGCGATTTGATACAGTGCTGTGAATGCACAAAAAAATATTTTTAGCATTTGTCTAAAATTCATTTGCAAAAAATAAATTGGTCTTAAAGTTGCGCGAAACAGATAACGAGACTTGCCCCGTGCTAACGATTTTACTTCAGGCCTTGTCACGCATGGCGTGAAAAGCCACGCGTTGCGCGTCAAGTATCGCGTGCAAAGTCAACATTCAATCTCGAAATAGATCTCTATTTCTAATACAGATATATATGTCTTTATTAGAAATACAAAATTTAAAAAAATTACGGCGAAACGAAAATATACCCATGGCGCATAAACACACTTGAAGTATAGAAAACGAATGTAAATATCGCAACCAAGGTCCTAAAATAAGTTAATGCAATTTCATAAAATTATAAAATACCTCCCCAAAATAGTATCCATGGGAAAGAAACATGAAATTTGCAATCTCCAATTTGGATGTGGAAGCAAAAAGGTGTTCACTGCACTGCTTTATGCAACCGGATAAATCAGTTTTTAAAAATCGGTGGTGTTTTTTTTACAATATCCTTGAAAATATACGGAATGAGAGCGCGAAATTAGAAGAATGGTAATGAGAGTCAATTGCAGTGTGTCTAATTTCATCTTTTTTTCTTGCATCCCGGCAGTCATGAACATAAAACGGTGGCTATTAGCTAGTTTCCCATTTGTTTTGATTTCTTGAAAATGATAGCAAA
The DNA here is from genome assembly GCA_037783545.1 of Henricia sp. BOLD:AAB3569. Lineage (NCBI taxonomy): Eukaryota > Metazoa > Echinodermata > Asteroidea > Spinulosida > Echinasteridae > Henricia > Henricia sp. BOLD:AAB3569. Next base: position 447,805 of record JBBELK010000004.1, read on the forward strand.
AGCCAATCTTGCATATAACCTTTAACTTGGCTTTACGTTTCCCAAAACGACAACTTGGTGAAAATGGTGATTGAAATGGTTCCATTTAGTGCAACGCCATTAGGCACTTTTACAGTTTTTTCTATAGCATATATCAGTAGCATGAGTCCCACGTGTCTACTTAAGGCGATAGTGTTTTACTGCGCAGTTTGAGTTTGCTTAAGGCGCGCGCTAAATCTGCCTCGGTAGGCCTACACAGCAATCTTCAAATTAATTTGGAAAATTTATCAGATAACTGGAAATCTTGAGGTTTGACAAGTATAGTACATCCCCTTCGATCACATGTGTACATTTGTTGAAAGGGAGTTCTTTTTCTGTCCACATTCCTGTGACTGAAGGGGGTGTACTGGGCACGGCGTGAGGTAGGTTAGGACATCAAAATTTACGACGCGTTGGCGCCAGCAGCACAAATGTTCGACGAGGACATAATTTATCGAGAAAGAGGTTTAGTTCACTTTATGTAAAGTGATTGTTCAGAATTTATTGAGATTTAACATGTAATATTAATTTTGAGGTTGAACATGTGTAGGCCCTATATAAATGTGGCGGGATTTTTTTAAAGACATGCAGGCTATAACATAGCATTTAATGTTACGACGTCAGACAGTGCATCACAATTTACGACAGTGTCGCTATAAAATATTTTGGACGAGGACAAAATTTATCAAGGATTTACTCAGAGAGAATGTAATTGCAAAGAATTTCGTGCGAGGGTACGAAATAGCATTTAGACTTTAAAGGGCCTGTGACATGCTAAACAACTTTGTGCCTAATCTTTGCTTCATAATGACGGATTACTTGTTCAGCAAGACATACTATTGTTCGTTTGGATGTAAAATCAATAAAAGGTGGCCTTTTTCAACTTTGAAGATTTCACTGCAATAAATCACAGACAGAGGGCGCTGTTTTGAGTGCATCACATAAGGAAGACAGAAGGGAAAAGTTTTAAAAAAACATAAGACTTCAAGTTGGACTTGTGGCAAATTGCTGCAGTTTCTACCCCCAGTTTTGTCATGGCTTACAGCAGGCAACATGTAAAACAAACTCAAACAGCCATGGATTACAAAAGTTTCAGGAAAATTGAGAAAAAAGTGGAATCTTTTGTGCACAGTTGAATGGTGATTTTCCTGTGTTTGCCTCTTGTGACATAGTGACCTTGGTCATGAATATGCATATTTGCATTAGCATAAAAACTAAAAACCTTTGTTTTAACCCCCAAAACAAGCTCCAAATAGGATTTGTATGACTTTAACCGAGTAGAGTGGTTTTAATGCATATATTTCATTGATAAAAATCCTAAATAAGGGCCCTTTAATATTGGTGTTGTAATCATGCGGGATGTGATGCGTCGAGGCACTGCACAATTGGAATGGCAGATAGGCAATTTGCGTTTTCAGAGTAATTGACAGGATTGACCAGAAATAGATGGGTGGATCCATCTGCAGCACGATATGTGGCAGAGGGACTCCCCCGTACCATTGTTTCCCTATTGTGGCTCCAAGGAATACCAAAATAATTTTTAGGGAGTGGGGGGTGGGGGTGCGGGGTCGGTGCGTTAACAAAAGGGAAGAGAATGCTGGGTATAGGTGGAGCTACACGCTGATGATGTTACAATCAAAACACATGCTCGAATGTTTGTGTGCAGCGATGCTGGAAAACGCCAGCAAAAAATGTGGCCTGTGTTGCCTATGGACCTAAAGGCCCATTGTACCATTTGCAACGACCCAACATTTTACATTATACACTACTCACAATAAGTCAGGGATATTGGTATGTTGTAAATTTTTGATTTTTTCTTTTCTTTTTAAATGACTGTTTTCCCACCTATTCCTTTGACAAGGTGTCTGTCATCATATGTGACCCGCTGTGGAATAAGTCGCGCAGGCTAGGTCGAGTATTCGCGACCAAAGTAGACATTTGTGGCGGTCACACGCTCATTAAAATACAAAAAAAAGTGGAAATTCCTGGCAATGGTAACAGACACCAAATGAATTTATTTCTGTCCAAGATGGTACTTTCTGCAGGAAATTAACAACTGAGCGTGGTTTTAAAAAAGTGTGTGCGCACACGCATTTTTTTAAACATTCGTTTAAATTAACAACTGAATGTGGTTTTAAAAATGTGCACACATTTTTTTAAACATTCGTTTAACACAAAGTATGCATGAATGTTCAAGTCATGCAGCTGAAATTTCTGTAAATTAGTTTATACCAATTAACAATCTCCATTAGATATGTAATTCCCTTATTCCATGAATTCGCCAAAATGTTTCGTGTTGCAAATAACTTACTGAGAATTTTAATAAATTTGGTAAATTGAAGGCAGTATTGACATCGGCCGACAATGATATTTATCGTTCAACCTTCATACATAAATTCCGCTTTTGTTTTTACAAGAACACGTTGACTATCATGACTTCGAACTATGGCCCAGACTATCTGTGCATATGCTGGTTTCAACTTTGTGTTACCTTGAGAAATCTGATGCGATGAGTTACGCCACGTCTGAAGTAAAATTTGCACTTTCTCAATCAGACGACGCGACTGATGAGACCACCGCATTATGGTATTAAAAGGTTGGATCCCTTAGATCCCATCTGGTCGCACAGTCCCAGCAAGATTGGCAAAAACAAGCCATCCAATCTTCTGGTAATAAATCAAGCGAGATAATAACGTATTCTTGATGCAATCGTCCTCGCCAAGAATCACAAACTGCGGGCGAAGCGACGGAAATCAATTGTGATTCCACAATCAGCAGCAAGACCTTGTTGTCCAGACGTCCTCGCCTTTTGCTATACGTAACTGGGAGAAGCGATGTAGCGTCACGATAACTAGTGTTGGCAGCTAGAATACCCAGTGATTTACGTGCACATGATGCATATCAGTCACTTTAAATTCTATACCCTCTCCCAACATTTGTTTTTCTCTATTTTTGTTCCTGGCCTGGGCACGTTCGGCAGTTTTACGCACGATTGTGAGGGTATTTTGGGCCACCGTGTGAATCGCAACATGGATCCCATATTATATTCTGATAGCCCACATTCATCCCAGATAAGTCAGCTTATGGGGCCATCCATATTTAGCATATGGGTCTTTCTATAAATTAGGGGTCAAAGTGACATTTAGTGTCCCCCGTTACACCTAATGTGTTTTTTTTGTACAAACAAATCATTAAAATGGCCTTTAAACTATTTTGTATGAATTGTACTTTATGTACTCACTCTTTGAGATGGAAAGTATTTAAAGAATGTGTCCTGAATTTACAAAAACAAGATGTAAAATGTAACGGTGGACACCAACATTGGACTCCTAATTTATAGAAAGACCCATATCTGTACTAATAAATATCGTACGTTTCCAGTTGATACCATTACATTGTAGTATTATATGCATTTGCCGGTGTTTTTACATTTACGAGTGACCCTAAACCGACAAATAAGGTGGTAAGAATTCAAACAATGACATTTCTGGTAATATAGGTCCTACATTATATTTGCTGTTGATTGTAAATTACATGCTATGGCTATATAAACTCCTTAAAACAAGTTTGGAAAGTCAAGTTTGACTGACGATTGAGTTACTAAATCATTTCCCTTGAATTTGGTATCATTGGAAAGCCATGTTATTCCTCTTTACAGTTATGATTAATCAATTGGGGGATGTGCAGTATAGCGGAATACCCCTGTGGGTGGAAAGTTAAATGTCACAAAATTCACTGCTATGTCATGCAGTGCATTCCCCTTTTGTTGGAGGATGGGAATGTGTCAATGCACTTTTTGACAATAGCAATGCATTTTGTGACATTTCACTTTACACCCGCCCCGGCCGTATTTGTGCTGCACATCCCCCAATTGCTTAATCATAACAAATGACACATCATCGTAAAGAGAAATAACGGGGCTTTCCAATTATATAAAATTAAAGGAACATTATTTTGCAACAAGAGAGAAATCGTCAGTCAAACTGGACTTTCCGAACTTTTGTTGATGAGTTTAGTTCTTTTACATTCACGTGTAAAAGCTATTACGTTACTTATTTTTTGTTTAAAACTGCGATTGATTTTTATAACATTTGTGGTTGGTTTCACAGTAAATTCTTACGGTTAGCATTATATTCGCTGGTGTTATGACATTTTAAAGGTTAGCCTATATCTGATGACGTTAATTTTGAGGAGGCAATTTTCATTCGTTTTCTCTGAATCATGTATATTCACTGTTAACTGGCAATGTTCCAAATTTCGATGCAAAGACGAAGCTTCGAAGACGAACGTAGTTTGCCACCTTCGCAATCAGCAGTTTGGATTTTATAGAACTTATTCGGGGAACACGATTGAAAATTGCATGTACATGAAAATTACGTAAAGAAGTTGTATGATCTTCTTTTGTAATAGGGAGAATTTTATATCAGAGACTTTGATTTCGGAATATAGCCCAAAAGTGCCAGTGGGATCTTTTTTTGACAAAATTGAATGGGAAACGAGCTTTCTTTCGCGGCAGTTTTTTGTGAAATGAATTACCATTGGCCAATTCATATTGAGGAAAGATATTTGTTACAGTTAAACTGATTAAAAGATACATGCAGTAATACGTGATTCAGCTAGGGAGTTCCAAAGTGCAGCTATAAGAGGGAAAAAAGCTACTTTGTAAATATCTCGCAGTATTTGCTTTGGGAGTAGGCCTATGTGAGATATGTGAGAGTTACTAAGATAACAAAAAGCCGTTGTTGGTGTAAGTCACGTACAAAACGGTCCTGTTCGAATCTAAACGACGTTTTATTTACTTGTACATTGGGACGACATGGTTTTCACTAAGTACAAATTCACATATTTTCTGTAGGCATACTGTACGACAAACGACACCAGCTCCCTATACCTTTTAACACATTCATAACAAAATATGTAAGAGCATCTACAGTATATAGTAGTTATATGAAGACCACGCAGGGTTATCTCTTTTTGCTTCACAGTCTCTAAGCCAATCATTCATTTTTATCTTCAGTGTTCTGTACATCTGAGACTTTCCCAGACAAGATTAAAACGATTTTTTGTCCCACTGTCCATCAATAATGTCGCTCTTTGAACAATAATAAACCGTGTAAACTCCGATTAGTGGCTTCAGTGACGTCATTTTTCATGACTCAAGTTTTGGTCAGAATTCAATATTTATTTTAGAAAATGCAAGCCTTTTTGACAAGGTACAAAATAGGGTCTGGACGTGAATAATTGCTTTGGATCGGGCAATTATAACAACCGACACACTCCAGCGAGCACAAAGGTCCTCCAGTCTACTGTAAGAAGACGGTAATCGCTCTTGACGAGTAAAGCACGCCAGTCGAAACGTTGAGAAATCAACCAGCTCTTCTCCGCAGAGCCACACGCGGTGCCCGTAGATTTCATACATTAATTACCGTCTCCGTCATGCGGAGCTTCAAATCCTATCCCAAGAAGTTGATTGCTAAGTTGATTAGACGTCGCATGGGCGCAGCGCTGTACATGTTGTATCAAAGGTTAAAGGAGTTGTGCACATGTTTCCATGCAGAAAATGGACTTGATAGGACAAAACAAAGTAGATAAATAAGATATGTGTTTTGCTTCTTGTGGGTACATTTTGTGTGCGTGGTTTCCGCGCGTGCTTTATCCGGTGTGCTGACTGACACTGAATAACGAACGCAACATCTGGTATATGGTGACCAATCACCATTGAAATGAAACAACCAAACATGGTAGAGCGTCTGCCTGGTGAGTCGGAGGTTTCGGGTTCGAATCCCGACAAGGCCCTTACGATTTTTCTCTAATACCATGTTTGGTTGACACTGAATAGGAAACCTTTGTAAGGATTCTGTACCGAGATTTTAGGCCGATCCGCGTGTCATCAGAGATAGTGTACCCCGTATACAGACCTGTTGGGGGAGTATCCCCATCCGATCTGGGCACGAGAAAGGGGCAGAATGTATCTTTGAGTTATGGAGTGAATGCATAGTTCCGAGATTGCCCAGTTAACCCCGCCCCTTAGATATTGTTGCTATGTGCTCACAAGCCATCGCAAAAAAATGGCGACTCGACGTACAAAGCAACGGGACTCGGCATGGAAAGCACAGATTCAGTGGAGAAAACTATTTATGTTTTAGGTTCGACAGTTACCGTAGCACACACTGAGCGAAGGGCTAGTAATGCAGGGATGACATGTATTCATAAAAATGCGCTTTCCTACCTTTGAACAGCGAATCGCCCGACATTGAAACCAAAATTCACCCGGTCACTGGCGCATACAACATACAAACTGTATGGGCAGAAAATCGCGTGACTGTGTAATGATTGCATCACTTTGACCTATGTGGGCGCCGTCTGCTAGCTCTGTTGTGATTGGTCGGCGGGTTCGGCTTGATTGACAGGTCGGAACTATGCATTGACGACGGCTCAACAATACAACATTGCCCGCTGGCCACCGCCGCGCAGCCTGTCTCATCTGCACATGGCTTTATGAAATTAATTTCTTTATCTAATCATGCTGATTAGTCCGACTTTTGGCACGCATGCCTTTATTGTTCTTCAGGCTTTTTTTCTGCCATTGCCATGCCCTTGTGTTGTCAATTTCTAGTGCTTGTCATCTGAAAACATGATTAATGTTTTTGTGTCTATAGCGTAGAAAGAAAAGTACACATGTTGTACTTCCCTCATATTTGTCTATCATTTTGCTTTATCTTACCGTTTCCAGTCCTCGGCATTATGCTAAATTCCATTTCGTTTTGTCAATTTTTAACCTTGCAGTGTGTATTATACATGTATGTACACCCACATGTTCGTATAAGTGTATTACTACAATATATTTCGTATACATGTGACTTTCTACAGCACCATCAAAATACAATTACATATATATTATAATATTCTAATTCTAAACATCTTTCGCAAGACCTTATACAACTTCGCGTATTTTTCCAATTTGTTTTCCTCCTTAGCCGCTGTGGGAGTTTTTGCAGTCTATACTTGGCCGCGTGAATTTTCCCCATGAGATTTCCCTTGGGCTTTTCTCCCACTTCTAAAACTGCATCTCTGTTTTGTTATCTCAAGCTCATGATAACAAAGTAAAGTTAAAGCTATAAACCGTATAGTTGATGGCATAAAGAGCTGTTTGCCAAAGATATCATCAACATCTGTGGAAGTCGAAATAAATGCGTCTGATAGGTCTAGCGCTTTTCTATCCTTTTTTTAAATATGTCGTTCTGTTTCTTGAAGCACTCGACAGATTTTCGTTTTTCTTTCAAAATGGCGCGTGTGACATGCCCAAATGTTGAACATAACAATATTTTCCTCAATTAACCGTCCGTTTAAGTCCGTGTCTACTTGCTGCATTCATGTGATTGTTGCAAAGCGCACTGGCACCAGAAGGCCAAACTTTGCATGCCTTCGCTCGACCGTTAAAAACAAAATCCCTGTGCGCGCTTTTTAGGCGTCTCCGACTATAGTCAGCAGTGCTGTTGTATAGCAGTCGTAAATACAAGAATTGTTAGTTACATTTTGGGCGGAAGATTTACACCCGAGTGCGCACATCCCGCAACTGCCAGCCGTGACAGCTACAATTAATTAAGTCGGCATGAATGAAAGCGAGTCGTTCAGGAGCTAGTCACGTCGAGTTAGACCCGGGAGCACTTGCCTGTCAAATCCACTGTTAAGCCACCCGATATAATTTGACAAGTCTTATAGCGCCTCTGTAAAGTTCTGCTAAAACGCACGCCACTTTGTACAACAACCATTAGCTTGCGTTGCTAGTATTAACTACCATGTTGTCGCACTTCAGTCTTTCAGACAAATTCCCAACTGGAGGTGCATTTCAAAGGCCCATTGTATCATTTGCAATGACCTAATTTTTCTTTTTTCATGAGTTAACAAGAAAAACCTTACTCAAAGTGTTGATAGCAATGGTAACAAACACCACATGGATTTATTTCCGTCAAAAAAGGTATTTCATGTTGGAAATTGACAACCGAAGGTGGGTTTCTAAAAAAGTCCCGTGCATGCTTGGGACTTTTTTACCATTCACTTGTAAACAAAATCCATATATAGATTTTCAAGGTTTTCTGAAGCATTGATGCATCTATGTAGCTAAAATTTATTTAGGCTAGTTTACCAACATTCTTCCTTAGATATGTTACACTCTTACTCCACGAATCTGCAAAAGGTTGTATCTTGCGAATTATACATAGGGCCTTTACAAACAATGTCTGCACACAATTTTGTTACCATTCATTCAACACACACAAATTCATGGATTTGTTTTTGATTTTCTGAAGTATTACTGCATCTATGTGGCTGAAATGTCTACAAGGCAGTTTATCAACATTATTCCTTAGTTATGTAATGCTGTTGTTCCTGTTTTTAAAAGTTTTCCAATCATGTCTTTAATAATGTCAAAACACAGTGCGAGAATCGATTGAATGAAAACAATTGCACCACTGTATATTGGCGACATGATAAAACTGTGTTTGCGCAAATTCGAAAAGTGACGATCAGCTGATGGTGCACAATTCATCCGACGGATATAATAATCCAAATTTATCTTGATATTCCTATAACAACAATTCTAAAGCGTGAATGTATTTTTAATAAATGAGTCGAAATCGGGTTAACATCATAGCATTCACAAAATATACCTATTAAAACCCGATGATGTACCGGAAGCCATTGTTTGTTGCTGGGGTCACAGGTCATGCATGATATTCAATGCTCCACGGTGATTATACATGTATTAAAGGAGCGTGTCCAGATCACATTTTTGAGCCCCCATTTTTCCCATGGGTGGTAAGATTTTGATACCATATCATCTGTCCTATTTTTCTCATTACCATTCTAAAATGTCGCGCTCCCAATCCACATATTTCCAAGGTTATCGTCAAAAACCACCGATGTTTTTTAAACTGATTTATCCCGTTCCATAAAGCAGTGCAGTGATTACACCAACCTTTTTGTTTCCACATCCAAACTGGAGATTGCAAAATTTTTGTTTTCTTCCCATGGATAGTATTTTGGGGAGGTATTTTATATGGTTGTTAGGTTGGAACGAAATCCATTTCCTGGAAAATCTGGACAAGTTCCTTTAATCGAATCCACCCACAGAGGTAATTTGAAAATTCAAAATTTAAGTTTTGGTATCAGCTTAGTGTGCGTACAAAAAGGTATCTTTTAAAACATGTTTGAGGAAATTCTGATAATTGTTGGCGAAGTTATGACCAATTAAAGTATGACATCAGAAAAAGTGAAATAGAGCTATTGGTCTTTAAAGTTTGACAAACTCGTTGATTATTTAATTATTTGTCAATAATATGAGGAATTTTGAGACGGTTCAAACAACAAAACAAATCTTGAATGTATCCCGATGCTCAAGTTGATTCTGCCAAATTTTCAAGTTGGTCCCAGAGGCAATTTGTTAATGTTGTGGGCCCATATCACGTAATGGGAAATGCCGAGAAGCGTCGGGTTTTGCCAGAGTCGGTCACATATTTTGTCACCTCGTGATATAATGGTGACAACTTACCCCTTGTTCAAATATTTAATTATTTTCTCTTTCTCGCTATCTTTCTTGCACAGAATGAAGAGGGTTGGGCGCTGAACGAGCTACTGCAGGAGCTTCTGACCAACGCCTCGGGGTGGACAAGTAACCCTGTCATGATCATTGGTCCTTTGCGCAATGAAATTACCGAGATCGTGTCCCTTACAACATTCTACTGGAATCTTGTCCAGGTAAAATACAGATTCTCTTAAAAAAGAAACGCAAATTTCCTAAAATTTAAATTCTGGGTCAGAATTGAAGTTGTTGAATTCAGTAAACTTGTGGATAACAGAGCACTGATCGACCAAACACTTTGTAATTGATTTCAAGACTATTGCCCAAATGTGTTTTGCCCAATCGTTTCGTTCTGGGAACCAGACTACCTAAACGAGTATCTTTTCTCAAATTTGCACCAGTACAGTATTCCCTGCGCGCTGTACATGATACTCGCTATTATACCCTTGACTGGCGACGCCACGCACGCTCGGCTTCACGCAATACTGTAACCACAGATTGTCGACAGTTATCTCAAAAAGTCCACCCAAGACGCCCATATAACCCCAAAACAGATATACAGTAGGTTGAATCTGTATCTGAGCTCTATATTGCCAGTTAACATTTTGTGTCAAAAACACAAATTCACCGCGTTTTACGAGTTTGAAGCGGCAAAGAACTCCTCTCACCTCCGGAAACTCATTCGCTTGTGTACAATCGTACGTACGAGATTCTGCTAGAGTACCGGGTACTAGATTTGTATACCATCATGCACTGCGCTATGTACCGCGCGCAGTGAATTGTGGGGGAACCGTAAAGGCACGTATTGGTTGATTATACAATCGAAAAGATATAAGGACAATTTAATATAGCATATGTGGACGAAATTATACTTTTTTTCCAGATGTACCTACCTCAATACCGTGTGAAAAGGCTTTGAGTGAATCAACTTCTAAAACTTCGACTGGACAACCTTTTCATTTTAACATTTATGGTTATATTTGTACAATTCATTCAATAACGACCAACTTACACATATTTTAAGAAATAAATTGAAGATACAAAAATTCAAGGGATTTCAACGCAGACGTATACCTCAAAGGCTTGTAATTACAAACGTATAGTCATTGCCCCATAGGCCTACATGCAGGCAGTGTTATATGAACCAGGTGTGTGAACGAAAAACAAATTGTGAAACATTCAGTCTTGCCAATGTTTTCAAGCACGTTTTACTGGACTACTTGTGGATTTAGCAGCTCAGGCATAGAGATACTGATATAATAGCCCGGGCAAGTGATATGCCTCGGTAGCATTTCGGTTACGACCGATCGCGAGCCTGTAATCCACGTTGCATTTGGTTACGGTCATTCGATTCTACCCAAAATGTGGGTCGCAGAGAGAAGAAAATCCTCAGTTAGGTCACGTGAGGGAAATTGAAGAAATGGGTCAGAGGACTTGGGTGTTCATCCATGGGTCGTTCAGCGACTTAGATGGCAATGGTGAGCTACTATGGATCTATCAGCGCCGTTTTATATTCCCTGATTTTTATCAGGGGAAATCATCAGAATACGGATGACGCGGAAGTGCATGCACGCTGATTAGGATATCGTTAACAGCTCAGGGACTTTTTAAAGTTATGTTGTCTGATCTGAAGATCGACTTTACTTTGAAAATAATGGTAACCGAAGATGGGTAGTTTTTCGGTTTTGCTAGAGTTGTTAACCTGCTAATCGAAGAAAGCGATATCGACAGACTTGATACAAACTTTGACATTTTCTTGGGGGTTTCCTCCCACTTCTAGAACTGCATCTTCTTTTTCGTCATTGTGAGTAATTGATAATAAAGTAAAGTTAGGCCTTAAAGGAGCGTATTCAGAAAAATTGATTGTTTTAGCCTAACAATCGAATAAAATACCTCCCCAAATATCCATGGGAAGAAAAAAAGGAAATTTGCAATCCCAATTTGGATGTGGAAGCAAAAAGGTTGGTGCACCAAGCCTGAGCCTGCCATTCGTAAAGGTACTTGCAAACTGGAAACAAAAGGTCAACATTTTTACTTGTTTGTGAACCTCGTTTTCGATGACAATTTGAAATTACTCAATCTCAAGCAGAATCGCAACTTTTCCCATTTTCCGCCAACTGTACGCACTCGCACAAAATCTCCGTTCCACATTATGACTTAATTGTCCCCCAGCGTTTATCTTACGTTCATCAGTCGCGTCTGCGTGGGAGCTAAGTGCAAAATGCATCTATTTGATGAGCACACCTGAAGGCAGAAGGACCGATACACAGCGAATTGCGCTTTCGATAGTTTGGAAACTTTAATGAGATCATCTTCTTCTTTTTTAGCTCAGGGGATCGCGTTGAAAAAACGTGACCAGGGCTTGTTGTTTTAATCGCTGCTTCTCGCTAATACATTCTGCCAAAAGCAACAAGGTCACAATCTAATACAATAAGCAACAATGGATAAAAATGCTGGACGCTTGAAGATAATGATAACAGGATTGTTTTTTTGCCGCAATTTTGGTAAATAAATGGATCCGTGCGCAAATTGCGAGCAGTGAAACATGGCGGAAAATTTGAAATCGCGACGTGAGTATACGGATAAATGCACAGATTTATGACATACAAATGCGAGCACTATTTCGGATATCAAATGTTTGCACGACCACTTTTTGTTCATTACCAATGCTTGGCCGGTTAGTTTCTATACACCCAAAATCATGCACTGTTTTTATTCCCTGTGCGTGCCATTTCGTTAAAAAGTGATTCAGCCATTTTGGCAGGTTCGCGTGTTAAAATTTCGTTTCACCTGTTGACATGTATTGTTTATCGTGCATTGCAGAATGCTATTTTCGATTTTTTTTTTTCAACGGGCAATCATTAATAAGTGAAGAGTGGCTGCGCATTAAACAAATACCAAACGCTTAGTAACACTACCATTTCAGAAGTCTGATTTATTGATAAACTGTCGTTTAGTACGTCTGGTTTATTCGATCTCCGGTTTAATAATTCATTTTCTTCCGTGTTTAAACTACGCATTGTGCCAATGGGTTATGTTTGTCATTAGATACTATAATGTAAGCAACGCAAACGCGAAATACATTTGATTAGATATTGCTAGTAACGAAATTCTGTTTATTGTCACGCCACGCAGGCTCATTTTTACGACGTGGTGGTTTCGATCCAGTTTTTGTTGAGGCCTTTCCGAAATCAAAATAATTAAGTAACAACGAAATCAAATCGGATTTAAAAGTATATGTTTTAAGCATTTATCACGACTTAAACATCGCTTTAGCGATCTTTACAACCAATTGTGTTGGAGGCGATCTGAACATGTTTTAGCGAGATGTTTAGGAGACCTTTGACGGAATACTTTTGACAGAATTATTGAGACTGCAAAAATATTAACGTGTGCAGTAATACCAGGAAATAGTGTGCACGGGCCAAAGAAAATGTACTTTTGAAAAGTTTTGAAAAGGTTTAGATATATAGGCCTATTAGCCTTTTTGAAGTATGGCGGACACAATAGGAGGGCGCACTTTGAAGTGGGTATAAAATAAAATGCAATAATAACTGCATTTTTCACTTTGCACTTATTTATTTTATTTATAATTCTGTTTCTGTATTATAATCGCAACATGAAAATCATGTTTTTGGAAAGAAATACAATTGTTAAAATAATTCATACCCAAATAAAATTGCGCCCTCTTCTTTTGTTCCGCCATACTTCTAAAAGGCTAATGTGACCCGATCTGCAAAAAAGCGCAGGCCAGATCGAGTTTTTGCGACAAAAACACAATGGAAATTCCTGGCGGTGCCCAGATACCGCCTGGAATGTCCATTGTGTTTTTGTATTTTAATGGCGTCGGTCTGCTGCAGATTTCTTCTTGGTCGCGAAAACTCAACCTACCCTGCCGGGACTTTCAGCAGAGTGGGGGCCACATATGTTGTTTTTGAAGTTTAATTTGGTAATTTCAAAAATGTTAACAAACAAAATAAACCAAGGACATCACGACGCCACATTGTGTTTGTAAGTGCGCTTTTATAAACGAACCTTACAGGGGAAAGATCTCCGAGCTTTAATTAGTAGGAAATTGCACATTGGTTTCTTTCCCCGTGGGAAAGTTACCACATGTGACAGTCCATCGTAGTGTTGTCATGCGAGATATCTGGAAATATTTTGTTGTTCGTCATTTAATCTATTTGAAAGCCCTGTACTGTAATCAGTGATGGATTGGTTAGACTGGCCATCTCATTCTGGCCAGGTGCATCGGTGACTGCCAGAATGGGCGGTGTGTGACATCACAGATAAGGACAAAACCCTATACTTCGCACATTCGGTGTTTTCTTCCTCAGAGATCAAAGGGTATACCGCACCTTGCATTGTTCCCCATTGTGTCTTAAACAGTAAATAAAATGGAAATCTTTTCAGGTTGTCGGGGCTTTGGTATACGTGTGTGTGTTAATAAAAGGAAGAGTACATGGTCGGTATTAGCCTTTTGGAAGTATGGCGGACACAATAGGAGGGCGCACTTTGCAGTGGGTATAAAATCGACTAAAAGTTTTTCACTTTACACTTATTAATTTTATTGATAATTATGTCTATGTATTATAATTACAACATGTAAATCAAGTTTTTGGAAAGAAATACAATTAATAAAAAAAATGCATACCCAAATGAAATTGCGCCCTCTCCTTTTGTTCCGCCATACTTCTAAAAGGCTAATTGGGGGGAGTTCGTTATAAAACTTTGCACCTCCAACAATTTATTGCACTGCAATGATGCGTCACCATTGTGATAATTAAATCCGATATGTTTGCCCACGCTCCAGACATCTGTGTTGGCATAAGTGATATAAAACTACTCGTGCAAAGCGTGGGGAAACTCAAAAAGGCAAAAAAAGCTTCAAAATCGACATTATTAATTATACCAATATTAACACATCAATGTTGGCGCGTTATTAATATTCAATGATAATAATGATGTGCAATAGTTATTATATACTTGCATGTCTCTTTTTTACAGTTTCTCCCATTGTCTAAACCTTTCTTTCAATGGTAAATTTTCACAATGTGTCTGAGAACATAACTCTGAAACTGTATCCGTTTCAGTTTCGTGTTGCAGTAAATGCGCCACCAGTCTGCAGTCCGTTTTGGTTCCTCCTATCAGGGTGTTAAGCCCGGCGCAAACGGGAGACAACAAAAAGCGAAATACGAAACAAAAACGTTTTTCTCGTGACTTTGACATTCGTCTGCGTTACCCCAAAACAGGAAACTCCGTTTCGCGAAACAAACGGTGCTTGTTCCACCATGGAGTTTTCTTCCTCCATGGTTTCACGAAACATGTTTTTATTGAAACAGACGTTTCGGTCTACCGTTTGCGGTACTTGTTTCGATACTGGATAAACGAGGACTTAGCGGTGACCAATCATCGATCGTATTCCGGATCACGTGGTATTAAGATATCAAGTTACTGTACTGCTTTATTGTCTCCGCTGGCGGCGCTGTATCTGTTTCGGTGGCATTTTTGTTTCGTCGTGTGGCATTTCTGTTTTCCGTTTGCGGGATGGATACACTGAAACGGGGTGTTAACAAATTTGTTTCGTGTTTCGTGTTTTTTGCCTCCCGTTTGCGCCGCGCTTTAGAGCGTGAGACCAGCAGGCTTTCTGCTTGTTCTCACCCATGGTGGATCACATGCACGTTTTAAAAATCCAACTGTTACAAAGTATCCTCAGTTATTGAAAAAGATAATGATATAACCACAGCGAGAATTAGACTCGGGTCCTTCTGCTTGATAGTCCTATGCTTTACAACTAGACCACCAATCAACTTGCCAAAGCCTCTCATTTTTGTTCCCTTATTCCCTAATTTTAAACAACTCCTTGAGAGTATGAATCTCCATTTACAATGCACCAATCAGAAGGCACAGAATCCTCTGCCTAGCCTATGCTATGTCGTTTGAAAATATAATTGTTGTGACCAGGACGGGATTCGAACCAGGGCCACAAAGGTGGAGGGCGAGGAAAGAAACGGGTGGGGAAACTTCACAGGCCGCATTACCTCCATGTTTTAAAGCGGTAATCAGCGGTCAAAATTTAGTTTCAATGTGATGAATTGCTTGCTTACCGTTGAAAATCAACACCACATACTGTTGAGATCCATCTCAAATATAATCTTGGAGATTTATCAAAGGAAAACGTAAGATCCAGTGCTTAAATTACATGGGAAAAGCCATACTAGCGTTCTCTCTTGCTCTGTTATTACCTGTTCCGATTTATACGTATTATACACAGTGTTGACATTGGTGTTGGCGTATAGGGATAATAGGCCTATTGGTAATGAAAAATTAATGAACTGTCACTCCCACTTCAAAAAGGCTATTTTGGTACGGGTAGACCTACAGATGTGTGCATTTGCCACAGTAATGCTTGGTGGATAACATGGCTATAAAAGGTTCCGTTTTCACAGGGGACAAACAACTCATAAAACCAGCCGTACAAAATGCAAACCGGACGAACAGCTAGACAGCTTTCGTCTCCCGTTGCTATCTTCCCAGGGACACATGCATTGAGCGAACGAACCTGTACATAATCCCCGACACCTTTTAAGCACGCGGACATCGCAAGATTGGTGCAAATCATTTGGGCTTTCCGAGTCCTTTTAAAACCCGTGTTATCGCGCATTATGACAAATATAATGGCAAACTTGTTCATCATATGCTATATTGCCACGGGCTGTCGAACTCGCGGGAACGGAACAGCTAAGTGCATCGGACTCGTCGCTTGTACTTTCATAGGCACTGATTAAAATATATCATAATTGATTCGATTGCTGTTGGTACTGAACAATTGCAACCATATATAGATTTAGTGTAGCCATCTTTAAAAAGCCTTTTTTGGCATTATAGATATGAACAATCCTTTTCAAGTTTGACAAAAGTGTCTTATTATTTTCTTATTTTTTTTCATTAGTTCATACTTTAATAAAATGCTATAGAAGTTTCTTTTTCAACCGAGTTTCAGTCCAGTTTTAGACAAACAAAAATTAAGGTAATATTGAGCATGATCAACAAATATTATTTGATTAGGTTTTTACTGCATGCGCAGTTACCAATGCTGTCTCATTGCACGGATTTGGGGCGGTCCGGCTGGCGTAGTGGATCTTTCCCCGACTTTTACTTCTGGCGTACCAGGTTCGATTCCGAGGCCTGGATTAGGTGTTCAGTCCCTACTTGACCGCGTGGGATTTTTCCCAGGAGATTTCCCTGGGGTTTTGCTCCCGCTCCTAAAACTGCATGTCTTTCTTCGTCGTCATCTTGAGTTGTTGTTGTTGTTGTTAATTTATGGCATCCTCGGCAACTATAAGGCCCTTTATGCCATCAACTAGGCCTATACGGTTTTAGCTTTAACTATACTTTATTATCAACTTGTGAAGACGAAGAAGGAGTTGCAGTTTTAGAAGTGGGAGGCCGAAAGTCCCCAGAGAAATTTCTTTATATGAAGCTAATAGCATGACATAAAGGGCGTGTAGTTGTCAACAAGGAAATTCTTATGCCGAAACATAAACCTAATCAATCGATTGAAAGTGTTATTTACATGCTGCCTACGAGCATTTTATAAATCATCCCCAATGTTGCCGAAGACAAACTGAAGACAAAATACCTGCAAGCATGCTGTCCTTCATTCTGGGTGTAAAGCCGGCTTCCGATGTTGGTCACACACAACCTCCGCTTTTCCATCGTCGTGGTTGGGCCAAGTTCCGTATCCAATTACGTACAACATAATCTCCAGATAAAATTGACACGCCCCTTGGCTTGCATCCGAGCTGAAGGAGGGGACATCGGGCATGACACAACGGGGGAGAAAAACCGGGCATGATTGATGACGGGACTGCATCGTCCTGAAATAATTATGGATGCTGTTCATTCACCGAGTAGCGCTTTTTGATGGCTAGAAAAAGGCTGTCTTTTGGTATTTTATAAAAAAGAGATACATTCTTTTTTTTAAATTAATAAAGCAAGCACACGTGGGATGAGAGAAAAATCGTATGGGCCCCATCGCGTCGGAGAGACTGTTTTTTTTTGCGATTCCGTTGCGAAATGATTCGAACCGGCCATTCAACACCGGCTAGCTCGGTGGTCGAGTGGTTAGGACGTCTGCCTTGTTTGCACGCTATGACGTTTTTCATAGTGTCTCGGGAAAGCACTGAGTATACAGTGTTAATAATTACGTCGGGTAGGGGCAAAACAAACCTTAATTAACATTCAGTTTCCCCATACGCAAACTAAATCAATTTATAAGTTTGTATTGTGAAGAGGCGCCATAACGAATAGTATACAGTCGGACCTCGATGATAAGAGCACTGTTAATACACCATTCTCCTGATAACAAGGAAACTTTAGGTCCCAATCCTTTGTTTTACGTTGTTTTCATCCATAAAAATACAATGTTCGTGTTATAACATGGTAATCTGTTCTCTGTATTCAGATCTCCTACGGGTCCCACGAGCCGACACTTGGCAACCGTCAGCGGTATCCGTTCCTCTACAGAACCATCATGTCTACTACAGGCTACAACGACCCACGGTTGCTCATGATCAAGCAGTGGGGATGGAAGCGAGTCGCCACGCTAGGTACCAGCGGGTCTACTATGGTAAGATATCCTAACAGAAATACAGCTTTAAGGGCCCATATTTTATTCATTTTTATTGACCTCAATTCGTGGCCCGAAGGCTAAATTCTAAGAGACAATTACAAATTTAAAACCACAATTTTCACAAAACAAAAAGTATCAAACGTAAAGACACAATTAAACACAATGATAGTCAAAATCAAACACAACTAGAATTTAAATTATTAATAAAATAGGGGATTGGGCTTAGACTAAACCGTATTTGGTTTTACTAGGAAACTGGGTTAACTTTTCGCTATAGACCGTATCGAATAGCCGCCATTTCGTGGGGCACCTTTTGTTACTTAAACCGTTCAACAAAGGAAGCAATATGTGCAACCATGCATGTCCTCAAAGAACAAAGAAACTGCGGCTATTCGATATAGTCTATTCCGCAGATTCCACCCATGACATTCCCCTCTCGCGGGGAGGGGACGGTGGGGGTGGGGAAGGGAAGCAGGGGAGCTCATCTAGGGTTTTTGGCAAGACCTTTAGCAAATTTCAGACAATGTTCTTGTCTTCTTTTTTCAAGCGTGTCCAAAACATAGTGATCAAGCGAAGCTTTAAGCGCAGCATATATGTCAATGGAATGATGAAATATTTTGCATTTTCCTGAAATAAGGTCATAACAGATTTAAAGTAATTCAAAATATTTGCGGCAGTACCATGTGAAATATCTCTTTTGAAAAGAACCGGTGAGTGTGTCGTTTCGAACAGTGTATACTCTGGGTGTTCAGGAGAAGTGCCGGACTCGTGATTATACAGTACTGGATGGGAGGATTGGTGGAACAATATGTGTACTGAAGTGGAATGGCTTGAGCTTGGATGCTGGGGGCTTGGATGCTGGGGGCTTGGTTAGGCCATAGAATCACAATCCTGTAGTGGGCTGTATGTTGGTGTGCTCACCGATGCATGCCATTGTTGCAGTGGGGAGAGGACCTAGGGTATGGAGGACCCATCGGTCTGGTTGGTAAACAGGGAGTGCCAGATGTTGGTGATGTTGAAGCCAATGTCATGGGGGTACAGTGTTGTGCTTCCCTGATGCCTTTATCACAAGTACAAAAAAACGTTTCTTAGAAATTCGTAACGTCCATCCACCAATCGGCAGTTTTAGTGAGATTTGGTAAAGTTTACATTTTGGAGCAGAGGGAGATTTGAAGTCGGAATGAGAAAAAAATCAAGTTTTACTTTAGTTTCTCTAAAGAAATATTCTCTTCCAATTTTAATAATGACATATCCATGTATGAATATTAATATTTATTTATCCGCCAGGCCATGGAGGATATGTACATCAAGCTCATCAATAACAGCATTGAAATTCTCGCCAAGGAAAATTATGACGACGACTTGATACAACCTTTTAAATTCTTCAAAGTAAGTTTGATTTGATTCTTTTCAATAATTTTGTGGTTATTATAGTTGTGGTGATAATAATTATGCCTGAATATCCCCAGTGAAATCTTTCTCCGGTGATGATTTGTATTTTAGCGCGACATTTTGTTTTTCCTGCAGGAGAAAGACGTTAGGATTATCGTTGGGAATTTTTACGAATACCGAGCGAAGAAAGTGTTTTGTGAGGTGAGCACTTAGACTCTTGGAGGTTTTTAGCAAACGGGCATTTAATTATTTTTAGTTCCAAAATGTGTTATCACATACATACCAGGCGAACACATGTACATAAATGGGAAACGCAGTTGACACGAACGTTTACACTATCAGACATTGTCAGATTTTTGTCTGACAGACAATTGTTTGTTGAAGACTTCGTCCACACTATCAGACAAGTCTCATGGTGTTTGATGATTTTGTTCAATCATGTGGCCACGCAAAGGTCACATGTCATCAAACTGTCCATTGATTGGCAGCTGACTTTCCAGACTTCAGACTTTTGTCTGTTTAATCTTTTGACAGACAAGTTTGATCATGTCTGATAGTGTCTGGTGGTGGCTGACACGCAGTCCACGCTGTCAGATTTTTGTCTGATAGACAATTATTTGCAGATAACACCAAACCAAATGCACTGTAGCTGACATTTTGCGCATCGCCTTCGATTAGCACCTGCGGGTTTCCCGGCTGAAATGCATGATAATCATCTGGGCATCAACCTCGTCCTCATGGTCTACTGCATAGTCCCGATTAGCCAATAAAAGCAATATTGCATTTTCGGAAACAGCAATTTTAAGTCCTAATTAGATTCTCATTGCCACTAATTCATAAAAATATCCTGCATTACAAGTCAGCATCTTTCCAATTACGCACAACGAACGCCATAATAAACGCTCCACACACATCAAAATATAATATCCAAGCCGAGGCTGAGTGGTTTGAGTCACTGACTCGCAACACTCGGGTGAAAACCTGGGGTTGCGGGTTCAATACCCGGCCGTGGTTTATCTGCACTTGAGCAAGGCACTTAAACACACATGTTCCATCCTTCGGGATGTAAAGCCGTTGGTCCAGTGTGTTGTGTAACGCACTTAAAATACCACAGAGCAATATTTCATGAAGAGTTAGGAGCTTCCATTGGGGGTGGGGTGGGGGGGGGGGGGGGCGCGTGCGCGTGTGCGTGTCTATGACGGTCGGCTGCCAATGGCACCAGTGTTTCGGTGGAACATACTTCATGCAATTCAGCCTACGGGCTAAGAATTGAGGTCCCTTAAACCCATTAAATAAAAAAATTAAGATATGCAAACGGTCCCATTCCAGAGTGTGAGAACTTTAAAAACGATATCTAGAAGCCTGGGAACGAGATTGACTAATAATCGTTTTGTGCCAAAAAAAGCTTTTTTAATTTATAACCCCACCCCCCTCTCCCTTCTTTTTACCAGGCTTACCGAGCCGGGTTGTACGGCCCCAAGTATGTTTGGATGATTTTTGGCCACTACGATCCCAACTGGTGGCTTGACGGCGACCTTGCGCTTTACGGCTGCACGGCGGATGAGATGAGCGCCGCCGTAGAGGGCGCCATCTCAGTGGGTTTTCAGACGCTCAGCACTCAAGACGTGGAAACGATTGGCAAGATAGTAAGCTTCGTCTTTGAACCTTGTTAATCAGGAAGCCATATTAGGTTATGTTCCCTGCTCAGTGTTTGTTTTGTAAGCCGAACCTGCTGATTGGAATGGTACCAGACTACTTTGGAACGCATGCGCCTATGGATATCACTTGAGGAGATAGTAATCAACTTTTGTGGATTAGGTCTTTTTGTTAAAGTGCGTATACAGGATTTCAATACCAAACAAAACTTAATCAACTATTTTACCGGAAAACGTTTACCGTATAATTCAGTGTATAAATTGCACCACCCAGCTGCAAAGTCTGCTGCAGTTAGGAAGACCACCAGTTGGCTTCATAGTTCAATTGGTAGGCCCACTGTTCGAATCCCGGTGGAGCCAAATTTACATTTTGTCAAAATTTTGTCTCGAATTAGTTCACCCCAGTGGTCCCGGAGTCATTATCCCTGAAATGCAATCACCTATTCATATATTTAATAATTTGGGCAAGCCGGGCAGGGGATTGGGTTATATCTTAAGTGATCTATGGGAGGGGTTATTTATTTAATTTACTTAATCTATTTAATTTTATTTAATTTTATTGTTAATCTTCGGACAATACAGGTAAACAAACCAAAACAATTAATGCCCCGGTCAAGACAAAAGTTTATATTAAAAAAACTGTCATCAAAGAATGCGTCTGACCAAGGTTGTTATCTCACTAAAGGGTTTTTCATTCTGTAGGTTTGTTAAGCTCACGCGATGGCCAATCCTAACTGATGGACATTTGTCCACATTTGTATCGAATGGAATATTATTGTTGTACCTTTATTGTGTTAGACTCCGTCCGAGTATCGTAACATCATGTTGAACCTGACTCGTCGAGACTATGCCGTGGAAATCAAGCCCCCACCGTATGCCTACGACGCTGTTTGGGCAGCTGCCCTGGCGCTCAACGCTTCCATCCAACGAATCGCACCCAAGACCTTAGACGAATTTGTCTTCAATGATACGGACATGAATGGGGCGTTCTGCAGAAGTTTAGACCGGGTCAATTTCATGGGTGTCTCGGTAAGTGATCATCATTGTCTTACTGAAATCCATTTTGTTGTTGCATCATGTACTTGAAAGCTATACGTCTCTAATAAACTGTCTTTGTTTTTAGATTAATGGGTCGTATTTATAAAAACTAGCATTTGCTTTACTACCAATTTGTAAGCATTTACTCGTGCTTGTATGAATAAAAACTGAGCAAATGCTTTCACTGGAAAGCATTTGCTACACACTGAAAGTATTTACTTTTTACTTGCTAAACCGTTAGCATTTGCTTCGTTTTGTATGAATAAAAGGAAGTAAGTGCTACCAATTTCAACTGTGCACAAGGCAACCACAAGTATTGAGCATTTACTTCAATTTTTAGATGCTGAACAGTAAAGGAAACTTTTATTCATATAAATCGAAGCCTTTGCTTATTCTAAAATGCTTATAATTCATAGTAAATGGTTTACCTGTTAACTTGAGCATTTGCTAGTTTTTATAAATACGACCCAATGTCCCATCATGATCGCAGAGCCGTTATATTAATCATAAGTTTAAAAAAAAGTCATTTGATAAGGAAGCACAATGCGGGCCCCCTCATGGCAAAGTGGTGTATCTTGAATAGAGAACAATAGAAGATACACCACTTTGCCATGAGTGGGCCGAATGAAAATCAGACCTATATATGTATATAAATCTTTTTTCAGCTGTCGGGTATTCCAATAATTTTGCATAACATTGTTTTTTATGGATTCACACTAAGTCTTTTCGCACGTAATTTCGGCGCGCGTCGCTTTGAGAAAAAGCGGGGTGGAGGGAATTTGGACTAAAATGATTCACTAACAATCTCAAAATCAACTGGGCGAAAGGTGATTTTCTGATTCTGTGATTTTTACTGCATCTTTTTTACGCGCGAAAAAGCTTAGTGTGAATCCACCCTTAATTTCAATTGACTATATGCATCTTTTAATTGTTTGTTTACATATTGGTTTTCTCCGACCAATGCATGTTTCCTGTGGTGCATTTTCTTTATTTGCCAATTTCGGTCAAAGGAGGAAGAATTTGTGTTTACATCAACACAATTGCCTTTAAAAAGTAAAGGTTGATACATTTTTATGTTGATACATTTTTTGCGCAATATCGGATCATGGTGCTTAATTTCACATCACAAAACCAAGTTGACAGGGATTACTTTACAAAACATTTTTTTTTTTTTCGTCGTAAAAACACGACTATTTTTTCTCTAAAAATACGAAACTGTTGATAAAATTTCCTGTTTCAAATGTCAAAGAGCATTGCCACAAATGTCGCTCCTCGTATTTCAAATTGTAAAAAAAAGTCAATTACGCATATAAATGAAATATAAATTAAACAAGAAAGTAAATTGGATGAGGCAAAGTATACGGTATCTCTTGCAAAATGAGACAGCCGACAACAGGTTTGTTTTCACGCATGTGGGCAACAAATGGATAATGTTTCATGACAAAAAGAAAAAAAGGAAAGCTCGTGTCCAGCGAGGCTTAGGCTCCCTTGGTAATAACATTTGATCGATGAATAATGATAGGTGTTTTATTTATGCACCTTTGGCCCCGAGGGGGCGGTGTTGCTGGCATTCTAATTGACGCCATGTCCTTCTCCGTTCTACAGGGTCTGGTTTCGTTCGACTCCAACGGGGACAGGCGAGGCGAATTTCGAATTAGACGAATCATAAGTAAGTGCCGACTTGCTCTAGTTTTGCTCAGTTGTCGGGTTTATTTATCGCTTGAATTCGAAAATAGGCAGAGTGTATAGTCTGAGTATATTACTGTATTTTAATTTAGACCGAACGGCAAATATTTCGGTTTTTAAAAGGGGTTTATTAACTAAAGTGCGTTTTCAAAAGGGCTGATGTTTGCATTGAATTTTTCGAGCGTTGTCTCTTTTGCGCTTCGTCTCTCTCAGTCGTTCGCCATTTTTGATCAATGTATATCAATAAATTGTAAAATTCCGAATGTGACGAAACACCATTCTGACGTGACATGTTGGCTTGGTTGAGAGTATTGAAGAGAGAACGCCACCCTTTGTGTACGTGTTGCCAAGATTATGGGTATATGCACAAAAATGATTAAACTGTTTCCCTGCGCTTTAGCAATGAACGTTTCAGATACCAGCGAATGTTTAGACCCAATTACACTGCTAAATGACGTCACACTTTAGTAGTCTATTACCCGAGGAACTTTATATATTTTGGTTCTTGGGTATACCTATCCTTTAATGCGTACCCTACACGGAAACAAACTTTGTTTCCCTAATCAAGCATATTTTAAGTAAAAAGCAAGAAAATAATAAAATGTTTAGCCGTTTTGTAAAAATAATATGGCATATAAGCTCGCCCCCTCTTCAGTAAGGTAGCACACAATCTATAATCACGTGTTTTTTGACATTCGGCCAAAAGTCTGCGCCTCTAAGCCTACCCTTTTTGGTGTCTTCTGTATAATCGCTGCTTTCCAGTTGCTCAACGACGAAGTTTCGGCAGCGAATCTGTCACATGTCACATGGACATAAACAAAAACTATATGCGATGGTAATTGGTCGCAAATAACTTCGACTGTAAAAGAGAAATCGCATGCGTACTTCGTAAGTATGAACTCGCTTGTTGGCTGCACGACATCTCCCCTGCGCACGAAGGATCCGTCGGAGTCATCAACACCATACATCCTAATGGCCTTATTCCCCCAAATTATATTTACTTTAAATACTTGATATGTTTCATTTTCATTCCCTTGGCCGACCTGTGCTCCCATTATACGACAGTCCTGCTCTGTCGCCAAATGTTGATTTTGGTCTCGCTTAATTTGAACCGGGATCGAGTTTCCGCGCGCCGTTTCCGCCATTTTCCAAGGCACCTATTCACTATTTTCCAGACCCATTTCCGGCACAGCCCCAGTTCTGCAATGAAGACCACATAGTGCACAGCCACAAAGCAGACATGGCATGGCTGACATTTTTATTGACTGCAGTCATTGACACCTTTTGACGGGGGATCGAAGGGGACACGAACCCCCGCCCCTTCCCCATTTTCAACAGTGGAGGGGCAGTATGTCTAAATGCCAACCACTTTTCGGTGTTAAATGATAAACCAGACTGTTGGCTACTTACGAGTTTTATCAGTTGGTCCCCCATCGGGCATCAAATAGTCAGTTCTAGTTTTCGGTCTGATTTTTCTGAATTAGAACAAACATACTTACTATTTTTATAAAATGTAAATTAGTAATTTGTGTTAAATCAATGGACTCCTAACCCAAAATTATTATTGACTCTAAAGTGGCTGTTATTTTGTTCAAGCGCGCAAATACAGAACAAAAGTCAAACAGAACAAAACGAATTGCTGAAAATCAGTCGTATTGGTGTTGTACAATTTTGCCCCAAAACGTGTTTAGGCTCAATTATTTTGTTACTTAAAGTTGGGTAATCAACGCCCAACACCATCCAACAAATAGCTATCGCCCGACTTTGTTGGAGCTTGTTGTAGAAACGGGCCAATAGCAGATTAGAACGGCTGTCACGTGAAGACAGCAACCAACTGCAGTCGAGATATGCTGGGACATGTTGGTTTGCGCGGCGAGCACATCCATATACCGCCCTTATATACTCTTTATTTGTCTTACAGACGGAACTGACTTGGATATCGGGCACTACAACCGCGGCACGGACACCATAATCTGGTATTACACTGTAGAGGAAATCTTTGGTAAGTTGATTAACATTCAAACGTTTCCAACCTTTCTTAATTGTATGTTTTCGCATGTTTTAACAAGTGCCGTAAATACCAATCTTTTCGCCGTAGACCAGCTTCCGAAATCGAAACTTGGACTACAAATTTTCAGGTCTACTTTTAACCAAACATATGACAATAATCTACACAATAGCCTAAGTATATAAAACAAATATTGACTGCTTTTTGTTCGAGTCATGGTTAAGATTATAGGCCCTCGGTGATCTCGAAGCCATGACTATGCCCCTCGGCTTCCGCCGAGGGGCATATAGTCATGGCTTGGAGATCACCTTGGGCCTATAATCTTAACCATGCTCCTCATTGCAGTCAATGCAGTCATTGTTTGTGGTGATTGGGTGCCATACGTGATGCTTTATCGCCAAGCAAACTTGAATCCGTGTTTCAGTGTATCATTGTACTATAGGCTACCCCTTCCGATTTTGTGTGCACTCTGAGTAATGCACCCTGGGATTTCAGGTGCACTTAGGCTACGCGGAATGTTTGAACACACTATGTATGCAGTGTGCAGAGCTTGAAAAAGAAAGAAAAGTACAGGCCTAATAAAAGGCTTCACTTAACTTCGACCCTTAAAGGTAGAGGCTCCTCAATGCGCGCGTGAGACCAAATTCGTGCCACGAAATACGCAGCTCCATAGCAAAGGCTGAAGTTATCTAAGGAGATAACTTCAGCTAAAGAACTGAAACCAATACTGCCACAACATACCTTTCTGAAAGCCCTGTGTGCAAATTTCCAATATACCGTATGTAACAAGGACACAAATAAAAATCAAACAAAGTATGTGTCCTATGTTACATATGTTAAATAGGAAATTTGTACACGGGTTTTTTAGAAAGGTATGTTGTTGCACTATTTGTTGCTGAAGTTATCTTCTTACATCTGTCTTAAGATATTTCTTTTGTTTTGAGAGAAGATAACTGGCATTGCACAGAGATATGATCCTGGTGAAAAAGTCTCTTCAGTATTGAAAACAGACTTATATACGATAACTAGCAACCACCAAGCACCACTCCCTACATTGGAACGCCCACAGTGTTCTGCTGCAACAGAACTCTTCTCGCTTTGCTGCTTTTCCCGGGCACTACTTGCCGCATTATCGAACGACTTCCAAACCAATCGGTACACCTTTGGCAACGTTTGCCTCTTACCCAAAAGATCTATCTCACCACCATGATGTATAGGTCTTTACGTTTGCAACCACAATATGATATTTTATTACCGGATTCCCAACTCCTCTTGTTATACTCTCCATTTTGGCGACTGGGGCCCTTTGTGCCGTCAACTATACGGGGCTAGCTTAAAATTCACATTATTTACATGTACACATTCAACTCGGAGTGATGCGATAGGGTACAGTTTTTAATTAGGGGATTCTCATATAGCTCATATATCTGGGAAACCACACGTGGTAATGTAGGGACTGTGAAAACCAGATACATGTACATGCACCCTAGATACGAACCCGTGACGCCAGAAGTGGAAGGCGGGGGAAGAGCCACTATGATAACCCCACTGCCTTCCAACTCCTATACAGGATAAAATATCGTTTTGGAATTTCAAAATTAGTCACACTTGCAGTAATCGATAAGTTCGCACTGCAAGCAAGGCTTGCCCGTTACCATAACTACTTTTTCGCGCTAGGGATCCAACATATCGACCTATTTTCTTTGCTGTGCCTTTCCCAACAACTCAGTATTAGTATAGGTTCCCGTGTTATGGGCCTGTGGCCTCTTGTGGCTTTTATTTATTCCGCACTATCATCTGCTGTCAACTCTTAACCACTCCCCCCTCACACATTTGGACATGGACGGTGTTAAAGCCCGTCGGCCTTACCGCGGGATCTCCCTGCACGAGGAACTCTGTTTTATCCTGATGTTGTTCACATTCGTGTCAAGATTGTGACCTCCCTCTAGGACGGAATAATCCGGGTAAAATGTCTGAATCGCATTATCTCAGAGGTCCTCACATGAAGATTGTTTCCTCTATGTGCGGTGGTGCATTAGTCTGACGATGTCGGCATGATCTTTAAAAAAGTGAATTAATCTACTTAATACACCTACTGAAAACCGGGTATAATAGCCTGCTAACTATAGTGCAGGCCAATTAAGCACTACCCGTATCTTCTTAAGATCGGTTATTGGCCGTGACAGGCCGTCCTCGACATTTTTCATTGCATCAGACTATGTACCCGTCTCTTTTTGATCTCTTTGTTCGATTCTGACATTTTTTTAACCAGTTGACGCTGGGATTATTTTTGGCAAAAAATACAAATATTTTATTTTTAAAAAGGCAAATATGACTGGCAAAAAGTTAAGACTAGGTCAAGCACCACAAAAACTGACTCTTGAGAGTCATTTCTGCGTTACGTTGTATGAATCTTCTCACCAAAAGATCATACATTGCAACACTCCGAGTCAACCGCCCCTGTGACTATACATTGCCAGAACGTGTTTCCTCCGGCGTCAAGTGGTTAAATGTTCTATCTTTTTCACTGAAAAAAAGAAAAAGATTCCCCTCTGAAACATGCGTGTTATTTGTTGCTCGACCATGAATATAACCTTTCGTTGCTACGGCCGTGCACGGGTGCTCTCTGTGTCTTCATGAAGCGTACTTGGCCGTGCACGGGTGCTCGCTATGTCTTCATTATGAAGCGCACTTGACCGTGTCTAGAAAATTCCCCTCACGTATATACGGCATGTACGAAATGGTGTCACGTCGAACGATCCTTCGTCTACTATATCAGGATGTGATGTCTCTAATTGATTGGCCGAGTCCGGATTTCTCATCCTACCTTACATTCAGTTCCCTTATGTCATCGATTGGCTATCATCCATGCTGCTCTCTAGCACCTTTGCCCTCATCTTCTGTAAGCCTGCGGACAAGACCTCGGCCTTGTTCGTCAGTTGTTGGTGTATTGCACATAAATACATGGGGACTCAAAGGGAGAATCTGGAAACGCTGTATTTTTCTGACCATTGGTTGTAAACAGCTGTTGTTTGCTAGGTCAGAAGTAGGATGATTGGTAGATTCTATAACGGGGTACACAAATGAATGGGGCTTGGCTAGAGGCCCAGATATCCTAGGGTCGGCGTGACTGGTGAGTAAACTCAACATAAAAGGTGACTATGCAAGCTCCTCCAACAGGGGGTTTGATTGCTGAATATCGTTTGAGAAAAATTGGCCCGAAGATATTTCAGTAATTTATAAATTACAAAAATGTGCCTTCTGAAAGCACCCTAATCTTCCGAAAGCACCCCATCGTATTTTGGCGGACTAGCTTGTACGCCTCAAAAATGTTGCAGGCTGCTCTTTAACAGACCTATCTATCCCGGACTTGGTACAACTAGCTTCGCTGCAAACAACTAGCTTCGCTGCTTCTAGTGCTCTTCCTGCTCCACTTGCCCAAAACCTCCATTGGCATTGGTACTGTCATCAACGCTTCCGCGTTCCTTTTCACTGTATAGATGATTCTATATCTATTCTGCATGCTTTCCTTGTTAGCTGCTCTACACATCTCCCTTGTATGTGTAATATTTAAACGCCCATGTCATTTTCAGATGAAGCAGTAGATGCAACAATACTTAAGAAAACCTTTAAAAAAAACGACATGCATGGTTTTTGTGTTGAATAAATGGTAAGTCCTTCAGTTACTAATTTCTCCTTCAAAGATACCATTTTACACGGGGGGGAAATATGTGGTGTTTTATCATTGCTATTTTTTTTTTTTAAATTCATTTTATTTCCACACTTTTTACAAAATAATTAACTAATCAAAACATTACATTCGCTCATTATATAAAAGAAAAGTGAAAGTGCAGAGGAACCCAAAGAAGCCTCGCTTGTTAATTATGGGTCCCTAATGGGGAACCAAAGTTAATACGTCATAACTATACATCGCTCTAAATACATACTATTGTGAAAGTGGCTCACAGTGGCTTCACACCAAACTTGTAGAAGTGTTTACCTTACATTTTAAATGCATGTCGGGTTTTTCTTGTCAAATCATGAAGTAAGATTTTATAGTATACCTCCGCTCATCTATATGGATTTTCAAACTTTCTTAATTTCACCGCACGGAAGTCGAAACAATACAGCGCACCGGCTGCGTTATCTAACATGTTATACGTTGCCCTAATCCTCCCTATCTTCTGCTATTGCATCAAGACAGAAACATCGGGCATGGGCCTTACAGGCCCGTGCAATAATCCGCTCTCGTGTTTGTGTCTGTGCCTGTTCCTCATGTAAATCTTCTTAACCAAGTGAATTCCCAAAAGGCATTATCGGATCAGAAGAGACGGAATCGTTTAATTGGGAATTTCATCCCGATGTCAACAATAAGCCTTTCTTATGAATTCTACAAATGGAATGTTTGGATAACGTTGACTTCCAGGGTCGTTTGTTTTGTTTAATTTTCCACTTCAAAGATTTGATTTGACGAACAATGCAATAGGCGTCTTGCATGACTGTGTTCAAATCGAAGCCGAACGCGTTGAAGTCATATTTTACCATCGATAGCCTGCAAGCGAGAGACGTAACAATCCTCTCCGTGCGAAGCATGATGGGGTTAAATGGAGTACTCGCCGAACCGCCGCTCACGTTGTTTGTGTTACGTACGTCAAATTCACTGTGTAAACCACGCTCTTCAACTCATTGGGGTGCAGTTAGCCCTTGGTACTAGAGCCACCTCCGAAGAGTCTCTGCTGGGGTATTTCACGGACAAACCAACACTATACCGCATAAGCCATTTCATTAAAGTACTCCAAACAATCCCATGAACCCCTGGCCCTATGCGCGACGTAGTTTGGTTTATATTGTTGACATTTCATTTGGTCCATTGCCTATAGTAAAAGCTAACGTCAGTATACTGACGCGAGGGAATCCTTTTTATTTTAGCCAGTATATATGGCGGCTCCGTGAAAGAAGCAGA
This sequence comes from Henricia sp. BOLD:AAB3569, assembly GCA_037783545.1. Taxonomy (NCBI): domain Eukaryota; kingdom Metazoa; phylum Echinodermata; class Asteroidea; order Spinulosida; family Echinasteridae; genus Henricia; species Henricia sp. BOLD:AAB3569. The sequence continues at coordinate 478,780 of JBBELK010000004.1, forward strand.
TTGCACTTATAGCTCACATAAGTGAGTACACCCGTTATAATTTGACAAAGAATTCATTGTCGTGCACTTTCCAAGCAATTGTATTAGAAGCACTTACCTCAAGCATATGATTGAGTAGACAATATATTAATTGTGTGCAGGTACAAAACTACTAAATGTATTCTTTGATTACAAAATCGCATATAAATGAGGTTTTTCACAAAGGTGTCAATAAAAAAGAGTACACCCAAGCGACTCTTATACGCCAGCCAACCGTAGAAATACAGTTGTCATATACTCACATTCCTTCCACACGACTAGACCTATAAGTACTAGAACAAATGCCGAAACTATCAACGGAGGAAAACCTTGCCTCAGAAATAACGTATACAAATAGTCACTGGGTGATCAACATGGCACCTCATGGCAAAGAACTATCTAAAGATGTCAAAGACATGGGATACAAGAAGATTATTTCTCAGTCCTTTGAAGGGTGGATTCACACTGGGTTTTATCGCGCATAATTTTTACGCGCGTCGGTTTGGAAAAAAAGCATTGTAGAGAATTGAGTGAACGACGCACTCAAAATCACTAATTTCAAATTATCGCCGGCTTTTTGTTTTTTTTGTTTTTTTCGTTTTGAGATATTTATTGTCAACGTCGCACCATGCACGGCAAGCTCAATTTCACACAAGATCTCGATGGAGTTTTATATTCATGGGTAGGCCTTCAGGGATCTGCTCCGCTTCCCAATCGAAAGTCCTCATCTTTGTTGAAGAGGACACTTTGTGGGATTTTCCAGACCTGAATGACGAGAATCCCGGCTTCAAAACTCTTTCTCTGCGGACGACCAAACCTATACCCGCACGTGCCGCCCAATCACAGATTTGGTCCCTGAAGACATGTAGGATTCGCGAGCTATATTTTTGACTTACTGATAAAGAACGTGCCTCACGGGTGTCGTATATAAACACCTCAACAAAAGTAAGTTCCCCCCTAAATAATTGCTTATATCTCCCAAAGTAAATTTCGGAATTACACGAAACTTGGTGTGAATGATTAGTGTAATGTATGGAACGTGCATTCTAAGTGGTGGGTCCATACCTAATGTTATGCATGAATGAGCAGCATTGAAAGGTGAAATGGACACTTTTCAAAAATTGCACAATGCGGTCAACAATTCTTTTCACACATGTCAGTGTTGGTCCTCAGTTCTCAATATCTTGTGTAACCACCGTGATGTTGTATCACCTGACGACATCGATCACGCATTGTGTTCATGAGACGGGTGATCCTTCGCTGTGGAAGGACAATCCACTCCTCCTGCAGCATCTGGGGCAAGTCCTGGAGTGTTGTTTGATCATCAATTCTCCGATCAAGTGCCCGTTTCAGTTGACTCCCACAAATGCTCTATGGGATTGAGATCTGGGGAGTTTGCCGGCCATATCATCTGGTCAAGTCCTTGATTCTCTAAAAGCTCATTGATGGGGACAAGGGCTGTTTTCTGCCTGGCGCTTATTCCTGCCCATGCCATGACACTTCCTCCTCCAAATGCTGTCACAGGCTGGACAGAGCATTCCGCATGCCTTTCACCATGCCGAAGCCATACCCGTTTTCTTCCATCAATATGGCGAAGACAGACGCGTACCTCATCGGTAAAAAGCACATTCGCCCACTGTTCCCGTGTCCAACGGGAGTGATTTCTTGCCCATTGAAGACGTGATCTTTTGTGGCGAAACAAGAGTTAAGCTTTCTTAACCAGGCGACGAGCGTGCAGTCTTGCAGCATGGAGGCGTCTCCTCACTGTCTGATCACTAATCCTCCTCCCAGCCCCAGCAACTCCTTGTAACTGGTCTCGGATCTCACGTGCTGTACATTATCTTCTTCTGAGTGCGACATTGACCATGAAGCGATCATCTGCAGGGTATAGTAACTTTTGGTCGACCAGTTCTTGGCAAGTCGGCGACAGCTCCAGTAAAGTCGAATTTTGAATGCAATTTTCTTATTGCATTTGGACTTACTCCCATCATACGGGCTACTTGTTTTACAGGCGTAAGGGCCTCTAGCAGGCCTATGGCAATAGCCCTGTCTTGAATGGACATGCGTGGCATTTTCTTACAACACTGCAGATGAAATGAAGTTAAACTGCTTAGTGCAGTCACGGTGCATGAACACCACAGATACTGAGGACCAAAACTACGTACTTGTCATGTGCAAAAAGAATTGGGGAATTGTTGACCGCATTTTGCAATTTTTGAAAAGTGTCCATTTCACCTTTAAAATGCTGCTCATTCATGCATAACATTATGTATGGACCCACCACTTGGAATGCACATTACACTAATCATTCACACCAAGTTTCGTGTAATTCCGAAATTTACTTTGGGAGATATAAGCAATTATTTAGGGGGGAACTTACTTTTGTTGAGGTGTTTAGTCCGAGTGATTTTGTGAATCATGTATACTTCTGGTCACCTCGTTCTTGAGGGTACTGGTCAAGCCTTCGTATTGCGGCGGGCACCTTTTCGAACCCCCCCCCCCCCCCCCACCCCCCCCCCCCCCCCCCCCCCCCCCCCCCCCCCCCCCCCCCCCACCCCCCCCCCCCCCCGGCTGCGGTACCTTGTGTCCTTGAGCAAGGCATTCAACCACACTTGCTCCATCCCTTCGGAAGTAAAGCCGTTGGTCCAGTGTGTTAGGTAACGGTAACGCACGTTTAAATATCCCAGAGCATTCTTTCATCAAGAGCAAGGGGATTCCCCGGTGTTTCTGGCCATCTCTAAATATAATTCTTCATGGGTTTCCTCACGCTTGAGAGACGGTGCAATGGGGCACTTTAGAGGAATCCTTGGCATGAATACCAGAAAGTAACAACAATAATAATAATTAATACACTTATTTACAGATAGATTACATGATTGGATACTTACTTCAAACGGTGTTGTGCCCATGTGTGATTGGGGATCAGCGGCGTAGCTGCGGGGGGTGGGTGGGGGGGGGGGGGGGTGGGGGGGGGGGGGGGGGGGGTGGTGGGGGGGTGGGGGGGGGGGGTGGGGGGGGGGGGGGTTGGGGGGGGGGGTGGTAAAACATATCGCGTGATATGCATTATAAACAAAAATAGCATTTGGCAATGTCGATGACGTCTGTTTATTGTCAAATTACATTTTAAGCACTATCAATGAATCATTACTCCTTCGGACATATATAGAGGATTACTGATTTGTTATTCATGTTTACGACATTATAGTCACCATAAATGTCTCATGTTCTGCAGTGAGATTAGATTAACGTAGCGGGCACAAAAGCAATGTGTTCCATTACCTCCTATCATTCCTATGTTTTCCAATCATTGTATATCAGCTAATTCCTTAACGTGAATGACTGGCAAGCCAAATACCCAGACAGACCCCGAGGCATAAGATAGAGGAGATTACGCACTGTTAAAGAAGCGTGCTCAGTTTTTTTCCAGAAAATGGATTTCGTTTTAACCTAAGAATCTTACAAAATACCACCGCAAAATACTGTCCATGGGAAGAAAACAGGAAATTTGCAATCTCCAATTTGGATGTGGAAGCAAAAAAGGCTGGTGTAATGCACTGCTTTATGGAACCAGATTAAAGAGTTTACAAAGCATTGGTGGTTTTTGTCGATATCCTTGAAAATATACGGTAACGAGAAAAATATGACAAATGATATAACGGTATCAAAATCTCAGCACCCATGGGAAAAATGGGGGCTCAAAAATGATGTGATCTGGACACGCTATAGAACACAAGTTGACATAGTGTTTTGTACTAAGTAAAGTGTTTTGTGCTAAACAGCTTCATGAAATATTCCCCAGTACTAATACGTAAACAAGTTGCACATGGGAGAGAAGTTAGCAGCGAACGAGACAAACAGTTGACATCGAAATATACACATAACTTCATTAATATGCAAGACTGCATCAAGCTTCTGTGTGCTAAAAATTCCCAATCTGGGTGTTTTTTGTTTGTTTTCAATCAAAAAGTGGGGGGAGGAAATTTTCTTTTGTTACTCAGTATACACGTCGACGTGAGTGAAACCAGCCATACATTTTGTCCGCCTTACGCCAAAAAGCTAATATCAGTATCGAAACAGATTAGCGTCACGCATTGTTTGATGTGACCAGGTGGTTTGCAGAGCTCCATTAAAGTGTGTGTGAAACAGACGATTATGTTGAGCTATCTGTATACAGTTTTCCATCCTGGGCGGTCACGCTTGAGTGTGTGACGAAAGCTAATGATCAAATATTTTGGCATGTTTTGCAGACTAAACTATCATTTGCGCTTGTGTAACTTAATTGCATGGCTAATTGTCTTTTGCTTGATGGGTAATATTTACCCATCAGAACACTCTTACATCAGAAATTTAAAGAGCAGGCTTGGGCAGTCAAGCCATCATTCGCTCATTTCGTGAAGTTCACTACTAGCGGCAAGATACTTAGCAATGATTTAATTCCAAGAGTCATAAGCCTATATGGTATCCCGTAAATACATTGCGGTTGTGCAGTGTGTGTTGAAATTACGCTGTGTTACACAAAAATACGGGGAAATATACACAACTTGCTGAAATATGGCACTATATGTGTGGGTTTTGCGCCCAATTGTATGTTTGCGCCCAATTATCCTTTTGCGTGTAACATTTGCATAATGTCTGGTGCCTCGAATTCTTTACTTTCAAATGGAGGTGCAGTTTAGAAAGTCACACACTATGCTACTGTTGCTTCGTGGCGCACGCCATTGCGTAGCAATCAACAGTCTGGTTGCTTTATGCCATTCTGTCCTACGGTGAACACGGTATTGATTCCGAACTTCACACCTGCCGCGTTCACCTCATAGCAACAACAATTTAGTCTGGTTAAGTGGATACTAAGTGTGCACGTCAAAAGAAGTACATCAGTACACCAGACGCTGTTCATGCGAAACATGCACAATGATAATTCCAATTTTATTGCACATAGACTCTTTATACACTTGAAATTAGGCTATGTTACTCAAAGTTATACAGAAAAAATACCATCACACAACTTGTTGAAATATGCCACTATAGACCATATCGAATAGCCGCCATTTCGTGGGGCACCTTTTGTTACCTGAACCGTTTAACAATGGAAGCACAATATGTGCAACCATGCATGTCCTTAAGGAACAAAGAAACTGCCCCACGAAATGGCGGCTATTCGATACGGTCTATAGGCGTTTCCTTTCTGCACGAATGCCAACAAGAATTAACAAGGGGTACTTGCAAACAAGTATTTTCTATTTTGTATTCATCGAATCGGTAGAACTTAAGTGCTTACTCGATTTATTGGCGTTTGGGGCTTACAAAAGCTGTAAGGTATTGCTAATTCAACGAATATCATTACTATACTTTACAGGTATTCTCTGAGTGGTGCGCGGAAGCCCGGTTCGCCATAAACATACACGGTATATAGCGGCAAAGGCTAAATCTTGAAATACCTTGCATTCCGGCTGAGTGTATTAAACTAACTTGACTTGCATATTTGGTGGATATTTATCTCTATACCCGTCATGCATATGCCCAGGGAGGGATCGGATTTTCTATCGAGCGGCGGCTTTGGTATACTTGTCGTCTCCTCTTTTCGAGAAACCGAAAGATCCTTTTTATGAAACAAGACGAGCTTCATCATTGATTTTCGTAGTTTCATTATAAGAAGGTTATTTATTTATAACCTATTTATATGCACGTTGAGTAAGACGAAAGTTTCTTCAAGAAAATCAGTACCATTCGGTAAATTGATCCGGAAGCTTGGATGACTCTTTTTCTTATCTTTTCCATCAAGGATTTACCCTTAAGCGTTTCTGCTCGCAAGTGATGTATCTGTGCACGGGCTAATGTTGCATTATTAAAATAAAGTTTACCAAAATAATAGCTTTGAAAGAATTATCGGTGAAATTAATCCACTCGGTGCAATTTATAGAAGTTTGACAATTCGCATGGCCAGGAAGTCTTACTTCCATAACTTCCCACGGGAGGAATTATTTCACCCGGTACTTAATTCACAAGCTTCGGCAATTTAATTTATTGAGGGATTTCAAATTCTATACTCCTCAAAAAAAGTTCGGAAAGTCAAGTTTGACTGACGATTTCTCTCTTGTTGCAAAATAATTATCCTTGAATTTTATATCATTAGAAAGCCCTGTTATTCCTCTTTACGATAATGTGTCATTTGTTATGATTAAGCAATTGGAGGATGTGCAGCACAGCTGAATACGGGGGCGGGTGTAAAGTGAAATGTCACAAAATGCATTGCTATTGTCAAAAAGTGCATTGACACATTCCCATCCTCCAAGCAAAAGGGGAATGCACTGTATGACAATAGCAGTGAATTTTGTGACATTTCACTTTCCACCTACCCCTGTATTCTGCTATACTGCACATCCCCCAATTGATTAATCATAACAAATGACACATCACTGTAAAGAGGAATAACAGGGCTTTCCAATGATACCAAATTCAAGGGAAATGATTTAGTAACAAGAGAGAAATCGTCAGTCAAACTTGACTTTCCGAACTTTTTTGAGGAGTTTATATATAATGAGGGTCTCAGTACTTTCTTTTGTGATAAAATTTGCAAATAAAAAGACGCGTGACGTCATACAAAACGAGGCTTTTTGGTGCTTATTTAAATTTGTCAATTGTACTGAAATTTATTTTCGGTCAAGTCGGCCCGATTGGCCGACGTCATGAAAATTTAACATTAAAGGACGTCTGAAATAGGATGTTTATTACATAGTAGAGGGTGTGCCTTACACATTTCAATTAACTTCGGAGAATTTAATGGTCGCGTTTTCTATTTTTATGCCAATGAATTTCCATATTCATGAGCAATGCTGTGGTGTCATCTTAGGACAACAGAGGAATTCTCCATAGACTTGTGTACAAAAGCTTGTGTCATTTTTAGTGCATGCTTCTTGATATCTTGAACTGTTTGTTTAGTATGTCATTTGCAACAATCTTATAACAAGTTTGTTTGAGCCAAAAATGGATCAATGGGGTACTATTACTGTTTGAAATGTAACGTTTTTTCTCTGTGTTTATACTGTGGGTTCTCTCCATGACTAGCCATAAACAGCGCCCTTAGCTGTCCAGAATTTTGAAGTAGAGAAAATGTCACTTCTTTCTGAAATAAAAACCAATTTGAATTTGCCTCTTTATTTGCAGCAGTTTGATCTTTGGATTTGTGTTAATAATTGGGTTTTCCATGATTCTGCGCTGTTCATACCGGTAGTTCCACGCTTGACAGGCCGTCAGTCGAATGGGAATAATGGATTCGATCCACGTCGTTAAACAGTATGAGAAATGAGTTTTTGGTGCATGTAGGCCTAAAGCGAGCACTACTTTTTTTCTCGAATATGAGAAAGATGCAGATGGTTTTGCAGTATGCGCAGCGCAAAGGAAGGATTATTTCTGGCCAAATTGCCACTTCCATTGGACGACGTACATTGCTGATATAGACGGTATAGACCGTATCGGATAACTGCCATCTTGTCGGGCAGTTTCTTTGTTCCTTAATTGAGAACATGCATGGGTTGTACATTTTGTGCTTACATTGTTGAAATTTGTCATGCAAGATGGCAGCTATTTGATACGGCCCAGACTAATTTTCGCGGCCGCCCAGACGTCTCGGGTTTGACGTCACGGGTGCATAATTCTTCAGATGTACAGTCGAAGTCAGAAGTTTAAATGCAACTGTATGCAACCATGCATGTGCTTAAACTTGCGTTGTCACCATTTTTGTAACAGTCTTTGTGGAATTCCTCACGTGCATGCGTACTTAAAAACATAGCTTGCACACCTTGCAATGGTTCGGGTAGTCCTGTTTACCATTTTGGGTGATGATGGCAGTGGTGTACATGTATTTATACTTCTGACTTCAACAGACTGTAAATCACCACAATATTTTTACCATACTGGGATTGCTGTGGGGTAACAAGGTTATCGAAATCAATCGTTTTAAGTACTCCCATGACAAAATACGAGCAATTGTGTGCTGTATACTATACTGATAACTAGAGACAAATGATTTTGTAAGATATTACGTTTTTGCACGTCACTGCGTCTTTTGTGTGTGCACTTTAACTGCATTGTCAAAATTTGAATGTGAGATATTTGATGTAAAATCCAGGCAAACGGCGCATGTCTGTCCCACTTTTCCGGGGACAAAAGCACTATTATATGTGCTTTTGCTTTCTTGAAAACGGCTCTTTGTCACCCGATATTATAGGTTCCTCATGTTTCCAAGCAAAGTAATCAAAAGTCCAACAGACACATTTTAAGTCCTCACAGTCGCAATCCCTGCAAAAAGTGAATTAGTAGATCGCAAAAATAGAACAGTGGTCTTTTGTGAGGGTGGAGTGTCGCTTTGGGAAAATCAATCGCCAGCATTTTCCATCGCCAGAATAAAAATAAAGAACTAAGAGCAGCCAATGAATGCATCGCGAACATCAGGAACTTGGGCGAACTAGCGAGTGCCTTCTTTCATTTTGGTGGTCGATCAGAGAGAGCATGACCGTGGTTAATTAAAGACGTGCAATTTTGCTCATTGCTCAAACTGGAGAATGTTGTCATGTATTCGCTTTGTTCCGTTTTGTGAAATAACGGCGATGTCATGGGCAATCGCAATGAAATATGGGCAGTGTTGTATGTTTTAGCGACCATAGGATAACCAGAAATGTGTTTGTCACGCGTCAGTTCAACTGAAACGAACAATTATTGTGGTAGAAGACGACCAAAGCTACACTGTAAACAATTGCCCGTGAATTTTACGGTCGCTGCACACCTTACTACGGTAACCGTAATTTTAACGATTATCCCGTAATTTTTTTTAACGGTTGTCCCGTAAAATTCTACGTTATTCCCATATTTATTGGTTGTACGTCTTCATTGGCGCAAAACCATGATATCTTGGTGTATAATCCCCAGTCCTCGGGTTATTCACATCGCCTTTAAGTTCTTGGGCGGTCAGGTTGGCATAACTAGTGCATGGTTCTTTCCCCGACTTTCACATTGGTGGGATTCCTGGGCGTGCATGTGGATTGGGGTTGCAGTCCCTATAGTTGATGGGCCTTAGTTACCAAATATGTTATACAAATTGATTTCTTGTTTTGGCAGCATCCAGTGGCGGTAAACCGCCCGAAGACAGCGACATCACAGTGACGGAATACCACAAGGACGCAGTATCTTATGAGCTGTTTGTCAGCATGACAGCGTTTTCTTCGGTTGGTATTGCTATGGCAATTGGCTTCCTGGCTTTCAACATCTTCTACCGAAACGAGAGGTTAGTATTAGTAGGGTCATCTTCTAGAAACTGTAATTATGTTTTCGCCACCTTTTTTTCACGGGGACCCTAGCACAAGAAACAAAATATACTCAAAGGTAAACAAATGCAAACCGCACTTTGATTCGATACACACCCAGGGCATGTTCACAACAAAAACATTTCTCCCGGATGCGGACGAAACGAGATATTTTGAAGGAATACTTACTGTTTGTATGTTCCTATTGGCCTTGATTTCGTATATTGCATTTCTAATATTTTGAGATCGCTCAGTTTCTGGCAAGATGTACTTTTAACTCATATCGTTGCTCTATTGTTACCATTAAATGCTCCAGAAGATGATCCTCTACCAATACATTGTTTTGTATGTTGTAGAGCCGATTTCAACATCCATTAGCAAAGTAGATTTTCCAAGCTAATATTTTCGCTTCAATCTGATGTTTGGCTACTTCGCCGGAGGCATCGTATAACACCAAACTTGTTGAACACCGCAAGGAAATCATGCTGTCTCCTCGCGTTCGGCGTCGCACTATGTCCGTATCGCCTTTGTCTAAATTCTAAATTTATCTAAAGTGGAATGAAAAACAAGCCTATTATTGTCTCTTTTTACCAGACAACCTCTGTTTTTTTCTTTTCTTTGCGATAAAAACAACATACTACCTAAGTTGAAGCCAGTGGGCAGAAACAGGTTTCCTTTCATCTTTTTCTGGGGACTTAAATGTCAAGTCGCATTTCTGAAAATTTACTTAATCTCATCACGCAGCAACAATTCAACAATGCGCTCTCCCCAAAGTCCTATACCGGCTTATAGGCTTGCCGGATCAATAATGGAGAGATGGTTCGATTCTGTACATATAGATATGTAATTAATCTAAAAAGTGAAATATGACACTGAATAAAACCCTTTCCAATTTCTTATCAACCCTATTCGAGATAAGCGGGGATTTATGATGAAGACACAAGGGGCTTCGTAAAACCATCATCTCTCCGGCAGAACTGAGCACAAAACGACGCATGAAAAAAACCGTAGACAACATTATTTTATTCACTAAGTTATATTCTTTACGTGTACTTAAAGTTCCAATACAGCACTTGTTGTTACCCAAAATTTTACTTCACAAATTGACAAGAAAACCCTGACTAAAAGTGTTGATAGCAATGGTAAGAAACACCACATGATTCCCCCCCCTCCCCCCCCCCCCCCCCCCCCCCCGTGTAAAATGGTACCTTTGTGAGAGAAATCGCCAGCTGAATGTGCTTTTTTTAAAGGTTGTCTGCAGACGAACAACTTTTTTTACCATTCATTCAACACAAAAACATCAATGGATTTTTCAGGATTTCTGAAGTATTACTAGCTGCATATATTGTTGTTTATTTCTGTAATGCCGTTGTCCCCGTGTTTAAAAGTTTTCCTATCATGTAATCTGTTTTTAAATCTACGAATTAGTTATTTTGAAAAATGACAAATTTGCGTGCGAAAAAAAGACAATTGGAGCTGTCGTGGTCCGCGCGAAAAGACTGATCGTCATTCACTGTTAAAAAGAAAAAATCGTAATTTTGCGGACAATGTTTACAGAATTCGTAAACGGACTATTGATGCAGTATTTGTATAATAGCACAAACATATTATCAGACAAACGATTTGTTCTTTCAAAATTACGAGAAAAAAAATTGTACACAATTAATCCTGTAAACTTACATACCGCAGTGCGGTGCGAATCTTGACGCTATTGATATCTTCCAGATTATGCGCGTCAGTTCTGTAGGAATAATCCAGTTTGCTTTTCTCTCGCGAATAGAAAGCCTAAAGGCCAAATTATGCGTCTTGAATGTTAAAACTGTTGAGGATGTTTGGATAACATTTAGCCTGCCGGAAATAGAGTGAGTTTTCCAATGGCGAACGTAAAATAAAATTCAAATAGTCGTACTACTTGTTTTGCTGTCTGAGGGGAGAGGGGAGGGGAATCGTGACATAAGCGGACATGTTTCATCGCTTCACGAAAGAAAACCGATATCGGATTAAGACTGCAACTGCACAATCTAAAAATGCCTCGAAACTCTCTCTTAATCGCTCCAGTATTGAGAGGCAAGTTTATCTGCCTTTCATTAGATCTAGGAGAGAGGGAAAAATCAATGTTTGCCAGACCAAACAGCCGTCCCTTAATCGAACGCCAAAAATGACCCAATTTGACCTCAAAAGCACACGTCCAATGGGCCCGCGCGATCAATTCCAAAGTGCACGTCGGAAAAGTCTCTTCCCGGGACTCGAGTGGCTTGTCGACCGGAGGCGTCGCCGCAATTTGCTGCGCTTTCCACCGAACCGATACTTGTCATCGTGGTCATAGCGAAACACAGCTGTACACCGCTGGCTATACAGCTGAAGATGTTTCTTGGTCGTTACTCCCGAGTACCCCCTCCCCTTTATTTCTATCGACCACGGCTCAGCAGTTCTCAAAAAGGAATCATTTATAAGACGCACGGTGATTCTCAATACTATTCTGACGTTTAACTAAATCCAAAAATCGACAGATACTGCCACATGTAAGTGGGTTAGCAGTCAAAATCTTATGTGATGTGTTTACAGTTGACTGATGTTGTGCTATTCTTGCTAAAAACACAAGTTGGCATACAATTTTAAGCAAACAAATGTTTGATTTTAGCAATTTATTTTGCTAAACAGCTTTATGAAATTGGGCCCAGGTGTGTTGGAATATAATGAGGTACAAAAAAGTATCCGCTTAAACACATATTACATGATTGGAAAACTGCATAACAATGGACAACAGCATCACATAACTAAAGAATAATGTTGATAAACTGCTTTGTAGAAATTTCAGCCATATAAATGCAGTAATACTTTAGAAAACTTGAACAATCCATGCATGGTTTTTGTGTTGAATGAATGGTAAAATAAATTGGCTGTGGACTATATTAATATTTTTAAAAAGCACCTTCAGTTGGCAATGTCTCCCACAGAGGTATTTTGCACGGAGAAAATTATGTGGTGTTTGTTACCATTGCTATCAACACTTTTAGTCGGGTTTTTCTTGTCAACTCTTGAAGTAAAAGTTTGGGTAACTGTGAATGATGTATCGGGCCTTTAAAGGCCCTGCGAATAAAACCATTCTAAATCAAAAGAAAGACATCAACAAACTCATCCGAAGAAATTTAAGCTTTGTCAAATGTACCACGTTTAGAAATCCATGAAAATCCACATGCATTTTCCTGGTCTTGGCGGGGTGTTCCAAATATTCGTTCTCAGTTGATTGGGTACTATGTGGCTTGCGTCATGCACTCTGTGGCGCACATATACTGCGTGTGCGCGCGATCCATAAAAATGCACAGAGTACACAGCGCCCATGCATTTTGGACCGCGTAGATGCGAACAAAAAATAAGTAAATCGTTTGCAAACGATCTAAATAATTTTATCTTTACGGATTATTTTCTGGTAAAATGATATCATTTTAAGCGAAAACCTTTCAATGGATAGTTGCTATTAATTCAATCTTTACTTTCAGAACTTTTCCCCTGTAAACTCGTCGATTACTTGTTGGGGTCATTGCAAATGATCCACTAGGCCTTTAAAGAAAAACTACGCTTATATAACAACAAGAACTTCAGATTAGATTCAAATTCATTACCATTCATAATTTATTCCTACACGCACTTAGTTTTATGAGAAATGCAACATAACCCGTTTCACGATTTCAACATAATCTGTTATAGCCAGTCTTTTCAGCTATCACGCCACGAATCTGAACCCTTATTTCAGAGCAGTCATTTACTCAAAACAAGCCAAGTGCCAAAGTCGACACGTCTCCTCCCTTTATTATCGTGTTCTGCCATTTTCATAAACATGATAAGCCCCCGAATCCCGCGCGGCCAATTCCAAAATGAATCTCTACGCTCGTGTCAGTTTAGTTTATCTTCGGCTGATCCGTGCACCAATCGCGATATGAAATCCCGCGGCACTCTTATCAGCGTTATGTTAACGTCGAGCGCTTGGAAAATATCATCTAGCCTCAGGTTATACTATTTTCGTATACCGAGATCATGTTGGCACAGGCGTGTCTTTCAATATATTTTATTATTTTTTTTATCAATAACACCTTTTTATTTGGTTAATTCTTAAAGGAGTGTGACTGTCCAGAACACATTTTAGCTCCCCCATTTTCCCCATGTTGAGATTGTTATACCATATCATTTGTTATATTGTTATCATTGCCATTCTCAAATTTTGCGCTCTCAATCCCTATCTTTTCAAGGATATCGTTAAAAAAACCGATATTTTGTAAACAATTTATCAGGTTTTTTAAAGCAGTGCAGTGACTACATGTTTTTTTGCTACGACATCCAATTTGGAGATTGCAAATTTTCTGTTTTCTTCCCATGGATAGTATTTTGGGGAGATGTTTTACATGATTGTCGGGTTAGAACATAATCCATTTGCTGGAAAATCTGGACAAGCTCCTTTAATTAAATTATGTGCCAATGAGTATTTGGTAAAAACGGTAACAGATAATCAACTTTACTAAATGAATGCATTATAAATATTACTGTTTTGCTCCAGTTAAAACAGGCAGACTTAAGATTGATTTTTTTCCAACCTGTATTTTGCAGATTGATCAAAATGTCTAGTCCCAACCTCAACGATCTGATTATTGTTGGATGCATCATGACCTACGGAACTGCCATCTTATTAGGAGTGGACGCCAGACTACTCAGTGATAGACAGTTGCAGATTATGTGCCAGGTAAGAAGTGATAATATTTGGAAATCATTAACTGGTTTATATATTCCAGCCGGTGGGAATATGCACTGCTTAAAAATGAGAAAACAAATGTTTGCATGAATGACAAATCATACCACAAATTGTCGCTGCATGGGCAGTTGTGCCCGAGTGCAGTTAAAGGTAGAGTATACATCATTTGTGCCAAATAACTTTGACGGGATCGGATTAGGTGTATATTGGGACGGGCTGAAACGCCGTTCGCGTTGGTTGTTATAATAATTGCATATAATTACATGTATCAAGTAGTTTCTCGTGTACTGTATTTCTGAGTGAAGACATGACCCTGCGGCTTTTCTTGCACTCGGATTTTCAGACTCATTCCCACAGAAAACCCTGTTCAAGTGGAACACTAAAACGTTTTGGCACAAATCACATTTTTGTAGACACTGTGAGCAACATGTGAAACAAGCATTCATCATGTGAATTTAAATTTTAACTTTCGTGAAACAGTGAGTGATTGATATGCTGTACAAATGTAAAAACAACTCGAGCGAAGTACTATCTATACCTTTCGGCATGACTTGACATGTCCCGCGTCCCCTTTGGGGCTTGGCATGGATTTGGTCTGATAGAATTCCTATGTGCCTTCATCAGATTTGTTCAGTAATGCTTCACAGGAGGAGTTCGCCCACACGCCTAACATTTCACAATGCTAATCAAGCGTCGCATTATTTACCGAATGCACATGGCTTAAATTTCATCGAAGCAGAAAGTCACAGCTTCTATCGTTTGTCTTATTTCCAAACGTCCTGCATGCAGTTGTATTCCCGGTATATACACAAAGAATGCGCGTAGGTGTGGAATGATACACTATTTTTACAGTGCTGGTGTTCATAGATTTGCAGTAATGTGAATTGCTCACCCAGCATTGGAAAAAGGTTCAAAATACTTTTTTAGTCGCAAGGTCTTTTCAGCATTGATTCAATGCCGCAACATATTTTTTGGATGTTGTCTTGAGGCTACAGTGCCGTTTATACACTTTTCAAAATAATTAAGTGAGAAAACCACTTTTCATCCTGATCCAAAGTATAGTGTTTTTAAAGTTAATGAATTGAACACCGCATTGTACCATTACATGTTTTCCAATCAATAATGATGTATATAGTGAAATGGTTAAAACATAAACATGTTTATCAGTTTTATTTAAGTGTTAATGCCGTTTTAATAATTTTCCAATCATGTAATTTGTCCTTGACTATTATACAAATATTGACTGCAATTAGGGGCATGGTTAAGATTATAGGCTCAAGGTGATCTCGAAGCCATGACTATGCCCCGAGACGGACGCTGAGGGGCATATATTTTTGTCATCTGATTGGTTAAAAGTAAGTTACACAGTCATGACAGTATCGAGTTAAAATTTCATAAGCTGGGCTGCGTTCGAAACACGCGAACGTTGCCACCGTCTATGGAAAGCCGGGTACCAGTTGTTGGCGAACGATGCAAACGTTTGCAATGTTCGCGTGTTTCGAACGCAGCCCTGGTCTACGGCAGAATGTTGGTATATTTACAACAAAAAATAGCAGCATAATCACCTGGCACTTTAGTAGCACATTTCACCTGACACTGTTTTCACTGTAGACCACTTCTATTATTTTCTTATGGATTTCATCATCTACGACAGACGACAAAACGACTTAGTCGAGATTCCGCTATTACAGCCCTGCTGATTGTTTACGTGAAGCGCGTAGCTGCAAAATATTGTTGCACAGCTATGCTTCACACGCGATTCGCGCGTCAGAAACCCGCTAAAAATGACTATGCCCACGGGCATAGTGAGAATTTTACAGGCGCAGGGTCTAGCTAAGTCAATGCCCCCACTTTTAACCAATCAGGTGACAGGAATCTACGCATTGGGTATATAATAATACTTATCAAATTTCTGTCATGCGGCACTTAATCGAGGTTTTGAACGATAATTCTGATTTGTGTAGGCCCCTATTGATTTATTTTTTATATTGTGTTATTTCTGGTGATTTTCTTCCAGGTTCGGGCGTGGCTTTTTGGCATCAGTTTTACCTTGTCGTTTGGAGCTATGTTTTCAAAGACGTGGCGAGTATACAGCATATTTACCAATAAGAAATTACAAAAACGGGTAAGAACTAGCAGTTGTACTTAAACGCTACACTTTAAATTTCCACGATATTTTTGCTACATAACGAAATCCCGTCTGTGGATTGTTTAGTCGGAAAAAAATGTAAATTATATTTTGGTTATTTTTTTTGTGAAATTGTCTCTGAGGACAAACATTACATGTTCAGGTACATGTACAATGCTTCTCACAAAAACTAAGCTTTGTATAGACCGTGTCGAATAGCTGCCATCTTGTAAGGCACTTTCTTTGTTCGGTGAGGACTATGCATGGTTGCGCATTTTGTGCGTATTGTTGACAAATTTTAACAACAAAAGGAAGATAGCAAGTCGTGCACGTGCATTCCTATGTGCCCTACAAGATGGCAGCTATTCGATACGCTCTATACATAATGGTACTGTTTCTGGCCTATCTTGATGACAGGTTATCAAAGATTATCGTCTGTTTGCGATGGTTGGCATCCTGCTGCTGATTGACATCGCTATATTCGCGCTGTGGCAGATCCTAGACGATATCTCTGTTACAGTCAAGACCCTCAGCATAAAGGTAAGTGGGTTGACGAAACGAAAAATAGGTCCATAAATGTCTTAAGAAAATACCCCATATTCACATTTTCAAGTGAATTTTTTTTACAGAAAATGGTTTTCGTAATTTTCGTTTTAACCCAACAATCATATAAAATACCTCCCCCATTATACTATCCATGGGAAGAAAACAGGAAATTTGCAATCCCCAATTTGGATGTGAAAGCAGAAAAAGGTTGGTGTAATCACTGCACTGCTTTATGGAACCAGGATTGCCAAATAATTTAGTTCAGAAAACATAGTGGGGTTTTGTTTCCTTCTTTTTTTGGGGGGGGGGGGGGGATATCCTTTAAAATATACGGATTGAAAACGCAAAATTTCAGAATGGTAACGAGAAAATATGACAGATGATATGGTATGAAAACACCAATGGGGGAGGGGGGCAGTGTCAAAAATATGATCTGTACATGCTCCTTTAACATGTGTTATTTGAAAAAAAAGGTTGTCCTTTTACGAGGGGTATATATACAAGATATAGGAATTCAGGTATATATAAACTCCATAAAAATACCCCTTAATACCTGCGAGATCTCGCAGCTGCGAGATCTCGAGAAACGGTAATATTAAAAGTATTATATACCACAAAATATTGGGGTATACGGTATTAAGAATTCGAGTATACATTTCAGTACAAATGGTATAATGGTTACGCTATTTATTCACTCCATAAATCAAGAAAACATTTAATAAGCAAAAACTGCGCCTCGGAGTGAAAACTGAATATGCCTTTCCAGAGCATTATGGTGTATTTTGGTATCATGCAAGCTCCTCGGTTTCCTCTATGAAAACAATATGCGCAGAGACCATAAACAGCCTACGGGATCAAATGCACCTGTGTGGGCACGATTAGAAGCACCGACGTGTGGTGATGCTTACATACTTACTGTGCAGTCGGGACGAACTTTACATAAGAAATTGGAAGTTTTGTTTTCATTTGGTCAGGCACTTTGCCCGCAGGGACTCAACGAGAAAACAAGTAATTATGATAGTGTTTTCTTATTCTCAAGTTAGTCTCCTGATATTTTGTCTGTATGCTTGATATCTTAATTCTGTCAGATATCTGTATTTAATATTAATGCATTAAAGGTAAAGGTTCATTTTGGTAATTACCCTCCAAAGAAGTGACTAAATTATTATATAAAAGCTTACTTGTTATCAGGATGGTAATGGTAAAGTAATTATCCTGTGAAATTATTTCGTCTGAAATGCCCCACTGATGATACAAATGTCAAAACTATTTGAATCTCCAAAGATCGCCTGTAGGCGGTTTTTTGTAGCCATTCATTCATGCACAAAAACCTTGCTTGGATTTTTCAAGTTTTCCGAAGTATCACTGTATTTATGTGGCTGAAATTTCTACAAGGTAGTTTTCTCGACATAGGCTTTCAATTACCAGTGGAAATAACGCCGTTTTTAACAGTTTACCAATCATGTACTCTACCTTTAAATATGATTGGTGTGTTTGCAGATACATTGTAAATATAACCGGGTATACGATCCTATTCTACCAGCCTGTTTGTACAAAAACTACGAATTTTTTCCCCCAAATGTGCATAATACAATTAAAATTCGTTCACTGCACATTTATTATACCATTTCGATCGGCAGCCATGACAGGGGGCAGGTTTTCATATTTAAATGTGTGACAAAATTATTGCCTACTCGTGCATGAAGCACGGTGACAATGTGACTGCCCCCCGTCATGGCCGGCCGTGCAAA
The DNA here is from genome assembly GCA_037783545.1 of Henricia sp. BOLD:AAB3569. Lineage (NCBI taxonomy): Eukaryota > Metazoa > Echinodermata > Asteroidea > Spinulosida > Echinasteridae > Henricia > Henricia sp. BOLD:AAB3569. The sequence continues at coordinate 497,266 of JBBELK010000004.1, forward strand.
GTGTCTATTGGTGGAATATTTTGGTTCGTCCCGCAGGAACACCCAGAAAGACCGAACACCAAAGTTGTCCTACAGCAGCACAACTGTTCTGGGGAGTTAACGACGTATTTCATTTGGGCCGTCTACATCTACAAAGGTCTCCTGCTGGTCTTCGGTACTTTCATCGTCTGGCAGACAAGGTAGGCAAATTTCATTAGTCAATCAAATACCTAAATATCCCCTCGTTTTACTCCAACGAACAGGGATTTTAACTTGAGGCAGGCCATTTGGCCTTTTTGAAATATGGCGGAAAGAGTAGGATGCTGCACTTTGTTTTGGACATGAATTCGTAGTGAATTGCAACATTTCTGCACTTCATCCATTATATCATTTGCAGATGAAACTTTTTCACGAATTCCAGGAATAACAGCATTACATAACTAAAGAATAATGTTGATAAATTGTCTTGTAGCAATTTCAGCCACATAGATGTAGTAATACTTCAGAAAACCTGAAAAATCCATGCTAGTTTTTTCCGTTGGATGAATGGTTAAAAAGTTGTCTGCCGGCCAGACAACGTTTTTTTAAAGCACCCTCAGTTGGCAATTTCTCCCACAAAGGCACCATTTTACACAGGAAAAATTTGTTTTTTTACCATTGCAATTAACACGTTTACCAGGTGTTTGTCACCATTGCAATTAACACTTTTAGTCAGTATATTCTTGTCAACTTGTGAAGTAAAATTTTGGGTACCTGCAAATGATGTATTGGGCAAATGGTGTGGCACTGCAGCACGCCTGTCTAAAACTTCTATGTACAAATTTCTAATGCAACGTATTGACACCTTGTTTGTGCTGGTTAAACATGTGTACATAACTACAAATGATGCATATAGGGGCTTCAAAAAGGGATGTCGTACCCGGCCAGTTTGATCACTTATTGCCTCAAAACAACTTTAAAGTATAATTGTTTATACTGGAACACGATGTAGAAATGTTACACCTTTATCCTTGAAACTTAAGTCACGAGATTAAGTTTAGAGTGACACTCCTAAAGCCGTGAACGTGCGATATCATTGTAGTCCCCAAAGTCTTCTGTATAATTAATCGACTGACAGTGTTTCGCTCCCTGGACGTTTCAGTATCACGTTTATCACCCAAGGTGTTTAAACTCATATCCAGTGGACGTGTCCTACGTGAGAACTTGGTCTGTTATGCTGTTTTATTTATAGCAAACTGTTTTTCATTGAGACATCTTCTGCAGTTTGTCGAAGGGATGGGTAATAAAGAATAAAGTATTTTTGCTTGATCGGATTCGATAAGGCTGGATTCACACTAAGGCTTTTCGCGCGTAAATTTAGCGCGCGTGGCTTGGATAAAAAGCGGCGTGGCGGGAATTTTGAGTGAAACGACGCATTGATAACCACAGAATCTACTTAGGCGGAAAGTATTTTTTGTGATTCTGTGATTTGCAGTGCGTCATTCCACTCCAAATTCCCTCCACATTGCTTTTTGTCAAAGCAAAGCGCGTCACATTTACGCGCGAAAAGACTCGATGCAAATCCAACATATATAATGAAGTTACACATTACACTGCAGCCTATTTTGTTTGGAACTTGCTTCATTTCATCCTGTCACCATATCATGGCAACTCTTCGTAACACTTAGTAACTCCCTCATCTATCAATCAGCTCGACCTAGATGAACGGCAGACACACGAAATAACATGCAGGGGATGAGTTGGTGGGGGTTAGGCAAGAGGGGTAAATGCCCTCCCTATTGAAGGAGCGTCTCCAGATCACATTTTTGAGCCCCCGTTTTTCCCATGGGTGTTGAGATTTTCGTACCATATTATTTGTCATATTTTTTCATTACCATTCTCCCAATCCACATATTTCCGAGGATATCGTCAAAAAGCCTCCGATGCTTTGTAAACTAATTTATCCCGTTACATAAAGCACTGCGGTGATTACGCACCAGCCTTTTTTTCTTTTCTTTTTTTTTCTTTCACATCCAAATTAGAGATATCTTACAAATTTCCTGTTTTTCCCATGGGAGGTATTTTAGTGAGGTATTCTACATGATTGTTAGGTTAAAAACGTAATAAATTTTTCTGGAAAAATCTGAACAACTCATTTAATTTTGACGAAGAGATTTTCCTAAAAGTGCCCTCTTTAAAAAAAATTGCGCCCAACTGAAATTTGTCAGCGCAGACGCTGACGAGGTGACACTAATTAATTGCAAGTAAGCTCTCGCGTGAGGTACCGGGTGTGCCAGAACACGACCAACTGTTTCTCTGTCCCGGTTACGTGTACCGAGGTGTATCTGAGAAACGACGGTCGCTATGCAATAGCACGATATAGAACGCAGTGGTTTCCGGGCAGGATGCTCTCGCCATTTAGACTTTCTTTCTTTGGTGCATGGTGGCAATTCCTAGCGAACAAGGACATCTATTTGCAAAAGATTTTGTTCAACCATTTCTTTAAAAAAGAGAACATCCTACACAACGTTCTGCCATTGTGTGCTTCAAAGGTAGATATTTTGAAGATAGTTGGTTAAAAATTATCTTGTCCTGTCTCATATAATGTCTGTTACAATTTACTGCATTTTATTTATCAGAAACAAAAAATACATAATAAATTGTGTTTACATGATATCGAATGCAGTTTTTGGTTTCCTAATTATGTTGGACATTATAAATGGCTAGTTTGGATTACACGTATAATACACTATTCGTCACATACATCTGGCAAATACGAGTGCTATTTTGACGACATTAAACTGGTATCTTCATATACAGTTGAAGTCGGAAGTATAAATACAACTGTATGCAACCAAGTGCTAAAATACATGTGCTTACACCATTTTTGTAACAGTCTTTACTAAATTCTTGATTTTGTGGAATTTCTCACATGCATGCAGTACTTAAAACAAAGCTTGTACACCTTGCAATGGTTCGGGTAGTCATGTTTACCATTTTGGGTGATGATGGTACATGTATGTATACTTCATATACTGTGCGTTATGGCATTTGGAGTCACGATTGTGAGCATTCAAAATATAAACTTTATATTACATTAAGTTCTCATGCAGTCACGTATAGCACATTCAAGCTAACTTAAGAATTCGCCCAAATGAGGACCATGCCAACTAACACAATTTAATCACATTACGACATTCTTCGATTGAATTTGTAAAAAGAGTGAGTGTGTCGTGAAACTAAGCGATGATCACGTTTGATCGATGTCGAATAAAGCTGATCATTGGTAGGTTGTTAGCTCAAAAATTTGTCGGTAGTTGTGGTTGCGACAATATGAGCCACATTTCAGGTTCGGGCGTAATTTAGAAACAGATATACGTTTTAAATGCAGTTTTCAAAATGCAATCACAAATATTCGAACGTATTGCAATGGATTTATATATTTATTTAATTGATTATGTCAACATTTATTTTCTTCTTTGCTCATGCACGCCCGACCACCACACTCTGTCAGAAACGTGAACATATCGGCACTGAACGATAGCAAATACATCGGGTTGTCCGTATACAACGTGGTGATTTTCAGCGCTTTGGGAGTACCTCTGTCTTATCTGCTGGCCGACAACAGTGGCTACACGTACGCCATCGTGGGCGGACTTATCGTGTTTTGTACCACGCTGACTCTGTCTTTACTGTTTCTACCCAAGGTGAGGATTTCATAGCGAATCTTGCACTACATGCATGCATATTCATCTCTTTGGTTTCTGTTCAGTTTCATAGATAGAGCGCGTAAGCAAGTATTAGTTAAATCCCGTATACTGTAAACATAAGTATTGGCTCAACTTAGTCAAAACGATGTATCATGCGACTAATTAACGCTGTTTTTACTATTACATGATTTTAAGTGCCCCAAAATATTATTTAACTACATGTATAGACCGTATCGACTATTGCCGCCATCATGTAGGGCACTTTCTTTGATCTGTGAGGGCATGCATGGTTGCACATCTTGTGCTTACATTGTTGACCATTGGTCAACAGATTGGCAATTTAAATGTTAAAGTTGCCCCACAAGATGGCACCTTTTCGATACGGTCATTTCATTTCATTTCATTTATTATTTCTCAGGGCAAACATGAAAAGGTACAGTACACACAGATGAAAATTGACATAAAACAAAACATTACTGCATGGTAACACCCCTGAAGGATTGCCAAATGTGAACTAAATCACAATCGAGTGGCTCTCCAAATGCCGCCAAAATTACTATGAGCAACTAACTAACATTGTTAATAACAATGGTGTGTGCCCAATTTCCATTGTTAGTTGCTCATAGTGTATTTGACCAGAACAAAATTACTCACATGGAAGATAGAAGTGGTTCGGACTGTCCAACGCGATTCTTTCGTACGAGATGATATCTTTTTACACAAGAAAACGACACTTGAAGATGAATTTATATAAATATGTGTGCATCTACATTTGTTTGCAAAGGCGCCCTCATGTGGAAGAAACTAGGCACCCTGATTATCGTGATAGATGGCTCTGCTGTCCCTGCAGATGAGCTATATAGGGAACCAGCTATATAGGGAACCAGCTATATAGGGAACCATCTATATAGGGAACCAGCTATATAGGGAACCAGCCTAAATAGGACCGTGGCTTTGCACATTTTAAAAGCATAAACAAAGTTTTTCATTGTTTTCTCGGAACGTCAATAGACTACTAAAGTGAAAACGTCACCCTTTGTGTGTTGCCATGGTTTTTGGGTCTACACTAAAACCAGTGAACTGTTTCCCTGCGCTACACCAATGGACGTTTCAGATTACCAGCGAATGTTTAGACCCAAAAACCATGGCAACCGACGTCACACTTTAGTAGTCTATGAGGTACTGATATAGAGCTGACTTACACGCACAGGTGGGTTTTTGTCATAAACATACTTAATCACGCGTGGAGATAACGCCGTTTAAACAGTTTCCAATCTTGTAATCTGTGTTGCATAGTCAAATCTACTTAATGTCACCACAATCTGTGGCTTGGTTAAGACTCGCAGCGATCCCCGTTGCGAAATTATTCGAACCGGCCATTCAACACCGGCTAGCTCGGTGGTCGAGTGGTTAAGACTTCTGCCTTGTTTGCAGGAGGTCGTGGTTTCGAATCCCACCCGAGCACGCTATGAAGTTTTTCATAGTGTCTCGGGAAAGCACTGAGTATACAGAGCTAATATACGTCGGGTAAGGGCAAACAAACACTAATTAACATTCATTCTCCCGACGCAAGCTAAATCAATTACTGACTCACAGACATGTAAGGACTTGCAGGGGCTTGAGGTATTCTTGTATAACAGGTATTTACTTATAAGTCAGAACACATGATTGGTAAACCGTTACAAATGGTTTTATCTCCCTGTGTGATTGAAGATATGAATGATTAAAACCAACCTAAGCAAAAATCAGCTCCGTAGGCCTACTTTGTCTAACTTTTGAGAAAAAACAGTAAAAAAAGGCTTTATACGGTCACTTTTCCCAAAAACCATTTCGCCCCAAACCACTTAGCCCTGAACCACGGCATGTGCACAAAGTGTTAAATTTTGAAGCGAAGTGGTGTAAGGGCGAAGTGGTTTTGAGGCAAGGTGGCTTTTGGGGCGAAGTGGCGCAGGGCGAAATGGTTTTGGGGCAAGGTGAATTTACGTCTCGCGAGACGAAAAATAATTGTTTTGCTCGTTTCTCAAAGACTATAGCACTTCAGACAAAACCATTTCAGGGGAAGTTTACTACTGTCATCATGTTTATATTATGTAAGTTATGTGTAAATCTGTGAACATTTCTGATTCCTCGAGATACCAATCATGTATTCTACCTTTAAGACTCGCATACTTGTAAGGACTTACAGGGCCTTGAAATATTCTTGTAACAGATATTTACTTAGAGACATTCTTGAGATGCTTGGGACAAAATGAAGACCCAGTGGGGGGCGATCGAGTTCTTATTAGTAACGAGCCGAGCACAATATGTTACTCCATATATCGGTGTCATAAATTCTTCAAAGCATTGTGTAATATCTTAGATGCAGTCGACTGGGTTTTAAAAAAATAAAACCATATGGTGGGCACTTCAGTGACATACAATACGGCAAACATACCGCAATGAACATTTTTATCCCACATATATATTTCGGCGTATATCTGGCAGGAGTCTTCGTGTAGTATATGTGCACGAACTTAACAGCTGCTGAGGCAGGTTGCGCTACTCCGCCTATAGAGTGCCTCCCGGAGCTCTTGTACTCTATAGGGCTGCATTTGAGACGCGCGGCTCTGGAGATTAGCTCCCACGCAGATTCAATCACGTTGAAAACAATAATAATAATAAATAAATAAATAAAATTTGGTTTTCTGAGGGCAATTGACTGCAGGATCCTTCCAGAAATTGGAAATGTCACATTCCATTGCTGTGGGTATCAATTTGTTCAAACAAGTTATCTTGGACCTTGGGGAAATCACTGAAACGGAACAGTGTTGAAAGTAATTCCAAAGTGATTGGTTTAGTAATCGGTGCTTTGTTATCCACAAGTTCACTATATTCAACAAACGTCTGCTCTGATCTCTGATCAAGAACTAATCATAATATTTAAGAAAAAATCGTTTGGGGAGTGCATATTAGAGACTAGTCTTGATGCAAGACCGAGTTCGCGATCCCCACATTGTTCATTTTAGCCGCCAGAGGGCGTACCTACACTTACAACGTGAACTCGAAAACTCGGTCTTGATTACTCCGTAAGAAAAAAGTTCGATAACCTTAATGGAAGTACATGAATAATTAAACAGCAAGGTCAAAAATTATGGGCGCCTGCGTAGAAGAGAAAGCGATGCCTCCATAATTAGGTCATGTGGGATGGTAACTTGCCGTGTACATTGTGTACGTGTGCAGTGCTAGTGATTCACCGTGCCGCGCGAAAATGATATCGGGCCGTTTTCGTGCAGTGACCGTGGTGCATTGCCTGCCGAGAAGCGGCATTTCTCGGTACGAGTGCGCGCCCAGCCCAGCCCGGTGACTTCCTGTCCCCGGCCGGGGGTGCCTGTCCGTGTAGATTAAGACCCAATGCCATGGCCAAAACATTGAACAATGTTGGACAACAGTGGGAAAAAATCTAAAAATCATGAAAATTTCTCTCTCTTAGTTTTTACACCATGGTTTTTACAACTAAACTAAAATTTTACATGGTTTTATAACAATGGAAATCCAGGCTGGGGGCCTAAAATCAGACATGTCATAATTTTATTTCTCATTTTTATCATCAAACTTGTTCTAACATACATTGTTTATTTTTCATTTAATACAAAATAAAGACGTTTTTAGTGGTCGGATATGGAATTCAACCTACAAATTCAAATTATTTCTGCACTTGAAGTCAAATATTGAACTAATGAATCAGACAATGTTGACGAACATTTCCTTGGACAATATTGGACAGCAGTGGGAAAAAATCTAAAAATCATGAAAATGTCTCTCTCTTAGTTTTTACACCATGGTTTTTACAACTAAACTAAAATTTTACATGGTTTTATAACAATGGAAATCCAGGCTGTGGGCCTAAAATCAGACATGTCATAATTTTATTTCTCATTTTTATCATCAAACTTGTTCTAACATACATTGTTTATTTTTCATTTAATACAAAATAAAGACGTGTATAGTGGTCGGATATGGAATTCAACCTACAAATTCAAATTATTTCTGCACTTGAAGTCAAATATTGAACTAATGAATCAGACAATGTTGACGAACATTTCCTTGGACAATGTTGGACAGCAGTGGGAAAAAATCTAAAAATCATGAAAATTTCTCTCTCTTAGTTTTTACACCATGGTTTTTACAACTAAACTAAAATTTTACATGGTTTTATAACAATGGAAATCCAGGCTGGGGGCCTAAAATCAGACATGTCATAATTTTATTTCTCATTTTTATCATCAAACTTGTTCTAACATACATTGTTTATTTTTCATTTAATACAAAATAAAGACGTGTATAGTGGTCGGATATGGAATTCAACCTACAAATTCAAATTATTTCTGCACTTGAAGTCAAATATTGAACTAATGAATCAGACAATGTTGACGAACATTTCCTTGGACAATGTTGGACAGCAGTGGGAAAAAATTAAAAAATCATGAAAATTCCTCTCTTAGTTTTTACACCATGGTTTTTACAACTAAACTAAAATTTTACATGGTTTTATAACAATGGAAATCCAGGTTGGGGGCCTAAAATCAGACATGTCATAATTTTATTTCTCATTTTTATCATCAAACTTGTTCTAACATGCATTGTTTATTTTTCATTTACAGAATAAAGACGTTTATAAGTGGTCGGATATGGAATTCAACCTAAAAATTCAAATTATTTCTGCAAATATTAAACTAATGAATCACTGAGACAATGTTGACGAACATTTCCATTTTGTTTTTAGTTAACCAAACTGTGCAAATTTCCTTCAAGGGCTTCTGTCCTATCTACAAAGTAGTTTGCTGTTGTTCCCTGGAATTCGTAAAAACAGCTTCATATCCACAAAATTAATGGGCCTTCTCAAAGCATTCTCCTCAAAGCACTGAAAATGGTGAAATTTTAAACATTTAGTAAACTAATAAACATCAAATTTAAATTTGTTCCATTAAACGTTATTCCAGTATATTTTCGGAGGCTTATGCAAGCAAGTTGCTCTAATTAATTTTCTGCAATTCTGCTTGCTGTAAAAACAAAAACATGCACGAAGAATCAGAAAAAAAAGTATTGTTTTAAATAGGCCGTAAAAGGTCGATCCTTGGGTCACAACAATTTGCCTTATTTTTTGTTGGCCTAAATGAAAATCAAATGGGTCATATTTGACTTTAGAAAATGTACAATTACTTTTGTAATGTACAATTACTTCAAACATTGTGTACAAAGCATGTGATAGTGAGTGAAATTAGTAGTTTTTAAGAAAGTGGGTGGTTCTTCACTCAGATTAATTCACTCCTAAATTTTGGTTTTTTTCTATCATATCTGAACTAACTGATGCTTGCAAGTCATTTTAGTGAAAAATAGTAGTGGATAACTTCTCTGAAATCGTTTAGCACTTTTTTTTTTTTACCGAAGCCAATAATATGACAAGCATGCCATAGTATAGAGGAGAAGAAAATAATCCCAGTCGTTTTCTTCCTCCATGCGTAAGCGATGAAATAAAATCGTGACCAAGCAGAAAATGCCCCAAGAAAATCTCTAAATGCCAGTCTTTGATAGCCTTTGAACTTTTCGATTCCCAACTTGGAACGAAAATGCTTCGTCTTCACTGGCCGCCCAATCATCACACCCGACCGTAGACCCGTTCACGGGTCTAACCCCACCGTACGAGCAACGCAGGCCGGCAAGCGGCAAGGCCCGGACGTACGGTACAGGCGAGCCACTGAGTGCAACGCGCAAGATAGCTTTGTCCGTGGACAACGTGTTTGCCTCATATCATGTTTGCCCGCTGACTGCTGATCGATCGATCGATCAGCGACTGGAAAAGCAGCGACATTTGTATGCACTGTCCTGTCCAGTCTGTACTCTGGGTACCAGACAGACCAGAGCTGTTGTGAATTATGGAAATTAGATGACGTCACGCATTTCAACGTGTCACACAAAGGTATGCCAGGAATTCGCTCGGTATTTTGCGAGCGATTTATACGGAATATGAAAGACTGTCTTTTCGACTGTATTTCAGGTGCGCCCTCTGGCGGCCAATGGTGAATAGTCTATGTACATCGTGTATTGCGCGCAAAAAGGCAGTCTTTCCGAAAGACTAATTAGAGACATGTTTTCTTCTCGAACCTAAATCAAGGAAGTTGTTGCATATATTTAGTGGAATGTTAAAGATGCACGTTCTGATTTTAGGCCAATTTGAGCGCCAATTTTTTTTTTTTAAGTTAAATTGCTATTTTTCTAGAATAGAAAAAGTTATCAGCTTTCATTTGGTACAAGGAACGTAAAAATCCGTCAAGGATTAATGCCAGTCGATTAAAAACAAGAAATAATACACAACAGGCTCCGTCTTGTATTCGACAGGGTTATGACGTAAATGTACATGTGCGCGTACCACCTGAGTACATTGTTTAGTTTTCTAAAGTATTACTGCCTCTATGCGGCTGAAATTTCTACACAGCAGTTTTATCACCATGGGCTTTTAATCACGAGTGGGAATAACGTTCTTTGTAACAGTTTACCAATCATGTACCCCAACCCCCCCCCCCCCCCCCCCCCCACCCCCCTTTAAATTCAAACCTTTAGGCCTATTACCGAGGAAAGCAAATATTTGTCTAAATCTCAGAGTGAAACTGATAGCCTCGTCAAGAACCTTTACATTGGCAAATTTTATCACAAGAGAAAGCACTCGAGGCACTTTGTTTTGATGAGAATTTGAAATTGAACCAATTATTGTGTTATTTTGCCAAAGGTTCTGCGAATCATCTACGGCTACGCGCCCGAGGAGGTTGGTACCCGAGTCATGTCCAACATCAACGGTCGCCAAGGCACAAGGAACGGTCCGTGTGAGGAGCGGACGCGGAGTGTGGTCATCGGTTGCGATTACAGCACTGTGGGCCAAGACGAACGGGTAACGAGCGAAGCCACTATCTGAAATCGCCTTCTTCAGCATATCGCATGGTGTGGGCCAGTTGCGTGTACATAATACGGTATACTGGGTGTCCTGTGCCAGGATGCTTGAACATGGCTTTAGACGATCACGGGGAAAGCAACGGGATCGATTCCGCAACAACCTCGTACCTTGAAACATGGCCGCAGAAAGTCAATCACTGCAGGAGGGAAGCGATGGGAACGATTCTGCACCAACCTCGTACCTTCAAACAGGCCGCATAAAGACGATCACGGGAAAGCAGCGGGATCGATTCCAAAACAACCTCGTACCTTGAAACATGGCCACAGAAAGACAATTCAAAGGGAAGCGATGGGAACGATTCCGCAGCAACCTCGTACCTTGAAACCTGGCCGCAGAAAGACGATCACGTGGGAAGCAACTGGATCGATTCCGCAACAACCTCGTCCCCATGGTCTGCTGTTTAGCCCCTATAGTGGGGAAAAAAATGGGAAAAATTAAAAAAAATCTTAAGGTGCAGTTATTTAACCCATTCCCATTAGCACATAAAAATTTAGATAGTCGGTTTTATTCAAATTGTGTTTTTTAAACTATATCCCCGTGCAAATAGCAAACACTAACTAAACGCTCCACGTCTCTATGTAACCTTTGCAGTGTTACTAGCGCCCCGACGTCTTCACTTTCAAATGGAGGTGCAGCATAAGAAAGTCCACATACTATGCTGTTGTTGCTACGTGGTGCATGCAACAGTCTGGTTGCTTTATGCTGTTCTCTCCCACTGTATTGAATCTGTACGTCTCACCTACCGCGTGCACCCAGTCACATTACATAGCAACAAAATGTTGTATGGTCATCTGGTTACTAAGTGTGCATGTGAAAGTAGTACACCAGATGATGTTCACGTGAAACGTACAAAAGACCAGAGCCCTCTCTTTAAAGGCCCTGTAGATGATCTGTTTTTGAGCGATTCTGCGAATAAAACCATTATAAATCAAAAGAAAGACATCAACAAACTCATCCGAAGAAATTTCAGCTTTGTCAAATGTACCACGTTTAAAAAAACAATGAAAATCCATATGCATTTTCCTGGTCTTGGCGGGGTGTTTCAAATATTCGTTCTCAGTTGATCGGGTACTATGTGGCTTGCGTCATGCACTCTGTGGCGCACATACTGCGTGTGCGCGCGATCCATAAAAATGCATCGCGTTGGAACACGCACACGGAGTACACAGCGCCCATGCATTTTGGACCGCGTAGATGCGAACCAAAAATAAGTAAATCGTTTGCAAACGATCTAAATAATTTCATCTTTACGGATTATTTTCTGGTAAAATTATATCATTTTGAGCGAAGACCTTTCATTGGATAGTTGCTATTAATTCAATCTTTACTTTCAGAACTTTCCCCTGTAAACTCGTCGATTACTTTTTGGGGTCATTGCAAATGATACACTGGGCCTTTAACTGTCCGCAAAAAAATGGACAGAACGTGAAGACAACTGCATGTATTGAGCATCCTGTCGTGATCTAAAATGTATTGATCACCGATGGCATTTTGTCGGCACAAGTGGTTATTTCCACTGGGATGGGTTGAGCGTGCTGTACACCTGTACTGCTAATGCATAGCTGCAAGAGCAGCATTCATCTTAAATGCATTGGCATTAGCACGAAGCGTGGGGTATCCTTTCGCCGCGACCGGACATAAAGTGTTCGGTGTATCGAGGCGATGGCATGCACGTGTGTGCTATGTCTATAGTCTATCTCGGCGGGATTTTTGGCATTATTGCGTGCCAGAATGAGGTATTTGTGAATGGTTGGTGCCGACATCCACAGATCCACATAGGCCTACACGTCCGCAATACGTGCTATATATGGTGTTCATGTTTATATCTGATAAGAGAATATAGATAATCCGATAATCGGATGTTTGTTTTCACTGCGATCGCCTCCAGTCGAAAATGAATAATTGAGACGATGATCTGTTGACGTAGGCCTATTTGATGGATTATAGTGAACCAAGACACACGAACCAAAGTCTTGTCGCCCTCGGCCAATTTACCTGCCAACTGATCAAATCGCCCCAAAAGACTGATTTTTATCTCACGCTATTTCTCTCCGGCCGACCGTATTTGGAACTTTTGCTCGATACGCATCACTCTCTTGGCTGTGCATTTCTCAACTCAAACTATTGGTGGAACTGCCACTGAGCGTCATATTTCGTGAAAGAACAGACGTACAGGACCGCATGACGCTGACAACTTTTGACTGATGGTTAAAGGAGCTTGTCCAAATATTTCCAGAAAATTGACTTCGTTCTAACCTAACAATCAAATAACATACCCAAAACAAATACTATCCATTGGACGAAAAGAAGAAATGTGCAATATCCAATTTGGGTGTGGAAGCAAAGAGGTCGGTGTAATCACTGCACTGCTTTATGGAATAGATAAATCAGTTTCCAAAACAGCGGTGGTTTTTTGACGATATTCTTGAAAATATACGGATCGAGAGCGCGAAATTTCAGAATGGTAATATATGACATAAGAAAAATATGACAATCTCAACACCCATGGAAAAAAAACGGGGGCGGGGGTGCTCAAAAATGTGATCTGGACACGTTCCTTAATCTACTAATGGTGTGATTCAATTGTGACTCCCAAAATGGCGCCGATGTGCACGCAGCAAAATATGCAGTGATTAATCACGTGATTATTATCGTGATTATTATCGAGACCAAGTACATGCAGTAGTCGCGTATTAACCCGACGTCGCAAATCTGCAGAATGTTTATTTTCGTTTGTACGAAATTCCAAGGGTCAAAACGAGCCAAACTTTGCAGTATTTTTGATATAGCACGTTTCTCACCTCAAACAGAACAGGAAAATTAATGATGGCGCGATTCACCGCCGAATGCCGCATTGCCTCAACTTGTCCTGGCTGTAACGGATGGTTTTGACGTGTCTATAAATGATCAATGACCGTAACCCGAATGCTGTAAGAAATGTCATGAGATTACCATGCACCGGGAACGGCTTCGGGCCATCGATCGTGATGGAGGCTCCGGTAATATCATTGTAGCCGAATGTAAGCACTTATCTAACCGTCCTGCCTAGAGCTAATAGCAAGCGTTGACCAGTGTTAAAGATAAACTGCCTTTGCTCACGGCCGATTTCACAGAGAATGAATTTGAAATTTTAAAAAATTCATAATTTTCTTTATTTTCCTCGAAGGTGTTAACTTTCAAATTATGCATCGGTCAAAAATACTTACAAAGAGTTAGGCCAATAGCGCAAAAAAAGAAGCCAATATTGTCTGATACGCCAGAAAGGTATTCATTTTTGTTTCAAAGCTAAATCGACTTTGGGCGCATACAATTTAAATCGAACCCATGAATGATTGACCCTTTGTCTGTTTATATAGCCTGCTTTGGTGAAAGACAGTTTTGGAAGTTTCCGAATTTAGTGTTCGAAATCTAGTTTATAGAATCGCCTCCTTTTTCTATACCAGCATTTACATTTTGTTTCTTTTAACCACTTTGTGGGACCAGAATACAATAAGAACGACATCCAACCAAGTTGGTTTTCGTCCACACGTTTGTTGAGATACGTTAAAAAAAAAGGCACTATTACAAATGGATCCGCGTACGAGACGCGAGGCAAAGGCAAAATGTCTTGTTGACGTCATCACTTTATATAAATGCGCTTTCCTTATCTGTGTCGGACGTGTCTGTTTTGGACGGATTAGAATCAAGATCAGCGCATGTTTTTATTTATTTAATTAATTTATTTTATTTTATTTTTATTGTTACTGGGCGGTTTTTTTAGTGATCTTTCTTGAGAGACAGTCTAAAACGCAAGATCTAAAATGGCAAACGTGTCGTTCCACTTCGAAAAATTTCATGAATAAAATTTGCGTTAGAAATTCGGATATATTAAGTATAAATTGGTATTCACGTGACGCGATTCTCAATGAGAGCACATTTTGTTTGTTTCCGTACGGTGAACGTGATCGCCATTCTGTTTTCTTAGCAATACACAACATACTATTTGGAAGAAGGATGAAAATATTTAACTTTTAGAACTCCATCTGAGACGAATTAAACACGCTCTTGATTTTATTCTGCGCGGTGTAAAACCTCTAAAATGCACCAAACATAATAGCCTTTCTAGTTCATGCCGGTCGTTTTGAAAACGCCGATAAACTTTGTTTTGTTTAAAATAGGAATGGGTTTTGACTTCCATCAGTAACCAGCATGGACTTCGTTGTCTCAGTAGCCTCCTTTTGATGCATAGAAATGCATGCGTTGTAAAGATCACTGCAAACAATTCTGAGTGATTTTGTGGCATTATTTTCATTAGAGGGCGCGCGTCATGTACAGTGGCCACCCAAGATTTGTCGTTGGGGCCGACTAGTACATCTTGTCCCATGATGCCTACTTGTAATGCAAAATCCAATCGCCTGTGTTTTGTTATAGCCATCCTGTCGATGACGTCATCAATGCTGATATCCATAGCCCTGTGTATTGACAAAAGAGCGAGTCCTGTCAAACGCTGGTTTCCCTTTTTTTATTTCAGAAAATAAAAAAATGAAAACCTCGGCGCCAACCGTCCTCCCCTTTCCGGGTGCCATGCATGCTCATGCCCCACTGGTCATGTATATCCCCTTGGGTCGCAGGTATTTGGACTTTAAAAAATCCTTTCGAAAAACATGCACGAAATTGTACACATGTGATCGTACTATAAGGGGAAATCAAACAGAAGTTACACGGTACAATGTACTCGCCTATCTGGCACACTTGCAGATTGCATATATACATTTTGCGCAACGAATACCAGGATCGATTTTGGAACATAGGCTAGTGTTGGTGACAGTAGAACGCGAGGAAATTAATTAATAACTTGACTTTATCGACAGAAAAGTGTATCAGTCCCAACAATGACTAACTGACAAACATTGACTCCCACAACCTGTTACCGCATTGATAGATATTGCGACCAGACGAATTGACAAATAAACCGTATTAAAAGTAGAAAACAGGATTCGCAGTGACCCCAATTTTTTTTCACGAGTTGACAAGAAAATCCTTATACTAAAAGTGTTAATAACAATGGTATCAAACACCACATGGTTTTATTTCAGTAAGAATTTTTGTGCAAAAGACTTTTTTACCATTCACTCTCAACTCAAAAACCATACATGCATTTTTAAAGTTTTCTGAAGTATTACTGCCTATATGGCTAAAATGTATACAGGGCAGTTTTATCAACATGGGCTTCTAATCACGAGTGGAAATAACGCCCCTTTTAACAGTTCACTAATCATGTGTTCTATCTTTAACGTAGAATAAATAACGTTGAATTCTCAACCGTGTCCCCTGAATCAGGTCTATGAACGTCTGCTGATTAGAAATGGACGTATATATTTCAAGCCTCGTTGCAAGAACGAGGCATGGAATGCAAAATAGTCTGGTACCTTCCAAGACAGCAGGTTACACTGCGCAGAAATGGTTTAGGATGCGATTGAAAACTGCTTCTGTGTGAATGAGATCTTCCCGACCTTACTCCAACATTTCCCTGCAGTATAACACGACTTTTTCACTTGAGTATGCAGGCCCTCGTTATAACGACACCTTGTTGAAGGGCGAGAGGAAAACAGTCAACATATTGAAGGATCTTCGCCACGATATGGGTAATGAATTAATCAGATGCATGCATCTGATGAAGTAGTCGTTGCTACTAAAGCTCATGCAAATTTCGATTAAAGTGCTAACACAGACTAACACGGCTGTTTAGTTCGGTATTCACTCAAAGAAGCGTGTCCAGATCACATCTGTTACCCCCCCCCCCCCCCCTCCCCCCCCTCCCCCCATTTCCCATGGGTGCATGTTGAGATTTTGTTACCATATCGTGTCATATTTTTATGTCTTGCTATCAACCCGTATATTTTCAAGGATATCGTCAAAAAACACTGATGTCTTATAAACTAGTTTCTCTGGTTCCATAAAGCAGTGCAGTAATTGCACCAACCTTTGTTTTTCCACATCCAAATTTGAGATTGCAAATTCCCTATTTTCTTCCCATGGATATAGTATTTAAGAGAGCTTTTTTATGTGATTGTTAGAAGAAACGAAATCCTTTTTCTGGAAAAATCTGAACAAGCTCTTAAGTCGACGATGCACTTCCTCGGGACGTTCACTTTTTCCGCGTCGCAATTGGAAAAATTGGTTGAGTTATCGACAAACAGACTTTGACGAACGGACATTTATTATCGACGTCCCAGCTGAATTTCCACCAAAAAATGATTTTAGTGTGTGTTTTTTTAAAACAACATGCTTTCGAATTATTTCACCTTTGAGTTGATAACTGAGTAAGGAGTTAACAAGTTAATTACTGCCGGGAAAAAATCCTTCAAGTTGGTACATTTTCAAAACCATGTTCGATCTGGTATTTTTAAGCGAATGACAACATTCTTCTATAGAAAGATTTATTAAGTATAATCAAACTGATTTGTAGAATTAAGCGAGCGTATCTGCACATAATAGATTCGCCCAATTTTGGGTAGGACAACTTAACTACGTGACCGACCCTTAAAACTGACTAACGGACCTTCAACAACATTTCTAGCAAAATATGCACACATACAATTAACCCTTCCCTCGGTGCCAAGTGCATTGTTGTTTTTTACCACAAAATAAAAGTGTAAATTGGGACAAATATTCGTTGTCACCCATCCATAGTTATTTGTCCCCCAAAAAAGTAGGAATTGCCCTCCATAATACCCATGAAACACTTATGGTAATTAATTGTACATGTGTGAACAATGAATCTCGTGTTATAACATGTATAGTATTGGGCCAATTCTAAAAATCGTATAGGCAACGTTTTCAACATATATTTTTTTGAAATGACACTTTGACACAAAATATAGCTCTATGTCCCCGGAAACATTTTTTGTTTAAATCTCAACCCATACTTTGGTGTTTCATTTCCGATATGACCGGGCGCCACATCAATCACTTTGCTATATATATATATATAGTTGCGCATCCGTGCAACACGAAGAAAAAATAGGATTCTTGGGAAATCTGAGGGAGTATACGTAGGCCTACCGGCGGGGGCCCCATAGCTCGGTTTGTGGAGCATCCGTCTGATGCGCCGGAGATATCAAGTTTATCTCGATGAGGACCATTAGGTTTTTCTTTCAACACGTGTTTGGATAATTCTAGAAAATGACTCAAACTACATGTAATGCATTTTTCTTGGGAAATGTTGGCCCCTCTGGGATATGACCCTGTTGAAGCCTTTCTGAAATCGGATATACGCACGTTTGGGGCAAATGTGATATTTTTTTAAAAATCTAACTGGCGCGATAAATGGGGCAAAGGCACTACGTGTTCAAGACCCGTTGCTTTTCACATTATCATATTTTATATGCCTACATGTAGGCCTATGTTTGGACCTCAACGAAAGAACGCTAATAATCTAGACGATTACTTTTGGCATGTCATTAGGTTTATAAATAAAAGTTAGGTGGAATCGCCATCCAACACCGCTGAAACTGCCATTAGCTAGGCACAAGCTCCGTTAAAGAACTCATTGCGATATTTAAAAAAAATAGAAAAAAGTAGACTGTTAGTGGATCATGGAAGAAGCAAGAAAAAAATGTTGTTTAATTGTTTTCCCTCTCGTTACCTGACGCTACTTTAACTGAAACTAGACGTTGAGTCATAGAATGAACGCCGGGTGTGTACCCGAATGGAAAACGCGTAAATTTGAAAATCGTTCCTATAACGATTGTCGGCCGACATTCGCGACAAATTGATACCGGTACTTGAAGGAACGTGTCCAGATCGCATTTGTGAACCACCACCCCCACCCCCCCCCCCCCCCCCCCCCCTCATTTTTCCCATGGGCTTTGCATTTTTATACCATATCATGTCATATTTTTCCCAATTACCATTCTGAAATTTCGCATTCTAAATCCGTATATTTTCAAATATATCGTCAAAAGAACACCAATGTTTTGTAAAATAATTTGTCCGGTTCCATAAAGCAGTGCAGTAATCACATCAACCTTTTTGCTTCGACATTCAAATTGGAGATTGCAAATTTCCTGTTTTCTTCCCATGGATATAGTATTTTAGGGAGGTATTCTATATGATTGTTAGGTCAGAACGAAATCCATTTTCTGGAAAAATCTAAACACGCTCCTTTAAATTCCACCTTGCACAATTAAGTCAACGATTTCACACAGTGTTTGCAAATCCCGTATACTGGCTTTGAAGTGCACTTAATTGGCTCCCAGTCCCGGGAATATTGTACATGTGCTTAATTTACCGGGCCCTTGAGTCTGCGCCTTGTTCAAGTATACTTGTAGCAAAATTGGTCACATTAATTAAACTGGTGGGCCAGATGACCATGAAACCCGCTATTGTGTACATGTGTACATGCCGTGAACATTTCTGAGGCGTTTTTAATTTATTTTTAGAAGCAGCACGCGTCTGTAGGAACAGAAAACTACAAAGGGCAGCCGTGAAATGCAAAATCATTATAACGAGATCACAATGGGATCTTCTGCAGTTAGCTGCCCGCAATTCGTTCGGTATGGCCTCGCGAGACGATAGTAATCTCCGAGGCTTCAATCGTGGGACTGACCAATTAAAACAGTCATTTTTTTTTCCTGAATCGCCGACCGACTCGTTGTCGAAATAATTATAATGGACGTGACAGCATTGACACGCAAGGACAAACAGTCCTAATTTGGGAAATGGCCCCGTGCGCTGCCGGCCGTGCGTCTAAAAATACTCAACAGTGACTTGGCGACGGACGACTGACATTATAAAGACGATGCGAACCGCGCAGTCATTCCACAGCCTAGCAGAGTAAGCCATTTTCTCACCTGACAACTTGTTTGTAATACACTCGAGACATTTGAATTGTAGGACTTTGACATTGACTTCCAGACGCATGCGCTAACGGAAACATCGACTGACGGACGAATAGACCAGGGTCCAATTTCATAAAACCCATTTAAAAACATTCCTAAATTTAGATTTTATTGTTTCTAAATCCACTTAAGAATGTTTTTAACTTTTATGAAATAGGACCCAAATAGGACCCAGGTTTCTTATCACTCCAACTGCATGTCTGTAGTCAGAAATTATGGTGGTAAACCGGACCCTTCGCCACGTGCACAATATTGCATTCAATGCGAGGCTTTTCGAGCATACATGTAGGCCTACATCATGTTTTACAATGGAAACCAGTCAATTAGCCTTCTGTGTGTTTCATTTGAGTAGTGTCTGGTGTACCAACGTACTTCTTAATCCAGACAACAGACTCATTTAATGTAATGTGATTGCGGGTGCACGCGGCAGGTGTGAAGTACAGAATCAGTACCGTGTTCACCGTATAGGAAAGAATAACATAAATCAGGCATTGGTATGCACCACATAGCAACAACGGCATGGACTTTCTAAACTGCACCTCCATTTTGAAAGTGAAGATTTCGGGGCGTCAGCCATAGTGGAAAGGTTACAAGCAAAATGCTAATCCCTAATGAAACTACCAATTGTATGCTAAAATAGCTGAAATAACTGCATTGTTGACTTCTTTCCATTTTATTGGCGGAGAAA
Organism: Henricia sp. BOLD:AAB3569; assembly: GCA_037783545.1. NCBI lineage: Eukaryota > Metazoa > Echinodermata > Asteroidea > Spinulosida > Echinasteridae > Henricia > Henricia sp. BOLD:AAB3569. The sequence continues at coordinate 517,489 of JBBELK010000004.1, forward strand.
TTTCTGGGCAAATTAATACAGCACGAATATGGGCTTGGCCGAAGTAGTTTGGTCTGTATAGGAAACAGTGTGGTCTAAAATTTCAAATCGGTATATTGCAGTGGATTTGTATTATTTGGTGCGCATTTGAACAGATAAAGTATCATACATGTAGCATTGGTGCGAAGTTAACAAAACAACATGGCGGCGGCCTCTGCTGCGTGTTGTAATGCATTGGGCGCATATATATAGCGCGCCAAATGCTACGCGCCCAAAAACGTCAGGCCAAACGATATTTCTGGAACTTGCTGAATGATCGTCGCCTCTTGGCCAGATGGATAAAGATTTCTGAATAAGGGACGTGTTTTAAAGGTATGAGTTCCTCTATGTGTATACCCTAACTTTGGAAATCTTTGTCCTGGGTGAGAGGAAAATCTCGCTCAAAGTATGTAGCAAATTCGCTACAAACAAACACGGCCGCTGTGGGCGGTTAACCGCTCTGGCAGTCACACATAACGGCCAGAGGCATTCGGGCTACCTTTTAACTAGAACATTAAAAAAAAAAGTATACTTATTGCATTTGTCTCTAATTGCCTTACTTGTACATAAATCGAAATGGACTCACACCGACGTAATGCAAACTAATTTCGTAATGAATGTGGCTATCTCTTGAAATAATGTATTTTCCAAAATATGTCGGCAGGTACGTAATTGCAGCTTCTTACTAAATATCCTTATGCACCTATCAATTGTTTCCCCCACCCCTCCCACCCCCGGGTTGCCCTACCTAAAGTTGTCACTTTTTGCGTGACAAAATCCCCACCCTGGGGCAAAATTTAGGTGACAAAAATCCCCACCCTGGGGTGAAAAACACGCGCGTCTTCTATCCAGATGCATAGACAATTTTATTTCAGTGGGTCAAAATCCCCACCCTGGGCATGAAAAACGTGCCCAACGGGGGAGGGTGCATGGGGAACAATTAATAGGTTCATTAGTGTATGTTACAACTCATTTGGTTTATCATCAGTGACTAGGAAACTGTGTATTAACCTAAGATTGTGGTCTTGTGTAATTATGTTGTGCTCACACAGTAAGTAAACCCTACAGACCACATTCCCGCGTGGAAGCACTTTTAAATGTGTCCCTGAATCCGTTCTGTATAATATTGCTGATTATTTACAGTGGAGTGCAAAATTATCTACACTATCAGATTTTTGTCAGACAATTTATTGTTTGACTTCATCCACACCATCAGACAAGTCTGATGTTTGATGATTTTTTTCAATCATGTGGCTACTCAAAGGTCACATGTTATCAAACTGTCCACTGATTGGCTGTTGTCTGTCCAGACTTCAGACTTTGTCTGAATTTAGCTGCACGTTCAATCTTTTGGCAGACAAGTTTTATCATGTCTGACAGTGTCTGATTTTTGTCTGACGGACATGACAGACAAAAAGCTGATAGTGTAGACAGGCCTTATACGGTACTTTAGTTGCTTGTGATGAAAGGTTTGATAACAAAAATGCTAGAACGGACAGTACTAATGGGAGCTATGCTCACAATACTTTAAAAAAAAAAATACAGATGAAAATGTAAACAATGCATTATAACGCATTACAAATTAATGTATTCAGAAGCTTATAGTGTTCGAATAATTCTGCACACCGTGTCAAGCCTCGTTGCACAAATGAGACTTGAAACGCAAAAGTAGCCTGGCACCTTGACAGTCTGTAGATTGCATTGTATAGAACTGATCGAGGTGACCCGATTAAAAACATCGAGTGTTTCTTCGTGAATTCTTGGGTTTCACTTGGCTTGACAACTGTTGCTATCCGTATTTACTGTGTCCATACTATGGCACGCCAAATATTCAACACTGATAATTTTATTTTGACGCATATTTTCGCAAATGTTGCGCTAGACAAAAGGTTGGCATGACTTTTAAATGTTGATAGATTGTTTGAAACTGGTATATACCGTGCTTTTGTTGGCAAGTTTTAAAATATATTGAGACTTGGTTTATGGCAAAATTATCAGTGTTGAATTATTTTCGCTTTGGCGTGCCATACGCGTGACGTCAACTATCATATCCGTCATCACTGTGTCCATACTATGGCATGCCAAAGCGAAAATAATTCAACACTGATAATTTTGCCATCAACCCTGAAAAATAAGTCTCAACATATTTTTTTTTTAAAGCACGGTATGCCAGTTTCAAACAGTCTATCAACATTTAAATCATGCCAACATTTGTTTCTTGCCAAAATATGCGTCAACATTAAATTATCCGTGTTTAATTATTTTTCGCTTTGGCGTGCCATAATATGGACACAGTAATGGCGGACAGTAACCGTTGTCAAGCCTAGTGAAACCCAAGAATAAGGTTTATTTCCCTCCAAAACGTGAAATCGTGTTTTAGGTATATTTTCTGCAGAAAAGTCATGGACATAAACAAATGTGTTTATTATCATAATTCTTATCAACATTTGAGTTAGGTTTGTTATCATTGGTTCGGGATACGTCATGATATTATGAATAATACCGCATACATGGTAGGTTACTTTATTATGACGCACTTCCTATATAAATTTAGTCTTTTTCCTCTATCAGTTATTAACCCCTCTAATCTATACATGAGCCCCCTTGCCTATCCCACCTCTAATCATACCCTTGTATTTACCGTACATTAGTTCAGCTGTTCATATAACTAACTATATCTGTTGAAAGACGATTTTCATTCTGCACTAAATATTGTAAAATGCTGTAAATTGTACATCAATATTTTGTAATACATCGCGTTGTATATAAATAACCTATATTTCATTTCGTTCAAAAATAAATAAATGAATATCTGTTAATTATCATAACTTGCCGTCGTGCGCTCATTGAGTATCCTGTATTACAATATTGGCAGCGTCTTTTCGAAGACGTGATTCTGTTATTAAAGAACCTTTTGCGATTTATTTTAATAATTGTGTACTGTTCTGTGGTTCAATGAAAATAACCTTTTTACATAATTTCGTTTATTCAGAAGTCATTGCTGTTAATTTTACGGCAACAGACAGAGATGCACTTGGCAGTTTCGACAGCAAATGTTATTTAACAAAAAGTATATTCCAAATTAAAAAAAACAATGACCTCGTGGCAGAATCTACTTTTAATACAATATCGAACTGGCATTACAAAATAAAATTTATTGAATATCTGTTTTATTGACAAATTTCAAATTAACATTTGCAAATTTCATCACAAAAGTAAGCACCAAAGCCCTCGTTTTCAACAATTTGAAATTCCTTACAGTGGGACTCTGAAATTTTTAACAATTCGAAAGCCTTTTCCAGAATACTTCATGATCGTACTGAATTTAACTTTAAAATATCTAAAATTAAAATTAGTTTTAATAAAGTTAGTTTTAATAAAAACCAGTTAGATTGAATACATTTTTTTTTTTAATTTGGACCTTGAATGTAATCAGATATGTCATAAAACAAACACGACCGAAGATCCTCGGTTTAAATGTGGACGTGCGCAGAACGAGCTAATGTGAAATTCCTCTATTCTTGGGTTTCACTTGACTTGACAACGGTTGCTATCCACCATTACTGTGTCCATACTATGGCACGCCAAAGCGAAAAATAATAAAACACTGATAATTTAATGTTGACGCATATTTTCGCAAATGTTGCGCAAGAAAAACTGGCATACCGTGCTTTTGTTGGCAAGTTTTTAAAAATGTTGAGACTTGTTTTTTAGGGTTGATGGCAAAATTATCAGTTTAATTATTTCCGCTTTGGCGTGCCGTCAACAACTATCATATCCGCTATTACCGTTTCAATACTATGGCACGCCAAAGCGAAAAATAATAAAACACTGATAATTTAATGTTGACGCATATTTTCGCAAATGTTGCGCAAGAAAAACTGGCATACCGTGCTTTTGTTGGCAAGTTTTTAAAAATATTGAGACTTGTTTTTGAAGGTTGATGGCAAAATTATCAGTGTTTAATTATTTCCGCTTTGGCGTGCCATACGCGTGACGTCACGTTCCCATACTATGGCACGCCAAATCATAAAATAATAAAACACTGATAATTTCATGTTGACGCATATTTTCGCAAATGTTGCGCAAGAAAAACTGGCATACCGTGCTTTTGTTGGCAAGTTTTTTAAAATGTTGAGACTTGTTTTTTAGGGTTGATGGCAAAATTATCAGTTTAATTATTTCCGCTTTGGCGTACCATACGAGTGACGTCAACAACTATCATATCCGCCATTACCGTTTCCATACTATGGCACGCCAAAGCGAAAAATAATAAAACACTGATAATTTAATGTTGACGCATATTTTCGCAAAAAAAAGGTTGGCATGACTTTTAAATGTTGATAGACTGTTTGAAACTGGCATACCGTGTCTTTGTTGGCAAGTTTTTAAAAATGTTGAGACTTGTTTTTTAGGGTTGATGGCAAAATTATCATTTTAATTATTTCCGCTTTGGCGTGCCTTACGCGTGACGTCAACTATCATATCCGCCATTACTGTTTCCATACTATGGCACGCCAAAGCAAAAATAGTTAAACACTGATAATTTTGCCATCAACCCTAAAAAACAAGTCTCAACATTTTTAAAAACTTGCCAACAAAAGCACGGTATGCCAGTTTCAAACAGTCTATCAACATTTAAAAGTCATGCCAAATTTTTACATTTGCGAAAATATGCGTCAACATTAAAGGGACACACCGGCTTTGTTGGGCTATTTTGGGCTCGAAATAGACCCAGACATTTTTCTAAAGCGCTTTCCAGAGTAAATTAGATATATCCTGAAAAGACGCCATCAAATTTGGCCGTTTGAGCATTTTTCAAAAAATCAAGGTCACGTGACTTTTCGGAACCAGATTCTGGTTCCGAAAAGTCACATGGTCTTGGAGTTACATGTAGTTGTATTTCCAGCCGTAGAAACCAGCGCGAAGTGCTTTTGTCATTCGCGGTTGGTTTCTCTTTTGTTGGCAAAATAATGTCCTACGAACACTATGTAGGCCTACATACCGTATTTTCCAATATGTACACAAATCTGCCAACAGATTTCATAAGGGTTTCTGGGTGTTGATAAGGGTGAGAGAATCTCTCAGATATTCATGTCTTCGCTTCGCGTTCGCGGCGATAAATAATATCCGAAGGAAAAACAGCATAGGCCTATTGAGGGCGCTAAAGACACCAACATTTTAAATATTTCTAGTTAATTATGTGACATTTTTATAATTTTTTTTCACAACGACCATCGAAATATTATTATCAAGGATGCTAGATTCCTACATTATGTAAACAGTAAGCCGGTGTGTCCCTTTAAATTATCAGTGTTGAATTATTTTTCGCTTTGGCGTGCCATAGTATGGACACAGTAATGGCGGATAGCAACCGGTTGTCAAACCAAGTGAAACCCAAGAATTGTGAGTAGTGTAAATACAAAAAACTAAAGTGCAAACTCTCAACGTGCTGGAGATTTGAGTGCCGCCATTTCGGCTTTACGCTAGTATGGGAGCAATCCAGAAAGATGACCATTTTTGGTTGAACCAAAGTTAAACCTTTTAGTGCTGTCCCAGGAACATGCGGATACCCATTATGATTTAGGTTTACACGTATTGTCAAACTACAACATTGCACTAAAATTCTGCCTATAATTAAGATCAATACACTGGCTACATTTGCATGGTCCGGCAAGAAGCAACAATTTTTACATGTCAGTTTGGTAAAAATTAAGAAAATAAATAAAACCACAGGCACCATTTATTAAAAAAAAAAAAAAAAAAAGCTGACAGTTTCAGCCTTGCCATATGTATATAAAACGTGTTTTCAGAAACGACTTCTGATTCACCTCAAAAAATAAATTTAGATAAAAAAAATACTCATGTTTTCAGTTTGGCAAAGTAATTACCTTTCAAATCATGAGATATTGATAACAATCGGTATTCACATTGATTTTTAATGGTTTATGAACTTTAATTCACAGCCCTGATGAGGGTCAAATGCATGAAGCTTAAAAGGCCCTATAAATCATTTGCAAGAGAACACTTTTTACAGATTCATGGAATAAAAGTGTAACATATCTAAGGAAATATGTTGGTAAACTAGCCTGAAGAAATGTTAGCTACTTAGATGTATCAATGCTTCAGAAAACCTTGAAAATCTGTATATGGATTTTGTGTACAAATGAATGGTAAAAGAGACCCGTGCCAGAGACTTTTTTAGAAAACCACCTTCGGTTGTCAGTTTCCAGCATGAAATACCATTTTGGACGAAAATAAATACATGTGGTGTTTGTTACCATTGCTATCAACACTTTGAGTAAAGTTTTTCTTGTCAACTCATGAAAAACAAAATTGGGTCATTGCAAATTATACAATGGGCCTTTAATAGTATCTTCCACACATGGGTGGATGGCGCCATTGGCAGCCACCAGCCAGAGACACGGGGGAATCCCCTTACTTTAGTCTTCACGATAGAGTGCTCTGGGATCTTGTAAGTGCGTTACACAACACACTGGACCAATGGCTTGACATCCCTTCCAAAGGATGAGGCAATTGGAGGACAGGGACCACTACCAGGTATCGAACCTGCAAGTTGCCAGTGAACAACCAAAACCATTCAGCCCAGGTAAAGTTACGGCAATTATTAAGGAGCTGTCCAAAGTTGTCAACATTTTCACAGTTCTACAGAGCGTAGTATACTGAAACGCAAAAGAAACTTACCACCTTTTAAACCTTTATATAGCAACAATAACACTGCGTGTATGTAATAAAGTGAACTTATTTGTGGACAATAGTGTCCTCACTGTCAGACCAAATGGTGTCTGAAGGTCAATTGACCTTTAATGGTCACTTCATGGCACAGCTGTTTTGACTGTCAGTGATTAGCCAAGGGGTATGGGATGATTGTAATAGCTGCACGTGATGTCTTAATGTTGGCTTTAAAAAAGCCAGTGCAAAATGGGCATTTCAAGCAACATGCCACGATTGTCGGGGGATCAACGGCAGTATGCGCCGACGATGCACTGCCTGTATCCAAATCAATGGTGGCCACACGCTATTAAAAGGGGACTGACATCGCACCCTCTTCTGTTCTTTACTGTAGAACAAACTGATGAGATGGTGTATCTTGGTCAAAAACTTGACATGTCATCAATAAAATGCCAATGTTCCAATTAGCAATTGTTGGTTTGTTTTATTTTGAACTGTTACAATTTCATTACATTTTAAACAAGTGGAAGTTTCTTTTGCGTTTCAGTATATTTTTCAAGAAACCACTCCCTCCCCTGAAATACTACATATCAACATTTTTTCTGTGAGTACCATGATGAAGTATATACAGTGCATTTAGCAGAAAAAAATAAATAAAAACATAAAATTAAAATAATTTGGCCAGAAAAAAAGAGACATTAAACATGAGAGTAACAGACCGACAAGGCGGTCTTTCGAGCTAGGTCAGGTCACGCATGCACGCATAGCTTATTACTGTACATGTACGCCGGTTCTGTGTGTTGCCGTATGGGTTGGTATGGAAGCCGTGACCGTACAGTGGCTCGTTTTAGTGCCATGTATAGTTTGTGTGCGCAAGACCTAATATTCTCTCATAAAGCAAAAGACCGCCTTGGACAAGGCTACAGTTTTCCTGACTTGTTAAGGAACCATTCTCTGGAACAAATTTTGAATATCATAGTGCTGTAAAAGTGCAGTAGAATGTCTATCCATATGCGAGTCTTTCCACGGTAAAGGGGGCATTTTGGCAACACAGACCATATTTTCCAGAAAATACCTTTGTCTGCTCTCAAAATAAAAGAAATAAATTTCAGTTGTTCTGAAGAGATAACTTAGGGTTACAAATAGTGTGACAACATGCCTTTCTAAAAACCCCGTGTACAAATTTTTAATATACGCTCGTAACCGGGACGGCCTAAAATGTAACACAAGTGTCCGTCCCAGTTACGAGCGTATATTTGAAATTTGTACACAGGGTTTTTAAAAAGGTATGTTGTCACACTATTTGTAACCCTAAGTTATCTCTTTAGAACAGCTTACATTTATTTCTTTTATTTTGAGACCAGAAAAAGGTATTTCTTCGAAAATATGGTCTGTGTTGCCAAAATGCCCCCTTTACTGTGGAAAGACCCATGTATAATTTAAAAAAGGAAACAATTAAAAACCTGAAGCACCTTCACTATCATGTTTCCACTGCCACGTATTTCAATGCGGCAAACCCGTATTTCCTCGACAAATCTCTCTGGAATTCTTCCTTTAAAACTTTCAGGCATCTAAAATGAAAATTGGGAAGAGCAAAATCCAGGTGATGAATTAACAGTTGTTCAGCATTGTGCAGCCCTTTCTGGGCAAAAGTTATATCATATTTGTATGTAGTGGCCGCCCCTCGAAACAATAAAGTTGGCCACTTTACAAAGTAGCCAACTTTACTGAAATGACACTTACTGTCGATATTGGTCACTAGAGCGGAACTTGGCAATATCAAAGCTGGGTGTGTGTGGCATGTGGATGATGAAAGCGTTAGGTAGAACAATTAACTCGTATCTGCAATAAGAAAAGATAAGTGGTTAAGAGAGATAATGCATAGTTCCGACCTGTCAATCAACCGAACCCGCCGACCAATCACAACAGAGCTAGCAGACATCACCCACATAGGTCAAAGTGCACTGTCTCACAACAACATCATGCGATGTTCTGCCCCATACAATTTGTACAGTGTTGTATGCGATGATCCGGGTTAATTTTTAGTTTCAAGGCCGGTCGTTTCGTTGTTCAAAGGTACGAAAGCACGTATGTCATGATATGACATCCCTGTATTACTGGCCCTTTACTCGGTGTGTTCTAAGATAACTGTCGACCCTGAAACATGAATACCTTTGAGTTTTCTTCAATGAATCTGTGATTTCCATTGAAAGTCCCATTGCTTTGTGCGTTGTGTGTCGCCATTTTGACGATAGCGTGTGAGCCATAGCAACAATATCCAAAGGGGCGGGGCTAACTAGGCAAACTCGGAACTATGCATTACTACACGTACAGCGAGGACCACATCATCAACTGGGAAGCCGCACAACTGATAGTTCCCATCGACAGATGGCACCCAAGACGATCTACACAAGCACAACACAGTACCCCAAGACATTGGCTTCAACATCAGCAATATCTGGCACTCCCTATTAACCAACCAGACCGATGGGTCACCTATACCCTAGGTCCTCCCACAGGATTAGGATCCTAGCATACCCACGCCTCCACAACCCAAGCCATTCTATCTGCTTCAGTGCACACATTGTACACTGAATGCCCTCAACCAGTACTTACAGCCCTGCATCATCACGAGTCCGGCATTACTCCTAAAGACGAACAGAGCACACTGTTCGAAACGTTGAGTTCACACTCAGCGGTTCTTTTCAGAACCACACATATACAAAAGAGATTCACATGGTGCTACCGTAAACACATACATAAACTTACTACATGTATAATAAAACTAAGTTCCATCTGTACTGCACTTGGAGCAGATGTTCAAGAAGTGTCTTGCCGTATTAAACAAAAAATACAATTAATGTAACAAATTTCGAGTCAAATTTCTGAAAGCTTCCAAAACTTTTAACAACTGTCCAAGATCAATTACCAAATGAGGCTTACCCATGTGCATCAACCTCCATGATCTGAGAGACTTTGTTCCAGCCAAATCCCACAAATCTATGGTCGTAGGTCGGGCAGTCCCTCCTGATGACGATGTAGGGTTCAAAATCAGGCTCCCATTGCACCTGCACAAAAGGAATATACGGTTGGAAAAAAATGGAAAGTACTCTGTACTTCGACCAAAAGATCAAGGAGGCTGAGAGATGTAACATTTTATTGTCAAGTAAGGTGTATGAACACCTCTTCTGGCAAGGCTGCCCCAGCAGCCGATTTTACGAATCCTTACACGCTGCGTAATCCCGTTTGTGCAACTTTTTATTGCGTAAGCTGCGAACATTCCTGTAAAAATTACACGCAAGCCTATGGGGTTTATGCCATTTTTAAAAGTTGCGCAAGCTACGCAATTTTTCGTGAAATCGGTTGCAGCTTTCGTAAGAGCTGTCAAGGCAGGGTGCGAAGTACCTTCCTGAGTTTCTGCACTTTCAGGGCTGTTTGGGAGATGCGCGACCACAGAACAGTGCATACTCTTAACTGAACCGTCTGTTTTGTAACATACAAGGCATGGCTTGACATAATAATGATAATGATAATGATAGATTCTTATATAGCGCACATGTCCACCCTGATGCGGGGTGCTCCTGGCGCTGTTGCCATTATTATTATCGCTGCCATCAGGGAATCACCAGAACCATTTCGCTTAAACTAGGTGGCTGCTGGCCAGGCGCTCAACCCTATCAGCAGTTAGATTGTGGCATTCCCCTTAACTGCTTCCCAAATATCGCTTGGGTTGACGAGGCAAGTGCCTTGCCCAGGGACACAGACACGTTGGTCAAAGTGGGGCTTGAACCTACAACCTCTGACTGGGAGTTCCGCTTCATACCCACTAGACCACACGTGCTTCATTCGAATAGCACAAATCGGCACAAGCTTACTTCTGCAACCACAAGCACTCTGCCTGAATTTTACTGGAGAGCCTGAATCAAGTACAGTTTTTGTCTTACCTGATATGGAGTGGTGGCCGTACGCCACTTGGCAAAGTTGGTAGGTGAGTGACCCTTCTGCCACACGTGGTAGCGAAACGTGAAGAGAGTGCCCATGTCCAGCATGTGCAGAAGTTCCGCTTTGGATTTGGGGAAAGCGAGGCGATAGCGTAGTGTCTCAAAGGCTGGCACTACTAGAGCCTGGAAAAAAACACACAAATGACAGAATGACAAACACGAAAGTTGTCAACATTTTCACAGTTCTACAGAGTGTAGTATTTTTCAAGATACCCCTCCCTCCCCTCGAAATACTACTTTTTTTGTTACTACTATGAATGTCAACATTTTACAGTGCATGTAAAATCCAAGGCAGCCCTCGACCCCCATCCCCCTTGCTACACTTTGTAGAACCGTTAAAGTGTTGATAACCTTAGATGGCCCCTAACAGCCTGCTTACACTTGATCCCGAGCTCGGGGTCGAACACCGAGCTCAAGATCAGCTCCGGATCACAAACCGAGTGTAAATGCTCTCGGGACCAAATTGGCCTCAGATCAGACCCGGAGATTTTGGTCTTGCTTCAGCGGAGGGTCGAACCCCCGCGCTCGGGACCAGTTTGCAGTTAGATAAGCAATTAATCTTGCCGCATACGCTCCACAGCCGTTGCGGGGAAAAGCCCGCAAAATTCAAGTGGCCTTGTACACTGTACATAACCACATTGTTCTGTACATGCACACACAGAGCATGACTATTGACTGCAACGTCTGGCGCTGTGCTTAAGATCAACTACAGAATGTAAACGCGGCACTCCAAATCATTGCTGTTAACACTAACTTAAAAGATCCCAGAGCATTCTTTCGTGAATAGTGAGGGGATCACCTGGTGTCTCTGGCCGTCGGCTGCCAATGGCACCACCCACCTATGTATCTCGATGTTTAGGTGGATGATACTTGTAAGCTTCATGTAATTCTGCCTACAAGCTGCGATTGGAAGTTCACTAAACCCATTAAATAAAAAAGAAAATCACAAAAGGTTACCTTTTTAGATGATTTCATGTCCATCACATCTACTGCTTTCCTGAGGTACGTATAGAGACCGTACATTGGCAGAAAGTCAATATCAGCGAGGAAAACGTACGGTGTAGTGGCCTGTTTGAGAGCTGTGTTACGCAGGTAGTTTACAGGGTAGAATTGCTGTGGAAAGCACAAAGTGAAGTGAGTGAGTGAGTTTTGGGTTTAGCACCGTGCCGGAGAATATAAAAACTTGGATTCAGAAGGAACAATTATCACGTAGGAAAAGAATGAAAGACATTTCAAAAGGATTGAAGAACCATTGTATAGAAGTATTACGGTAGACTGATTCTGGGCAGTTTTCCAGGAGAATCCCATGGTAGGTGGGCTATGGAGGATACCCCAGACACATGGCACCCTGTCTAAATGGGTCCCATAAGGCCGGCCGTTTCCCTTGCAGTTTAAGGACCTGGGCCCCGCCAGTATTTTTACACGTCAGCTAACCTCCGGGTGATGCACAAAATTTATGCTTTAAATCTTTGCATACAAACTTAAAGGTATCTCGAAGAATCAGAAATGTTCTCAGATTTACACATAACTTGCACGATATAAACATGATGACAGTAGAAAACTTCCCCTGAAATGGTTTTGTCTAAAGTGCTATAGTCTTTGAGAAATGAGTAAAACAATTATTTTTCGTCTCACGAGACGTAAATTCAATTCGCCCCAAAACCATTTCGCCCTGGACCACTTCGTCCTGAACCACTTCGTCAAAACACTACTTCGTTTGGGGCGAAATTACTGTAAACCCTTTTTTGACTGTTTTCTCAAAAGTTAGACGAAGTACGGAGCTGGTTTTTTGCTCAGGTTGGTTTTAATCATGCATATCGTCAATCACACAGGGGGATAAAACTATTTGTAACAGTTTACCAATCATGTATATTATCTTTAAACACAAATTAAAATTCTTAAAATCCAAAGAAATTCAAAATTGCTAGCTGAATGAATTTGATATTTTGATATTTTGATTTTATTAATAATACTCACCCCTTCTTTATACACAACATGGTAGCCAACATTCTTGCGCTTCATGAGCACCTCTGAGCTTAGCGTGAAGCGTAGAAATTGCTGTGCTTCAGCATCGGACATGTATAAAGCAAGGCTAATGGGACCTAATAAAAAGAGATGAAATTGTTAATTTTATAAAACACTGCTGAATTTTTAGTGGTTCAACCAACATTTTTGTAGTTTTTTTCAAAAAAGTTACCGGTAAACAGTTTGGACTGAACAGAAGAGGTTATTGAACAAACAATTTTTTTTTTTTTTTAAAATTATCGCTACAGCAATGTATGTGGGTCTTTCTCAGGTGTGGAGCCCATTTTGGTGATTAAAACAACATTTTTCAACAAATGCTTTTATGAATAAGTGTTTGGTACTGCAAAATCGGAATATAGAATTAGGTAACGACAAAGACATGCTAAAGCTTTTCGACTTGCACTCATCAGAGCAAGCGTTATTTTGACGCGCCGCTCAATCCACACGGAGCATTCGATGTGTGACTTGCGACGCTCGATGCGCATGTTTGTCCAGGCCACAAGTCGATTACGACCTAGTAATTCGTATGACCCCACTTTATTGTAATACAAAAACAATCCGAGTATGATAAGTTTGTCGGAACTATTACAATCGTATCATGATAGAGTAATTACAATATTTTTTTTCGTGTGACCCCGGCCTAAAACTTCCCTGCACAACTATCTTTGCTGTATCCAACATTCTTACTTCTTTTATCAGCAATTAACAAGTTGCACAAGTTAGGGGAAAAAATGCAAAAAACTTGTAGGCCTATCTCTTAGTATTGATGCAAGAATGAGTTGTCTTACCTTCCCAATGTTTGCAGATGGACTCCAGCATCTGAAGTCTGTCCATAGACAGCTGAGCTACTAGGGTTATGTCATTATCCTCGGGTTTCTGTTAAGTGGAGGGAAAATGCAAATTAGTGAGTTGGAGGGCCGTCGACCACTGATTGGGAGTTGGTTGTCAGAGGTCGTAGAAGGATTTTTTTGGCTTTAAAAAGTTGTCAGCGGTTGTCAACTGGTTGTTTTTTTTGTTTGTTTTTTTAACCATTTTATTTACCAGAAGGTTCCACTTGGTGCAAGTGAAGCCTCCCGGCGACCAAAGTGGTGGGGAGAAAGTTTTCTGGTCTTGAGTCGGTTGTCCAAGGGTGGGCGACTGGTCTGCGACTGGTCTGCGACTGGTCTGCGACTGGTCTCGAACCGGTCGTTAGTGGTTCCTCAGTTTTTGGTCGCCAACATTCAGCAACTGATCGCCAACCAATTGACGATCGAAATAACTGAAAGATTACCGTCCAATCGCCGACCGCTCACTAATCATTTAAAACCAACAACAAGCACTCGGTGAGCAGGCGGTGCTCGGTCGGCGATCACCAACTATCAGTCGCCAATCGATCGGCAAACATTTTACAACCTGTCGCAGACCACATGACTCCACAGTATACACTACTAACAATAAGTTAGGGATATTGGTATGTTGTCAATTTTGGAATTTATTTTATTTTATTTTTTTTTCAAATTTCTCTTTTCCTGCGAAAATGTGTCTGTCATGCAGATACAAATCATACACAAAATCATTCAAGCGGAATGCCTACTCAATAAAACATCTGCGTACACCCCACAATATGCCCAACTTATTGTGAGTAGTATAAATACGTGTACACAGCAGTCAGCGATCATTCTTCCACTGATCGCCGAGCAGTCCGCACGTCGATACTTTCAATTGGCAACCCACTACATTCTTTAGAGTTTCACAAATCATAATACACAACTGTCAAATGTATATGTATGTAGTGATGAAATGGTCTTACCTGGGTATACTGGTAGTCTAAATAATATAAATGTGTTCGGTGGGTCAGGATTTGCTCTCGTCTGAACTCGTAGCACTGGTCATCTTCATCCAATTTACTGAACTACAGAAGGAAAAGGAAATAAAAAAAACAATTGAAATACATGTTCAGAATAAAAGTCAAGTCAATCGAGCATCATTTTAATGCATACTTCCGACCTGTCAATCAACCGAACCCGCCGACCAATCACAACAGAGCTAGCAGATGTCACCCACATAGGTCAAAGTGCACTGTACGCTCACAACAACATCACGCGATATGTTCTGCCGGCCCCATACAATTTGTACAGTGTTGTATGCAACGATCCGGGTGAATTTTTGGTTTCAAGGCCGGTCGTTTCGTTGTTCAAAGGTACGAAAGCTATATTTCGTAATGATATGACATCCCTGTATTACTGGCCCTTTTATACTCAGTGTGTTCTAAGATAACTGTTGACCCTGAAACATGAATACCTTTGAGTTTTCTTCAATAAATCTGTGCTTTCCGTTGAAAGTCCCATTGCTTTGTGCATTGTGTGTCGCCATTTTTGACGATAGCGTGTGAGCCATAGCAACAATGTCCAAGGGGGCGGGGTTAACTGGGAAAAATCGGAACTATGCATTGAGCAACGAAATTTAGCAAAATCGTGTTTCGACACCAAACGTCCGGTTTAACGTACCAGCACTCACTGACCCAACTATCTTTGTGAAACCTTATGCAACTGTGGAAATGTAAGCCTAAATTGCGCAACAATTGTTATATGCACACCCACACACATACACACATACACACAAAAACAAAGGTAGTGGGTTCGAATCTCGGTCGGGTCTATCCATGGTGCGTGTACCCTTGAGCAAGGTACTTTGCCACGCATTGCTTCTCTCCACCCAGGAGTAAAATGGGTACCAGAGCGAATGTTGATGTGTTTGATTAGCCATTGAGCGCCTAATAGGCAGCCGGAGCTGTATACTGCCCAGGGAGCCGAGAGGGTATATGGAGTGATTTAATGGAGCCCTGTGATCAGGGGTAATGATAGTGTAGGCTCCTTGATGGGGGTTTCCCCTGATAAGTGCGTGGTACAAGTCTATATTATTTTTATCATTTGTTATAACTTCAACCCACCTTTTCCTCAAGGGAGACGTTTCCCTTGCCCTCAGCACACCCAAACAGCTCTCTCCTCAGTAAGTTACCATCATACTCTAGAAACGTCAGGTACAGGTTGCGGAAGAACTCTACATGCTTGTTCTTGACGCGCAGCTTCTTGGGAGAATTCCAATGGATGACTTTCAGGTCTGTCACTTCCGCATAGCATAGCTGTTGAGAACATTTTCAAAAATATTTTTTAAAAATGACAAACAACCTGCTTGATTCATTTACGTTCCGACATGGACCGCACATAAAATTACACAGGAACTCAAAGGGGAGACTCCGGAAGCGCTGTACCCTGGGGCTATTTCTCTGTCAGACCATTGGTTGCAAACAGCAGCAGCCAATTTCATGAATCCTTACTGCGTAAGCACGCTTGTACAACTTTTATTGCGTAAGATACCTGTGATTATTAAACGCAAGGTATGCCATATAGAAGTTGCGCAAGCTACGCACTTTTTCGTGAAATCGGCTGCCGTTGTTTACATCGTGTCACTGGGCCAGAAGTAGGATGAGTGGTAGCTTCTATTATGCAGGGTACTCAAATGAATGAGGCTTGGGTAGAGGCCCAGATTGCCCAGGGTCAACCTGACTGGTCAGTGAACTCAACATTAATAGTGACTATACAAGCTCCAATGGGAGAAGGGAGGGGGGTTTGATTGAAGATGAAATTGAATTTAAATGGAACTGGCCCAAAAGCATTTTAGTAAAAATTACAAAAATCTGACTTTTCGAAATCACCCCATCTTCCAAATCACCCCATGTCAGTGGTTAAGGCTTTTCCTTAGTGGCACAGTAATGCGTATATATTGAAAATGAAAAGTATGACAAGAAATCAGCTTCAGCAATGTAAACAATGCATTCACAGAAGTCAAATGCATTTAATATAGAAAGCAACTGCCCTGCCATATTTTACTTTTAAGTCCTGCGTTCCTTCCAGATTCCATTTATGATCCACACTCCATGGCTGAATGCATAGTTCCGATTTTGCCCAGTTAACCCCGCCCCCTTGGACATTGTTGTTATGGCTCACACGCTATCGTAAAAAAATGACGACACACGACGCACAAAGCAATGTGACTTTCAACGGAAAGCACAGATTCATTGAAGAAAACTCAAAGGTATTCATGTTTCAGGGTCAACAGTTATCTTGGAACACAGTGAGTAAAGGGCCAGTAATACAGGGATATCATATCATCACAAAATATAGCTTTCGTACCTTTGAACAACGAAACGACCGGCCTTGAAACCAAAAATTCACCCGGATCGTCGCATACAACACTGTACAAATTGTATGGGGCCGGCAGAACATATCGCGTGATCATGTTGTTGTGAGCGTACAGTGCACTTTGACCTATGTGGGTGACATCTGCTAGCTCTATTGTGATTGGTCGGCGGGTTCGGTTGATTGACAGGTCGGAACTATGCATTGCTGCACATGTACGATACGTAGCGATTGGTACTGATAAAAACACTATCTACCAACTATCAACCTTCTGTTATGCATTGGGCACTATTCAGTCAAAGCACAAAGCAGTGTGGGACACACACATGTGTACAATATATTTCTCAAACAACCATTCCAGAATTAAATTTGTGCGTGCACGTAAGTTTGGTAAAGGCCAACACACAAGACATTTCATGAAACATTTGAAATAACTGATTCATGTTAGTGTGAAACACCCCATGTTTAGTTACCTCACTGCGTGTGTGGTCACTTAGCTGCAGGTTCCAAGAACAAGGTAGATTGTGCACGATGTATGGATGCTCCTTGATAACTGCATTAATGATGTCCTGCAATGTAAAACAACAGGGGTGCGTTGAATAGCAGAATATGTACGCCGGTATTGGCCAAATCGGCATATCGAAAACGTTGAACGCAACCGAACGCACAGTATTCCCAATACGTGTTGCATCCTATCTTCCCGTCGCAAGGCCGTTGCTACCACATCGAGTTCTTCACAACGAGCCTTGCTGAATCGAGTTGAGCGAGGCTGTATTCGGGACTTGTATGAATATTAATTAGCAAGTGACGGTGATCGCAACTGACCAATCATGCGCCGCGTACGTTTTAGTTCGATCATCGCGCGTGCAGGTAGTGGAACATGTTTGCGCGACAATATTCATTCATGAATCAAAATTGCATCATAGCTAAGGAAAAACCATGCGTGGATAGTTCAGGTTTTCTGAAGTATTACTGCATCTATGTGGCTGAAATTTCTACAAGGCAGTTTATCAACATTATTCTTTAGTTGTGTAATGCTGCTGTTCCTGTTTGTAAAAGTCTTCTAATCATGTAATCTATCTGTAATGAATAACTAACCTGGTCAGCGAGTGAGACCGACAGAAGACTCATGAGTTCCTTCTCGGCAGTTAGTCGCCACATCTGCATCCAGCCTAGCTCTCGTAGTTTCTTAAGGTCAAACAGCATGACTCCAGTGTTGAAACCACGGCCCTGCAACATATACATATAAAATGATAGTGACTGTATTTAGCCATTTACTGTTTTTATTTACTCTACAAAGATAGTTTGGTGAATTACGTTGGTAACACATACTGAACTGGGTTTCGCAACTTGCATGACTTTATGTCATTTAGGTTCGACTATTTTCAGCTGATTTTCCATGCTTTCATGTGGGCATGACTCCTTAAAGGCCCATTGTATCATTTGAAATGACCCAACTTTGTTTTTTCATGAGTTGACAAGAAAAAACTTACTCAAAGTGTTGATAGCAATGGTAACAAATACCACATGAATTTATTTCCGTCCAAAATGGTATTTCATGCTGAAAATTGACAACCGAAAGTGGTTTTCTTTTTAAAAAAAGTCCCGTGCACTGGACTTTTGTACCACTCACTTGTACACAAAATCCATACATAGATTTTCGAGGTTGATGCATCCACGTAGCTAAAATTTCTTCAGGCTAGTTTACCAACATTCCACAAAACTTTAAAACGTTTTATCTTGCAAATGATACATAGGGCCTTTAAATTTGATCTGAATTCACAGAATATACATACTAAAAAAAAAAATTAAGAAAATGCACAGTATTTATCCTTCACAGATGAAATTAAAAATCTGCAAAAAAGTTTCCATTTTTATGCTACGCGTTTGGTGACTGATAACCGTTATCAACGCGCATAAAACATGTGTGCGATGGTTACGCATCACGGAAATTGCATAAAGTGATGCAGTGTTCTACACTGGTCAAAATCTTGTCCTGGTGCACTGATCAGCGCCCTCACACGTGTACACACCTTGCGTACGTGGTGTGGACTCGAAACCCATTCAAGTCCACAATTTGCGGGGAAAAGTGACGGATTGTGGACATGCACTCGTTCGCTCAAGTCCACAGTCATGTTGTCCAAACTTGGGAAAAGGGGTTAGGGTGGGGGTGGACGGTTAAAAAAAAAGGTTAGGGTTCAGGAGTAAAGTTTAGAAACATGATTAGGAAAAAAATTGGGGTGGATGAGGGAAGAATTTGGAGAAAACAACGATTTTCCGACCAATTCTCTTAAGTGCACAAATACAAAGAAACGTCCACAGTGCGTATGTAATGCGCGACTGGGTGAACAACCCTGTGTGTGTATCCGTATCGGTATTGGTACGTGATAGTGCAAAACCCATCTAATGTATGTGAGAACCTACCAGAGCTGGCCATGGTTTGTGCTTCTTCCATATAGTTCCCAGGTACCAATCACTCTGGTTCTCCACCAAGCCTATAGCCTTCTTGCCCGTCAGCTTGCTGAATATCCTCCACAACTCGGCGATGTCCGTGGCAAATGTTACATCAATGTCAAGCACTATAGTCTGATCAACAAAACAAAGACAGTTATTCATGTATACGGGATTTGTAATGTCTTAACAATTTAACCAGTTAACGCTGGAATTATTTTTGGCAAACAAATACCAATTTTTGATAAGGCAAATGTGATTGGCCAAAAGTTAAGACCAGGGTCCTTTTTCATAAAAGTTAAAAACATTCTTAAGTGGATTTAAAAACAATAAAATATAATTTGTCCTATCTTTAAAAACATGAGTTAAGAATGTTTATTTAGGTATGTTTCTAAGTGGGCTTTATGAAATAGGACCCAGGCCAAGCACCACAAATACTGACTCTTGAGTCATTTCTACATTCATTGTATGAATCTTCTCACCAAAAGATCGTACTTTGCAATGCTCTAAGGCGGCTGCCACGCAGTGAGATTTGGTACACTGACAGGCCGTCTACAGCCATCAAGTTAAAAGTCTTATCATAACCCAGCACCATGAAATTGGACCCTTGCTTGGTGAGCTTTTCTTTGATGCTACTTTCCCACTTTTAAAGCAGTGAGGTAGCCAGGGATCTCTCCATAGGGGGGAGGGGGGAGGGGGGGGGGGAACTGGATGTTATTGTGGGAGGGCACCAGTGGCGTACTGGCGTAATGAGAAATTTTGCAAGAGACAGGCCATGCGAGTGCTGAAGTCCAAAGTCGTTAAATATATGTATATTACAATAACACCATCGTATTAGACAATGGAAACCCTACACAAAATTTAAAAAACCCAAAAATAATTAAAAAACTGTTTTTACCATTTTTTCCCCTCCATTTGCCAAATTTCCAGTGCGGGAGCGACTGGGGGTGGACGATTTTTTAGCTACGCCGCTGTTCTAAAGGGGTTTTATAATTGTGAACACACTAAGGAAGTCTGTGCACAGATCTCACCTTTTCTATACTGATTGGTAATATCTTGGTAATGAGTAGCTTCATGAGGCCAAACAGACCAGAGTAATGCTTGTTGGGAATCCATGATACGTCACTCTAGAACATAAACAAATGGAAAACACAGGAAATGTACACACGCATCCACCAAATCCAGAGAACTACATGTGCATCAGCTCTGTCAGTGAGGGCGAGATTTAAAAGGCGTACGAAATTTTTTTAACTTAAATTCACAATCTGCCACTTTTGACTTGGCGTCCTCCAATGTCGATACATTGCTGGAGACGATCGCGGAAAGCGCGTGCTGCAGTAAATTCTTGTTACTTGTTATTGAGGGTATGCATTCCGCTTGAATGATTTTGTATATAATTAGACAATTGTATCTGCATGACAGACACACCTTGTCACAGGAAAGAGTGAAAACAGTCATTGAAAAAAAAATTCAAAAATTGACAAACCAATATCTCTAACTTATTGTGAGTAGTAAATTCTTGTTACTTTGGCACTAAACTACTCGCAATAAGTTAGGCATATTGTGGGGTGTACGCAGATATTTTATTGAGGGTATGCATTCCGCTTGAATGATTTTGTATATAATTAGACAATTGTATCTGCATGACAGACACACCTTGTCACAGGAAAGAGTGAAAACAGTCATTGAAAAAAATATTCAAAAATTGACAAACCAGTATCTCTAACTTATTGTGAGTAGTGTATTTTAATTTGTTGATGTCTAGAAACTCAATATTTTGTGAATCAATCAGCTGCCACAGCTCCTTATCACCTGAATGCAACTGCAGAGCATTGCATACATTCTTGACAAGATATTTTGGGGATGTTTCAAAACAACACGAAATATCTGTCAACCAGAGGGTCAAAATCTCAAGTGACCCGAAATACCATTTCTCTAAACATACCTTTTGACAAGTGGCATTGTTATAAAAGGCTTTTCAACACAGTCATTGTTTCAGTTAATATTTATCAAGGGGATAAATCGGCGAAACTAAAGGCAAATTTGTGCAAGAAAAAGAAAGGAAAATTGATTTTCTGTCCATTTTTTAAATGAAACATTGTTCAAGCCATGGACCTTTATCCATTATTTAGTCAATCATACAGAATAACGTTTTGAAGAATTGACTTTACTTTTAAAAAAAGAAATAATAATAATAATAATAATTTAAATATTACTACATTTTGTGCCATGTGCAAATTGGAACCTTGTGAAAAAAAATCAGTAAGTTCACCGAATTCAAAGGGTAAAAATTATCGTTATGCCTAATTTGATGTACATTTTGTTTGGAGCCATTTGACTGAAATTTAAATTCATTTTCTCAATTACATGTATGTAACAAAATAAAACAAACAACTTGCACACTTACTTTAAAATCTTCAGCAAGGTAGAAGCTGACTTTTACTGAAACAAAAAAGGAGACAGAAATTAATTTAGTGGAATGTGTATTTACAATTACAAAGAGAGAATAACGGTAGTGTTACATTCGAGTCATCTTTTGTTAGTTGCCTAGGCAAGGCTCTACACTAAAAATCACTGAACCATGTCCCTGTGCTCTTGCAATGGTACTTTTTCCGACGGCCATGATGTTTAGAGCCAATTACCATGGCTACTATACTCATGTCTGTTGTAGGTAACTGCTAACAAGGATTCAAAAACTATGAATTGTAGGATAGGGCGACGTGCTCAATAGGGCGACATTTTGGTGTCGCCCTAATATTTTTTAGTTTAAAAATCATTTGTTTAGGTCAAAAACAATTTTTTTAGGTCGAGAACCATTTTTATTGGGACTGGAGCTGTTTCTCTTTGGTCTGGAAGCATCTCTGGAAGCTTCGGGTAAAAAAATAAGGTGTCATTTTGAGTGACTCTTGCCGAAATTTCGGTGGTCCCCGGGAAGAGTCTTCCCGAAATGTCGCCCCATTGCGGCATTCAGCGTTCTTTAAATTATTATTATTATTTTATTATTATTATTATTATTTCTTTCTGGTATTCATACCAAGGATTCCTCAATAGTGCTCATTGCACTGTCACTCGCAAGCGTGAGGAAACCCATGAAGAATTAGAATTAGAAATGGCCAGAGACACCGGGGAATCCCCCTTGCTCTTCACGAAGGAATGCTCTGGGATCATTAGAGTGCGTTACCATTACCTAACACACTGGACCAACGGCTTTACATCCCTTCCGAAGGATGGAGCAAGTGTGGTTGAGTGCCTTGCCCAAGGGCACAGGTACCGCAGCCGGATTCGAACTCGGATTCGAACCCGCGACCCCAAGTTTTCACCCATGATTGCGAGTCAATGGCCCTAACCACTCGGCCACAGTACCCCACAATTAAGTTGTGCGATGTCATATTGGCCATCACGATGCACGTTGAGCATGAAGCATCGGACACCGAGTGCTCTTTTGGTTTTCAGTTATGACATTCACACACGACTGGCACGTCAAAAAATCCTTGACAGATGCTTGACATGCATGTGTGACCAAGCCTGCCAAATCGCTTCGTCGAACAAAGTAGTGTACAAATTACAAATCTGCTACGTCGAATTAAGCGATCTCTTCATCGAATGATGCTATTTTGTTTCATCGAACGAAGATTCTTATCTAATCTTTGTTAATTGATAATATTTGAATAACCCTAATTGATAAACTTTGTTAAATGAAGATTGAAGAGGCATGCTTTCACAATAGAAAATCTGTCGAATCATCGTTGAATTTTCGTCCAACGAAGCGATTTCCGTGATGTGAATGGGGTCAGGGTCGTTGCTCCAGAGTTTTACGCCACACTGGATTCACACTGAACACTTTTTACGTGGTCATGTGCATAAATTTGACACAAGTCACCTCGAGAAAACATGAGGTGGAGGGAATCTGATGTAAAACGCCGCACTAAAATGCACAGAATCAACTTGGGCGACAAGCATTTTTGTGATTCTGTGATTTTCAGTGCGTCGGTTCTCACCAAATTCCATCCAGGACCCTTTTTCTCGAGGCGATGCTTGTCAAATTTACGTATGTTAACACGTGAAATTGGGTTAGTGTGAATCCACCTTAGGGTCCCCAAAACCCTCGGTTTCGGACATACTCGATGAGTGTCCGAAACCGAGATATATTTGGATGTAACACGCATATTGAGAATGGCGTTACAATCAGTTTTTCAGGAATTACACTTCCATCAATGAGGCTTGAATAACATGTGTTTAAAATCAAACAACTTGAATACGTGAAGCATTACAAGCCCCCAAAGTCTCTGAAGTGTAAATATGAATTTCCTGAATTGCCCCTTAACAGTAAAGTTAAATGGCAAATTTTGATCCTACCTCCTGGCACATCCCAGGTGCGAAACAAAGTCTCCAGAATAACCTGTGCCACCTCGTCCGACAAGAAATGAAAATGCAGCGGATTTTTGCGATAGAACAGAACGGACTTGATCAGGTTGGTGACCTCGCGGCTGGCGTTGTGACCGGCGCACACGATGGCGACGTTGATGACTTCGCATTTAGGGACGGGTGGTTTCGCACAGCCCACTGGGAGGCTTTGGTTGCGATCTGCTGATTGGTTATGGTTTATGCCAAAGCTGCCGTTCACTTGGACGTTCTGATAGTTCTCGTATGTCTGCTGTAGCTGGGCTTGTGAAATGCTATTGGGAAAACAATCAGAAAGTCATTTATACATGTACATAGGTAATTCCCAAAATTAGGGGTCCAAAATGTTTGGTATCCCAGTTACGTACGACACTCTATGCTTCAAAAATAACCACTTACGACCACACATTAGAATGTACTGTGGCCTGTGATTAAGGGGGCAGCATCATGTTCTTCAATATTTTGTTTTCTGATTCCTGAAAATTATTCAAAACAAAAGACCATAAAGGCTTATAATTTGGTCCATGGTATTGGATAGGAGTTTGGTGTCCCGGGTTACCTACGCCAATGAAAATTGGCTGTAGAATGAGTTTGCATTAACCTTGGTGCCATATATACACACAAACATTAAATTTGAGTGGCATTAAATGTTCAAATAAAAATAATTATTTTCTACTGGGAAACCACTTTCAATCATTAAAAACACTTGGAAATCTTAAAAAGCATGTCACACTTTTGGACCCCTAATTTTGGGAATTACCCACATGTATAAAAACTGTGTGTACTTTCTGGAAGCAATCTTTTCCAAAATTACCAATTCATTTCAATTCAAATTAAATCGGAATGAATTGGTTTTTTGGTTTTATTCAGTTTTAACTTATGACTTCACATTTCCAATTGGAAACTGCGTGCAGAGATAATTAATGGCCAGTTGGAGTCTGACTATGCAAAATGATGGAATAATTATAATAATTATAATTAGCTGAGCTGTTTTCTAAGCAGGCTTACCTAAGCTGCTTTCTAAGCATTTGGTTCTCTCGTTCAATCTCCTGTAATCTGTCTGCCATGACAGATTCCCTCTTCTTGTAATCCAAGATGTCTTCTACTGGCTGAACCAAATCTGACAATTTAAAACAGGTGGGATAGTTGCATGAGTTTAGAGCTACACCAAGCTACATGTACATGCAGTCAGTACAGGTATGGTCTGCTTTAGCCTTGAGCCATGTCAGCATGTTAACAGATTACTTTGCAAATGGAATTATATCTCAATGTGTTATTGAGAATGTGTATGATAAAAACCAGCATATGGGTCATTTTATAAATTTGGGGTCCACTTTTTCTGTCCCCGTTACATTTGACATCTTGTAAAATGTTGTATTTTGTAAATTCAGGACATATTCTTTAAATGCCTTCTATTTCAAAGAGTGATTACATAAAATACAATTCATAAAAATATGGTTTGAAGGCATTTTTAATTATACTTGTATGGCAAATAGCAGTATGTCAGGTGTAACGGGTACAGAAAAATGTCACACGTTGGACCCCAAATTTATAGAATGACCCATATGTAAAGGTCTGTCCGCATTGCACTTTTTGGGGGAAGAATCCTGAGACGATGGGTACTTTTCCTATTTTAAGTCCAATGCGGACAGCCTAGGACGTTTTCCTCTCAGTAACTTTTCCTGAGTCCAGCGGTTACTTTTCCTGGCCAACTGCTGCCCAGGAAAATAGACCAAAGAACATTTCCCGAGACAATAAGTCCAATGCGGACACATCAAGTCAGTAAAAGCGCTCTGGGAGTGACATCCAGGCGGTGAAGGTCAAACTGCGAAGGGACACTGCGCATTTTACGGTCTCTGTAAAATTTTCCCGTGTCAAAGTCCATGGAGCTGTCAATCACAGATATGAGACGTGTATTACTATTGACCGGTATTCTGCTAACTGTTACAAAGAACAAATTCACATTTATACACGTATAATTTTGGCTGGTAATCCACTTTTGCAAACCAAATACACAGTTAGTGCTAAGAATTTTTGAAACACTTCCATGAAATTGGGCCCTGGCAAGAAAATAAGAAAGCAACATGAATCTTCTTACCATCATTACTGTGCCACAGAAACTTCACCATGAAGATTGCTATTATAAACAGAGCTAAAGCAATGCCCAGCAGTTTCTTGTTGAAACGGACTACAACCATGATTCCATAGCGGCTCTCTGCACACTCCGAATGACAAAGCCTCCCTCATACACGTGTATGAGTGCTGATAGTAATGCTGTACTGCAATCAGTTCGACAGCCTACTGCACGTGTGCAGTATGTGCATCAAGTTACACCAAATGTGCTGTAAGCCCGAGCTACATATTGTACATGAGTTGCACGATCTACGTATATCAACTGAAGGGACTCTCTCCTACATGTAGCACAATGTAGTATTATCTGCCAAAAAGAAATTCAACAAGAAATGTATCGTCAATACTCCTAAATCCATGCGGTCCTATTTCTACGCACTCCCCTTAATGTTTGCCGGCCAATGCGCGCGCGTGCATAAGCGTTAGGTGCGCAGATTATGGAGGATCGAGGATACTGATAGCAAAAATGTAAACAAAAAAGCATACTGGTACGCACAACTCACCCAGACAGTGACCCCAATTTTATTTCATGGAAGACTGAATTTAATCATGGAAGATTACATTTTTTTATAGGCCTATTTACAATTGTTCCCCCCACCCCTCCCCCTGGGCTGCCCCACCCCTTAGTACATGGGGATTTGGTAACGATTTTCATGCCCCAGGCCAGGGTGTTATAATGGGGACTTTGACACATAGAAATCAAATTTTCAGTCCACTTGATCTGAGGGAAAAACATGTGCATTTTGCCCACAGGGGTGGGGATTTTGTCACCCAAATTGTGCCCCAGGGCAGGGGTGGGGATTTTGTCACACAAAAAGCCTCTTGGGTGGGGCAGCCCGAGGGGGGAGGGGGGACAATTAATAGGTGCATTACGTAGTGCCTAACCTGTTTCGTACATGACTAACATTCAAGGTCTGAAGCATTAGGGGGACGCAACTTTACCATGTTGCTCTATGCAAGCAGGCATTTGTTTTCACGTACATGACGTAAAGTTGCGTCCCCCCCTATTGACGGAAAAACTACCATACACATTCGCCAGACACTCTACGCACTAAAGTCTATGGAGCATGACATAAAAATGGTGTTTTCAAAGAAAAAGTTGACATTTTCTCATTGATAAAAATAAAATGTTTCCCCTGCTAACCATCATCCATTTGCACTTTCTGGGGCATTATTATCATATCATATTAGGAAGAATTAGTGGCGAAGGTGTACGTTATTTATACCTTTTATTCCACCATGTTATACTAGAGTAACCTTTTAATAGAAAGGAAAAAAATATACTTTTCAGTTCACGATCGATCGACGTGAGACCCAGTCCGAGTGCTGCATGCATGCTTTGTCCTCCATCATTGCAGTGTAGCGCCACCACTTGACGTGACACACACATGAAGGGTGGTAAATAGAGGGGCGGGGCTTCTTTTGCTGACCCTCTCAATAAATCACCAGAACCTTTTGCACTTGAATTCTACTTTATGCTCAAAACATTTCCATTATCGCTTCAATTTCAAACAACAATGGCTATGTAGTCAGCTCAAAATCACCAGGGACCAATTTCATAAAGCTGTTTAGCAAAAAAAAAGGCTTAATCAAGAATTTGTTTGCTTTATCAAAAGGGGTAACCTGCCTACTGTTTACATGATTTAGTGATGTAAGAGCATTGACAATACTTTTGTGATGGTCGTTGTGAAAAAAAGATCATCAAAATATCCCGTAATTTACTAAAGATGTGCAAAATTAACAAAAACGTTCAAAAGACGGGTTATACGCTTTACCAGCCGTTGCAACTACGCGCGAGCGTCACAGACGATTCGCTCTTCTCCTGCTCAGGATATCTCAAATTTTATGCTCACGATTTCACTGGACAGCCCGGACGACCGAATAGGAATTTCCGTTTTCTTTTGAGGAGTTGGCATTTTGGTTTCTTTTCTTCACGAACGTACACGAAGCAACACACCCGGTCGTGTGTTCACTCGGGCTATTTGCCGTGCTGCACGGGGGGAAATATCATACACTCCACGGTAGCCTGCCGTAGCACGCGCTCACTCCCGTTTTCCGGACTCTCGAAACAAACAGTTATGTTCGAATTTTCATACTTATGTTTAACTCTGTTTCGTACCTGTATAAATAGTCTCTCTTTTGTCAATTACTTATAAATATTGGGGGAAAATCAGAGTTGAATTTGGTGCAGTTGTGCAGTAACAAACTTTTATACGGCTGGAAATACAACTAACTCACAAGACCAAGTGACTTTTCGGAACCAGAATTTGGTTCCGAAAAGTCACGTGACCTTGAATTTTTCAAAAGTGCTCAAAAACGGCCAAATTTGACGGCGTCTTTTCAGGATATATCTGATTTACTCTCGAAAGCGCTTCAGAATAATGTATGGGTCTATTTCGAGCCCAAAATAGCCCAACAAAGAAGGTGTGTTCCTTTAACAAAAATCTTATGTGATGTGTATTACATACAATGGACTGGTGTACTGCTATTCTTGCTAAGAACACAAGTTGACATACAATTTTGACTTCTAAAGGCACAGGCTCGTCAGCAATGCGCGCGCGCCAAATTCGTGCCACGAATTACGCAGCTCCATGCCTTTGCTATAGAGCTGCGTATTTTGTAGCACGAATTTTGCGCGCGCGCATTGCTGACGAGCCTGTGCCTTTAACCCATTTTTATAAAGCAAACAAATTTTCAAATAAGCAAATTTTTCTGCTAAACAGCTTTATGAAATTGGCCCCAGGCCTGTACATGAACTGCCCAAGTATTTAAAAAAATGAACGAAGCATTCTTCCTCCCCATCCCCCTTTTGTGAGAAACAAACCAATTTGTGCTTTTACCACTACGAAGTTTTTAAATTTATGTCTTTCTACTATGGCGATTGCTTGGAGATTTTTTTAAATCTTGGGTATAGGGAAAGGATCTTACAAATTACAATGCACACGTGGCTATATATACAATGTACTGGATGAGTGATCATCGATCACCCTCCCCGCCTTCGAGTACACAACCTACAAAGACGCGCAACTTGTTCGAAGTAAACAAATGCAGCTTCAGCAACAGCAAAAACATACAGTTCATTCAGTGGAAGCGCCCCAGCTATGGCGGATGTACAGGGAAGGAGACCTTAGTTACCGGATTGGTGTATATTATACCTAGTGACGACTCTAGACGGTCTGGGCCAAGGGGCACATCCCCTACCCCCTGAACAATGGTCGTGTTGCCCCTTGTGCACATGCCTCCCCCAATTGAGATTTGAGGTTGGAAAAACTGCACATGTAAGCTGCTTTGTGTGTTCCTCTAACGTGTTGTGCCACCCCTAGGTGCCTGCCCAGTCAGAGTTTGTTAATAAGAGGTCCTTTGTAGATTACCTTGTTATAATAACAGGAACCTTGTAATATCAGGAATGCAAACAATAAAGAACAAGAGATAACTTTACCTCTTTATAACCAGAATGTTGTATTTACAGTGCTCTGGAGGCCGACAAAAATATATATATTTCGACAGAAATGTTACCTGGGAAAATTTCTGTGTGCCGAGTCTTTATTAGGATACAAAAATTTCTGCAGCTCAAAAGCATCCCATGCATACAATAACGATGTTCTAAGCTTAAACTCTTGATGAGTTGATATCATTTTCAATTTTGCCGTTTATCTTGTGTTGGTTGAAAGTCTTTGACTTTTTTTTCTTAAAAGGCAGAGGTTCATCAATGCATGCGTGAGGCCATATTCGTGCCACGAAATATGCAGCTCCATGCCTTTGCTATGAAGCTGTGTATTTCGTGGCACGAATTTGGCCTCACGCGCGCATTGACGAGCCTCTGCCTTTCAGATGAATTAAGAGCGTGATTTTTGTACAACTGTGAAATTTTTGGTTATGAGGGTGCAATCATATTTTTCAAGATAAAAATGAATCATATTGTTACATGTACATACATGTACTTTTTAATTTGATACAGATGGAGTTATTTTCCTTGTCACTAAATTATGCTATTCTTTCAAGTTTCAAAAATGTTTCCCAGATTCAGAATAAACATTGAATTTCCTTCCAAACGAAAATTGGAAAATCATAAAAGTATTTATGTAGACGAGGGTAGATTTGCGAACATCAAAATTATTACGTAACTACTGCTATATGGATATTTTTAGGTAAGCTCCAAATATGTGTATATAATACAAAAAGTGATAATTTTTTCAAGTTGAAATTGAAGTGTTAAAAGCTAACAGATTATATACATCCTCCATTTTCAACGAGTAATGTTGAAGTGATGCATGTAGATATAGTTCCGTTTCCAAAACACATTTTCATACATGTATACGTGCAATTCAATTGTCAATTAAGGCTTCTCTTCAAAGTACATGTAGAATAGACAATTTCACAAATAACATTCAAGCTCTCAAAAATTATGATGCAATCTGTTAGTCCATTTCAAAACTATGTAATTTTTCTTTGTGTTATGTACATGTGCATCTTAATAAATGTTACAATTCACTGAGCTTGAAAAACATAAACTTGTTTAACTCAAAAATAAAATGAATGGAAAAAATGAAAAATCAGTCAGCATATTACATGCAAGGCCAAACAAAATAAATGGTGTGTTTACGGTAACCAGACCTACCTGGAATTTTTTAGGCCAAATTGCCGACCTCAAACTTTTTATTGCCAATTTTCAAGTTGATAATTTTAAATGAGCACTATTTGCAATAATTTCCAACGAACATAACTTTTTCTACACTTGTACATGAACATGGTTAATAGTGTTAATAGTGAGTTTCAAACATTGCAAAACAACACGCAAATGCATGAACTGAAATGTAAAAAAAAAAGATAAAAGAAAATTATTTTCCTACCTACCTGGATTTGTTTTAGGCCGTTACCGTAAACGCACCATTTATTTTTTTTGGCCTAATTCATCAGACTGCAGCATCCCTATACGTAATGGTAGATTCTTATATAGCGCACATGTCCACCCTGCGGGGGTGCTCCTGGCGCTGTTGCCATTAATACCGCTGCCATCAGGGAATCACCAGAACCATTTCGCTTCGACTAGGTGGCTGCTGGCCAGGTGCTCAACTCTATCAGCAGTTAGATTGTGGCATTCCCCTAACGGCTTCACTTGGGTTGTTGCGGCAACTGAGATTAAGTGCCTTGCCCAAGGACACAGACACGTTGGTCATAGTGGGGCTTGAACCCACATCCTCTGATTGGGAGTCCCGCTTCATACCCACTAGACCACATGCACTCCACCAATGAAGGGGGCGGGGGGGGGGGGGGGAGGTGGGGGGTTGCGGGGACTGGCTGTATGGACAATGACGGGGAAACTTAACCTGAACATGTTTAATTTCACTTGGACTATTGACGATTTGTTTTGCAGTTTGCTAAAAATGCGCAGTGTATGACAGAAGCAGACATTAGGCTGGGCCTATTTGTGGACCGTGAATCTCGGAACACGCTTCCAACAGATGCTTCATTTTCCGATCGCCCTTTTGGTATTCTTCCCAGAATTTGACGACCTGGTGATTCTTTCCTCCCGAGGTGAAGTGTCGCTTGAGATTCCTCTTAGAGGCCAACTTGGCTTGAACGGTCACAATCTTGGCCTCGCTAAACAAGTGCAAGATTAAGCTGTTGACTGGCAGTTTGCCCTGTTCAATTTGTTTATTTAGCCAGTCTTGCCATGTTTGTAAGTTGTTGCCTATCCTAGACGGCTGGATGTACACGCTCCACACAGAAGGCGACCACAGGCATGTAGGGCCTTCGATCCAGGTCGCTTCGATGTAATTCAGGAGCTGGTACAGGATTCCGGTGTTGGCTTTCTGCTGGAGTTTGGAGATCATTTTAGGGATGAACTCCGCCGGGAGAAAAGGTAGAGCCATCAGCTTCTTGATGAACTTGTATGTCTTACTGTTCTCAGCCATGTAACTCGGCGGTATGGAGAAGTCTTGTATGCTCTTCCATATGGCTTGTGACCAGTGAAGAGCACTGCCAAAGCAGCAGATTCCTTCAAAGACCTCGCCGAATGCTCTCCAGAGAGGCGCCTCGTACTGTACAATGCACTCTTGGACGGGACATTCCATTTTGAGGCAGTCCTTCAGCGCAGTGAATACTGCTTTGTAATCTTTCTTCTTCTTGTTTGACATCAGTATGTAGGCCATGGGTACAGGCTTGGCCTCCTTGGCATCGTCGATGAGAGCATGGACTGAGAGAAGCTGCTTCAAGGGTTCTTCCACGACGTTGGAGTTAATGTCGATGTACCACTGCGTTGCTTTGCTTAAGAGCTGAAGCTGATCCTGGGTGGCTAGAACAATGTGAGATTTGTCTCCGCGCTTGACAATCTTCTGGAGAAAGTCATTTGGAATGGGGCTCTCTTGAGGATTTATGGTAGAACGGCGTGACATGCTGTTTCTGAAACGGACTGCCGCACGGGCGAGGTTGACAGACTTCGGCAGCCCGGGGGAGGGATAAGAGGACCCGACGGTTTCCATGAGGGCCTCTCCGATGATCTTACTGAGTGTCTCTTCAGGCTCCAGCCAAGCTTTGGTCTTAATCTGGGCCACTATCCTGGCAGCGACCTCTACGTTAGGCTTCGGGGGATGAATATGGTCGAAGACTCCTCTCCTGAACCTAACTGCATTCTGCATGACCGAAGCGCGACAAAAGACGGTATTGTTGCGGACAGCACACCTCCAATATGAAGTATAGCTGTTTGTGTTCTTGAGAGTGTAGGTATACCCGGCACTGTCGATCAACTTATCCTTCTGTCTCTGAGATGAAAAATTCACAAGAGAGTACTCTGGGTTTTCCAGCCTTTCTTCTTTGAAATCTTCCGTTCCTTCGGCTGCTGTTGGAGTTATTACCTCCTCCAACTTCATATTATCACGTACATTATCAGGTTGCTTTGCCGTTGGTCCAATGCCTGCAGCAGCTAGGCTTAACTGGAGAGGATCAGACGCCGTGCCCATTCCAGAATGGGACTCTTCGGACGATCCCTGATCAACGAGGCCTTGCATCTCTTCGTCTGTGTCTTGCTGTGAAGGCTGTGCTATCTGCCCACCGTCTGTTGTTCTGATGGTGACCTGCGACACCACATGGCAAGGGTTCATGTTTATCGCTGGGATGTCAAGCTGCAGATGAGATATAAACAGTACAAATAAGTTGAAACTACATCCACAATTAAAGGCCCATCTACACGAGCCAACATTTGTTGGCCAACAAGGACCAACATGAAGTTGGAACTCGTTGGGCAGTACATGGATGTGCTCGACCGCGCAAACCAACATGTTCCAACATATCTTGACTGCAGTTGATTGC
This sequence comes from Henricia sp. BOLD:AAB3569, assembly GCA_037783545.1. Taxonomy (NCBI): domain Eukaryota; kingdom Metazoa; phylum Echinodermata; class Asteroidea; order Spinulosida; family Echinasteridae; genus Henricia; species Henricia sp. BOLD:AAB3569. Next base: position 550,694 of record JBBELK010000004.1, read on the forward strand.
TGCACTCACGTGACAGGACTTCTAATCTGCTATTGGCCCGTTTCTCCAATAAGCTCCAACAAAGTCGGGAAATACATTTCCGAGATGCACTAAGCCTGAGCGCCTCTTATTCGTAAAGGTACTTTCAAACCGGAAACGAAAGGTCAAACATTTAAATTTGTTTTTGACAAGTTCAGACAACATTTTCTCCATTTTATGTAATGAATCGGTAGAATTTAAGGTGCTTTTTCTATTGATTGGTGTTTCGGCTCTTACAAACGCGGTACGGTAAAGTGATAATTCAAAGATCGTCACAACGTTAAACCCCATAACCATTCCCTGACTGGTCTCCAGAAGTGTAACCCGCCGCGAGACTTACACGGTCTATTGTAAGTAGTCTATATGAACAATGGTAAGCTAAAGGTGGAAGTTTCAATTTATGGCACATACCACTGTTTCTTCCAGAGAAGTTTCCATCAGAGAGGTATCACCTGGAGTGAATGGGAGTTGCTGCCCTGGCCGAAACAACATATCCTGTTGGTAGAACAAGATTATCAGTCATGAAACGTCACTGATGTGGCTTTTTACTCGGGTCTAGAGTCTATTTTGGCAATCGAGAGCTGGAATATTTTCCTACAAACTTCTTTCAAAATAGAAAAAATAATTCTTAACTAGTTCCAAGAAAATAACTTAAGACTCAAAAAGGGTAACAAATAGTCTGAAAACAGCTACATGTACCCTTTTGGGGCTTACACCGGGATTATTTCAAACATTGCTGTCTGTAGGCGCAACTTTATTTTTAGTTGAAGCATGGAGGAAGGAAAACAACTGAACTCATTAACCATCCACGGTAAAATATTGTTGTTATGTCGATGTACCGTCATTGTACACCCCAATGCCACTTTGTTATAAACTGTTTTGCAGAATTTTCTCGTAAATTACTGCAAGTGTAGACGTTAAAAGCAGGAACAAGTGAATTTCCCCTACACGTGTTAACAAGTCCTCCGCTACACAGATGCAAAAATCTTGGCGTGTTTAAAAGTCTTCCGGCGTCAAGTGGTTTTAGACGTTTACTCTATTTTGAAAGATCAAGCATGTGAGAAATTGCTGTTTTTTTTTTAATGCGACTTGCATTTTTGGCTTACAGCATATAGATTTTCCCCGATATTTGTTTAAATATTGAACAATTCAAAATTTCAATGATTTAAAACGAGATCACCGATATCGATATGAAATGGAAATTGATATATCGATATCAATTCGTCAAACGAAGATATTATAATCTTCGTCGAATGAAGAAGTGTGCATTCACATCAGAAAAACTCTTTGTCAAATCATCGCCGAATCTTCATCAAACGAAAAGATTTCTCTCGTAAGAACGGGGTCCAAGTCAAACAAAGCAATGTCCATAATGCGAGTGAGGGCACTGCCACATCTTACCATTCCTACTTGCTTGGCATTACTGCGGTTACGAGATCTTTTCTTCAAGGATTTACCGATGTTGACAAACTCAGCCGCTTCCAGATTGCCATGATGAATGTGGTCAAACTTTCCCGTTTTAAACGTTTTCCCCGCCTGTATGATCGTCGCGCGGCAGTAGATGCTCTTACTTCGATGACTGCATCGCCACAGCGTGGTGTCCTTGTATAATTTCCGGACAGTGTATGTGTGGCCTGTGTTGGTGTCGACCAGTTTGCGATGGCGTCGCTGGGTGGGTATGATCTTGTAGCGTTCCACCTTGACATGAATGGCGCCGCTGCCGGAGGGCTCGTTGATTGAATGCAAGGCTGCGAGTAAGGATCTGTCGATCGATGACATGATGACGTGTTGATGCTGTCAAGCTAGAATCACCTAACTGCAACAAATAAAATGGAGGGAAAACACAAAAACACAAGCATGATTGTTACAATTAATTTTTTAATTTAAAAAGGAAAGCCAGCCATCAAGTTTGACGTGACATCATACGAGAGAGCCTCCTATAGGCATTTCGTGTGAATAAAATCCGGCCTAGTACGGCGTTAATGGTTCTTCTTGTGCACTAACTGAATGTAATTTTTGAAGGAGAAAATGTGATTTTTCTTTAGAAAACCAACATTTGCGACAAACGTGCATGTGGAAAGTACATGTACATGTAGGCCAATATCTTAGAATTGGATTATCTGTTGATTCCAGGGGGTAATTTCCTTAAAATCTTTGTTCGATGTATACCAAAAAAATACCAATCAGCTGTATACAGGTTCTGTACGATGCCGTATTGCCGGGCGAACGATAGCTAAATCGCGGGTTGCCCTAGCACAAACCAATGTGCACAAGATAACCATTCATGCGCTCGCGCAGCGCCCTCTGTTGTCGCGCTTACGCACAGACCGCTCGCCGCGTCATTTTGTGCATTATTTTATGCAGTAATTTTATCATTTATTTATCTCAGAAGTGCAACATTTGCGACAGAAGTGCAAGTGGGAATTATATCTTAGAATTTGATGATCTGTTGATTCCAGGAGGTAATTTCATTCAAATCTTTGTTCAATGTAGGCCTATACACAAAAAAATGGGTGTCGTTGAAACCTGGAGGTAACCCAGAGGTAGAATTTGTTGTGACCGTGTAGTACATGCTACAACCTACCTCCGGCTTGTTATTTTAATACTGCGTAGCTCCGGGCCACCGTCAACGCACCAACTACACGTTAGCAAAAACAATCTACCTCCGGGTACCTTTGGGTACCTCCGACCACCTCCGACCTCCGGGTTTTATAAATTTCCAAAAAAAATACCCAGCGGTCGAGTTAGTACGACGGTCGAGTTGGTCATGTTGGTTCGAGACGAGTCATGCGAGTTGGCAAACGAAACGCCTTCTTTCCTCCATAAAACTCTCTCTATCAAGGTTCTAGTACTTTACCTTTACGTTTTGGTCTTGTGAATTGAATTGTTGCGGTGCATTTGAAAAAAGAATAAACCAAAACGTCCAGCCCTAGGCTAGCCGTGTTCCGTATCCGACATGTTTGATCGATGACGCGCGCGAAACCGTTTGCTATGTATAGCGCCCTCAAGAGTTTTCCAGTTGTTCACTTCAAGCACAGACATTTGTTCATTTAGACATGCTAGACAAGCGTCACTGATAAAAATATTTCCCCTTGCAAATTTTCGTGTTCAGGAGTTTCTAGACTAAGTAACTTAAGAAATGAGTAGTTGACCGTTGCTTCAGAGCTTGTGAACAAAACGTATGAGACTGGATGAAAGTGTTTACTAAGAAAACTTAAGTTTCAATGGGCGTGACCACTCCACTATTTTTCCAGGATTAAAGATGAGCATCCAAAAAATTAGACTGGTTCCCGCTCCACATATACAACGACTGAATTGATCACGTTCACAGATGCCATCTTCGTAGGAAAAAATGCTACTGCGTATTAAACGTTATAAAGTACGCACACGCACACGCTAGAACATGTTCCAAACACGCGCGCGTGTTGCTCGAAATTTGTTCGAAATACGGCGCAACCGATGCGCGTCACAAAAAAAACGCTCAAAATCATGATGCACGTGGCAATTTGTAGGAAGTGACGTCATTTGAACGTGATCAATATGAGGACCGGCTACCGTGGTGTTTAAAATATCACTAAGCATGCTAAGCATTACGTCATGCATTTATTTTTAGGAGCGCATAACCGTTAATTTTTAGCACTAGTGTATAACGATTTGAAAAGGGTTATTTTGAGGAATCCTTGGTATAATAATAATAATAATAAAGTTAATACTACTAGTACTGCCTAGGCCTAGTAGTAGGCCTTAAATAACTTTGTGATTTTCCAACGGATTTAATAATAGGCTAGTAAAACAAAAAATATTTCAGATCATGTATGATGTAAACAAGGCTAAACTTCGACGCCTACAATATCACTTTTTTATGGGGACGTGGTATGTGATATGTAGGGTCCAAGGTCATCGGTCTCAATGAGTATCCATTAATTGACTTTATACTTCACACCTGCTGCTTGCACCACATAGCAAAAACAATTTCTGTGTTGAAATTGGCTTCTGATGGTTGACATGTCACTTTTTTCCCTCCAGTCTCCTTTCATAGGTTGATGCTTACATGTAAGTAGCGTATATTACGACCGACCGTCATGCAACCACTGGGCAAAGCCGATTTGGGCGTGTCAACGTTTTACGCCTCGGCCCATCCACATGATCAGTGCGGTGCAGATGGACTGCCACTCACTCCAAACTCCATCAAGATCTTGGGCCGTATGCAGCGATTAAAGACACTCGGTCATCCTAGGCTGTGTCAATATGTGGACATTGTCCGGGGCAAACATGGTAAGGATATACCGCCATTAAAGGCACAGGCTCGTCAGCAATGCGTGCGCGCCAAATCTGTGCCACGAAATACGCAGCTCTATGCCTTTGCTATGGAGCTGCACGTGGCACGAATTTGGCGCGCGCGCATTGCTGACAAGCCTGTGCCTTTAAAATTGGAAATTTACATTTAATTCAGTAACATAGAGTTAAATATAGAAAACTAGAGTGCGCACTCCCAATACATGATGTGCCGATATGGACGCCGCCATTTTGGCTTAACGCTATGGGTGCACGGTGGGCAAAGGGGTGTTGCCCACTTTGCACTCATAGCATTAAGCAAACATGGCGCGCCCACATCGGCACAGTCCACACACGTCACTTGAATAGCCAGTGCACACTCTAGTTTTCTATATCTAACTCTATGTTCAGTAACCAGTTTACAGTTCTTTCAAGTGCAGGTTAACCGTTTGGCTATAAACACTTTAAAGGTCGTCGTACGTCAGCGCACAAAACTAGCATCAAGGAGCAAATTTGATTCACGACTAAGTTTAACCTGTGGTCAAACGTCATCCTGCCAACACACATGTGCATTAACATGCAAGTGCGAACGCCTTTGGTTATTCAAATGGTTCCGCACAAAATGCTGCATATCAACTCAATGCCAGATGGGTACCAGTTACCAGCGCGACCAAGCCCTATGCGCTGGTTCCAAATGGTTGACCAGACATAACTAACCATCTTTGACTAGACTGCGTTCGGTTGGAAATAGTCAAACTATGGTTAACCATGGGGTACCGTGGCAAGTGGTTTGGGTTGCGGGTTCGAATCTGGCTGCGGTACCTGTGCCCTTGGGCAAGGCACTCAACCACACTTGCTCCATCCTTCAGAAGGGATGAAAAGCCGTTGGTCCAGTGTGTTGGGTAATGGTAACGCACTCTAAAGATCCCAGAGCATTCTTTCGTGAAGAGCAAGGGGATTCCCCGGTGTCTCTGGTCATTTCTAATTCTAATTCTTCATGGGTTTCCTACTGCTTGCGAGTGACAGTGTAATGAGCACTATTGAGGAATCCTTGGTATGAATACCAGAAAGAAATAATAATAATAATAACCATAGGGATGGTGTTACCTTGAAACGGTTCTACCAAAGTATTTTGGGTACAAGAGCAGGCATCTGTGTATGAATACTTTGAAAAAGATCTTTTTAAAGGATAAAAATGCGATATTTTCTTATCTTTCAGAAAGAGTTATGGTGGTTTGTGAGCATTACCAGAATAACGTTCGTCTGGAGGCACAGAAGGGAACGTTTAATAAGAAGTAAGACATTGGCCTGTGCACATTTGTACTGTATACAGTTTTGTTTGCTGTGTATTTAGAATAGGCTTAGCCAAATACAGGCTGAAGTGAAATAATAATGGTAGATTCTTGTGTAGCACATATGTCTACCCAGCAGGGTGGCGCTGTTGCCATTATTACCGCTGCCATCAGGAAATCACCAGAACCATTTTGATTCAACTAGGTGGCTGCCTGACTTACCTGCTTACAATGCTTTCATTGCTCATAAACCCTTTGCACAGTGGCCATCTTGGGGGCAATCACATTGTCATCGTTCTCACCAGGCAGAGAAATCGCTTCGTTCGACGAAGATTCAACTTTGATTTGACAAAGACATTTCCTGATGTGAATGCACGCCTCTTCATTCGACGAAGAGATCGCTTCATTCGACGAAGAGATCGCTTCATTCGACGAAGAGATTGCAAATTTGTAATGTGAAAGCTCCCTTCGTTCGACCAACCGATTCGGCAGGTCTGGTTGCACAAGCGCATCGTGCGTCAAGCACCTAGCAAGCATTGTTTTTGACGCACCACTGGAAAACCACACAGCGCGTCAGACACTTTAAGCTTGACGCTTGACGTGCGACGCACATGTGTGACCAGGAAAAGTGGCCTCCTACAGCTTCATTCAATCTTCGTTAGCAGTCACCTAATGTGAACGGTACCGCTCTTTATTTGATCTTCGTTAAGTGATACATGAACGCACGCTTCATTAACTAACGATGATTAACTAATCTTTGTCGAACAAAGCAATATCTCTAGTGAGAACAGGGTTATTGTCATCGTTTGTCGTACATGAGTACACACTTTGTGGATCTATTATCATACCACTTAAATATAAAAACCTGCCTCTAACATGGCCGCCAGAGCAAAGAGTCTATTGTCTCCTTATCTTAATTCACAGCACATCTAAACTCCTGCATCTCATCCACGAAGTACTAGAAGGTCTTGCCTTCATGAATGAACATGACCTGGTACACAGGGCCCTCTCCCCAGCCAATATACTCCTGGACTCGGAGGTAATCATACATTGTACTTGACTGTTTTCAAGAACTTTAGTAAATACAACAAAATCAAACTGTAGCAAACTTTGTTCAAATGCTGAACGGAGAATAATTAATCTTTTGTTAACCGGTTGACGCCGGGATTATTTTTGGCAAAAAAATAATACCAATTTTTTAAAAAGACAAATGTGATTTGCCAAAAGTAAAGACCAGGTCAAGCACCACAAATACTGACTCTTCAGAGTCATTTCTACATTATTAAAGTTGTATGAATCTTCTCACTATTAGATCATACTTTGCAACACTCCGAGACAGTCGCCCCTGTGACTCAGTCGCCCCTGTGCATTGCCAGAACGTGTATGGGTCTTTCTATAAATTAGAGGTCCAAAAGTGGGACAAATTAGTGTCCCCCGTTACACCTGATATATGTGTTATTTTTCGTACAAAAATCATTAAAATGGCTTTTAAACCATTTTGTATGAATTGTCCTTCATGTACTCACTCTTTGAATGTGTCCTGAATTTACAAAAACAAGATGTAAAAAGTAACGGGGGAAACCAACATTGGACCCCTAATTTGTAGAAAGACCTGTATACATGTCCTTAAAAAAAAAAAAACCAGTCACACACCTTTATTTTCTTACTAATTGTGTTGAATGTCGTCAGATTGAGCTAGGATAGGGTTGAATTTCATCAGACAGATGTAAACATTGGCTTTATACTGCTAATTTTAATTTCTCTTTAATAATGTTCTTGTCCTAAATATATCCAGGGCCATGTTAAACTGGCCAACCATGGTCTGTATCACATGACTGAATTTGGCTCGTGTGTCAGCTTTCCTATTGGGTAAGTTCCTTGGGCTATATACAGTAATGTAATTGAGAACTCTTCAAGACCTTTTTAAGAATGACACTAAAAAGAAAATCCTGTTCAATATCCATAGTAGTTGCTTAGTGTTTGAACACTTTCACATTAAGATTTTGACAAATTTCAAACTAGCGCGGGCAGCCTTGTTCAGATGCTGAGCCATTGTGTTACGTCACGCGTCTTTTCATTTGCAAATTTTATCACAAAAGAAAGTACTCGGAACCTTGTTTTTGATGACAACTTGAAATTCTGCCATCGATATATTTTGTTATTTTCTGTTAATGGTCTTTTTAAAAAAGGTATTTTAAATTGTCTTTGAAAACGGGGGTCTCAGTGCTTTCTTTTGTGATAAAATTTGCAAATGAAAAGACGTGTGACGTAATACAATGGCCCCAAATACACAGTACCTGTTCTGATAATCACGTAGCACTGCATTGAAGGAGCATGTCCGGATCACATTTTTGAGCCCCTATTTTTCCCCATATCGTTTGTCATAATTTTCTCATTATCATTCTGAAATTTCACTTTCTCAATTTGTATATTTTCAAGGATATTGTAAAAAAGAAAACACCGATGTTTTGTAAACTAATTTATCTGTTCCACAAAGCAGTGCAGTGATTACACCAACCTTTTTGCTTCCACATCCAAATTGGAGATTGCAAATTTCCTATTTTCATCCCATGGATAGTATTTTGGGGAGGTATTTTATATGATTGTTGGGTTAGAACGAAATATATTTTCTGGAAAAATCTGAACAAGCTCTTTTAAGTACAATATAATCTGACGGGACTTTTTAATCTTGGTATCATACTGTAGCCATCCACGCTACATGGCCCCTGAGGTGCTAGCCAAGGGCCCCGTCCAGTCACTAGCATTGGATGCGACCCCCGTTCCCTCCGGCCCTAAAGTGGACGTCTGGTCGCTAGGGATCATCGTCATGGAGATTTGTCTTGCAATGGAGCTGTGGTCATCCTGCACGCTGCCTCAGCTCATCTCCAAAGTGTTGCTGCTTGGGAAACACGGCAGTGGCAACAGTGCCTTGGAGACGATCCTGCGGGAACATGGCATGCAGAATAAATTTAAGGTAAGAGAGCCTGGGTAAATCAGGCTGGAGTAGTGATACTTTCCTCGCCTTCCACCTCTGTAGCCTTGGTTCGAATCCCATCCGGGTGAGTATGCGGATTGGGTTTTCAGTTCCTGCTTGTTTCCATGGGTTTGTTGCAACAAATCTGGCTATGAATCACGCCATATTTAACCAGTTGTCACAGGGATTATTTTTGGCAAATTAAACCCCCATTTTTAATTTTATTTATTTATTTATTTATTTATTCACCACATCCAACAGCGGAAGGACCGCCAATTACAGGAATGGGATCAATTAACATAGATATTCGAATAACTATCAACTTCTAAGTTGAATTAGAAACGGCCAGAGACACCGGGGAATCCCTCCCCTTGCTCTTCACGAAAGAATGCTCTGGGATTTTTAAAGTGCATTATCGAAACCTAACACACTGGACCAACGGCTTTACAACCCTTCCGAAGGACGGAACAAGTGTGATTAAGTGCCTTGCTCAAGAGCACAAGTGCCACAACCCGTTACGGCCCGGAATCGAACCCACATTCTATAAGGCAATTATGTGGTTAGCCAATTAAAAGTTAAGACAAGGTCAAGCACCACCAATACTGACTCGGTGTATGAATCTTCTCACCAGAAGATCATACTTTGCAACACTCCAAGTTAGTCGCCCCTTGTGACTATAAATTATCAAAACATGTTAACATGTCCTCTGGCGTCGAGTGGTTAAACTTTCCCGGCCCAAACGTGCAGGAGAATGACATAAACCATGCAACAAGTTTCAATGTTTGAATCATTGCTTGCCTTGTTTCCCGACACAACATGCCGTTAAATTTGTAGTGGCCCAACTATGCACACAAGCGTACTTTGTATAAATGTATGACACATTGGTCGTGGTATTTATATCTCAACCCATCACAGCCATCTCAGAAAATATTGTACCTCATTTCATTTACAGTTTAGTTGAAACTTGGAAATATAAATATTTTTGTCTTTTTAGGTGCTCCCTCAGTCTGTGCAGAATTTCCTAAGACAGTGTTTAACGGTATCTTCAGATAAACGGTAAGCAGTTTATGAAACACTGAACTCTCCAGCTTGTTATTTAATTTTGTGTTTTAAAATTATACAGGGGGTCCTTATATATAACTTGTTATCACAAATCTACTTAGTATTCAGAAAAAGACAAATATCTTTGGAAAGGCTAGAATGTCCTCTGTCCATTGGTATTAGGTTAATTAAGTCATTGCCACAGATGACTAAAAAAAGACAAGTGAAAAAGGTATTAGAATCAGCACTATGACAAATACTCTGTTGTAAAGTAATTTAACATTGATCATTCTTCTGCTTGTTTGTGTAGACCCAGCCCTTCCACCCTCCTTGCCAGTGAGCTATTCAAAGAGTACAAAGCATGTAAGCTGCATCCCAAAAACAGTTTGACCATGTTTCAGTATCCTGGTCTAAGATGTGAAGACCTGCAGCTCGATACGTACATAGAGAGTGTAAGGCAAGGTATGTATGTGTGGATTCACACTGAACCTTTTTGCACGTATATGCGACGCGCGGCATTTTGAGAAAAGGGGGTGTGGAGAAAATTTGGAGTAAAACAATGCACTGAAAACCACAGAATAAACTTGGGTGGGAAGTGACTTTTTTTTTTTCTGTGGCCTTTAGTGCATTTTTTTCCCTCCAAATTCCTCACAAACTGAAAACAAGACCATCATTGTACTGTTGTTCAAGCAAGTTTTCGTGGCCAATAAGTATAGTTGATGGTTCAATTTAGTGGCTTAGACTCGAGTCCTACACACAGTGTTGTATACGTCAAATCTACAGTACAAGTTCTCGCCACAAGACCCTGGGTTTTAATTAAAGCCATAAGCCATTCAAATTAACCCATTCAAATGAAACAAAGGCAGTTTTGTGTGTGTGTTCATCTTTTTTAGCTTGAAACTGGACTTGTGAATGACTTGACTATTACTTGACTTGAACTGTCGGCTTCTGTGTCTTGCTTGCTGCCAACCTCAACTGTGGGCTAAAGCTACAGAATTTGTATATCCATGACGTGTACCGGTTATCCCACATATCGCTTTCTAACAGTGGTAATGCTGAAAAATCATTGCGTTACTACCCTAATAAAACTAAAACAATTTTCTTTTTTTTCTCGCACAGAATCTACTGAAGACCACCTTGAGCTTAGGCCCATAGCTGAAGTTTACTACCTGTGGGGCTTAGCAGGAGGGGATTTGGAGACTGAGCTTAGCAAAAAGGGCCTGCTTCGAAGCAGTCCACCCATCTGCAACATAGCCAAGTAAGAAAGGCTTAAAAGCAATCATAGACACTCAAGAAAAATATTATTTCTACAATTTTTGTAACTCAAAATGAAAAGAGGGTTATCAATTGAGCTATACAGGGCCATATTATGATTTCAATTTATGAGAAAGTCGCATTCATATCTCCAGTTTTTGAAATCAAGAATATAATGACTCTAAATAATGTGACTCTATACACAATACGCTAACATTATTTACATTAAGCCTAAGATCCACGGCTTTAAGCATGGAATTGAATGCTTTTTATTTTCCCAACATACAATTTTTCAGTCTGGTGACCGAGTTTGGTGATGTGATGGGTTTGGAGCGAGACAGCAGTTCTCTTTATGACGACACCGTAGTCACGTTGTCCATGACGCAGCTACGCACGCGCATGGAGAATGTTGACGACAATGCCTTCTACCCACTGCTAGAGGATGAGTATGTGTACATGCAGGACTTTTTATTTACGGTTAAAAAAATTAAAATATATACTCTAACCGAAATATTGAGAAGACTGAAAGCTGTAACATGTTTAATCAGTCATTAATGTGTATGATCACGCTACGAGGCAAGGCTGACTGCAACAGCCACTGAGGCTGGGTGTGCCACTCTGCCTGAAGTGCCTCCCTGAACTCCTGCACTTGGGAGACGTGCCAATAGACCTTTTGCACTAGCAGCCATGACAGGGGACAAGTTTTCATGCGACAATAGATCCACAAAGTGCCTACCCGTGCATGGCGCAGCGTGACAATGTGACTGCTCCCTGAAATGTCCGCCCGTGTAAAAGGTCTATATTTCTTCCTCTATTATTTATTTATTTTAATTTATTTATTTATATACCACATCCAACAGCGGAGGGACCGCCAATTACAGGAATGGGAGCAAGTGTGGTTGAGTGCCTTGCTCAAGGGCACAGGTGCCACAACCCGTCACGGCCAGGAATCGAACCTACATTCTAGTACTAGCACAGGAACTTAAGTTCGACACACTAGACCGCTTGGCCATAACACAGCTACATTAATTCCAAAGAAATGCATTCTGCTTTTGACCCTGTTTCCATTTTATAGACTTTTATTTGAACAATGTAATGGTAAAACTTTTCCTTTTCTTGTGATGATATGCAGTAAGACACAATTTAAAATGTTTTCATTTTGAAATTTCAGGAAGAATCCTGTGAATCTCCCGACGTCCCCCAGCTCCAACGGTCTCTCAGAGACAGCCAATCTACCTCTCATTATCAGGGAGAAAGATATCGAGTATCAGGTAACGCTGAGTACATATGTTTTATTTTAGGCCCTGTTCACACCACGGCTTATTAAAGGAATGTGTTCAGAATTTTCAAGAAAATTATAAAATACCTCCCCGATAGGAAGAAAACATGTTGGAAGCAAAAAGATTGGTGTAACTCCTGCACTGCTTTATGGAACCAGATAAATTTACAAAACATGGTGTATTTCTGACGATATCCTTGAAAATATACGACTTGAATCGCGACGTGAGTACGAAGAAAAACACAGATTTATGACACAAAATAGGAGGGAATAGGACTGTAATACATTTTGCTTAATCAGTAGATGTTTGTGGGCACTGAACCAGTTTCGCGTTGCGCCGGGTTAATTTTTCCTCGTGAGTCAATCGATAACGGTGTTTATAAAAGTCCCGCCTGGCAACAATCTTTGACATGTTTGACCTATGTTCCCAGAACAGACCGTATCGAATAGCCGCCATTTCGTGGGGCACCTTTTGTTACTTAAACCGTTCAACAATGGAAGCCAATATGTGCAACCATGCATGTCATCAAAAAAAAAGGAAACTGCCCCACGAAATGGCGGCTATTCGAGACGGTCTATTCAAAGCAAAACCCTGTGTCATTCGTTTTGCATCTTCTGGTGCAAACCCTGTGTTACACAGTGTAAGCAACTCGAATGCCCCTAGCGCAAATGACTAATTACTATTTATGAGTTATAGTAATTGTTGCTATCAGTATTGCAACTTAGTGTCAACAGTAGTTCATACTTAATCAGCCACGACTTGATATAAATAATTTTTAAAATTCCATATTTACGGCCTTTCTTTTTTGCTAAACTCAACATTGTTTAAATTTCTATATCAGTTTCATCGTGTAGTGCTATACGATCGACTGCTGCGTGGCTATCCATACACCATAGCCAGAGTGTTTCGTGAGTCTAGGATCGATACGCCACCACTATACCGGCCTGAAGTTTGGGCAGCTCTCCTAGCAGTTGAAGTGAGTTTCTGGTCTACCTAATTCTGAGCTTGTTAGTTTCACAACCCCTTATGTGGTATCTTGGAACTGCCAGGAATTTCCATTGTGTTTTTGTATTTTAATGAGCATAGATTTATACTTATGGTTGCGAACATGGGCTTCTAATCACGAGTGGAAATAACACCAATTTTAAAACAGTTTACCAATCAAGTGTTCTACCTTTAATTTGGGTCTTTCCACAGACAAAAATGTCACAATTTTGTCTGTCCACGTTACATACGTATAAGGGGAATTTTTTACACAGGTTTTTCAGAAATGTATGTTGTTGCAGCATTTTCTTACCTTTTTGGGCAAAAGTTATCTCCTGAGATAAACTGAAGACATCGGAAAGGAATTATTGACTAATTTTTCAAGACCAGTTGACATATTTCACCCTCCACAGGGAGACATCCACGCTGTATATGACAGCATAGACAAGGAGACCCCTACAGCCACTGACAGGCAGATAGAGGTTGATATACCGCGCTGTCATCAGTACAGTCCGATACTCTCCTCACCTGCAGCACACAATAAGACCCATTTACATGATTCACCCTCCACAGGGAGACATCCATGCTGTATATGACAGCATAGACAAGGAAACCCCTACAGCCACTGACAGGCAGATAGAGGTTGATATACCGCGCTGCCATCAGTACAGCCAGATACTCTCCTCACCTGCGGCACACAATAAGACCCATTTACATGATTCACCCTCCACAGGGAGACATCCACGCTGTATATGACAGCATAGACAAGGAAACCCCTACAGCCACTGACAGGCAGATAGAGGTTGATATACCGCGCTGTCATCAGTACAGCCAGATACTCTCCTCACCTGCAGCACACAATAAGACCCATTTACATGATTCACCCTCCACAGGGAGACATCCACGCTGTATATGACAGCATAGACAAGGAGACCCCTACAGCCACTGACAGGCAGATAGAGGTTGATATACCGCGCTGTCATCAGTACAGTCCGATACTCTCCTCACCTGCAGCACACAATAAGACCCATTTACATGATTCACCCTCCACAGGGAGACATCCATGCTGTATATGACAGCATAGACAAGGAAACCCCTACAGCCACTGACAGGCAGATAGAGGTTGATATACCGCGCTGCCATCAGTACAGTCAGATACTCTCCTCACCTGCAGGACACAATAAGACCCATTTACATGATTCACTCTCCACTGGGAGACATCCATGCTGTATATGACAGCATAGACAAGGAAACCCCTACAGCCACTGACAGGCAGATAGAGGTTGATATACCGCGCTGCCATCAGTACAGTCAGATACTCTCCTCACCTGCAGCACACAATAAGACCCATTTACATGATTCACTCTCCACAGGGAGACATCCATGCTGTATATGACAGCATAGACAAGGAAACCCCTACAGCCACTGACAGGCAGATAGAGGTTGATATACCGCGCTGTCATCAGTACAGTCCGATACTCTCCTCACCTGCAGCACACAATAAGACCCATTTACATGATTCACCCTCCACATGGAGACATCCATGCTGTATATGACAGCATAGACAAGGAAACCCCTACAGCCACTGACAGGCAGATAGAGGTTGATATTCCGCGCTGCCATCAGTACAGTCAGATACTCTCCTCACCTGCAGCACACAATAAGACCCATTTACATGATTCACTCTCCACAGGGAGACATCCACGCTGTATATGACAGCATAGACAAGGAAACCCCTACAGCCACTGACAGGCAGATAGAGGTTGATATACCGCGCTGCCATCAGTACAGTCCGATACTCTCCTCACCTGCAGCACACAATAAGACCCATTTACATGATTCACCCTCCACAGGGAGACATCCACGCTGTATATGACAGCATAGACAAGGAAACCCCTACAGCCACTGACAGGCAGATAGAGGTTGATATACCGCGCTGCCATCAGTACAGTCCGATACTCTCCTCACCTGCAGCACACAATAAGACCCATTTACATGATTCACCCCCACAGGGAGACATCCTTGCTGTATATGACAGCATAGACAAGGAAACCCCTACAGCCACTGACAGGCAGATAGAGGTTGATATACCGCGCTGTCATCAGTACAGTCAGATACTCTCCTCACCTGCGGCACACAATAAGTTCAAGAGGATTCTAAAGGCTTGGGTCGTGTCACATCCACACCTCACCTACTGGCAAGGTATAGACCAATCCGGTAACTAAGGTCTCCTTCCCTGTATATCCGCCATAGCTGGGGGGCGTCCAGTGCATGGGCTGTGCGTTTTGTGTTGCTGTTAGAACGAAAAGCGCTCATCCATTACATGCACGAACGCGCCCCCTCCGCGTGCACACGACGCGCCTCCTTCGCGTACACGCGACGCGCCCGCCTTCGCGTACACACAACCCTACAAATGCAGCTTCAGCAACAGCAAAAACATACAGTTCATGCACTGGATGCCCCCCAGCTATGGCGGGTGTACAGGAAGGAGACCTTAGTTACCGGATTAGTCTATAGGGCTATTCTATGTAGTAAAAAAATAATAATAATAAAATAGACACTCTGAAAAATGTTGATAAATAATAATTTTTAGAAAATTGGCTCATACATATTGGTAGACATTGGAGAGACGATTAGGAACAAAAGTCGCCCTTCTCAAGCAGAACAGCAGCCGATTTCACGAATCCTTACGCACTGCGTAAGTCCCCTTGCGCAACATTTTATTGTGTAGGCTGCGCAACATTCCTGTGAAAATTACACGCCAGCTATGGGGCTTGCGCCATTTTGTAAAAGTTGCGCAAGCTGCGCACTCTCTCGTGAAATCGGCTGCAGAGCAATGATTAGGTATGCTTTTGGTGTTATGTTAAGTGTGCACATATATGTGTAGAAAAAAGACAGTCACGAAGAGGAGCTGGCTAAACTTTCCAAAAAAGGCATAACGTTCGCTCAGCTTTGGTATACTCCGCTCAAGACGCCAAGTTGTCTCACATTTTAGTTCTCATGGAGTTTGTTTTGTTTTATTTCAGGGTTAGACTCTTTGTGTGCACCATTTTTGTATCTCAATTTCAACAACGAAGGTAAATTTCCCATTTTAGCTATTTCAAATTCCTCAGAATTTTAGCCACTTTTGAGAGATTTTACAAGTGCACCCGTGTGCATTGACCACACGTGTGTCTATGACTGCATACTCCCCGGAGGGTTGTGCCCAATTACCATAATGTAAAGCGCCATTATATAAGATGCCATTATTATTATTATTCTGACCACATGATTTGTTGTAAAACAGGGGTGGCCCATACCATGTACATACAGTTGAAATCAGAAGTATAAATACAACTGTATGCAACCAAGTGTTACAACTGGTGTGCTTACACCATTTTTGTAACAGTCTTTACTAAATACTTGATTTTGTGGAATTCTTCACGTGCATGCAGTACATAAAAACATAGCTTGCACACCTTGCAATGGTTCAGGTAGTCCTGTTTACCATTTTGGGTGATGATGGTAGTGGTGTACATGTATTTATACTTCTGACTTCAACTGTAGCTTGCACACCTTGCAATGGTTCGGGTAGTCCTGTTTACCATTTTGGTGATGATGGTAGTGGTGTACATGTATTTATACTTCTGACTTCAACTGTAGCTTGTACACCTTGCAATGGTTCGGGTAGTCCTGTTTACCATTTTGGGTGATGATGGTAGTGGTGTACATGTATTTATACTTCTGACTTCAACTGTAGCTTGCACACCTTGCAATGGTTCGGGTAGTCCTGTTTACCATTTTGGGTGATGATGGTAGTGGTGTACATGTATTTATACTTCTGACTTTAACTGTACATGTAGTATTGTTATTGAAAACTTGTTAAAAGTTGTTAGCATCAGTGGGGGAAAATGTTGTTTTCTATTTGTTCAAAAAAGTTTAATTATAATTACAGCAACTAGATGATTTAACATTTCAACCGTTTCCCTCCCATCTGCAGCCTTAGCCTATACCTGTTTGTCTGCATTCATCCCCAAGTATCTCTTCAAGTTCTTCATGAAGGACAACTCGGCCGTTATACAAGGTTTGTTGTCACACTTCAAATTCCATGTCTTTGAAAGCTGATTGCCTCAATTGCATGATGCAAGCCCGGAGCATTGGTACCAACATGACAAACCGCACATCCTAAGTATGCCACCATCAGTTGGATTTTTAAAGGATTGCAGAGATGCGTAGTTAGGTATAGTTTGTACAATTGTTTCAGCCAATGATGATCAGTATTGTGACATAATTCTACAGCACGTTTCCAGTGCGCTGTTATTCTTTTTGGTCATCAATCATGGCATATTTTATAGCAGATATTATTATTGATACAGTTAGAAGTTTGATTAGTACCAATGCAATATTCCCAGATAATATTGGGCTAACGTCGTGTCTTACGACAAAAGAAAGCGTTATATTGACGGCTCGGTTACCTCTTCTGCGGTCTCGGTAAATTTTTCCCATGTCAAAAATGTCCAAATGTAGACAGTGGTCAAATTTGACCGTTTTTCATTTTATACCATCGTCTCGGTAAAACCTTTCAAAAAAGAAGTCCAGCGAGGACACGGCTAAAGTGTTGATAGCAAAAGTACCCAACATGACATGATTTTGTTTTCTGTCCAAAATGGTTTCTTTCTGCGGGAAATTAACAACTGAAGGTAATTTTAAAAAGCCTGTATGCAGACTTTAAATAAAGATGGGTTTTCCCCCTCCATTTTATGCAAGATGATGTTTCTCATTATTTTACGATGTTCTGTCTTTTCCTCAGAATACCTAGCGGTGTTTTCCCACCTGATAGCTTTCCATGACCCTGAGCTCAGCAATCACATGAACAGTATTGGCTTCATTCCAGAGCTGTATGCCATTCCGTGGTTCCTAACGATGTTCTCACGTAAGTAATGCCATCTAGTAGTGTTTCTGCATTAAGAGCCAATGGATATATGCTTGAGGCAAATCCTCTCTCGAGTCGATTAGAATCAATTCCATAGCTCAAAAAGCAAACAAAAAAACAATTTGTTTTGCCAGTTCGGGGTCCTATTTCAGAAAAGTTAAAAACATTCTTATTATAAGTGGATTTAGGAACAATAAAATATAATTTTTCCTATCTTTAAATGCATGAGTAAAGAATGTTTATTTAGGAATGTTTCTAAATGGGCTTTATGAAATTGGACCCTGGTCTCATTTATGACCATCCACTACAAATAGGCTGTAAATTCTGTTAAGTCAACAACACATAAGTGGGCGCCCAAATTTGTCAATTTTTTTCACAGTTCTACAGACAGTAGTATTTTTCAAGATTTCCCTCCCTCCCTGAAATACTACTTATTAACATTTATTTTTTGAAACATGAAATGTCAACATTTTACATTGCATGTAAAGTCCTACGTGGCCCTCAACCTTCCTCCCCCTTCCTACACTTTGTAGAACCGTGAAAATGTTGACAATTTTGGCGGCCTCAAAGCTTTAAAATTATGCTTGTTTCAAGTTCATACAACATTCTAATTCTTGCAACAGTGCCCCTTTAACGCACTCCCTAACTCCTGCGTACAGTGGCCCTGTTGAAAAAGGCCCCATTTGGCGGTGGGACTAGCGACAGAAATCTTGTCGCCTCTGCTGGACCAATCAGGACGCTTGCAGTGCATTGTAGCACGATTGCAGGCATTCAAATGTAACGCGCGCAGATTGTAAACACCGTGCATGCATGTGATACATGTACTTGGTAAAGCTGGCCGTTGTCCGCGTCGGCGATTGGCTGCTATTTAAAGCATACTGGGGAATCCGTTCCATTACATTCGTCAGCATGCATCCCTGTTATTAATGTGAACAACTGCGGAGTAAATAAGGTTCGTCGTTTGAAAGTTTGGTAGGAATGGGACAGTCATAAGGAACGGAACCCAATACAATTTCTGGAAAGTATAGAAATTGTTTCTTTTCGGCATAACATGACCGAATTGATTAAATTACATCAAAATGACTCGGGCGTGAGTTGGCTCAAGACAGCAGCCGGCTCACTCCACAGATTTGCGTGTATTTCCTCAGGGTATTGTCACGTCGCTTTGCAGAGTGGAAATTCCCTGAGATCTCAGGATGGGTTATGGTGGACGATTACATTTGTTGTAAGTAGTAACATTATATATGGGTCTGTCCACAGTAATGGGGTACATTTGAAAAATAAGTAAATAATTCCTTTCAGATGTCTTTAGTTTATCTCAGAATTAAAGAAATGTACTTGTTTTGTTCTCAGGAGATAACTTTTGCCCAAAAAAGTAACAAATTTCTGCCACAACATACATTTTTAAAAAGCAAGTGCACAAATTTTCCTATTACGCATGTAACATGGACAGACAATTTTGTGACATATTTTTCCGTCTTTGTTACATGCGTAATAGGAAAATTTGTGCACAAGGTTTTCACAAATGTATGTTGTAGGACTATTTTTCTTACTCCTTGGTGAAAAAGTTATTTCCTCAGTTTAGCTTGATAATTTAAAGATAAAATTAAGACATTTGAAGTGAACTGGGACCTAAGATCTTGAATGTTACAGAATTGTACCCATTACCGTGGACAGACCCATATCCTTTCCATAAATGACAAATTTAAATTGTCTCATATTTTAACAGATGTTTTTCCTCTGCACAAGATCTTCCATCTATGGGATACCCTGTTACTAGGCAACTCCTCCTTTCCTCTCTGTATCGGAGTATCCATCTTACAGCAGCTCAGGGGTGGTCTGTTGAGCTATGGCTTCAATGAATGCATCCTGCTGTTCTCTGATATGCCAGGTGAGCAGTGTGGAAGATTTTGAGTACGGAGTGGCTCATAGACCCCATTCACATTCCGAAAATCGCTTCGTTTGACGATAATTCAACAAAGAGATTTTATAATATGAACACAGAATCTCTCTGTAGAATCTCTTTGGAGAGATGAAGCAGAAGAGCTTCATTCGAAGAAGACTTCGCTTAATTCGACATTGCTTTAACCAGTTAATGCCGGGCCGGGATTATTTCAAACATTGCTGTCCGTAGGCGCAGGTTTATTTTTAGTTGAAGCATGGAAAACTACTGAACTCATTGCTAAGGCATTTGTTATAACTTTCCCCACTGTGCAGGTCCATTATATACACGTGTAGGTAATAAAATTCAGCATTTCTCGAACTCATTTTGGCAGTTTTCAAAAACAAATTCTATTCTAAACACTTTCTATTCTGGACCATGTAATGGGACCCCTAGTCACTTTCAGCGTGTATAGAACACGCACGCGCAATAACGTACAACCGAAAGGATATTTGATGCAGTGCGACAACAAAATTAAGTAACGTTTACCTGCCAGTGTTCATGCACGTACAACATGCGTGCAATGCGCGTACATTCAACGCGCGTGCAATCGTGCCATTATCAGTGTCCAGGCCCCTAGCCAGTTTTAAATGTTGACTGTTGACACCCACTTATTTCCTAATTTATATCAATATCGATAAAATGCTTATATCAACTAAGCTTACCCAAGATTAGAATCAAGATTTGTTTTTAATTTTTTTTTATGGAATTAAATATTCAACAGAAATTGACATTGAGAAATGTTTACGTGAGTCTATCCGCATCTTCTGCAACACACCAAAGAGCGCCACCTATAGGCAGCATGCTCGACCCCCACGTCGGCCAGACCAGGAGAATACCTCCGCAGCTCAGATCAAACCTGTGTCGTACTACAGCACTGACTATAACGACACACCATTGTCAGAACTGGTAATGTCGTCACATCTGCTTATTTCACAAAATGCTGAGATCTGTCTTAGTGGGGGAGGGGGCGGGGGTTTACTTATAACTTGGTCCAATCCTAGGATTGTTTTCACCAAACCTAAAAAAGCATGTCCAGATCACATTTTGATACCATATCATTTGTCATGTTTCTCATTACCATTCTGAAATTTCATGCTCTCAATCTATATATTTTCAAGGATATCGTCAAAAATCCACCGAAGTTTAGTCAACTAATTTATCCGGTTACATAAAGCAATGCAGTGATTACACCAACCGTTTTGCTTCCACATCCAAATTGGGGATTGCACATTTTTCATTTTTTACCCATGGATAGTATTTTGGGGAGCTATTTTATATGATTGTTGGGTTAGAACGAAATCCATTTTCTGGAAAAATCTGAAGACGCTCCTTTAACTTTGTACTAATCGTAGTGTTGTTTTCACTAAACTTAAGAGTTTCTATCATGTCATATGTATACCTGGTAGGTTTATCTGAGCTGTTAACTTCACTCCAAAAATCATCATGTGTACGTTGTTCGCGGTAGCACCACATTCCAAAAATTAAAATTCCAGGACTAGTTGCACACATTAAACTTATCTATCTTAAAAACTATATAATTGGTCTTTCCTAATTCTAAACCTTTTGGTAATCCAGATAATATTTTCCTACCAATATTTTTATCTTCTCTCAAAAGTAATAGAATGATTATTTTTTTTTAGGGATAATGACCCAGGGACTGCCGGGGTTGGCTTCATAGCTCAATTGGTAGGGCCACTGTACATTAAGCAGGTGGTCCGCAGTTCAAATCCCGGTGGAGCCAAGTTGTTGTTCACTGCATCCAGATTTTCAAAACTCAGTAACATTAACTTGTTCATTAAACTCATGAAATTCACACTTAATATTCATCATGTCTAAATTGTAACCTCTGTCTGTCTAGTCTCGGGAACCACTAACCCTTGTTGAGCTGAAATCCGAAGTCAGTCCTCGCATCTCAGCTGAAGACCTCCTTGAGCTGTGTGACCTCCGACCTGGGCTGATCCCAGGGTCACGCTCCCCCACCAAGAGGACCAAGACCAGCCGGCCACTCATTCTCTCTGTGGATGTCCGAAGTTCAGACGAGTAAGAAATTAATTGCCGATATCCTCTAGTTTTCACTTTATTAGGACTTAATCTCAATTTAGGACTAAAGTGCACGATAGCGTGTTCCTGTCTCGCCGCCTTGCTGAATTTTTCCCCCTTTCCCTTGCGGGTGAACAGGCCTATTATTCGGTTTTATTATTCTTCTTTCGTATGATCCCCTGAAGGGATCTGATTGCTGGGATTAGCCGACTCAAGTCGTTGCCCTGTAGCCACCTATAGGAGGTTCTTAAGCTTGGCCATGAAGTACGAGAGAACAGGAAGAAATTCTCAGTTTTAGAGGTGGGAGGAAAACCCCACACACTAACGTGTGCGGGAAAACCCACAGAATTAAGCAGGGAGTTAGAACCCAATCCACATATTGACCCGGACGGGGTTCGAAGCAGGGCCACAGAGGTGGAAGGCGAGGAAAGAACCACTACGCCAACCTGATTCCCCACTTGAAGAATCAATAATCAGTTATTACAAAACTTTGAAATTGCAAATTTGTTCCTACATTTCAAGTATTTTATATCAAGTTTCCATTCATGCCAAGATCGAGTCAAGCCACTTCAATTCCTTGGGAGGTCTTAATTCATGTCCCAAGTCTTCCACGGCAAGTCTCAGTCATTCGAATCAAGTCCAAGACGTCTCAAATCCTTAAATATTGTGACTCAAGTTGGATTCGTAGCCAAGTCCCAAACTCATTTGAAATTTGGATTCCAAAAAGGATATAACACAACACAACATCTTTTTCCCTTGACCGTTTTTACTTCACAGTTTTGTGCGTGGCAACATACCAGGTAGCGTGAACATTCCATTCAATCAGGCTTTCTCCCCAGAGGGCGACCTACTCCCATGCAAGGCGGTTACGTTACTCAACAACCACAAAGGGAGGGTCGTGGTTGTCATGGGCAACCGGGGAAAAGATGCTTCTAATGTGAGTACAAACAAAATAATGCAGTGTTTGTTTTATGTAATACTTTTATTAGCAGCCTGGGTTGTTAGCAAGTCATTTCTGTCAAGTCTCAATACACCGTATCGAATAGCTGCCATCTTGTAGGGCAGCTTTTGACATTCAAAATTGGTCAACAATGTAAGCACACAATGTGCAACCATGCATGTCCTCAAGAAACCAAAAAACTGCCCTACAAGATGGCAGCTATTCGATACGGTCTATTCACGTCTCAAGTCTTGAAAGATAGATAAGTAGAATTGGAAAATGAGCGGCGTTTTCATGTGTGATAAAAACCAACCCGTGTCTATAAATCGGTTCAGTACCTCATCTATCTACGTTCCCAAAAAACAATGAAAAACTATGTCGAAGAATTTGTGTGATGCTTATGAGCGTCTGGCCAGCGTTGTTTTTTGACGTAGTGCTCATGTGTGAATGGCTTAACTGGAAATAACACAAACTTGACTATTGATGCTCGACACTCATGTGACCAGGGCTGCAAAAGTTGTCAACGTTTGCCACTGGTTACAGTGCTTTTGTGCACTCGTCTGTGGAAAGCTGGGTACCAGTTGTTGGCGAACGTTGCAAATGTTTACACAATGTTTGTGTGTTTGGAACGCAGCCCAGGCCATTGCCGAGTTAAATTCAAGCCTCGTTAGCGATTGCTTAATGGTATCACTCTTCGAGTCACTTCAAATCTTTAAAAGGAAGTCTCAGTTCAAGCCTCAAGTCATTTGAATCAAGTCCCAAAAAGTATGACTTCAGCCCAAGCCAAGAACTCAAGTCCCGAACTCTGCAATAGCTTTTCGGGAGGGTGGAATAAAGATCTCCAGATTTTAAACTTTGTTTTGAATTTTGTTACATTTGAGGCATGCAACTGTGTCATTACAAAAAAAAAGGAAATGCAAAAACAATCTGTAACTTTGTACAGTGTTTTTTAATTTTCAATGGGATAGCTGATGAAATCAGCTGAAAAGTTGCATGCCAGCTTATTTCTGCTGAATGTTTTGTTTTACAGTTTGCAAATCAGCTTGTCAGGCTTGGGTTCCCCAA
Organism: Henricia sp. BOLD:AAB3569; assembly: GCA_037783545.1. Taxonomy (NCBI): domain Eukaryota; kingdom Metazoa; phylum Echinodermata; class Asteroidea; order Spinulosida; family Echinasteridae; genus Henricia; species Henricia sp. BOLD:AAB3569. Next base: position 574,714 of record JBBELK010000004.1, read on the forward strand.
AGTCTGTGTCATGCACGGTGGCATTGAGTGTCTACGTCCGACGGGAGTCCTAGCCGTCTCTTCACCTGACCTTGTGTGAAAATCAACTGGTACACAAAATTGTTTGCGTCGTCTTTTTAAATTTCAATTTGTTTCCCTCACATACAGTTTCAAATCTTTTGGAGTTGGGGCTGTTTACACAGTGCCTTGTACTGTATGAGAAGCAGAATTGTGCACAGTTACAAGTTGCCAGACAAAAGTGTCTGCACCTTACGGTGTGTGTGTGTGTGTCAGATGCTTTAAAAATCTGACTTGAAATGACTCGTGAAAACTTGGACATAATTTTACCTGCTTGATCTAATGATGATTTGACTTAAGTCAGAAAATTGGTAAGTCTTTAAAAACCAGTAGGATCCACTTAATAACAATGTTTAAATTGTGTTCACCGAGTTATTTATGCACAAAAATACTAAACATGTGGAAACAGTTTCATTCACAGGATGTCAGTGTGCTGCACCTGATAAAGTCTAAATTTTAGTCCAAAAAATAACCCTAATGTTGATTCTGTACAAATTCTATTTGGCATTTAAAATGAATGACACAATTGAGTTCTCTCCATTTATCAAAAATGGCACAGGCAGAATTGGGCACGAGGGACATTTCATCAAATTATAGACAGCCGAAGTGTGACGTGGGTTGCCATGGCAGTTGAAAAAGTACCATTGCAAAAACACAGGGTCACGGTTCAGTGATGACGTATTCACTTCGGCAGTCTATTTGACCATTTTCAATTTCCCCTATGGAGACCATTCTTTTTCTGTATACCAATTTCTTTGACTTTCTTTTCTCATCAGCTGCTCTGAATTACCCAAATGAGACAAAAATCATAATATGGTCCACATTGGGAGTCGAATCCGGGACCTCTGGGCTGCTGCTTACCAGCTGAGCCATTTTAATGGCAGGGTTGTAGTCGAGTCTATCACAAGTCCGTGACAAGTCCCGTAACAAGAAGCGAAGGATGAACACGCACAAAAGAATGCCTTTGTTGGAGTTCACTTGAATTAAGACTCGTGGACTTGTGGTGGACTCGACTACAACCCCTGGTGATTAGTCATCATACCAAATATTGTGTTTGTTGCTTTGAAGTACTTGAACAATTGGCTGAAAATATTTTTTATGTTTTATAAAGTCATTTCATTTTAATGTTCTCGTTTTAGTTTTTCACAAAATTTGATGTACATACATTTTTAATTTTCAAAGAAATTTATATTTTTAGCGGCAGATTCATCATGATTAATTTATAATTGTAGAGCCAATTTTATGTTTTTCCGCTGTTTTATGAAGCTGCCTTTTTTAGATTAGTGGCACTCACAAATGCAGCTCTGACGGGAAATGGTCACAGAGGCCATCTTAACTAAATAAGACATGGCAGGTCATTTTGTTTTTGTCTTAATAATAATAATAATTAATTACTTATAAAGCGCCTTACATCTTTAAAAAAAGACCTCAAAGCGCTATACATAAAACCCATCGACAAATTAGAAAGAATAAAAGGTAGGCCTAGTCTAAACAATAAATAATATTACATTAAAATTCTAGTAATAAAAGGGATACGTTAAAAAACATGTCTAAAAATCACACAAGAGCTTACAAATAATGTTGAGTGGATAGGACTAAACATTTGGCCAATGCAGATTATTAGTGAATTTACAGGTACCAATATCAATTAAAAGCAACTTTAAAAAGATGCGTCTTGGGCCCGTTTCAAACGCCGTGCTTGTGCCATTCAACTTGATTTGACGTCGCGTCTTTTCATTTGCAAATTCTATCTCAAATTCCTCATTTTCTACGGCAAGAAATGCCAGAATCACTATTACAAAATACTGGGCAGAAAAGAATCTGAAAATTGATATATTTAATAATTTGAACATGGCCACACTGTCAAAAGCAGTCCATTATAATACAATTCAGTAAAATGTCTAAAGAAACCAGATGGTTTGTAAAGATTTTCTGTTTTAGACCAATTACACTGTGTACACATGTTATCTCAAGGAAATATGGCATGGGTCAATCACATAATCGCCATAATGCGTCATTTTAGTCCAGATTCCTGACGTGCCACGTTTTCGTAAAGCAATACACGTTAAATTTACATGTGTAAAAAATATTTATACAAATTACGGTAATTAAAATGTTTGGCAAGACTAACTTGAGCAAAGGGGCAGCGTAAGAAAAAAAAATTCTTACGCTTCCCCCTGACTTGAGGGATGTTATTTCCGGGATAGGCGAGGCAAGCTGGAATCGCTACAGACACATGAGATCATGTGGCAAATTAATTGAAAAGTCAGGCAATGATACAAACTGATTTATCCGATAAAAATTTTGTCAGTAAATTATTATTACTACAGGTAAACGACTTGCTATTTTATAAATAAACTCTCAACACTCGTGGCTCGGGTTTATGTCTAGTTGATGATTAACTTGCGTTCTCTTTCAATTCATGGCGAGTTAGCACTCGTCTTTGTCATGTCTGTCTCCCGAAACTGCAGTTAATATTTTTATAGTCCGATAATTTAGTGCTAATTTAGAGTGAAAATACCAATAAAAACATTACCCTTATGATCCTTACTTCTCCCCCTAACACTCTTACATTCAGATACAGCCGGAGCCGTGTTTTTAGTGACAAAAAGAGATAAAATGAGGTGCTCACCAGAGCATTTGTACTGTGGCGTGATGTTCGAGTTTCAAAAGCAACGTGTACATCAAACGACAATGCACGTGGTCGGCCACTCCCTTTAGACCACATCGAATAGCCGCCATTTCATGGGGCACCTTTTGTTACTTACACCGTTCAACAATGGAAGCACAATATGTGCAGCCATGCATGTCCTCAAGGAACAAAGAAACTGCCCCATGAAATGGCGTCTATTAAAGGAGAATCTGTGGCTTCTGCAGCAATTAAAGGGGCAACTGCAAATAAACATTTTCAAAAATCCCCACATCAATAAATTAGTGGTATGCTTTTAGCAACTTGTATTATTTGGGTACTTGCAAAGAAAATACTCGTGCTTATTCAAGAACGCGACATGCAACTGTAATATTATACTTAAATTTAGACATCATCCTCCACAGTATACACTTCAGCTACATGTTCATCTATATCCACGTTTTCATGTATTATCTCAGGATCGGCGCTTTCTGTAGATGGATTTCCCTCAATGCGTTCAATATGGACACCACTGGTTGATGCCATATCTGTCTCATTTTGGGTGCCATTTCGCGACTGCCCGCAAGTCATGCAGTTCTGTGCATCATTTTCCAGTGGGTTGACGGTCAGGCAGTTGAGGCAGTACCAGGTTCCCGCCGGGTGTAGCGTCTCGCGGGCAGTGAATGATGTGGGGAAGCTTTCTCCTAGCCGCGCCGGTCGATCGTGCTGTCGTGCACTGCTGCTAATGCTGTGGTGACCGAGTCGGCTGCTTCTGGTTGCCGCGCCGCTTGTCAAGCGGACGGGGATAAAATCGTGGCCGCGTCGACGTTTGTAGCAGCGACGCGCACCAATGGACATGGTGACGCACCTCTGGCAGAAGAGACGCGAGCAGTTCTTGCAGCAGAAGAGACTGCTGCTATTACTGCACTTGAAGATGCAGCACGTCAGACTGGCAGCCTTGTATCTGCTAATTATAACACAAGACAATGTGAAACGATTCAACAACCCAGGATATTCAACTTTCCACCATCTCAGAGACATACATACCCAAGACTCGGTATCAAATCCCCTGGTCCAAGGGGGAAAAAATTGATAGCCACCGCCAAGGGGTTAAGAAAATCTCTTCACAAATGGTTCAATAGTATAACGACTTTCCAAAGAATGATTCTCAATGCCAAATGCACAGAGAAAATGAGCCTACTACTCCGAGTCAGAGAGTCTTGGATTTGTATCCCAAACTACACTGCAAACCTACCTTGGATGTTGTGGCAGCTGGTGGCTTTGCCTGCTGTATCGCTGTGTTGATGAGGAACCAGCGACATCTGAAACATCTCTTTCATCAACTCCTTAAGGGGAAATTTGAGGGGGAAAAGAAAAGGGCTATTACAGCCTATATACAGGATATGTAGGGCATGTTTGTTTCAGAATCAACGATCCGTATCTAGAGATGTGTCACTGCGCAGAAACAAACAAAACTGCACTCGAGGATCTCAAATCATGCAAAAATTTCACCCATGACATTGGCACAGGTACCACGACCGGGTATCGAACCCGCAAGATGACTCTTTTGAGAAACATAGATTATCCATCTTTGATACAACATTGTCGCTGTCACCAGAGCGAGAGTCCTGATTTGACGGTCTTCTACTGCCTCTTCTCAGGCGATCCTTGACATCTCCAGTCTATCGTTGTTTTCTATTAAATTTTAACTTGAAATATTTCAACTTTAAAAAGTGTCCAGGAACTTTTTTGCTGAGTTTATATACCTGGCTGCTGTAAACTATCTCCTTGTGCTCCAGGGGTGGTTGTCCCTGGTCTGTCTGGATGCCCTTCTTGTCTTAGTGTCAAACACGCTCCAACTTCCCTTTTCATTGCCCCCGGGGATATGTCACTGATCAATGACGACCACATGTTTGTTACAGTGCCGATGGCCTCGTCATAGGCAGTGGTGACACTGCTAGGCGTTGCGCCGGACCAGCCGCCTCCGTTGGGCCATGCAGAGCGAAGACGGTGATCCAAATCCATGTCCAGTTCAATCAAGTCGTCGTCCGTGGAGGAATCCGAGTCAGGAGTGTCTTGAGCGTGGACAGCACATAATCCTGCTAAAAATAAGAAGTTTCATCACAAAACGCCATATCAAAAAAATTTAGATAATGGCGTCAGTACATTCTTGATAACTAAATAAGAATAGAGTGTGTTATTGAATGTCACATCACCGTAACCCGTTTGGGTTGGTTTGGACATACATGTGCATGCGTAGCGTGTTTTGTGTTCGAATGAGTAACCGTCACAAACATTTAGAAAGTGCGCATGCGTGATGTTTTTCATGGGAAAGTGCCAAACATTATGCAAATGAGTGCCTAAATCTATGCAAATGAGGTGCCCAAATCTATGCAAATGATGTGCCCAAAACTATGCAAACGAGGTGCCCAAATCCATGCAAATGGTGCCCAAAACTATGCAAATGAGGTGCCCAAAACTACGCTACATGTACTGAGAAGGCGCGGTTACGCGCGTCACAGCTTTAAATGGAGTTCTGTGGTCAAGGGTTACCTGGACCTCTGCTGACACTACTTCTCGCTACCCCCGGCCGATTGGCTCCTAAATGGGTCACATGACTCTCTCCAGAAGTCTCAGTAGGCCGAGCATTAGTTTGATCACGGATTGCTGGCTCCGTTGGCTGGGAAACCGACACGGATTGGATGATGCTGCTCCTTGTGTCTTGTGGCTCAAGGACTTCAAGATCCATATCTTCATATACGATGATCACGTCAGAAGAATTACTGCTTGATTGTCTAAAGAAAGAAAAAAATACAATACAAAAATTGACATCAGTCTTCCATATGATTGTGTACAAACTTAAAATCCCCCAAAAATGTGGCCATTTTAAAACCAGTAAGCAATAGAAAGTTTCGCTGTACAACCCAAATGATTTATGGTATTTTTTTTAATACAAAATTTAAGTAATTTTCATTTCAAACTCAACATCTTGAAATGCGCCTCATAATTTGTGTATACCCAGCACGAGGGACTCCCCTCATGTCCCAATACCTCAACACACTCTTCCCTTTTGTTACTGCAACAAGCCCCCTAAAAACTGAAAGGAATTCCTAAAAACTGAAAGGAATTCCTTGGAAATTCCTCGGATGCTTATGAGACACAATGGGGAAACAATGGAAGGGGGTACCCCCTGTCACATATTGTGCATATGAATTTGTGAGCATTCTGAAGGGAATGCTGTTGCAATTGCCAATGTTATTTGCATTCAAAATACGTAAACAAGCCCCATTGTGTACACTGCATAATAGAAGGTATTTTGACTTCTGGCCCGGTGACACAGCCGTTTGCAATATATGCAGCACGATATGTGGCAAACAGACTCCCCCTACCATTGTTCCCCTATTGTGTCTCAAACATCCAAGGAATTTCCAAGGAATTCCTTTCAGTTTTTAGGGGGGATTGGTGCGTTAACAAAAGGGAAGAGTGTGTTGAGGTATAGGGGCGTTAGGAGGGGGAGGGGGGTCCCTCTGCCACATATCGTGCTGGGTATAGTTTGCAACCAATGTCATGACAGAGAAATAACCCCAGGGTACTCCCCTTTGAGTCCCTCTGTACTTTTATGTGCGGTACATGTCGGAGGGTTAATTAATGGAGTTCTGTATTAAGGGGAACCCACCTCGTGTTGTTAGACTCTGCGTCTTCTGTCAACTCAATGTGTTCACAGTCCCCATCGTGTCTGTCGGCATCACCCCCCGAACCAACACCCTAGACAACCATGGGGGAAAAAAACGAATATAAATTATTCTTTCAAGTATTACAGTCCCTATGTATCATTTGTTACTTAAACCGTTCAACAATGGAAGCACAATATGTGCAACCATGCATGTCCTTAAGGAACAAAGGAACTGCCCCACGAAATGGCGGCTATTCAATACGGTCTATAAAATGTAACATATCTACGGAAGAATGTTGGTAAACTAGCCTGAAAAAATGTTAGCTACAGTACATACATGTACATCAATGCTTCAGATGCATCAATGCTTCAGAAAACCTTGAAAATCTATATATGGGTTTTGTGTACAAGTGAATAGTAAAAAAAGTCCTGTGCACGTGACTTTTTTTTTAAAAACTACCTTCAGTTGTCAATTTCCAACATGAAATTTTGGACAGACATAAATTCATGTGGTGTTTGTTACCATTGCTATCAACACTTTGAGTAAGGTTTTTCTTGTCAACTCATGAAAAAAAATTGGGTCCTTGCAAATGATACAATAGCTTGCATTTACCCAAAATTTAGCTTCATGAGTTGTCAAGAAAAATCTTACTCAAAGTGTTGACAGCAATGGTGACAAACACTACAAATTTATTTCGGTGCAAGATGGCACTTTTTGAAAGATATTAACAACTGAAAGTGGTTTTTAAGAAAATGGGTAGACATGTGCGCTATACAAGATTCAACCATTATTTTGTAACGACCTACCCCGGATTGCATTTGAGCAGCAGTAGTATCACCACACGTCAAGGGCCGATGCTCATTAGCCAATACACCATGGCTGCCTATCTGCACCATCATGCCCGGATCCAAGTGGAACTTCAAATCGTCTCTGCTGCCTGGCCGCTTGTTGCAGTGCTTTATGGACTCAGATAGACTGTTGAAATCAGTCTGTTGATTGGAGTGAGAAATACGAATTTGAGTCTTTCCACGGTAAAGGGGGCATTTTGGCAACAGAGACCATAGTTTCCAGAAAATACCTTTGTCTGGTCTTAAAATAAAAGAAATAAGTTTCAGTTGTTCTGAAGAGATAACTTAGGCCCAAAAAGGGTTACAAATAGTGTGACAACATGCCTTTCTAAAAAACCTGTGTACAAATTTCCAATCTACGCTCGTAACCGGGATGGCCTAAAATGTAACACAAGTGTCCGTCCCAGTTACGAGCGTATATTGGAAATTTGTACTCGGGGTTTTTAGAAAGGCATGTTGTCACACTATTTGTAACTCTTTTATTTTGAGACCAGACAGAGGTATTTCCTTGAAAATATGGTCTGTGTTGCCAAAATGACCCGTTTACTGTGGAAAGACCTACTTGCGAGACTCTAGCACACTTCATAGTGTGTTACACTTCATAGGGTTAAAGTTAAGACAAATGAGTCTTCGAGTTTTGTAAATTTTTTGTTTAATAATTTTGGCATGAAGAAAAGAAGTCAGAGATGCCAACATTGCAATTTGAAAAAGAGTAATTTGCCACGGGTCACCCGCTTTGGACACAAAATTTGATAACTTACACCCACGCCCAATTTAAACCCCACATTTGAAGCTATGCAATCTAGAATTATGTCAAAATACTGGGCTAAAAACAAACTATGCCTAAATCATATTAAATGTTGGCATCTCTGGGAAGTGTATGATGCTTTTTGTCACTTGTCCTAAATCTGTCCTTGTACGTGTATGTATTGTACATACAAGCAGGCTCATTCCAACACACGTAAAATCTATAAAGGTGGAAAAGCACCAACAGTCACCTACGATTTTCAAATCAGAGGAACAGCAGAATATTCCCATCTAGGACAGCTTCTGATTTCAAATGTAATAACACCGATCCTCTCTAGTCTCCACTGGCTGCCCATTGAACAACGCATCTCTTACACATAAATAAAACAGTCATGGGGCAACAAATCCTTTACGGTAGCAGCTCCTTGACTGTGGAACGGCCTTTCTTAAGCAGCCAAGAGTTCCGAGACTGTCGACAACTTCAAAAATAAACTAAAGACATACTTGATGAAGGCATTATCCTAAAATTTGTTTTAAAGTTTTGTTAGCGCCTTGAGCACCCCCAGTGGATAGGTTGTGTGTTATAAGTGTCTTTATTATTATTATTAATACCTCAATCTTTATCTTTTGCTGCATCAGTTCGTGGTTCGGGCCGCTCAGGATTGTTTCGCTGGTTGTACGCAGCCTATCAACCTTACTTATCAGGCCATGCAGCTCCCTGAAATAAAACCCAAATGAAAAATCTGAAACAGAAGAGGGCAATTCTAGGGTTGCAGCATTTGAGCGCTTGCGTCAGGCTGCTGGGGCTGCATACTCCCTAGGGAGTTGTGCCCAATGACCAGGGTAATAATGTTGTAAAGTGCCATGAGTATCCCCGTAGGAGAGATATGTGCGTTATATAAGATGCCATTATTATTATTATTGTGTGGTTTAGCAACAATTGAAAATGCCCTATGCTATGGAGGCTGTTCACGTACGTAACTGTCATGACAACGTACCTTTTTTGTTTACCCAACAGCATAGTCTTGGCCGAAGTCCTGTGTCTCAGTAATACTTTAAGCTGGTTCTCACGTTGTTTGAGTTTCCGTCTGAGGACATCAAAGTGCTGTGTCACGTCATACATGAGGGTATCCTCCTGTAAAAGTTTCAAATTTGGAAATATGGAATGTTTCAAAATAACACGATAAGAAGCTGCTCACCAATAACTATCAGTTAGGCCAATTTTGTTTTGGTAATTCGTTGGATTACAGGCGCGTAGCCCCAACAAAAATAATGAAAGAGGGCACACTGTGCTCTATATGCGACATAACGAGCGCAACTTGTCCTTGGGATGGATATGGCGTTCCTAAATCTCACGCCGAAACAACTGTGAATGCTTACGCGGGAAAATGATAAAAGCAGCATTTATCATATTAAACAACAGCTCTGCCTCACCTTGATCTTTAAATATCAAACATTTCCAACTTGAACAATGAACACCAATACACTGAAGATCGTACGAAAACTTGAGAAGGAAAATGGTTTCGGTTACGGTGGCCATGACGGTGTGGTCTGTACACAGACTCTACAAATAGACTGGTAGACATACTTGCGTACGTGCACTATATGTTCCTCCACAGGACAATGTGACTGTGGTGAAGTTGCACAGCGAGCTGCATACAATACCGTAACACGACACGCAGTAGCTATGCCATGTCATGTTGTGTGCGCAGGGACATTTACTAGCCAAGATAGTGTTTGGAAGGACAATTTTTTTCATATTTGATGACCAATATTTGTAAGCTTCAAAAACCATTTTTTTTTTTTTTACATTTTTCAATATTTTTAGATTTTTTTTTTTTTGGCAGCGGTTGCGTAATCCAACCAAAATAAAAACGAAGGCCTTTGAACAAGTTTCATTAAACGTTGTGTACCAACAAATTTCATTTTAGATGGTGGTTTTAAAATATGTGTACATGTGTGTCCCATGCATAATACTTTTTGCACCAACAGAATGTGTGCTGGAAGAAAAAAAAACGAAACTCGATGTCAAACTGCATTCAGATTTGCACTAAATAAGTGTACATCATGTACATTTGAGTGGTGCTTTGTTAAAACTCAGAGAGAAAACATCCATATTTTCACCTAACAACAAATTTAAGGGAAAAAATGTTTCCCACATACCAACCCGAAATATATTTTTTTTGTGGAATAAGAAACACGGCTATTGTTTTTCTTGGTCTCATGAACAATGGCATGGTATTCGTGTCTGCAAATCTTATATGAAAACATGAACCACATACCTTGGTATGTACTGCTGCGCATGTGTTGTTAACTGTTCGAGTTGCTGAAACCATAGTCGCCTTGTGCTCCTTTAGAAGTTCCACATACGACTGGATTGTCTGCAAAATAAAAACAATATTTTTTCCTTGTCGATAGCAATGGTAACAAACACCACATTTCATTTTTCATGTAAAATGGTAGGCCTACCTTTGTGGGAGAAATTGCCAACTGAAGGTGCTTATTAAAAAAATAGTTTGCGAACGATTTTTTGTTATACTATTCATTCAACACAAAAAACATGCATGGATTTTTCAGGTTTTCTGAAGTAATACTGCATCTATGTGACTGAAATCAAGAATCATATGAAATTCTCTGAAGATTTGGATAGCCTTGGATCATTATTCGTACGCTGTCACTGCCATCATGGCCATGGTTTAACACCGGCGCTACGTGTACGTACGCATGTGTACTATCATGTATGTGTGCACGTGTATGAACCACGCGCGCGGCACGCGTGAACCAGTTGCCATGGTTGCGGCTAGCTGACCTCGGGGTGACGTCACGACTCAGCAAATACAAGTACATGTTTTAGTCTGTAATTCACACATCTTATAGGCCTACTGATGCTACATGAACACTGCTGTATTTTGAGCTCCAACTTGCATAGAATAACCCGTTTAGCAAAACATTTGCTTAATCCAAAATTTGTTTGCTTTATAAAAATGGGTTTTCAGTCAAAATCTTATATGTGTATTACAATTGACTGGTGTTCTGCTATTCTTGCTAAAAACACAGGTTATCAAACAATTTTGACTATTAAACCATTTTTATAAAACAAACAAATTTTGGATTGAGCAATTTCTTCTTCTAAACAGCTTTATGAAATTGGCCCCAGGTCATCAGTGTTGCATTTGTGAATGTACCTTACGATTCTCTTCAGCCAAAACGGATACCAGCTGACACTGGTGCCCCTGATGAGTTCCATACACCTGGCAATAGATGCAGATCAGCTGATCGTCTTGAATGCAGAACACCTTCTTTGGCTCATTGTCATGCTCACCGCATATTGGTATATGTACCTAAAATTAAAAGAATGGCGGAATTTGTAAATTCTTTAAATGTTAGAAACAATATGCTGAACAGTGAAATCTATCTTAAAATTTCGTCAATCTGTTTGTTTTTCGCTAGCAGTATACATTATTTTTGTGATTTTGTTATTTTTAGTGCATCTTTTTACTCCAAATTCTCTCCACGTCTTTTCTCAAAGCAAAGCGCTTGCATAATTTTGCGCGCAAAAATGCTCAGTGTGAATCCGCCCCGAGATCAATTGGATTGCAATCTGCTGTCTAGCTCGGAGCTGGATTGCAATATAACCATCTTAAGTCTGAGACACATCATTTGTCCTAACTGAGTTTATGACATCTTACCGACACATGGTAAGATGTCTTGCAGTATCCAAAAGTTTGGACGTCTTAGCTACGACATAAATTATTGTATGTCTTTACTGTTGTGAACGGCGTTTCAATCACATTCGGTGCGTTTGCATACTGTCGCGCATGCGCATTACATTATACTTGCCGGTCGTTGTTGCCTGCCGTACGCGTGGTAGTGGCGTGAAAAATGTAATTAACATAGGCCCAGCTTGAATCATAATTACCTTTCGGTAAAAACAGAGTTTAAGAAAGACAAACTATCAAAACCTAGTCCCAAGGCTCCTTTTCTTAGAATTAAGCACGTAATATATAAAAAAAAAAATTCTAAAGACTTAACTTACGACTCATATTTAGTGTCTTAAATTTTATGTGTCCCACTCCCAGGACACAAGTTAGGACACAAATTTTTATTGCAAGACAAAATAATATATGATGTCTAAGTGATGTCAGAGTTAAGGCATCCTAAGGGTTAGGACGTCCTAACTTTCGTTATTGCAATGTACCCCTGAACCTTTAGTTCTCAACTCGACTCACGGGCGGATTGGAGTTACTGTCTCCACTGGTTGCTTGAACGGCTGCGCCTTCATCAAGACTTTCCAGAATTTCTAGAACTCCAAAGTTCTTTGCCACCTTATTAATGTCGTTTGAAAAAAGACCTGGAAGCACTGTGATGCCTTTACAAGTCGGACAACATATGTGGCCTCTTGGAAGCTGGCCCAATAGTCTCCTGAGGCAACCTGAGAACAAATATAATTTAAAAAGATTAAACTTTCTAAAAATAAACTTTCTACACATGTAGAACATGAAGAAGCTAAACTGATATGCTTGACACATTACAAACTTGGTTCATCGAATTAAGTAGTCTTAATCAAAGTTATCTTATTTTATCAAAGAAAGAGATTTTAAAGATGCAGGCTCGTCAATGCGCGAGGAACAAATTTTTGCCACAAATTCATCGCGCTCCATACTAGTTGGGCAGTCAGCTTTTACGATTCCGGAAGGTTGCAGGCTCATTAGTTTACATACGACTACGTACATACAAACATACGTACGCGATCCATCCGGGATCGTAAGAGCTCGGGCAAGGTATAGAGAGCATGGTGAATTTCGTTGCACGAATTAGCTTGTCGTGCATTGACAAGCCTCCGTCTTTAATCTTTGTTGAATAAAGAGCCGTGCAGTCACATTAGGCATTCTCTGTCAAAAGAATCAATTTCTCCAATATGAACAGGATCAAAACCATGTCAGCAAAAAATGTAATTTTGTACGTAGGTGGTCAACAAAAAGGAAAAAAAATGGAAGGCAGGGAGACTGTTTGGCAAAGTGCCATTACAATAGAGCCTCTGCAACGGCGGCCATGACAGAGTGCTGGTTTTTATATTTAAATGATGTGACAATAGATCCACAATGTGCCTACTCGTGCATGACGCGCAGTGACAGTGTGACTGCCCCCTGTCATGGCCGCCCGTGCAAGGGTCTTATCAGAAAACATACCAGTGCAGAAACTGTGTCCACATGTCAAGATGCGCGGCACATGGTCGCCTTGACACGTGTACTGCTGGTAGCAGACGGTACACATACGTCCTCGCTGCTCCTCAAATACAGAAGTCATCTTGGTAAGTACCGACTTACAAATTTACGTAGACTCTTGCATAAGATTAAGAAGTTACCTGCCAGTGAAAAAAAATATATTAAAGGTTTTGTTTTGTTTTTACTACTCTAAGAAGAGTGACAAACAATATTAGCAAAAGCCAGTTCCAAAATGGTAAGCTAACGTCACTCAATTCCTTCCAGGAAAAAAAAGCCCAGATACAACAAATTTCAGAACAAGGCCTAGTTTTTGCTCGACCTACATCATTGTACAGCTGGTTGCCAGCATGAAAAGAGCGCCCTCATATTTGTACTAGCCATGCACACTTAATTTTTGCATACGTGCGTTCGTTTAGCGTACACGTGTAACACGAACTTGCGTTTAATGTTACATGCTGAGCCTTTTGCGCGTAAAATAATGCGACGCGCATCGCTTTGAGAAAAAGCGATGTGGAGGGAATTTGGAGTGAAACGGCGCAGTGAAAACCACAGAATAAACTTCGGCGTGAAATGTTTTTGTGATTATGTGGTTTCCGCATTCAGTGTACCATGTCACTAAAAATTCCCTAAAAACACGCTTTTTCTCAAAGCGTCGCATTTATTTGCGCGAAAAGGCTCAGAATAAATCCATTTTCTGTGAAAATGGCGCGAAATAAGTTGAACTATGTCTATGGTGCACGCGTACCGTAAGGGACATCGCATGCCGAAGATATACATTGTAGGCCTAGTATTGCAAATATTTCAAATGCGACGTCGCAACAATTTAAAAAGATATTTGCGATTTGCGATGTGCGCCACGATATGTCTGAAACCTGATATGATATGATCAATGTACATTTTGTGAAAGAAAAAAAAACTAATGGAGATGCGGGGGATCGAACCCCGGGCCTTGCACATGCAAAGCGCACGCTCTACCACTGAGCTACATCCCCGGCCGTACTACTTACTGGTTTAATGCATTACCAATAACTCGTTTCCTTTTCAGTTGACTAACTAGTCCGGTACCCTTTGTTTGCTTCTTTTTCCTCTCTCTATCCGGTTGGTAAGTTAGGTGCACGTCCCGCGCGCAAGCGTGACCATAAAGCCTAGTTTTCATATAATCGCACACGCAGACTCAACGCAAACACTGACAGAAACAATCGGCAAAGTTAAACTTCAAAGTTGGTTTAACTTTGCCGACTGTCCGTGCCTGCGTTACTGTGTTGCTAGTGTTATTTGCGGTACTCTCTGCGCGTACGTTTAGTTTGTTGCGCGCGATGATATGGAAACCCATCTTCCTTTCGCAAGAGTCTTTGCTGGAAACTCGGTGTGCAGCAAAGACCCTTGCGAAACGCTACCGCCCCGGGCCCCGCCCCCTCCCCCCGGCTGCGCTACCTGTACCCTTGAGCAAGGCACTCAACCACACTTGCTCCATCCTTCGGAAGGGATGTAAAGCCGTTGGTCCAGTGTGTTAGGTAGCATTCTTTCGTGAAGAGCAAGAGGATTCCCCGGTGTCTCTGGCCATTTCTAATTCTTCATGGGTTTCCTCACGCTTGCGAGTGACAGTGCATTGGGCACTTTAGAGGATCAGGAATCTTGGTATGAATACCAGAACAAAATAAGAAGAAGAAGAAGAAGAATAACAGGAGAAAGCCAAACATCATTACGGAAGGCATCCGCAACCAAGTGCCTGTATATTCACTGATAACCCCATCCCTGGCCCTCTCCCCTAAATTGTCCACATGTACCCACATTCCCGTCTCCCCTCCCTTCCAATTCCCGTTCCCCCATGCCTCGCCACAATATTTGGAATTTTACGAAAAGAAAAGATTGTTTTTTGTGAAAATGAGGCGAAATTGAGAGAGGAATGTCTGAAAAACTTATCATTGCACATTTTGTGAAATAAAAAAAAGTTATGGAGATGCGGGGGATCGAACCCCGGGCCTTGCACATGCAAAGCGCACGCTCTACCACTGAGCTACATCCCCAGTGGATATTTGGAGGGAATTATTTAACATATAATGGCTAAGTCAAAAAGCCGATTGTAAATTCTCACTTTTATTTAAAATTCATATTTCAAACAAATTCAGAATTTAATTTTCTTGTAATTTTGTATTTTTAATACGGTTTTATATCTGTTCTATCACCATTCACAAAATTTAATTGCAAGTTCTAACAACCATGACGTCATCACATCAAGTTCATAGAACAAAATGGCGCCTACTGATTGATTCGGCAGTGCTGTCGGCTGTGTGAACCGCGTAAGTAATTTTGAAGAATTTTCCCATGAATTGTGCGTTACAAAAAATAATTATAATACTAAGGAACTGATTTATCTATACTCTTTCAAACGTACTAAATGTTTGAAAATAATTTGCTTTATTGAACGTAAAACGGGACGACTTTGTTTGTCGGTGTAGGCCTACGCAAAACCGAGGCGAGACGCCACACATTTTGATTTGTATTGACGTCACGTAGGCCTATTAAACATTTGGCCTACGTACTGTACTCCTGCGTGTTAGCTTTGCATGCTGGGTGCCCAGGTGTTAATACTTGTTACTTTGTTTTCCAATAAAAATACAGAGGAAACTTTTAAAATTTGGGTTATATTTGACAGAATCACCGAGAAGAAAAACTTGCTTTCTGTGAAAAGGATGTGAAATTGTAAGGGAAATTTCTTAAAAGCTGATCAATTCACAAATGTGAAAGAAAAAGAAAATCTTGGAGATGCGGGGGATCGAACCCCGGTCCTTCGATTTTTAGTCGAACGCTCTAACCACTGAGCTACATCCCCATTTAAAATATTTGAGAAAATATAACTTATATACCTACTTTTTCTAAAATTTTCGATAATCGGACAAGTATTTAATTATTCAATTTATAATGAAATATTCAAATAATAGTACTAGTACTAGTAGGAATGTCACAATCGCGATCACATTTTCCTGGAGCGCACACAATAGCCAGCAGTTATAACAACTTCATGTTTTTGTGTAGGCACCCGAAAATCAACATTTAATACATATTTTTTCCATCATCTTTCGTAATGTGTTGAAATGTACGCTGTATCTTTACAAATAAAGTTTTACAGGAAGTTTCAAAATACCGGCAGATTTCGCCAATTTTGTACCAGCGTCCACCTAAATCTCGCCGATAAAAACCATCCATTCAACGTATTTAAACAAACCATACCTTTTCCGAAAGTGGACGGTCCCTACGTTCACATGAGCGGGCAAACATAACACTTTCCATCCAATATGTCCAAGCTAATTCTGTGGTTTTTGGTGCGGTATTTCACGCCAAATTCCCTCCACAGAATTAACTTGGGCATAAAAGTTTTAAAATGAGACCAAGTCATTCGAACGAATATTCATTATTCCATTCAGTGTTCCATCAAATAGAGACTACTAAAGTGAAAACGTCACCCTTTGTGTGTTGCCAAGGTTACTGGGTCTACACTAAAACCAGTGAACTGTTTCCCTGCGCTATACCAATGGACGTTTCAGATTACCAGCGAATGTTTAGACCCAATTACCATGGCAACTGATGTCACACTTTAGTAGTTTATTTGATTAGAATATTATATCAAATTGTAAATTTTTCGAATTACGCCTAAATATTTTGCATAATTGTCATTCACAGGTCAACAATAACAGCATTCCTCCTGGTACAGCTATATAAATAAATATGGCATTGTGAGCAAAAACGACATAAAGATTTGTCTTCGAGATGTACAGTTCCACCACTTCCACATGCGACAGTAACGTGTGAAGATGTCCGGTCGACGTGTGGACATCAATTCGGCTGAGGTGGAGGAACTAGCCACTCTGCTTGGTGTCGGCAAGGCCCGTGCTGAAGCAATTGTGGAAAGGAGACAGGTGAATTTTCTCTAAAATATTGGCCACTCTCACAGACACCATCTTCGTAGGAAAAAGGCTACTGCGTATTAAACGCTATCAAGTACGCGCACGCACACCCTGGAAAATGTACGTGTGTTGCTCGAAAATTGTTCGAAATACGGCGCAGCCAATGCGCGTCACATAAATTGCAATCTGAAGGAAGTGACGTCATTTGAGAGTGATCGATTGTCCTAGTAAACCCATCCTCTTGCAACAGGGCCTTCTAACGTACTCACAAGTCTGAGCCACTTTTGAAATTTGCCCTATTTCATTGTGAAGGAAGCGACAAAAATGTTGTCGCCGCTCTGAGCCAATCAGGACGGTTGTAACATGGGTCGTTTGTTGTAAAATTTCACTACACGTGTACATATTGTAAATACAGTTCTTATCCACGCTCGGCGATTGGTTGCTATTAAAAGCTTTGGTGGAATTTTCTCAGGGTATTGTAACGCTCCATCCTTCGGAAGGGCTGTAAAGCCGTTGGTTCAGTGTGTTGTGTAACGCACTTAAAAGCTCGCGGAGCACTCTTTCGTGAAGAGCAATGGGGATTCCCCAGTGTCTCTGGCCGTAAGGTCATTAATTTTACAGTGAAATTTTACTGAAGTTACATTTATATTTCTTTTTTCTTGATGTAGAGTATCAATGGCTTCAGTAGAGTCCAAGATCTTACTACAGTGCCGGGTATCGGCAATAGTGTTGTGGAGCAGAACAGCAACGTGTTGACTTGCGGAACTTATGTGGGTAGTGGACCATCATCCCCACATTCACACAGACATGCTGCCACAAACACCAACTCACCAGGCCCCTCCAGGGCCAGCTCAAGTGGACTCAGGCAGGGCACAGGTGGACAAAATCCAAGTTTAAGCAGACCCAAGCTGGGTAGATTAAGGCCCAATGCCAGTACCTTCAGGACATGCAAAGTAGGCGGCAGTAGGGGCACGCCGAAGGGAAGAACTTCATCAGTCTTAAGGTCCATTCTGACCACTGCCAAAACGGGTGCCGCAAGGCTGAGTAATAGAAGGCATACCCCCTCGGCCTCACTCCACCGATTTGCTACTCCCCCTTCCAGTAGTCGGGTAACGCGGAGGAGCAAACCATTACCTGATGTTCAGGAGGGTTGTTCTGAGGCAAACAGTTCACCGTCGCGAGCATCAAGCAGTAGGACACCTCGCTCCCCACCACCCCCACCACCAACTGCGTCAACACTGTCAAATCCGCATGCCAAGGTAAATACAATTTCTGTTCATTGAACAAATCTAGTGGTTCCATTTACCAAAATCCAATATCGCAAGTCTGAAGTTCTTGCAGAGTTCTTAATAAGATGTTTCTTGTAAAATCAATTCTTAAAAACTTGATTTTGGACAAAGAAAATCTGGATGCTAATCTGCATAATTGAGTTAAGGTTCTGGAACCCGATATTGTGTTACTAAACTTCAGTAGAGTCTATGCTGAGTACTTCTTTTAATAATTTTGCGTAAAGAAAAGTCATTTTTCGTTTGTTTGTTTGTTTGTTTGAAAGTGTGATGGTTTAAGGGAAAAAAATAATTTGCACAATTACCATACTTCATACACATTCATAAACAAGAGTCCTGTTCTTACTGGTTCATTCACCATGTGCCAATGCATAGTTCCGAGATTGCCCGCCCCTTAGATATTGTTGCTATGTGCTCACAAGCCATCGCAAAAAAATGGCAACACAACGTACAAACCAACAGGACTCGGCATGGATAGCACAGATTCATTGGAGAAAACTCAAAGGTATTTATGTTTTGGGGTCGACAGTTACCGTAGCACACACTGAGCGAAGGGCTGGTAATGCAGGGTTGACATGTATTCATAAAAATGCACTTTCCTACCTCTGAACAGCGAATCGCCTTACATTGAAACCAAAATTCACCCGGTCACTGGCGCATACAACATACAAACTGTATGGGCAGAAAATCGCGTGATTACGTGATGATTGCATCACTTTGACCAATGTGGGCGCTGTCGGCCAGCTCTGTTGTGATTGGTCTGCGGGTTCGGCTTGATTGATAGGTCGGAACTATGCATTGTCATGTTTACCAGCACACACAGTTCGCCAACGCTCGTATCCGATGGCGTGTCAAATTCGCAAGCATTTATTTCTGATGAATTTTGTTAAGATCACTGCCTATTTCCCCGATACAAGTTTCCATACATCCAGTAAAAAACTGCCGAGTATTTGAAAATTGGTGCAACATTTTGTTTTCTTAAATTGAAAAATATCTACAGTGTGTGAAGCGCAAGTCATCAGTCCCTGCTGAGGAGAAAAACCAGAGAGGTAGCTTATCTCCTGCCAAGAAACTCTGCCGAGTCCAGGACAGCCTGAGCCACAGGTACATATAGTAATGGGTTCTTGAGAATGAAACAAGTGCAACTTGTACAATAGTAGCATACAAAGCATAACAAATATGACCCACTGAAAAGTCCACAAGTCCATGTTTTTCTACGTAGCTTCGGTTTCAAAGCAAATATCTCTAAAATTGTCGTTAAACTTGATTACAGGTGTCATAAGCTACATGATTTAGCCAAATAAAGAGAGCTTTTGTTTTCCAAGTCGATATAATTTATAGATTTTATAAAGTTTCATATACCAAGCTGTATTATTTTGCCTACCGTTAAACAACAGAGAGCATGCTAGATGTAAACGGGTGACATCAAGGGTCATCCCGTCTATACAAACTGGTGGAAGAATCATGTTTTTGCATACATCTTTTCAGTGTATTCCCAAAGGAATGCGCGAAGGAGTTGTACGTAATGTCATTCTTCACCCAGTTTTTATACAAAGTTTACATCTGGTTTTCAGTGAGTCATATTTGTTCTTTGTATAACAATAATCTACAGGTTGCACTTGTTTCGCACAGTGTCGTTTGTTTCTTGGTTATACTTGGTTATACATAGCAAAGGCATGGAGCTGCGTATTTCGTGGCACGAATTTGGCGCGCGCGAAGTAGAACCTGTTGTGTGTTTGATAGGTATGGATTCCCAGTTTGAATTAATAGGATTTTTCAGGTAAATGAGTTATCAAAATTCCACTGTGGTCGATTGGGAATCAGTTAAAATCAGGAATAAATTCTTCAAAAAGTTGTTTTCTCAGGTCGTAAATAAGGTACTGAGTTAGATTACACCACAGATTTTTATTAACCGCTAGATAAGAAACGACTGTGTTATTGAATGGCACATCACCGAAACCGGTTTAAGGCAGTTAGGAACACGTGCGCGTGTACCGCGTTTTGTGTTCCAACATAACACGCGCGATCGTCACAAACATTGAGAAAGTGCGCATGCGGGAGGTTTTACGTGTAATTCAATAGGGAAGTGCTCAAAACCATGCAAATGAGGTGCCCAAAATTATGCAAATGGTGCCCAAAACTATGCAAATGATGGTGCCCAAAACTATGCAAATGATGGTGCCCAAAACTATGCTAATGAGAAGGCGCGGTTATGCGCGTCCCGGCTCCGTTTCCGTTCTAGTTTATAATGGAGTTCTGTGGATTACACACAGGTTGGTTTTTATCGTACACACCCTTAATCACACAAGGCGATATCATCGTTTTTTTCAATTTTTTAATCATGTAATCTGTCCTTTATTCTGTGTTTATTTTATCATCAGGCATCTTCTGCCAACCGCAGCAATCTTGCCTGGTAGTCCACACAAGTTCACCTCATCCCGAGTGGCCCACTACCAACAAGACAATGCTGAGACGCCCAGGAGGCGTCTGTCCTCCAGGCTACAACTGCCTTCCAACCTCAATGAATGGCTGAAAACATTCCAGGTCAGATCAGGGGCCCAGTTTCACGATATCAGCATACAAACACGTAACACCAATCCGGTAACTAAGGTCTCCTTCCCTGTATATCCGCCATAGCTGGGGGGCGTCCAGTGCATGGGCTGTGCGTTTAGTGTTGCTGTTAGAACGAAAAGCGCTCATCCATTACATGCACGAACGCGTGCACGCGATGCCCCTGCTGCGCGTACACGCGACGCGTCTGCCTTCGTGTACACAACCCTACCAAGACGCGCAACTTGTTCGAAGTAAACAAATGCAGCTTCAGCAACAGCTAAAACATACAGTTCATTCAGTGGAAGCCCCCCAGCTATGGCGGATGTACAGGGAAGGAGACTTTAGTTACCGGATTGGTGTATACTCGAGGGGCACCAAGTAAAACTGAATGCAATTCAACAAAAATCATTCAACACCTTAATTTGCAAAATCCTATTGACGGATGATAAAGGCCTGACAGGTTTTAAACGCTATCTAGTCTTACCAGATTTGGTTTTCGCGCGTATGGAAAACACAGACTTACCCATAAAATTGCACATGTGCAAAAGCAAATTGGATGCAATATGACAATAAATTTGCATTAGTTTACCCATGTGCATGTGTGTACAACACACATGCAATTCACGTATTAATGCGCATGATCGAAGGAAAATAAACTACCGTGCAGCACTTTGAATGAACGTGACACGTGCAACAACTACACAAAATGGTGAAACAGCAAAGTTTACTGTCAAAGAATTATGGATCAAGTTCGGGCCGTCTGTTCTTGACACGCGAACAATGTTCTCACGCCCGAACGATGGGAACACGACCACCTATCATACTCCACCTATCCACCGAGAACAGAACTAGTTAGCCGTGTCAAGAACAGACCGCCCGCACTCGACCTTAGGTAGTCATTTTAGGTAGCATGGACACAGTTTTTTATTGTTTTTTTCAGAACGTAGATGAGGTACTGAGCCGACCTACACACCATGAGCATCTTTTTTGATGGATACCGGCGCATTATAAATTTTCATTATTATTATTATTATTATTTATTTCACACATGGAGATAACGTCATTTTGTAATCTGTCTTTATTAAATAGAGTTGGAATGTGTCTGAGCAGCGATTAGCCCTAGATGAACTCATTAACCACTGTGAACCTACGCTGGTCAGACATGTCATGTCCATCATTGAACCACAGTTCCAAAGGGACTTCATCTCACTGCTACCACGAGAGGTAAGAAATTGCAAAGTTCAGGGCATAATTTAAAGAGATGCTTAGAACAAATCAGAACCATGTTTTAGCAAAAACAAGTTTCTAGACTTGTATTTGTAAAGAAAGGATTGACAGATGGAACATTTTAAATGGGAATAAAAGTGCGTTTGGTTGGTCTGAAACAGTATGTTTAAGACTGGCTAGTGACCTCTGGCCAATTTCATGGAGCTGCTAAGCACAACAATTTGCTTAGCACAGGATTTATTTGCCTTATAAAATGGATTACAAGCCAAAAATATTCGCCAACTTGTGTTCTTCGCAAGAGTAGAAGAATACCTTTCAATACACATCACTTGCGATTTTGGCTGGGAATCCATTTTTGCAAAATAAAGCAAACAAATCCTATGCTAAGCAAATTTTTGTGCTTAGCAGCGCCATGAAATTGGCCCCTGAACATTGGTAATGTCCCTCGCCTTTGGCTCGGGGCCATTATCAGAGTCCAGGGCCCAATTTCATAGAGCTGTTTAACAGCCCATTTTCATAGACATCGTTAACGGTAAGCAACTGAAAACCTGCCTTAACAGCAGAGCCAAATTTTGCTTAAGATAGTGACGCAACAATGGCGGTTTCCAAGCACGCGCATGCTTAAGCACGCCGCGGCCGTGAAATAGCCTTAATGTTAGCACAACTTTTCTGCTACAGAAAGCACACGTTTACAGCTAGCGCTTAAGCAGCTCTATGAAATTGGGCCCAGGTCCCTATCCGGTTTTAAACGCACAGTTTAAGACTGGGCATCTACTCCTTTATTTCTTTATTAAAAATAAAAATTAGTGTTATCACTTAGCATCTATTTTTGCTTCAACAGCTTGCCCTGTATGTGCTATCATTCCTTGAACCACGAGACCTCCTACGCGCCGCCCAAACTTGCCACTACTGGAGAATCCTCTGTGAGGATAACCTCCTCTGGAAAGAGAAGTGCCGCGAGGCAGGCATTGATGAGGTCAATGGCAAGCAGACCAGGCGCCGTTCTAATTCCGGGGTGCCCCGCAGCCCGTGGAAGAGCATGTACCTCAGGCAGCATCAGATAGATTACAACTGGAGGTTTGCAGACATCAAACAGCCAAAGGTGAGAAACCAATGAAGTACTTTTGTCACCTCTTTGAAGTAAAAACACCTACAAGAGAATGTATTATGGCTTATGTCAGGGAGAATATCAATGAATATTGATTCTCCCCGACGCAAGCCAAATTACATTCTCTCGTCACAGGGCAGGAAATTCATAAAAGAAAGGGCACTGCCATTTGTGTTTTTGGAGTTTAAAAGGGGCACTTCCATTGGAAAATGAAAGTCTATGGGAAGATTACAATAGGGCACCAAGGCCAAGACCAAGGGCAACAGAGACAATGGCCTCCGTGGCCTTCGTGAATTTTCAGCCCTGTCGTCAGTTGCAGTACCCGCTGCTAAATGATTCAAACCAGCTTCGTATACTCAAAACCGGCCAGCTCGGTGGTCAAGTGGTTGAGACGTCTGCTTAGTATGCAGGAGGTCATGTGTTCTTGTCCCACCTGAGCACACTATGAAGTTTTTCTCATCTAGTGTCTCGGGGAAGCACCGAGTATACAGTGCTAATCAAGTTATGTCGGGTAGGGCAAACCCCCTAACTAAAAAACACCTACAATTGTAGACGGCGCATTGTTTGGACATTTGTATTCCTGTTAAGTGATTATTTTTACCCTTAGGGTGGATTCACACTGACCCTTTTTCATGCTAACCCTTCTACTCTTGCTGGTAGGCTTTGGCCAACAGTTAGACCGCTCAAAACCGTCCAGCTTGGAAGGTTTCAATAGGTCTAATGTGGAAACCCCCATAAGTATAATAACTTAAAGACCTCCTGACCAGCAACAGTTAAAACCCCTTGCAGTTAGACTACTATGCAGTGTGTAGTGAAAACAGTGGCTGTAGGCCCACTGACACACACATGGGTTCTGAGGCAGTGGCACACTGGTCGGTTTCAAGAGGTATAACAGTAGGAGGGTTGATGTGCGTAAATTTGATGCGTATCGCCGAATGTCGCGTGGAGAGAATTTTGCATTGAACATGTGGCTTGGAGAGAATTTGGTGTGAACCGACATTGAAAATCACAGAATCACAAAAACACTTGCCGCCTAAGTTGATGTTGTGGTTTTCAGTGCGTCATGACGAAGGACCTTGACCAAGGGCGCATGCACCCTGGACAAGGGAAGATCGAGATTCAAAGCCAACTAAACACAGTCAAGCCCAAAACCCTAAAAATTGAGTAACTATAGTTCAACAATATCTGCTTGAGTATATTTTTCACGTGTCTCCATTATATGCAGTTACTTCTTTAAAACATAAGTATTTGTTTTCATTTGTTCGTAGGTGCTGAAGGGTCATGACGATCATGTAATTACTTGTCTACAGTTCAACGGTCAACGCATAGTCAGCGGCTCTGATGACAATACACTCAAAGTATGGTCGGCAACTACTGGCAAGGTAATGTGATTACAAGCACAATATGATCACAAAAATTGTACTGCTGTGGAATCATTACTGTATAGATTGCTTTCGGCCACGTGCGACATCCGGGGATTGTCTGGGTGTCAACGGGCCATGCGCGTACCTGCACGCGCCAATTGACGTGCGTAAAAAGTACACATCCACGTGTTTTCGTTCGAACATGCTGCACGCGCGCTGTGATACATTCAAAATGAGCATGTGCTTGTAAAAAGTGTTTTTTACTTGATCACGGTGTAGCGTGAAGAAAGACATTTTAATTTTACCTGACAAAGCTGGAAATTTTTTTTTTAAAGTCCTGTGCACGTGATTTTTTTACCGTTCACTTGTACACAAAATCCATATATAGATTTTCAAAGTTTTCTGAAGCATTGATGCATCTATGTAGCTAAAATTTCTTCAGGCTAGTTTACCAACATTCTTCCTTAGATACGTTACACTCTTATTCCACGAATCTGTAAAAGGTTTTATCTTGCAAATGATACATAGGGCCTTTAAAAGACACTTGAAAAAGCAATTTCTATTTTTCATGCAATCACTGACATTTTCTCAGCAGTAAATAAACTCAACTTATCTCTTTTTTCCCCAGTGCCTGAGAACACTCGTAGGCCACACTGGCGGAGTATGGTCTTCCCAGATGTCTAACAATATCATCATCAGCGGCTCGACGGACCGGACACTTAAAGTTTGGAATGTCGACACTGGGCAGTGCATACACACGCTGTACGGTCACACGTCCACAGTCAGGTGTATGCACTTACACGGAAGCAAGTACGTTGACACTTAGCATGACTTTTGACCAGTTTTGTTGTGGTCTTGGTTGAGCAGATGATTTTCTTGCTTTGTTTGAAATGTTTGAAAATAACTTTAAAGCTTAACTAGTGTGACAACATGCCTTTCTAAAAACCCTGTGTACAAATGTCCAAGTGTCCATCCTGGTTATGAGCTTATATTGGAAATTTGTACACAGGGTTTTTAGAAAGGCATGTTGTCACACTATTTGTAACCCTTTTTGGGCCTAAGTTATCTCTTCAGAACAACTTAAACTTATTTCTTTTATTTTAAGACCAGACAAAGGTATTTATAGAAACAAATATGGTCTGTGTTGCCAAAATGCCCCCTTTACTGTGGAAAGACCCAGAAAGACATTTTCATATGTGTTGATTCCAAATTTCGCTTTGTCTATTCCAATCCTCCAGAGTCGTTAGCGGTTCCAGGGACGCCACCCTGCGCGTGTGGGACATCGAGACCGGCCAGTGTCTCCACATCCTCATGGGTCACGTTGCTGCGGTACGCTGCGTGCAGTACGACGGCAGGCGCGTCGTCAGCGGAGCCTACGATTATACCGTCAAGGTCTGGAACCCAGACAACGAGGAATGCTTGCACACACTGCAGGGACACACAAACAGGGTCTATTCACTTCAGGTCAGGAACCATTCTATGAATATAAATGTGACCTGGGGGCTTTTCTAAATCTCGGCTTCGTCTCCGTCTCCGGCTCCATCTCTATGTGGTTTACATGGAGCCGAAGCCTGAGCCCGAGTCCAAGTCGAGATTTGGAAAAAGGCCCATCTCTCCAAAAAGGTAGAATAAGTTGCGCAGGCTAGGTAGAGTTTTTGCGACCATAAGAAGAAATCTGCAGCAAATCCATGCTCTTTAAAATACAAAAACACAATGGAAACTCCCGACCATGCCCAGATACCGCCTGAAATTTCCATTGTATTTTTTTATTTTAATGAGCGTGGATCTTCCACAGATTTCTTCTTATGGCCGTGAAAACTCTACCTAGCCTGTGCAGCCGATTTCACGAAACTTTACGCAATTGCGCAAGTCCACTTACGCCATTACTTGCGCAATAATTTATGGCGTAAGTGGACTTGCGCAATTGCGTAAAGTTTCGTGAAATCGGCTGCTGGTCACAAATGAAACACAGTGAAACTTGTCTAAAGTGGCCACCCTCAGGATCATACAAAAACTCTTTATAGAGGTTGCTTAAGCATTATAACACATAGCATTTGGATTCAAAGACGGGTGGCCACTAAAAGTAGGTGGCCTCTTTATCAAGGTGGTCTTAATTGATCACCTTCTCAGACGCCATCTTCGTAGGAAGAAATGCTACTGCGTATTAAACGCTATCAAGTACGCGCACGCTGTAACATGTTCCAAACACGCGCGCGTGTTGCTCGAAAATTTTCGAAGAAGGACGCAGCCGATGCGCGTCACAAAAACATTCGCTCACAATTTTGATGCACGTGCCGATTTGTAGGAAGTGACGTCATTTGAACGTGATCAATAGCAAGTACCCCAATCAAAAATTGTAGGAAAATTGCATTTATTTGTTTTTACGGTATAACATTGCCATGTTAGCGTAAACTATTATTCAATATCCACCCAGTTTGATGGTGTGCACATCGTGAGCGGTTCTCTGGACACTTCCATTCGAGTCTGGGACGCTGATTCTGGGGAATGCAAGCACACACTCATGGGTCATCAGTCACTGACCAGCGGCATGGAACTCAAGGACAATATACTAGTGTCTGGAAATGCCGACTCAACGGTCAAGATTTGGGATATCACTAGTGGACAGTGTTTGCAGACGCTACAAGGTAAGAGCACTGAGTTCTGAGCTGGGGCCAATTTCATAGGTGTGTTTAAGCACAAATATTTGCTTAAGCACAAAAAACTCTTGCTCAGTAGGGAACGTTACCAGTGAAATCCTCATGTGATAGAAGCATTGTATGACCAGTGTTAGAAGACTTTTTCATTACCATGACAATCTCATGAAATTTTGGCTGGTAACCTAATTTTATGAAGCAAAGTTTTTCGTGCTTAAGCAATTTTTCATGCTTAAGCAGCTCTATGAAATTGGCCCCTGGTCTTCGTCTTGTCTGGGTGTGCTGAACAGCACCCTCGCGTGTCCAACAGTGACCAACCCAATTAATCCATGCTCGCCACGTGAGGGCGCTGCTCGAAACGGATGCATGTTGGTGGATCACAGACATAAAGAACCTATAGACTGCCAGTCCTTTAAGTCTGTGCTGTGGATGCATATCATACAACTGGGGTCGTGGGTATAATGGATGCATGTAGTAAGTCAACGATAATAACACCAGCAGCCTGTGGATAATGTTTAGTGACTCTACACCTAGTTTTGGAATGACTGGGGCTTACATCTGGGGCCAATTTCATAGAGCTGCTTAAGCATTAAAAATTGCTTAAGCATGAAAAACCTTGCTTGATAAAATGAGGTTACCAGCAAAAATTTCATGAGATTGTCATGGTATTGAAACAGTTCTCTAACACTGGTCATACACTATTTCTATCACATGAAGATTTCACTGGTAACATTCTCTACTAAGAAAGAGTTTTTTGTACTTAAGCAAATTTTCGTGCTTAAACGCCTCTATGAAATTGGCCCCTAAAGTCGTAATCATGTTGTATACTCCGGCCACTTTAAAATCTGAAATGCCGACTAAATTTTTGAAAAAAATATCTCGATAAGTTTATATTGACTTTCAGTATACCATTTCAAGCACCTTTTAATGCAGCTCCCAGCTCTGCAACAGTCTTTGAAAATGTATTGTGTTGTTTGCCCAGGACCAAACAAGCACCAAAGCGCAGTCACCTGCCTGCAGTTCAGCAAGAAGTTTGTCATCACCAGTTCAGACGATGGCACGGTCAAGCTCTGGGACCTGCACACGGGAGAGTTCATTCGCAACTTAGTCACCTTGGAGAGCGGGGGTAGTGGGGGCGTCGTGTGGCGCGTCCGGGCCAACCAAACCAAGCTAGTGTGTGCCGTGGGCAGTCGCAACGGCACCGAGGACACTAAACTACTGGTGCTAGAATTTGACGTGGATGCGCAGAAACTTTGACAACGCGCCTACACATAGCAGTTGTAGTAAAATCCTACCTTGAATAATCTGCGAGTTAGGCCGAAATCCGTGTACCTGTTGTGCGTAGTGGGATGTGCGTTAACAAGTATGGATGCGTGATGTGTATTTTGAAAAATCCATGTGTACACATGTCTGTATACACCAATCCGGTAATAAGGTCTTCTTCCCTGTACATCCGCCATAGCTGGGGGGCGTCCACTGAATGAACTGTATGTTTTTGTTGTTGCTGAAGCTGCATTTGTTTACTTCGAACAAGTTGCGCGTCTTTGTAGGGTCGTGTGCGCGCGAAGGCGGGCGCGTCGCGTGTACGCAAAGGCGGGCGCGTTGCGTATACGCGAAGGAGGCTTGTTCGTGCATGTAATGGATGAGCGCTTTTCGTTCTAACAGCAACACAAAACGCACAGCCCATGCACTGGACGCCCCCCAGCTATGGCGGATTTGCAGGGAGGAGATTTTAGTTACCGGATTGGTGTATTGCAAGCCCGGGACAGGATGCAAAAGCACCAGATAGAAAATGGTTGGATTGATTGACTTTGGTAAGTTGGTGGGACAAAAACATTGTTTAGTAGGGTTTGTCTAGCTCGCCTCTCACTCTATTAAAACCTTGGAAACTGTTTAAAGGAGCGTATTTCGGGCCATTTTCCAGTGAATTTCACACACACACACACATAGGTGCGAATCCACATACAATCGCGGACGTCCCTTTGTTCCTCTTTTGTTTGGACATAGTCTATTTTTCCTTACTCTCGTTGGTTTTGTACAGGAGCGAATCGCGGACGTTCGCTTGCCAATCGCGGACGTTCGCTTGCCAATCGCGGACGATATTGTTCTCTTTAACATCTCTAAAACATCCACGATTGTTTGGGAGAACAAGCGCACACATGTCGGTGTGAACCCACCTCCCACCGCGGACGTCCCATTGTTCCTCTTTTGTTTGAACTTAGCTTTTTTGGCGACTGCTCTAATTTGTTTTGTACACGATTCCAAATCGCGGACGTTCTTGGCAATCGTGGACCCTATTGTTCCTATTGTTAAACGTCCCCCATTTGAATACAGAAACCCGCGCACCTATGCGTAGTGTGTGCGTTATCCATTTCAATCGCACCCTAGTGCGTACTAAATTTAAACGGACAACGCAATACTGATAGCGTAGTGCGCAGTTCGGACACATGGACATATCTGCATTGCTTCTGAACAACTGATGTTTATGCGTCACGCAGGACGCGTCACCTCATTGACGCATACATGGATTTTCGGCCTTAAACTGTGCGAACGTTTGTCAATGCTACCCAGATCAACATCTCGTTGCATAATCGGCTTCATCAGCTTCATTCGTGAGAAGAAATGCAAAAATCTCAAGTATTCAAGATTTAGTAAACGTAACAACTAACATAAAAAGCATAACAAAACTGCAAATTGCTTAAACAATTATAAATGGCTTATTAAGTACAGTCGGACCTCAATAATAAGAGCACTGTTAATACAACATTCCGCTTATAACAAGGAATTTATTTAGGTCCCAGTCCTTTGTTTTTCATTGTTTTCATTCCTGATAATACAAGGTTCCTGTTATAACGAGGTAATCTGCAAAGTCCCAAGTACCTTTTATTAAAGAGGTTTGACTGTACATCCATCTCATTCATATTAACATCATAAGGGCTAGAAATTGGTAATATAAACTCCTTAAAAAAAAGTTAGGAAACTCGATTTTAACTGACAAATTCTCTATTGTTACCAAGTAATTTTCCTTGAATTTGGTATCATTTGAAAGCCCTGTTATTCCTTTTTACAATGATGTGTCATTTGTTACGATTAAGCAATTGGGGGAGGTGCAGCACAGCTGAATATGGGGGTGGGTGTAAAGTGAAATGTCACAAAATTCACTGCTATTATCATACAGTGCATTCCCCTTTTGCTTTGGGGATGGAAATGTGTCAATACACTTTTTGATAATAGCAATGCATTTTGTGACATTTCACTTTACACCCGCCCCGTATTCAGCTTAGCTGCCCATCCCCCAATTGCTTAATCATAACAAATGGCACATCATTATAAAGAGGAATAACAGGGCTTTCAAACGATACCAAATTCAAGGAAAATTATTTGGCAACAAGAGATAATTTGTCAGTCAAACTTGAGTTTCCGAACTTTTTTTTGAGGAGTTTAGATATATTGTGCAAGATGTTATTGTGCGCCTTTGCAAAATACACGCACAACCGAACGCACCTTTAAAACATATGAACTAAAATAACACCTTGAACTTGGTCAGAATACCTGTTAACCACTTTCCTAGGTATGGGTGATGTTGAGATTTTTCAGGATTAAAGGCACAGGCTTGCCAGCAATGCGCGCATGAAGCTGCGTATTTCATATCACGAATTTAGCGCACGCGCATTGCTGACGAGCCTGTGCCTTTAATATATGTTGCTCATATATCCCCTTCAGTCACCTGTACATTTTTGCACATTGGATAGGGATTCCTTGTCTGGCAAAATTTTTAACATACAGTTCAAAATCTTTCGATTTTTCTGTTGAAATTGTGACAAGAGCACCAAGGCAAGTCGCAACAGTACACTATTCCATTTTCTGGTGTGAAAATTTTTAGTGTGGAGTTTAATGGCTGCAACCATTGTACACTTTTGTAATAGATGTAAATCTCTAGGAAGCAAGAAATAAAATGCACAGTTGCGCTGCATGTACCATTCAAGCTGGAAGTATTATTTCATTAAGCACAGCATTGCCTAAGAAATGCGTCTTTCAACAGTAAAGGGGGCATTTTGGCAACACAGACCATATTTTCCAGAAAATACCTTTGTCTGGTCTCGATACAAAAGAAATAAGTTTCAGTTGTTCTCAAGAGATAACTTGGGCCTAAAAAGGGTTACAAATAGTGTGACAACATGCCTTTCAAAAAACCCTGTACAAATTTCCAATATACGCTCGTAACAGGGACGACCTAAAATGTAATGCAAGTGTCCGTCCCAGTTACGAGGTTTTTAGAAAGGTATATTGTCACACTATTTGTAACCCTATTTAGGCCTAAGTTATCTCTTCAGAAAACTGAAACTTATTTATTTTAATTTGAGACCAGACAAAGGTATTTCCTCAAATATATGGTACTGTTTCCAAAATGCCAACTTTACTGTGGAGAGACCCAAATCCGTCTCCGTCCGTACGCTGCCAAAGATGGAGTTTTTGGTCAGAAAAAAAGTTAGCTCAATTGCGCTCAGAATGAACCAGAATGGTTCTTTCAGTGTGTTTATCGGTTTTTACAAGTTTCACGCCAAATATGGAGTTTGTGAATAACCTGAAAATCAGTATACGCTGGTTTCTGCATGTGTTTGTATACCTCTGTACTCAATTTTTTTTAAAATCAGTTTTTAACTTATTAAAAATTGTATAATGTTGACAAACGTTTTGCACATGGAGTTTCGTAAACAGTCTGTGGTGCAAACAAGCAAAATCGGTCCGGTAGGCCCTGATCAAATTATTGAATTTTACATTCATTGTCGGCGTATTTCACACTCCACGTTAGTGAAAAACCCATGGCATATGATGGTTAAAAAGTGGGATTTATTTGAACACCACGTCAATTATGGGCTTCTTTTGGAAATATTAGGTGCGAAGCTGGATGGAGTAAACATAAAAGTCAAATTTTTAACCACGTCCCTTCTGACATTAGTTACAAGATTATTTTCATGTAAACTCATTACGAACGTATGGCCGGCCCAAATATCGAAACTAAAGGCCCTCTCAGTTACCGCAGATGAAGGGGAAAAAGCGTCTTTCTTCGCAACAAGTCCCCATATTTGTTACCATATGTTTGGTGTATAGTCCATTCAGTGCCGGAGGTCTGAGAAGAATTTCAGTTGGGGGGGGGGGGGGGGGGGGGGCGTCCATAAAGTACGTACGCACGAAATGCAGACTTTTTAGACCACCCCTCGCCCCCTCTATCCCCTGAGCCTCGCCCCTGTACGCATATTTCGTGACGTCACCCAACGATGGGTGTACGCATTGGCTCCAACCGCCCCTCCGTGCATACGTACTTTATGGATGGCCCCTTGGTGTCTTTACGTTTGTATTGTTTTCAAAACCCACGCACTGTTGATCTACATGTATTATACTTTGTCATCAGACTTTTAGGATGAGGTATGGGCAGTGGATATTAAGAAAAATTTTCATTCAGTTTGACAGCAGGCCAAGAGTGTGCTAGACGCATAAGGACTTCCGATTGCACATTACGCCGGCTGTATACATGTATACTATAAGTAAATACCGTGTATCTACAAAATAAGCATGATCTACTATGTAGTGTCGAGCAAACTCTAAACTGGATATATTGTAAGCATCATTCACTGCCGTTACATTTTTAATAAATGTGTTATTTCATTTAATACAATATCTATAGTGTAAACCATGTCCCATTTTGTTATGCCTATAAAAACCGAAGCGCGCATTGAGTATAAATATACATGTTCGTATATATCTGTCGCCAAATGTATATTTTTGTATCCTGTGCTGTTTTATTCCAATTATACAACATTCGCGTTGCATTGTTATAGACCGTATCGAAAATCCGCCATTTCGTGGGGCACCTTTTGTTACTTAAACCGTTCAACAATGGAAGCACAATATGTGCAACCATGCATGTCCTCAAGGAACAAAGAAACTGCCCCACGAAATGGCGGCTATTCTATACGGTCTATTGGGTTACTACCGCTGCCTGTTTGTTATGGGGCATTGCATTCAAGATAGGCCCGGGTTCATTAAAATGTTTTGCAATGTTGTAGCAGCCGTATATTTCTACGAAGTTGCGTATGTTTGACCACGAGACAATTCTGTTTGTAATGCAAATATTTAATATTCGTAAAAATATTGGAAATAATTCCGTTTACTGGTCGCCACTTATTCTCCTTATAATGACTTAATAACCACCAAAACGTGTGAATATTTTAAAGGGAAGCTTCACCTTTAAAGGTTTGAAGGCGACCGGTTGTCCACAGTGTTGTTAGGCCTACAGATTAGTGCGGTCATGGAAAACGCTTATTTGAGACAATAAATTGTATAAAGATTTTTGGAGGGCAAAACTAGATTACACTTTTTGCATAAAACGCTCAATCAATGTAATATCCACAGTCAATGTCGGCCAATTGATAATCCGTTGTGTTATAAATTACCAGACGGAGTTGTCAATATTATGAAACACGTGTGTGCATGTGTTATTACTATCTACGTGGCGACATTAATCGAATTCCTGGCATAGTCGGAGAATCGCTCGGCAAACATCCAGGCATCTTCTTTCCCACACAAGGCCAGGAAACTTGATAGAGGACAAGCCTGCACCACCACTGCGCAGTTCAGTATTGCAGTATTGCAAGGACATTTTGCATCATATCATTCAGAGACACGATTGCAGGTCTTATTTTGTCCGAGAAAATCTACATTTTCCGTCAGGTGAAAAATGTCTTCGTCGTGGCGTATTGTCCCAACTTACAGTTATTCGCCCTCCCGTTCGTCGACAGCACGTCGGGCCGCTCGTGACCGATACTTTGACGAACTGTACCGCCCCTCGCAGTGGGACGTCCGCCCCGGCAGATACGAGCAGCTGTCCGACAGGGGGTTTGATGATGGTTTGAGACGACAATGGGAAGATTTCAGCCTTGATTCCTTCGGGCCTGAGCTCGAACGCGACCGAGACGCACCCTCCAAGGCCGTGAGAGTCCAGTCGACCCAGGGCTTCGAGGTGACCCTCGATATGAAAGGCTTCTCTCAGGAGGAGATTTCGGTCAAGATCACCGGAAACACGCTGAGAGTCGAGGGCAAACACCAGAGCGAAACCGGTGATGGCCACGTCAAGAAGAGCTTCGCCAGGGAGTTTATCTTACCGGAAGATATCGACTTGGACGCCTTGAAATCGAGCCTGGGCCCGGACGGGATGTTGGGCGTGACAGCTCCCATACGCGGACCGCAGGAGAGAGCAGTGCCAATCGCTGTCACAAGAGATGAGCTCCCCGAAAAGGCTGGAGGTGCAGCATCCCTTGTCAGCAAGAAATAACTTGAAATCGTGGACCATGGCACTTTTGTTGCGAGACAAACCCTCGTACGTACACGCAATAAAACAGACGTTAGGAATCCACACTGTTTCTATCCACGGACTGTACCACTCATGGCAATCTGATACACTTAGCAAAGCTATAGAGTTGAAAATCAGACGTAGTCAGCTAAATTAGATGAATATCGATGATGCACGACAAGCACTTATTTTTTTATTGGAGAATCAAATATGTTTTAGCACTGGCCAACGATGTGGAAAAGAGAAGGCTTTGAAACGTTATGAGCAAATGAAATCGTTGCAATAAAGGAGCGTGTCCAGATCACATTTTCCCCATGGGTGTTGAGATTTTTACAGCATATTTGTCATATTTTTCTCATACCATTCTGAACTTTCGCGTTCTCAATTCAAGAATATCGGGGTCTTAGACTTTGTTAAAGTACGTTTCATATTCTGATTCCTACAAAAAAGTCTTCAGCACAAAAAGTCATTACCGCAAAAAATGGCATATCGTGACTATACTAGAAACGGATTGTGTACTCTATAATATAATATTATAAACTAACACAATTTTGAAATGAGCATTATATTGGCGGTGCATTTATTAAAGTTGGAATGTGCCAGTCAGTTTTAACTCTAATTGTTTCTTTTGAAATTCTTTGTATTTTACATTAAAACTGTTGTTTATTCAGTAGAACGAAACAGTTTGCATAATATTTAAAAGACACGCGGATTTCGTTTGAAACAAGTCGAGTCAATAAAAAATTATTTTTCAATTATTAATATGACATTAAATCTAACACTGTATATACTTCGGCATGCATGACAATTTTTATATGGGCAAATTAAGCCTCACCAAATGGTCAGTATAACCGTTCATATATGAACGGTGTGTGGAGAAAGTTTTCACGTTACTTTTGTTGCTCGATATAATTTTTGTCTCTTACAAATAACTAGAAAAAAAGAATGTCATATAGAACCTTTTTACAAGTGGCCATGTTTGGGTATAGGCCTTATATAAGACAATGGAAACTCAGAGTGGCTATGGATAAAGCGCTTGTCCTTTAAAAACGCCGTCGGGAAAAGGACTATAGGCATGTTATTACAGGTAAGGTTCATATATACAAAAACATTGTTTTCGGGCTCTTATGAAAACACTGTTACAATGTATAATATTTTGAATGTAGTTTTCAAAAAAATAAACTGCCTTATGAAGTGTATAAACGTTGCCAATAATTGCTATTACATAATTGTAGCATAGGCCTATGTGTCGACGAGAAAATCCTACTACATTGTAAATGTGTTAACAGGAAGATTTATCGTATCGCAAATAACGCATGCGTGTTTAAAAATAAAATACCTTCGTGGGAGAAATTACAAACTGAAGGTGGTTCTTACAAAAAGAAGTTGTCCGCACATACATTTATTTTTACCATTCACTCAACACAAAAACCATGCATGGATTTTAAAGGTTTATTAAAGACACAGGCTTGTCAATGCGCGCGTGAGGCCAAATTCGTGCCAAGAAATACGCAGCTCCATAGCAAGGGGATGGAGCTGCGTATTTCGTGGCACGAATTTGGCCTCACGGGCGCATTAATTGACAAGCCTGTGCCATTAAGTATCACTGCATAGTACGTAGTTGAAATTTCTTATAGTTTATTTACATTCTTCTTCAGACATATAAAGTACGCGTGCGTATTGTTCCAGGAAATTGTTCATCTACATAATAGGCATTCAAACTGACATCATAACTACATATTTAGGAATAAAATGACGGGCATTTGATACATCTGTGTGAAGGAATGTGTTAGATCGTCTCTGAGCGTAGTGCGCCCTCTCTCGCTCGCAACAATTCGCGGCGCTGAAACATGATACGGACAGAACGATTATGGGATAGCGAAGCGATGCTCACATGGCGCACGGTGTTCGAGACAGATTTTCTCGCTAAATTTAGCCTATTTTTGGCATAAGCGCCGAACCCAAATGCATCGTTTTCAGGTGTAGCAGTTAACTGGTGAGTTTAAGGTTGTTGCAGTTGTAATTTTGTCTTATATAAATTAATGTTTTTGTAGTTATGTCAGTCGAAAGTTTGATCTTCTTGCCACGAGGAATTTGCCACGTTACGTAAAACAAGACGCCATTTCTAGACCGTACAGTTTACTCGATCTTTATGATCAGTGTGTATTTTACTGATTTTACAAATATGGCATATTGTACTGAGAAATTTGTGACAGAAATCCGTGGCAAAAAGGAGCACTGTTGATACTAAAATATGTTCGTTTTATGGAGCGAATTTTAGGCCACAGAATCTTTCCCTTTCACTGTTCTTATGACTGATAATACGAGTCCTTGGAACTTATGAATATTCATGAGCTCATGACCATATATAGAGTTTTCTTTGTCCATGCACATGTGGGATAATCTTATCCCACATGTAGTTCCATGTGACAATTTAGTTTTTGTTCAACATTTAAATCACTTTAATAACTGTGTCCTTATAATTTTGACATGTGTTATTTAATCTTAATTATACGATTATTGTTACAGACCTGATATGTCAGTGAGGAGAATTGGATTCGCGATATGATGTATCACTGATGAGTTTCGAGGCTTAAAGCGGTCACATTCACGTGAGCATTGTTTTAGGTTTTCTTGATTATGTTTTAGTGAATTCCGTTGGAATACTGGTCATGTACATAATTACCAGTTGCATTTAAAGTTAACGTTTTAGCCGTCAGATGATCAATGTTTATATACGGAGTTTAAAGGAGCAGTTGCTGCATAATAGTTTGTTTAAAGTTAAGTTTTGCAGACTTTGTGCCACATTTTAATATTCAAGATATTACTCTCTAGTGGATTGATTTGATTCGTCATCTTCAAATCTCTGATGTTTATGACAACTTGTGTTATTTCAAAACTGAGATTGTATTTGTTGATGTTAAATTAACATGCTTTGTATTTCTTTTTTTGTATTCAGTCACCGAACACACGAATAAAAGGTAGTCACCCAGACATGGTTGGAACGAATAAATGTTGCAAGTTTAACCAATGGTCCTCGTGTTACCTGTTCGCGTTTGTGTGTTGTGACCAAGAGCGCCCTCTATATTAATACTGGCTCCGAGCCCAAGAGCAGTAACAGTGAGTGAATGTGACCGCGATTTTCCAGCGATGGCTTCGCAGAAGGATTTGTCGCGACAGAGGAGGAACTGCAAAGGCTCGATGACACGAGCGATCAACCTTTGGAGACTCGCTCTGGACAACTCGGATACAAGCCCTGGAACAGTCAACGACCTATTCCAGAAGGCGAATACTGCATTTGACGCGGTGGAAAAGGCCCATCACAGCTTCACCGATGGAATCGAAGATGACGACGAGTACGAGAAGGAGGAACAGTGGATGGAGGCAGTCCAGGCCACTTTCCTTGAAGTGAGGCTCCAAACAGAGAGTTTCTTGAGGGGCAAGAAAGCTTGTCCGAGTAGTAAGTACGAAGGTGTAGTCCCTGACAAGGCTACAACCACAGGTAATGGTAATTATGTCCTAGACGAGACCACGGCCTCGGGCAAAGGTGATAAAGATGAAGTACATGTAGTTCCTGGTGGAGGTACACCACCACTGTCTGATAAGGTCATTAGCAATGCAAATGTTTTAGGTAGTCAGGCTTCGGCCAGTAGTGGTTCGGCCAGTAGTGGTATAGTCAGTAGTACTATTAGCACAAGTAACAGGTTGAGTGATTTCAACGAGATCAAGTTGGCTCTAGAATTACCTAAAACGGAGTACGCAAAGTTCAATGGGGACCCCATTGAATTTTTCTCCTTCATGGTAAACTTTGAGACAAACATAGAACGTAAAGTTAGCTGTAATCCCACTCGTCTGCAGCACCTGAAAACCATGTGTCAGGGGAAAGCGCGCAGCTATATCGAGTGTTGCGATTTGCTAGGCGATGCCGGCTATGACGAGGCTAAGCGAATATTGCGAACGCAGTTCGGTCAGCCCTATATGATTTTAAACTCCCTCATGCGTGAACTCACAAATAGACGACCGATAAGATCAAATGACGCTGACTCTTTGTGGGACTTAATTGCTTCCATGAAGAAATGCTATGTGACTTTGACTAAACTTGGGTATACAAATGATCTTAACAGTACAAGTAATTTGTTGAAGGTACAGGATTTGTTACCAAACAACCTGCAGACTGCCTGGGTGAAGAAGGCACACGACATCTTGACCAACTCAAACAGAGAGCCGGAGTTTAGAGATCTACTCGACTTCCTCGTCAAGAACGCCGAAGTGTCGTCAACCATGTTTGGCATGAACTTGGCGAAGTCAAGGAACGCAATAGACCGAAATGGTCAAAGACCAGTACACGTGAAATCCAACAACATCAACACGAAGGTAAGTAAACCTTTGAAATGTTACGCATGTGGTGGAGAACACCAAGTTTATGTTTGTAAAGAATTTCTAGGGATGAGTCATGACGACAGAATCAAACTTGCCACATCTAAAAGGTTGTGTTTCAGGTGCCTTATTACTGGTCATGTTGTATCGAGGTGTCGCAGAATTTGGACCTGCAGGTGTGGGTCAGACAAGCACCACAATCTGCTGCATCCACCTGGAGAGGTCAGGGTCAACACGGGAGTAGTTTCCAGTGGAAACAAAGTGTTCATGCGGATTCTGCCAGTGATTGTCACTTCAAGTAATGGCCGTCAGGTAAGTACCCTTGCACTCTTGGACGATGGGTCCGATACGAGCCTGTGTTCCGAAGACCTGATGAGGCGATTAGGTGCAAGGGGTGAACGACTGAAGTTTACTTCCTCAACGATAAATGGGGACAGAGAGAGTGAGGGATGGACCTTTAGACTTTCCGTAAGAGGTAAGTACGAGAGCGAGAATGTAAACATTGAATTTTTGACCGTGAAAAACATTCCAGCTCCCGCAGATAGTCGCCCCACAGTTGAAGAACTGAGCAAGTGGGATCACTTGAAGTCGATTCCCTGGGAGAACCACAAGTATGACAAAGTAGACATGCTTATTGCCGTTGACACGCCTCAAGCATTTTGGGTCCAAGATGAAAGGAAAGGCGAGTCCAAAGACCCATACGGTATTAAGACTCCTCTTGGGTGGACTATAATGGGACCAGGAGGACAGACCGGTGGACGGTGCCACTTTAACCGCATTCAGGTAAGTAACCAACGGTTGCTGGATGAAGTCCAAAAATCGTGGGCAGTAGAGAACAGTGGCCTCAATGATCATGAAGACTCGTTGGAGGATATTAGGGCCAGGGAGATAATGAGCTCCACCATTAGGAAAACAGATGGCCATTATGAAATGGGCCTACTGTGGAAACACGATGAACATTTCATGCCCTCCAGCAGGTCAATGGCCGAGTCCAGGTTGTCGTCCTTGAAAAAGCGCCTGGCTGCAAACGACGACACGAAAGCTAAGTATACGGAGGTCATAGAAAGCTACATCGAAAAGGGGTACGCCGAGCCAGTGCTCGAAGATGGCACACCAGGAAATGTGTGGTATTTGCCGCATCATCCAGTGGTACATCCTCATAAGGCTAAGGTAAGAGTTGTGTACGATTGTGCAGCCAAGTTTGGCGGTACTTCCTTAAATGACCAGCTGTTGAAAGGGCCAGACCTGATGAATGATTTACTAGGTGTATTGCTGCGATTTAGACAAGGAAAGGTTGCTGTAGTCGCAGACATAGAAGCCATGTTCCACCAGGTAAGGATGCGAGAATCGGACAGAGACGTGCTAAGGTTCTTGTGGTGGAAAAATGGAGACATGGGTAAGTTGCCCAAAGAATATCGCATGTGTGTACATCTCTTCGGTGCCACTTCATCGCCTTGCTGTTCAGGTAAGGCTCTCAAGCAGACTGCAGACGATAACGAGGCTGCAAACCAAGATGATGTTGGCAAAAAGGCCATAGAGACAATCCGTACTGGATTTTATGTTGATGATTGTTTAGGTTCAGTCGAAAACACAGACGTGGCTGTAAGGCTTGTACACAGACTGAAAGAGATACTGAGCGAAGGTGGCTTCAAGTTGACGAAGTGGCTCAGCAATGAACGAAAGGTAATCGAGAGCGTTCCTGAGGCAGAGAGAGCACCCTCGGTCTCACTTTCACTAGATGAGTTGCCCACTGAAAGGACACTTGGAGTCTGTTGGAATGCTGAAAGTGACAATTTTACTTTTCAGCCGACTCCAAAGGTAAAGTCAATGACCCGGAGAGGACTTTTATCAGTAACCAGTTCTATTTTTGATCCCTTAGGGATTGCTTCTCCCTTTGTCCTGATTGCAAGGTCCCTACTCCAAGATGTGTGCAGAAGAGGCGCAGACTGGGACCAACCTCTGACGGACGAAGAACAACAGAAATGGAGAACATGGTTAGACCACATCTCACTCTTGTCGCAGGTAAGCGTACCTAGGTGGCTGAGACTTGATGTCGCTGTGGGTGTGCAACTGCACATTTTCTGTGATGCCTCGGAAACAGGCTACGCAGCTGTCGCCTACCTTCGAGTAGAACATGAGGATGGAGAAGTTAGGATTGAGTTCATCATTGGTAAGGCTCGGGTAAGTCCTTTGAAACTTGTGACAATCCCTAGACTGGAGCTAATGGCGGCAGTATTGGCAGCTACTATCAACGGCACCATCAGAAAGGAACTTGGTTACCCTCTGCCAGAAACGACCTACTGGAGCGACTCCATGATAGTCTTGAGTTACATTAGGAATGAAACTAAACGCTACAAGACGTTCGTAGCCAATAGGGTGAGTAAGATTTTGAGTGTCTCCTCGAAGCAACAATGGAGGCATGTGCCCAGTGAACAGAACCCAGCTGACGATGGTTCCCGAGGAACGTATGACTTGAGTGAGTGGCTTACAGGTCCAGACTTTCTCAGCGAAAAAGAGACATCGTGGCCTGTAGCTAACTTGTGCTATGATAGCACCAGTTCGACACCCGATCTAGAAGAAAAGAAAACTGCAGTGGTTGCACAGACTACATTGAGACAGTCAAAGACTGATGACAACCCGATAGCAACACTGGCAGGTAAGTATTCGTCGTGGACGAACTTGCGACGTGTCATGGGCTGGGTGTTAAGATTTGTAAGAAACCTGCGAGCCAAGGCCAAACACCAGCCAGTTACAACGGGTAATCTGCTTGTCTCAGAATTGAATGACAGCGAGATGATGATTTTGTCGAACGACCAGCGACGTACCTTTGCATGCTGGCAAACAGACAAGCGACTTAAAAGTCTTAGCCCTGTTCTGATGGGTAAGTTACTGAGAGTTGGCGGTAGACTGGACCGTGCACGTATTGATTACGACATGCAGCACCCTATCATTCTCTCCCCCAATAGCAGTGTCGTAAAAGGGCTTGTGCTCTCCTACCATGAGAAGGTTGGGCATAGTGGGTGGAAGGCTACGTTAAATGCTCTTCGGGAGAAATACTGGATATTAAGGGGTATGTCTGTGGTAAAAGGTCTCTTGAGAAACTGTGTCACATGCAAGAAATACAACGCACGGCCGGCCGAACAGGTGATGGCGTCCCTGCCTGAAGAGCGTGTCACAGCCGATCAGCCACCCTTTACCTTCACTGGAGTGGACTATTTTGGTCCCATAGAAGTCAAGCAGGGTCGTTCTGCAGTCAAGAGGTATGGCTGTATATTTACTTGCTTGACGTCGAGAGCTGTTCACCTCGAGGTTGCCGATACCTTAAATGCTGATTCTTTTCTAAATGCATACAGGCGATTTTCAGCGAGACGAGGCGAGCCTTCAAAGATGTTCAGCGACAACGGAAGAAACTTCACCGCAGGTGAGAAGGAATTAAGGCAGGCTCTTGCCCAAATGAACCAGGACACAGTTGAAGACTTTCTTCACACAAAGGGTGTGGAGTGGCATTTTAATCCCCCGTCAGCGAGCCACTTTGGTGGAGTTTGGGAACGCCTTATCAGGTCAGTAAGAAAGACCCTCCACGGGGTTCTCAAGGAACAGAGGTTAAATGACGACGTTCTACATACACTCTTAGTTGAGGTCGAGAACATTTTGAATTCTAGGCCACTAACTGATCTGCCTCCAGATGCATACGACGAAGAGCCACTGACCCCTAACCATCTCCTGATGATGAGAAAGGGACCAGTTGCACCGGTAAGTAATGTTGAGGCTTACGGTAAGAGAAGATGGCTCCAGGTTCAGTACCTGGCTTCCCTCTTCTGGACTCGTTGGAAAAGGGAGTATCTTCCTTTACTTCAGAAGAGACACAAATGGACCACCCCAAGGGCAAATGTACAGGTAAATGACATTGTTCTCTTGGTAGATGAATTCTTGCCCAGAGGAAGGTGGACCATGGGCAAAGTCTTGACTGTGTACAAAAGCAAAGACGGTCGAGTGAGAAGTGTTGACGTCAAGGTATCGAGTGGTGTTTTGAAACGCCCCATTGTCAAGTTGTGTATAATACACAGAGATTCTGTCGTCACAGGAGCAGCCTGTTAGTATTACCGATTACTTTAAGTAAGTCAAGTTTTTGTAATTTAAACATCCTGAAATCCAGTGTTTGCATGATTTCAGTGTGGGGGAGTGTTAGATCGTCTCTGAGCGTAGTGCGCCCTCTCTCGCTCGCAACAATTCGCGGCGCTGAAACATGATACGGACAGAACGATTATGGGATAGCGAAGCGATGCTCACATGGCGCACGGTGTTCGAGACAGATTTTCTCGCTAAATTTAGCCTATTTTTGGCATAAGCGCCGAACCCAAATGCATCGTTTTCAGGTGTAGCAGTTAACTGGTGAGTTTAAGGTTGTTGCAGTTGTAATTTTGTCTTATATAAATTAATGTTTTTGTAGTTATGTCAGTCGAAAGTTTGATCTTCTTGCCACGAGGAATTTGCCACGTTACGTAAAACAAGACGCCATTTCTAGACCGTACAGTTTACTCGATCTTTATGATCAGTGTGTATTTTACTGATTTTACAAATATGGCATATTGTACTGAGAAATTTGTGACAGAAATCCGTGGCAAAAAGGAGCACTGTTGATACTAAAATATGTTCGTTTTATGGAGCGAATTTTAGGCCACAGAATCTTTCCCTTTCACTGTTCTTATGACTGATAATACGAGTCCTTGGAACTTATGAATATTCATGAGCTCATGACCATATATAGAGTTTTCTTTGTCCATGCACATGTGGGATAATCTTATCCCACATGTAGTTCCATGTGACAATTTAGTTTTTGTTCAACATTTAAATCACTTTAATAACTGTGTCCTTATAATTTTGACATGTGTTATTTAATCTTAATTATACGATTATTGTTACAGACCTGATATGTCAGTGAGGAGAATTGGATTCGCGATATGATGTATCACTGATGAGTTTCGAGGCTTAAAGCGGTCACATTCACGTGAGCATTGTTTTAGGTTTTCTTGATTATGTTTTAGTGAATTCCGTTGGAATACTGGTCATGTACATAATTACCAGTTGCATTTAAAGTTAACGTTTTAGCCGTCAGATGATCAATGTTTATATACGGAGTTTAAAGGAGCAGTTGCTGCATAATAGTTTGTTTAAAGTTAAGTTTTGCAGACTTTGTGCCACATTTTAATATTCAAGATATTACTCTCTAGTGGATTGATTTGATTCGTCATCTTCAAATCTCTGATGTTTATGACAACTTGTGTTATTTCAAAACTGAGATTGTATTTGTTGATGTTAAATTAACATGCTTTGTATTTCTTTTTTTGTATTCAGTCACCGAACACACGAATAAAAGGTAGTCACCCAGACATGGTTGGAACGAATAAATGTTGCAAGTTTAACCAATGGTCCTCGTGTTACCTGTTCGCGTTTGTGTGTTGTGACCAAGAGCGCCCTCTATATTAATACTGGCTCCGAGCCCAAGAGCAGTAACAGAATGTTTTCGACGGGCCGGGAAGAATCGTGCGTGCGTTCTGGTATTTCGTTGGCACGCATTTTGGTCGCGGTAAATGTTGATTCCCACCGGCATGCATGGTTGATGGCACACGTGTATGATTATACCCAACATTTACTGAGCATCTCTGATATAGCCTATTTTCGTACGGGCCTATACTTTTAATTT
Source organism: Henricia sp. BOLD:AAB3569 (assembly GCA_037783545.1). Taxonomy (NCBI): domain Eukaryota; kingdom Metazoa; phylum Echinodermata; class Asteroidea; order Spinulosida; family Echinasteridae; genus Henricia; species Henricia sp. BOLD:AAB3569. Next base: position 619,423 of record JBBELK010000004.1, read on the forward strand.
GATTAAAAACAATAATTAACGCCCTAATACGTCATTTGTAGTTACCCAAATGAGCCATGCATCATTTCATTTATTTGTATTACGTCAACTAATTGACCACCTCAAGCTTTACTTTAATTAACGACTTCACACTATGAGCAAGAATATGTACATGTTCATTGTAACCCCATTGTTAGTAACAATGGTGTGTGCCCAATTTCCATTGTTAGATGTTCATAGTGTCAGTTCAAAACGACGAAAAATAAGACGCCGGTACGGTTTTGGAAGTGAGAGGGAAACCTGAAAGGAAAGCCCCTGGGAGAACCCAGGCGGTTGATCGGAGTTTATGGAACTTTGACGTCCTGAAAAATACACTGCAGATGGGCCGTTTTTGTATATAACTACATGTAGATCCGAATTGATGGATATTTCCTGTGACAATGCCTAGGTGCCAATTTCATAAAGCTGTTCAGCAGAAAAATGTGCTTAATCCAAAATTTGTTGGATTTATAAATAAGGGTTAATAGTTGAAATTGCATGTCAACTTGTGTTTTTCACAAGAATATCTGCTATACTCATGCTAAGAACACAAGTTGATGAACCCATTTTTAAAAAGCAAACAAATTTTTGATTCTAAGCAATTTATTTTGCTAAACAACTTTATGAAATTTGCCCCAGGTATGAGCTATTTCATTGTCCTGTTACTTTCAATGCGATTTCTATGGTTGGAAATCATTTTTCTTTATTGCTGGCAAGCCCACACGTGGCCCCGCCCGCCTGCGCCTAGCCTCCGTCATGGATTTTTGACAAACTCCATTTAGAATAAATGTCGCCCTCACGAGACAAAGTAAAAACCAATATGGCGGCGCGCATTGTAAAAGTTGCCACGACGATTCGAAATCATTGGAAAAAATCGCTACTTGGGGCAATTCTTGCTGGATGGGGAATTCATTTTGTTCAGGATAGGTACAGGTTAGTTGGAAATGAAATATTAGTTGAACCGGAATGATGTTGGAAGCTAACAAAACGCGACGACATAAACCACCATGATGATGATGAGTGTGACACGTGCGCGCCCGTGCACGCTGCGTGCGTGGTCACTACTGTGCGTGGTCAATGACAATGACAATGCCAGTTCGCCCCAAATCAGCCCTAGCTGGAGCACAAAAGGGGTGCAGGTCAACTCGGTATAAATACTGTACACATTCGCCACTAATTTTTCCTAATATAAAGTAATAGGATGACTTGATAATGCCACAGAAAGTGTAAATTTGCTTTAGGAAACATGATTTTTAGCAATGAGAAAATATCAAATTTTTCTTGGAAAACACTTTTATAGCTAAGTTTATCTCAGCCCTAATAATATATCATGTGGTTATATGTATAGGGCTAATAATCAACATGGACCCGACTTCTCAAAAAACTGAAATCCAAAATGTGTCATTTTCTCCCTACCCTGTGACACACTAATTCCCCCTGGGACTCGCCTAAACCTTGAGGGAAATAACAAGCCACGATAAAGATTCAGCCCACAATTGCAGTGAAAAAAGGAGGCATACTGGGTTTTCGGTTCGCTCAGGACGACGCTCATGGCTTTGTGCACAGACTGGTGCGCACACTTATCTGCACCTGCACCGCGTATGCCCGACCAATCGACTGAAGCGCACACCCGACGACTCGGACGTACGTGGTGCGGATGTATAGCTTGTTATTTCCCCAAAGGACCTGTGTACTGCCTGACTAGTAAATTCATGACACTTTTCTCTCCTATTCCTAATTTTGCTTTTTTATCATCAAACTAACATTTTTACATGGTTTATATGTCATAACAAGGAAAATCCTGGGTGTCCGTGCATTTTAATGAACCCATAATATGCAGGTTAATACTGATCTCCGATATTTTTCCCCTTTTCTGTTTTCTACAGAGCCAACCTGTTGAGGGAAGAGTTTTGCAGAAGGGCTGTTGTAAGTAAACTGAGAATTTACTACCGGACCATCACTAATAGGGAATGTTTATACTTATTTTCCTGGACAAACGTGTAGCGCGCTCCACACTACACTATCATGATGTACAGGGTGTTTCAGGAAAATGGAAACCGTGACTAAAATGATAATTACTCAGAATGTGGAAAACGACAACTGCTATCCATTTACCGTGTCCTCCTTTTCATGACACCAAGAAATCCAGAGTACCTTTACGGATGACTGAGCAACAATGGTTCAAAGTGAGCTATGGTTAAAAAAAATGGTTCAAAAAAAGCTATTATTATTATTATTATTATTAATATTTCTTTCTGGTATTCATACTAAGGATTCCTCAATAGTGCTCATTGCACTGTCACTCGCAAGCGTGAGGAAACCCATGAAGAATTAGAATTAGAAATGGCCAGAGACACAGGGATATCCCCTTGCTCCTCACGAAAGAATGCTCTGGGATCTTTAGATTACCTAACACACTGGACCAATGGCTTTACATCTTTACCGAAGGATGGAGCAAGTGTGGTTGAGTGCCTTGCCCAAGGGCACAGGTACCGCAGCCGGATTCGAACCTGCAACCCCAAGTTTTCACCTATGATTGCGAGTCAATAACCCAAACCGCTTGGCCACGGTACCCCACAAAAAAGCCAGTATTTAAAATGTTCAACTTGATTTCCCCCTTTTTCCCCCTCAAGCACCGCTCATGGAGCAAGTCCATTTGCAGCATTGCTTTAGTCATGCCAAGTGGTTTTGTAGTATTAAATTATAATTGTTCTGTTTTATCGCAGAAATATGGGCAGCAATCAGTCAAAAGTGCAATCGAAAAGCCAAGGAAAGTTACAGTAATCCTAAACCCAGCAGCGAGAAAAGGGTGAGTGTCTCTGTGGTTTTGGAAATGTTTAAAATCTCTCTTTTTGAAAAACCAATCAAAATATAAAAATCGTTACCAAAAGTGAGAAAGAAAAAAATAAAAATAAAAACTGCACTGGAGATGGATTGTAGCCGGGTTTTCTTCCCAAAATCATGAGCGCATTCTCTCCACTTATTCTCGTGTCATGCTTGGGTGAGAATCTAATTCACAGTGTATTGAACACTCAGCGGTGTAGCCAAGGGGAGCGTCGTTTCGTGTTCCTGCTGTTCGGGCGCGAAAACATTGTTCGCGTCGAGAACAGACTGCTTAAACTTGACCATTGATTGTGGACAGCGCCCCCTCGTGGTAGAGGCTATCTTAGATTTTCTATTTCAGAAGAAAACACATGGATGGCTGCTCGGAGCGAGATAATTTCCGTGTTTAAAGAAAAAAGAAGGATGGTACGCAAATTGAGAGAGTACTACGAACACTACTGTATGTCAAATGTGTGGAGATTTTGATTTCTAACCTAAAACCACAGTGTCATGTAATAGGACTTGGCTAAAGATTCCGTTTGGAGCCATGAATGGGACAGGAGAAAAATTGTATTTTTCTGAAAGTATGGGCCCATTGAACTATAGAGCTTCTGCACCGGCAGCCATGACAGGGGGCATGTTTTCTTATTTAAATGATGTAACAATAGAACCACAAAGCACCTACTCATGCATGACGCACGGTGACAATGTGACTGCCCCCTGTCATGGCCGCCGTGCAAAGGCTCTATACTTTCAGCTATCTGGAAGTACAGTACATGTATTTGATTATTTCTTCTTTTCCATACATTGCTGCATACATGTAGCAAAGGCAGAAAGTTGTTTGAGAAGAATGCAGCCCCTCTGCTCCACCTCGCTGGCATCGACGTTGAAATTTTGAAGGTGAGTTACAGTGCTGTGCAAAATTATTTGCATATTTTGAATACTTGTTGTTTGGATAGTTATGTGATGAAAGGTTTGACAGTTATTAATGTGAGCTCTGCTCCCAACTATTACCTTGTGCTATTTTAACTGATCATTCAATCTTTGTACCCAACGTTACATGAGTCTTTGGTTTGGGCTCAATGAGCGTACCTGTTTGGGGCTCACGGTTATAAGCTTTGCTTCTTAGTGAGCTCCGCTGCAGTATCCCCAAAGTGTCTAATTCTTCTATATCGTTGTATCCACCAGGCTAAACTGTAATATTATCGATTGTCTGTGTATTTTGAAAGATTTGATACTGTGGAAAAAAATAAATTGAACCTTAACAAATATGAACTGGTATTGTAAGGCATTCAGTATAAATTCAAATGTCAATTGTTAGATTAATTTTGCACGCCACCTACTATACAATTTTGAAGGGCGGGGGTTAAGGTGGGTGTGGGGCACTGGCTGAAAAAAATTCCCCACAAGTATAAACAAAATCACACACTTGAATATCTACGCTTCTTATACCCCGTTCTCACTAGAGATATCGCTTTGTTCGACGAAAATTACAATCACTTCGTTCGACTAAGCGATATGGCTTCATTCGACGAAGAGACCGCTTTATTTGACGAAGCAAATTTGTAATGTGAACGCTCCCTTCATTTGACGAAGCGATTGGGCAGGCCTAGTTGCACAAGCGCGTCATGCGTCAAACGCCCAGCTTTGGATGAGAGAAAAATCGTAAGGGCTTAATATCGGGATTTGAACCGGATTCTACCAGGTAAGCTATGGGGCACAGTGGTATACTTCCTCAGGTTTTCGCTATGAACCCAGTTTTTCTCTCTGTGTTGCATGGGAGCGTAACTGGGCAAAGAAATTAAGTGAGTACATGTACATGTAGTGAAATGTGTTTGCATTTTGTAAACTAAACTGCAGTGTATTTTTCTCTGAGCAGACTGAAAGTGAAGGAAACGCCAAGGAGAAGTCCTATCATTTGGAGACGACCGATGCCGTTGTGGTTGCCGGAGGTGACGGCACAGTGGGCGAGGTCGTCACTGGACTCCTGCGCAGGGACGATGAAGCTTCCATTAGTGTACGGTGGCCTCTAGGGATCATTCCTGTTGGATCAACTAATAGTTTAGCCAAGTTCCTGTATGCAAATGCTGAGTCGGACGTCCGGTAAGCAAGCGTTATTAAAGGCCGTATATATGATCTGTTTTTGAGCGATTCTGGCAACAAAACCATTCTAAATCAAAGGAAAGACATCAAAAACCTATCTGAAGACATTTCAGCTCCGTCATATGTACCACATTTTCCAAAAAACATGAAAATCCATGTGCGTTTTGCAGGTCTTGATGAGGAGTTTCAAAATGATCAGTTATGACATTTATATACTAAATTCGTCGCATACGCACTCTGTGGCCTACAGTGTAACCTACCAAGGGAAAGCGTGCGAAGCCTAAATCAAGCAGCTTGTACACAGCATCTGTTTAGGACCGCCCATATGCGTGCCAACTAAGTCATTTCAATCTTATGAGGGCGGGCTTCTAAGTAAATCATTTGCAAATGATGTAAATAAATTTCATCTTTGTGTATTATTTTCTGGTAAAAGGTGGATGGGGAATGCAGCAATGGCCGTCATTCGTGGGATAACAGAACCAATAGACGTCATGGCAATACAGGTCAGCAGTTGGTGTATTGATGTTTATGCCTCAACTACGCCAATGTTAAGGCTTTCCCAACAATAAGGTTACTTCCGAATCAGGTTGTGGTGGCTGGTTGTTGAACATGTCTTTGAACGTGGCTAAACAACCGTGGTCAATACAAACGTTCAGGCGTAGTACCGCCCTATTTGCGCCCTAAATGATTGAAAGGAAATTAATTTGCCAAGTGCCGTGTTACAGATGATATGGAAAAGTAAGATTTATTCATTCTATTGCAGACAACTTGTGACATCACAGATTCTAAATTGCTTGGTAGAGGTTGTCTACTCTATAATACATTTCACAAAATGTGTGATAATCTGTTTTCAAAATACTCACAATAAGTAAAGATAATTGATATAAATACGTGTGCGCATGCATTTGTTTTACAAGGGCATTTGAATGAAACTAGTCCCCTGAATACCATCCTATTATGGCTCCTATTTCTGTGTAGTCTAGCCAGGAAACCAGCCTAAATAGGACAGTGGCTTTGCACAATTTCCTGAAAGCAAAGAATGTAGATGAGGTATTGAGTTGACTTGTACACAAGTTGGTTATCATACATATCCTCAATCACACATGGAGAGAACACCGTTTGTAACAGTTTTCGAGTCGTGTAATCTATTATTAACGATAGTATACATGATTGGTAAACCGTTACAAATAGTGTCATCCCCCTGTGTGATTGAAGGTATGCATGATTAAAACCAATCCGAGCAAAAATCAGCTCTGTACTTCAAAATGGTTTACAGTCACTTCGCCCCAAAACCACTTCGCCCAGAACCACTTTTCCCGGAACCACTTTGCCCTGAACCACAAACCTGTGCACGAAGTTGTTTTGGGGCAAGTGGCATTTGGGCGAGGTAGTGTTTGGATGAAGTGGTTTTGGGGCGAAATATTTGTTGGGTGCTTCAGGGCGAAGTGGTCCAGGGCAAGGTGGTTTTGGGGCGAAATGAATTTACGTCTCGTGAGACGAAAAATAATTGTTTTGCTCATTTCTCAAAGACTACAGCACTTCAGACAAAACAATTTGAGGGGAAGTTTTCTACCGTCATCGTGTTAATATTGTGTAAGTTATGTGTAAATCTTTGAACATTTCTGATTCTTCGAGATACCAATCATGTGTTTTACCTTTACCTGTTTGTTGTCTTTCTCTCCCTCTCAAACCTACTGTAGGGTGAAGATGGAAGGCAGGTTTTCACTGTGAACAACTTACAATGGGGATCTCTACTGGACGCAAAGGAACACAGCTCAAAGTAAGATCTCAGTTGGATGTACATGTACATGTAATTTATACATTTCGTTTCTCTCCTAATTTACTGATCAACTCATTACTCGTCAACCTTTTTGAATATTTGAATACAAAAATATTATTCGTATATTTGGTTTTTGATCGAATATTCTACAGAATTGAGGTTTTGTTTGTTTTTTTGTTGTTTTTAGATTGGCTTTTAAAGGCCCTGTAATCTGTTTTTGAGCGATTATGGGAATAAAACCATTATAAATAAATAAAAAAAAGGACACAACAAACTCATCCGAAGAAATTTCCGCTCTGTCAAATGTACCACATTTTCCAAAAACATGAAAATCCATATGCGTTTTGCCGGTCTTGGCGAGGTGTTTCAAATATTCGTTCTCAGTCAGTCGCATACTCTGTGGCTCGCGTCTTGCATTCTGTGGCGCATCATACTGCGTGTGCGCGCAACCCATAGAAAATGCATCGCATTGGAACAGCACACACGTACGGTAGTACACAGCGCCCATTTTGGACCGCCCAGATAAGAAGTAAAAAATTTGCAACCGATCTAAATAATTTCATCTTCATGGATTATTTTTTGGTAAAATTATATCATCTCGGGCGGAAACATTTCATTGGGTGGTTGCTACCAATTAGGTTTCCCTGTCAACTCATTGATTAACTTTTGGGGTCATTGCAAATGATACAGTGGGCCTTTAAATCTCACCCTCTTGGACAAAGCTGACGCAAGTCACTCAATCAGATTTGAGAGGGCGAGACTTAAAAGCTGTGCAAAAAAAACCAAAAAAACAAAGCTTAATTTAAGAATCCTCCAATGTCAAAGAAGTCGTCTGTCAGTGGTCCCTTTGCACCTCTTGATGAGTTTTGCAAAATGATCAATGAGGTACGCAATGACATTAGGGGTGATCCTGCATTCTTTTAGAAGCTTTCGGCTGCATGCACTTTTCGCCACCATCTCCAGTGTTGATGTTGAAGGATGCCAAGTCGAAAGCGGCGATTCTTTAATTGAGGTTTATTTTTCGCTTGGCTTTTAAATCTTACCCTCCTGGACAAAGCTGACGCCTGTCAATCAAATTTGCCAGGCCTTGTTGCATAAGCCGCGCAACAATCTTGCGATAATTCTACGAATGCCCTTTTTAAAAGTTGCGCTAACTACACACCTTTTGTGCAATTGGCTCCAGGTCCTGTACCTTGACTTTTCTGACCTTTTATAAGAGAATTAGAAAAGGATATAAAATGAATTATATTTAACACGGCCAATTTGTAAATGCTGCAGAGTTATTGTTTTTGAATGAGTACTACTCACGTGCGATGTTGTTTTCCATAGAAAATCAAGGATCACACAGTATATGTACTCTTGTATGTACGAACTCAAATACATTTTGATAACTGACATGTATACATATTGACATTTATACTGATTGGGTGACGTGCTATGGTAATTTGCCCCTTAGGACATGGTTGCTAGGATAGGCGGAGTTAAGCCCGTTGGTTACCATTTTGCAGCAAAAGGCCTGTTTTCAACACCAATTTTTGCCCTTGTCATTGTCATCACTTTCTTTTCCTTTAAACTGAAATCAAACTTGAACTAACTTTTTCCTACAAAAGATAGTTCTGCTTTTGTTTGGATTTCTGTGCCTGTTTACTGTGTGTTATACCCCTTGCAAGATGAAGGTAACTGTAAACTTAAGGTATCCTTATGTCACATATAGGCAAGGTTGAATGCATTTCTCGATATCATGATAAAACCACAATGCTGATACTAATACATGTAACGTCAAACCTATTTGGATTAAACAGATACCGCATCAGGCTAAGAATAGCCATTGATGTTGGTCCCTGGCGATTCCGTTTGAGGGTACTCGTGTTAGAGTACTTTATAATGGAGCACAGGTAATAAAGAATCAAAAGATAGAACTAAAGTTTGAGTGAGCGACTATAGTTTATAAATACCTTAGGCAGTTTACGCATCCCTATTTGCTGAAAGCACATCACGTGGGCAGTTTTAAAGGAGCAATAATGCCCAGTCAGTCCTAAACATTTTTGAGACCTTGCTCACGGCCGCGCCCACCCCCTGGTCAGTTCGTATACCGGTAGAACATGCACACACAAACACACACAGACCGTTACCACATACACTAATGATCAGTGATCTCCACTGGTCCAAATTTTGTCCGGGCGCGCCGATGTGGATGTCGCTCAGCGGGGGTTGGGGGGGGGGGGGGGTGGAGTGGAGTGCAATGCAATGGCGACAGCGGCAGCACTACAGCACGTACTCACCCAAACACACAACCACGAACGCACCCGGGCGGACGTACGTCGCTACACAGTGGTTGGCATGCAGCGCCCTCAAGAGTACAAAAAAAACGGCTCTTGAGGGCGCTTTTCAACAAATGCATACTGTCATGGCCGTTATCGATGCGAATTTGGGTCGCCGATCCGATAGATTTGCGTGGTAAATGACCGATAATGACACCAGTGACTACCGAATCACGTTAGGTGAATATACACCGCATTTTGGAATGACTCGGCTGTACTTTCATAGTGTTTTGGAGGAGAAATTATATTTTTTTTGTCCGTGCGGCACAATGTTTTGTCCGGGCGGCACAATGTTTTGTCCGGGCGGCACAATGTTTTGTCCGGGCGCTAACGGTACCTCTGATGATTTTGTCCGGGCGGCGCGCCCGGACAAAACCGGTAGTGGAGAACACTGACTATGCGAACCTCGCTTTGTACTCGTGCACTGTAGCAAATTTGGCCGAAAATCTTTTTTTACTTAAAAACGAAACGCAGGATTTCGCCCTAACTCCACAAATCGTTTAAGGGAATCGTTACACACCTTATATATTTTTTTGAAACCTTCTCCCACTTTCCTTATCCCTTTTTAAATGCTGAGACAATTCGTCTGCGAACCTGTGTAAGTCCACACAGTTACGGTGCTTCCTGGTTTATGCGGACCTCGATTGTGTGCGGGTTTGTATAGTGTACTACACGCTCGTACACACACACAAATTGCACGCTCCGGAAAACAAATTGTGCAATGTGACAAGTACCCGGTCGTGTGCGTGCGCGTATAACACGCTTATATTACGCGTAAAAATATTCAAAATCATTCAAACAGAATGCATAATCTCAATAAAATATCTGCGTACACAAATAGTGTATTTTCATGTGCATAGTGTTTCCATTGCCATTTCAATTTTGGAGGTGAACATTTTTGCTTAAAATTGCCGGACCTTGGACACATCACGACCCAATGTTAAAAGTGATACATATCATTTAGGGTCCAACTCGGTAACAAAGATAACCAATACCTTGGCATACTACCTTATGTCAATGAATCAACAAGAAGTCTGGAAAGAATTCCCTTCAACACGGCCAATGGATAAGGAGCGGATGTGATGTGGGTCGCCATTTAGTGTCTATAAATATTCCATTGTAAAAGCACAATGACATGGCAGTTTGGAGATTATCCGCTGCGAAGTTAATGTGTTCCAGAAACTTCCAACTGAATGCCCACAGACACCCACGTTCAATGTTGCTTTCCATAGGAAATCCAGGATCTCACAGTCCAGTCGTGTATACATGTAGTTGGCAGTGTGTGCTACCCGGAAGCATTTTGTAGTCAGTAATATTATTTGAATATGTATGCTCACCTTCATGCAGAGTGACGTGCAATGGTATTGTGCGCTTGCAGTCGTTGTAAATAGCCCCCGCTTTGATGAAATTTGATTGGACGTGGTTGCTAGGATAGGCGGGGTTAAGCCCGTTGGTTACCATTTTGCAGCAAAAGGCATATTTTCAACACAAATTTTTGCCCTTTTTGAAGTCATCACTTTCTTTTCCTTGAAACTGAAATCAAACTTTAACTTACTTTTTCCTAGAAAGGATAGTTCTGCTTTCATTTGGATTTCTGTGCCTGTTTAGTGTGTGTTATACCCCTTGCAAGATGAAGGTAACTGTAATCTTTAGGCATCCTTACATCATACAAGTGATGTTGAAAGCAGTTCCCGGCAGTCACTGAAACCACAATGCTAGTACATGTATTAGTAACTGCTGATAATGTGGGCCCTGGTAGGTACCGCATCAGGCTAAAAATAGCCTTGGATGTTGGGCCCTGGCGCTTCCGTTTGAGAGTACTCTTGTTTGAGAGTGCTCAAACAGATAGGCGCATTCAAAATTAGCTGATTATGTCAGCTTACTGACTGGTACTGTTCCAGGGTACCTGTGCCTTGAGCAAGGCACATAAATACACATGCTCCGTCCTTCGGAAGGGATGTAAAGCCGTTGGTCCAGTGTATTGTGTACAATGCACTTATAAAAGATCCAAGAGCACTCTTTCGTGAAGAGTTTGGGGATTACCCGGTGTCTCTGTATCTCGATGTTCACACTCGGTTCACACTCACCAGTTCTTTTCAGATATATACAAAAGAGTTTCACATGGTGTTACCGCAAACCCATACACAGGTCGTGTCAAAATCTAATTCCTTTAGATGCGGCAAAAAGGGCGACCCTCTCCAGGCAAAACAAAAGAAGATGGATTTTTGACTTTTTGGCCGAGTTTGGGCGATCTGTTCTTGACACATTGATCTTGTTCTGATTGAGTGTTCTCGGGTCGTGTTCTCCTCGTTCCGGCACTAGAACGTTTCTGAAAAAGCACCCACTATCTTGGCCATTTTCTGGCAAACTTTGAGGTCATAAGTCCATTGTTCCCGCACTTTGTGTACAGTTTGTGAGAAAGCTACAATGTACAAAACTAAATGGCCTCATTTCATCTTCCCGACAAATATCTTGCGGGGTTCTACAAGCAACTAAATTAGGTCCATTTTGGCATATATTTGGATCAGAGCATCGTGTTTGATGACAGCAGAGACCTGTCACTTACATGTATCAGCGCCGTGCAACTGAAATGTGTTACTGAGACCCTCAAAAATGGTTATACCAAATCCTCCAATTTGTACATGATTTTACATAGGACCAAGGGGTTAGGGTTAACGGTGACCCACCACTCATGGGTGATGAGATTTTAATGACCATTTCTCACATTTTTCTGAAAGTTTCGGTTGCAGAATACCGACACTGCCATACGTATTTCGGTATTGTGCTGTTGAACACGCCTCAGGACATCATCCATGCAATTTGTTGTCATCATCCCTTTCAAAATTTTAAATATGGCGCACCACATAGTTGCATTAGTTGCAAAGTTTATCATCAAAATTAATTGGGTTGCCGATGTTGAAAACAATAAGGTTTATGCACTGGGCAATATATTGGTAATATTTTTGATTTATTTTGTCAATAACTTCAAGCAAGTGTTGTCACTTCTGCATAATTTCTTTTGTTGCTCTGTAGGCTTATACCTTGCCATAAACGTGCCTCTCTCGTCAACCCAGGAGTATAAAGGTACCTACAAGAGTTCTAACCTCCGAGTTTTTGTCGGGTGCTCCTGGGGCTGCACGTTTCCCGGGGCTGCATGCTTCCCGGGAGTTGTGCCCGGAGGGACTGTGCGAGACCACAAGAGGGTCCTATTTCCCGAGGCCGAATAATAGGACCCTCTTGTGGTCACTCACAGTGAGTCCTGAGGGGCACATACATGTAGGCGTGTACTGGTGACCGAATTATGCCAGTCCATATGTGTTTTATAACACGCTTCTGGCCAAAATATAAATGCAATGAAATTTGGTAAGAAGCAATCAAACAAAAGGCATTTATGTAGGTTTTTAAAGAGAAAAGTTTCAACATTAAACTCCTTAACAATAACCACCTCAAGAGCTAGGGAGTTTGTCAGTTAAACTTTAAGGAAACGTTTGGCTTCCTAACCTCGGTTTCTAAGTTGCTGTTCACTGACGAAGTTGGCAACCTCCAGAGGGCTCAGTAACCGGTCACTAGTTTTTGAGACTAGTGCCCGGTCAGGAACACTAGCAGGGAATCACGTGTGCGTGAAGTCTATGACGCACACGCTCGACGCTTGATATGTGCGTCTAGTTCAAGCTGGCGCAAATTTCATGCACTAGCCTATATTAGTAAACCGACTGCATTTCAGCCAGTCAGGATTGAGAATCAGAAAGAGGCATGTTACAATATACCAATAATTATACTGCATTATGTGGCCAAACTAAAGCGGGCCTCCCACTGTGTGAATTTTGCCACGAATTTCCAACGATTAGCTCTGATTTGATACATGTACGATTGTGTATCTAGAGTCTATACACAATCGTACCAAATTCGTGGCAAAAATCGCACAGTGGGAGGCCCGCCTTACTCCTTCCTACAGTCCAGGCTTACAGATTTTCAATGAGTCGGCAAAAGTATTGAAAAGAATGCCATTTAGCACAGCTGATTTGGAAGTTGTTCTGCAGTTTATGAATGAGGATGACAAGCACTCTATGTTCAGTGTAGCTTTCCATAAATAATACAGGATCATGCATGCATAGTAGTATATGACATTGAGCATGTACTCGTGTGACATTTTAAAAATTAATTTCATGTATTTTAGTACATCTGTTGACTTTCATACTGAGAGTGAGTGACGTACATTGCTCCATTTCATGGAGTTTAATTATTCCTGACTGTTGCACATGTTTGCTAGGATAGGCGGGGTTTAAAGCTGGTTGGTTTTGCAGCAAAACGGTGGAGTTCAACACCAGTTTTTGCCTCTTTTTGCGTGGGAATTAAATCTTGGACACGTCACACCCCATTGTTAAGTGATAATTTAGGGTCCAACTCAGTTTTACTTGAATAACTACATGTGTAATACCTTGGCTGTGGAATATCGTACTACATGTACCTATATTTTGTCAATGAAGAGAATTTCCTTGAACACGGCCATGTGGATCGCTATTTGGTGTCTATAAATATTCCATTGTAAAATCATAATAACATTGCAGTTTGGAGATTATCCACTGCAAAGTTATTGCGTTCCAATTGAATGACGACAAGCACTCAAGTTCAATGTTGCTTTCTATAGAAAATCCAGGACCTCGTCACAGTATGCAGTTGACAGTGTGTGCTACCGTTTTGTACTCATTTGAATATGTATGCTCACATTCAATAGCCCTCGCTTTGATGAAATTTGATTGGACCTGGTTGCTAGGATAGGCGGGGTTAAGCCTGTTGGTTACCATTTTGCAGCAAAAGGCCTATTTTCAACCCCAATTTTTGCCCATTTCCAAGTCATCACTTTCTTTTCCTTGAAACTGAAATCAAACTTGAACTAACTTTTTCCAAGAAAAGATAGTTCTGCTTTCGTTTGGATTTATGTGCCTGTTTAGTGTGTGTTATACCCCTTGCAAGATGAAGGTAACTGTAATCTTTAGGCATCCTTACATCATACAGGTGATGTTGAAAGCAGTTATACAGCATCTGGAGAGAGAAAAAACACAATGCAGATATCATTAAATTGTACTTGTAATATTATTGGCTTTGATAGATACTACATCAGGCTAAGAATAGTCTTTGATGTTGGGGTATGGCACTTCCGTTTGAGGGCACTCTTGTTTGAGTGCTTTCAAACAGATCGTGCCATTCAAGATTAACTGAATTATTGATATCGAATTTGTTGTTTTTTTGCGAAATAAATCAAAAGTTAGAATATTAAAGTGATGTACAACATGTTGTCAATGCTTTTCCCGAGACCTTGTAAAAAAAATCACAAATTCTGCATGACAGTGAAAAATCCAATATCGTATAGGCTTCCCCCATAATGTTTTGTTAACACTGGACACCCGGACCACTTTGGTTACATCTTGACTGATCAGCCAGCATCTTGAGTGGTTCTCCATTTTTTACATGTAATTTTTACATGTTAAAATGCCACCCAAGATGCGCTTGTGGGTACTTTGTTTTGAAGAACTGAAGTACCAGATTATCTTGACTGGTGTTTTGACTGGTCCGCGAGAGTTTTGACTGGCATCTGGCCACCGGACCACTGTTATGTTCGAGCAATGCATACTACAATTTCCATGATGTGCGTATGCGAGTTTTTCCAACGAAGATGGTCGTATGTAAGAATGGTCAGTTGCACGAGGCGAGATTTGGTCACGCATATGAAATTTTTGCTGATGGAGTCAAGTTACATGGTGCCTTCCACAGCTTGAACAGTTAAAATTCCGAGTAAAGGTTGCCATGAAGTTGTAATTAATAATTCTATACAGGGATGTCGGAGTTCAGGCAATTGCCTGATTTCAGGCTTTTTCATTTTGTTCGTCTGTGCATAACTGTTGTGTTTATGGATACTTCAGGCAAAAGTTCCTGAGATTTCAGGCAAAATTTTGACCGCCAACTGACATCCCTATCTATACATTTAGGTTGACTATTTAATAAAGACATGCTCACACGTCTCTCTTAACAAAGATTGAAGAAAGATTGGTACCATTCACAAAGATTAAACAATGGCCAGGCTGGTCAAGCATGCACACCCAATGACTGATGCTCTGCATGCGCTATGAGTTTTCATTTGAATTCGTACATGTGCGCATGTATGTTGACATTCATACCGAAAGTGAGTAATGTACATGAACTATGGTACTTTGCCCCATTTTATGTAGGGGGTGTAATTAAATTATTCCTGACCTTGGGACATGGTTGCTAGGATAGGCGGCATTAAACCCATTGGTTACCATTTTGTAGCAAAAGGCCTATTTTCTACACAAATTGTTGCCCTTTTTGAAGTCATCGCATTCTTTTACTAGAAACTGAAATCAAACTTGAACTAACATTTTACCAAGACAAAATTGTTCTGCTTTTCTTTTGATTTCTATGCCCTTTTACTGTGTGTTATACCCCTTGCAAGATGAAGGTAACTGTAAACTTTAGGAATCCTTATGGGTCATTCTATAAATTTGGGGTCCACTTTTTCTGTCCCCGTTACATCTGACATATTGTAAAATGTTGTATTTTGTAAATTCAGGACATATTCTTTAAATGCCTTCTATTTCAAAGAGTGATTACATAAAATATAATTCATAAAAATATGGTTTGAAGGCATTTTTAATGATACTTGTATGGCAAATAGCAGTATGTCAGGTGTAACGGGGACAGAAAAATGTCACACGTTGGACCCCAATTTATAGAATGACCCTTATGTCATATCTATGTAAGATTGAATGCATTTCTCGATATCATGATATAACCACAATGCTGATATTAATAACTGCTGACATCTTTGAAATGAATAGATACCGTATTAGGCTAAGAATAGCCATTGATATTGGACTCTGGCGATTCCGTTTGAGGGTATTCATGTTTGGGTACCTTCTATGGGATAATGCCGTATAAAGAATCAAACGATAGAACTAAGTTTGAGTGAGCGACTATAGTTAATTTAAGTCTACTAGAGTCCTTCAAACAACTGGTTATTTCCCTTGTTTGAGGGAGCCTTTCTTGCCCAAAGCTTTGCTTTGCCTTGGTTTATTTTTCATACATTTTCAAATTACATACGTACATTTCTTTGGTTCGACACAATTATTATGGGAATTAATACACACGAATGCGACACTGGGTAGTATACACAACCGAATAATAACAAATTTGGTGAAGTCCCAACTTACACCACACCATTGCCGAGCAGTTTGGTGTATTGAACTAAGGACCTAGTTTAGTTGTCATGGTTGTGGGTTCACCCCGGCCCGCATCCATGGTATGTGTGCCCTTGGGCAAGGCACTTTGTCATTAACATGCCTCTCTACTCCAACCAGGAGTAAAGAAGCTAACTCTGGCTGCTTGGGCTGCATACTCCCTGGGAAGTTATGTCCAATGGTGTCATAAGTACCCTGCAGGATAGTGCTATAATAATACTACACCACAGTCCACTATTTATCCAGGATGTTTTGTGACAGACAGAGACCTCCCTACACACTTACTTTTTGACAATGAATCAATAAAAAGATTTGAAGAATTACATTCAACATAGCCAAATTGAAGATTATGTGCTACAGTCATCGTCTTCTAATGAGGACATTAAGCACTTGAGTTCAATGTTGCTTTCAATGTTGCAGTGCATACATTTTGACAGTGCGGTAGTAATTTGTAATCGGTGATATTACATGTATTTGAGTATAAAATGTACATTGGCATTCATAATGACAGAAAGCGACATACTACTGTACTTTGCCCCCTTTATTTAATTATTCCTGACCTACGACACGGTTGCTAGGATAGGCGGAGTTAAGCTCGTTGGTTACCATTTTGCAGCAAAAGACCCATTTTCAACACCAATTGTTTGCCCTTTTCAAAGTCATCACTTTCTTTTCCTTGAAACTGAAATCAAACTTGAACTAACTTTTTCCAAGAAAAGATAGTTCTGCTTTCGTTTTTAATTTCTGTGCCTGTGTAGTGTGTGTTATACCCCTTGCAAGATGAAGGTAACTGTAGCCTTTAGGCATCCTTATTATACAATAAGATTTGAAAATGGTAAATCTGCTAGTAATTTTTTGGGAACAACAATGCTTGTCCAAACCACTCTTGAGATTGTAGGCCTTGGTAGGTACTGCATCAGGCTAAGAATAGCCATGGATGTTGGTCCCTGGCGATTCCGCTTGAGGGTACTCTTGTTAGAGTGCACTCGAACAGATCGTGCCATTGAAGATCAGTGAGTGATGATCAGGTGGGTATGAAGCAGTCTATCTGTATGCATATCCACTAAGAATCTAAAAGTAGAACAAAGAAGTGACAAGTTGGATGTTTTTCTGAGTGCTGTGATTTCTGCATGACATTGAAAAACCCCATTCAATATCTTTAGGCATCCTTACATGAGCTTGCGGGCCTTGGTAGGTACCGTATCAGACTAAGAATAGCCATGGATGTTGGTCCCTGGCGATTCCGTTTGAGGGTATACTCTTATTTGAGTTCTTTCGAATAGATCGCGCCATTGACAAGTAGCGATTGCCGATATTGGATGTGTTGTACGCATGACTGTTTCATCAATCAAGATTCAAAAGGTAGAACAAAGAAGTTGGATATGTTTTGCATGACATTGAAAAACCATATTTAATATCTATACTGTTTTCTTTGTAGGGTGCTTTCACAGGGGGTCAAAAGGTCACACGTCATTTGCTTGTCATCCAGAACGGGAGAGATCAATAGAGCCACGTGCTTTTCTGCTAGCAGCCACGTGTGTTTTCCCACGTGGCTCTGTTATTCTCTTCCATTCTGTAAGACGAGCAATAGTGACCTGTGACCTATTAGTAATTCTTAATAACAAAATTAAAACAATATTGAGCACTTCCAACCTTTCTCCACTTTTTGATTAACAAAAGCAGTCAATCTGACGGAAAAAAAGGGGTGACGGTCTGTATCCACCTTTGCCGGTTCGAGTGTAAACATGGGCCTTTTTCCAAATCTCGGCTTCGTCTCCTTCTCCGGCTCCATCTCCATTCCGCCATCTTGAAGCTGCATACCAAACTTCGGCTCGGCTTCAGGCTTCATTTTGAGCGTTCGTTTTGGCCCGAATGAGTCTCCAAAACGAAGTCAACTAAAGAGGTGACTTCAGCCGGCTTTGTGACGTCATGAACTGGAAAATCACGTGACAGCTACAAAAAATGAACTTTTGCAGGTTTGCTAAACTATGCCGCCGACAAAACTCGTCTGCTAGCGCTTAAAAAAAGCCGGTGAAAATGAGTGGTAGGCCTACAAGCCCCGACTATAGTGTTCCAAACGGTTTTTGGTTTGGCTTTGCTAAAGTGAAGCCAGAGGCGGTTGAAGCCGGAGCCGCATGAAGCCAGAGCCTGAAGATGGAGTCGAGATTTGGAAAGGGGCCATGGTGTAGGGGTAATATTGTCAGGTGCCCTGCAGGATACATGCTATATGAGATGACATCATTAGTTATCCAGCATGTTTTGTGGCAGACAGAGACCCCCCTACACACTTACTTTTTGACAATGAGTAAATAAAAAGATTTGAAAATTACATTCAACATAGCCAATTTAGAGATTATGAGCTGCATTTGTCGTCTTCCCGTGAGGACATTAACTCTTTCAGTGCCCATTGTTATTAACACTCAATCTTAAAGTGCCAACCTTTTGCGTTGTTTGTAATGTTTTGAAATTTAAACCTTACATGCGTGATGGTTGGCGTGTTGGTAGAAAAAATGATACAATCGAGATCGTACATGTACGATAACACTTTCAGAGTACATACGAAAGAGTTAATCACTCAAGTTTGATGTTGCTTTCCAAAAAATCCCAGATCACACAGTGCATGCATATTGTTGATGTCCCCCAACGTGGCGCGGCCCCTAACGTGGTGGGCTTTACTTTCCGTTCTCTCTTGGCGCAATAAACAATCTGTTGCACTTGGCATTAAATGGAAATAAAGTTCTCAAGTACCTTCATAAATTATAAAACTGAAATACGGAGAAGAATCATTCAGTTACTAGAAATTCACCGGAATGTGAAGGCATCGCCGTTCGCTTCAGGTTGTCATGACACCATACACGGAAGCCTGTAATAGGCATTTCACATGAATAAAACCAGGCATACTGGCGTTGTGTACAGTGTCACAGTGTGTGCGTGCAAGTGGTCTTTGTGGGCCATCGTAGTAAGGCATCAAACCGTTTCAGCCAATCAGCGACGCGCTCCACGTTAGGGGACAGTCCGGGCGATTTCGGGAAAAAAAGTGTTCATCGTTTTGTCCTGATTGTTTGTGTTATTTTGTACTTGTTGATGAGTCAAAATATTAAAGTATTACTTTTTATTGGAGCCTATGAATTATACTACAAGGTGTGTAAGTTTCAACTAATTCTGCTAGGGGGTTTTGCTATAAGGTGAGCGGATTTCCAGTGAGTTGTCGAAGTGCGCCAATTAGTTAGGGGACATCACTATACACTCTTGATAGTGTGCTACTAGTAATAACTTGTAATCAGTGATTACATGTATTTGAGTATGTGTACATTGTCATTCATAATGAGAGTAAGCGACATACATGTACTGCTGTACTTTGCTCCCTTTATTTAATTATTCCTGACCTACGACACGGTTGCTAGGATAGGCGGAGTTAAGCCCGTTGGTTACCATTTTGCAGCAAAAGGCCTATTTTCAACACCAATTTTTGCCCTTTTCAAAATCATCACTTTCTTTTCCTTGAAACTGAAATCAAACTTGAACTAACTTTTTCCAAGAAAAGATAGTTCTGCTTTCGTTTGGATTTCTGTGCCTGTTTAGTGTGTGTTATACCCCTTGCAAGATGAAGGTAACTGTAATCTTTAGGCATCCTTACATCATACAGGTGATGTTGAAAGCAGTCTATCTGGTACCCGGTAGCACAATGCTGGTATTAGTTGCTAATTGGGTCCTTGGTAGATACCGCATCAGGCTAAGAATAGCCATGGATGTTGGGCCCTGGCGCTTCCGTTTGAGGGCACTCTTATTTGAGTGCTTTCGAACAGATCGCGCCATTGACGATTAGCTGAATTTGATATTGAATCTGATGTTGAATCTGATGTTGAATTTGATATTGAATTTTTGAAGGCTGATACTGACATTGGGTTGCACCGTTCACCAAGAATCAAAAGGTAGAATATTGAAGTAATGTACTACATGTAGTTAATGTTTTTTCCGAGACTTTGTCAACAAAATCACAAATTCTGCATGACAGTGAAAAACCCTGTTCAATATCTATACTAAATTTACTGTAGTGTACTCCTAAGGCCTGTCTGCATTGGACCTTTTTGGGGGAAACTAACCGAAACGATGGGTACTTCTCCCATTTTAAGTTCAATACAGACAGCCTAGGACGTTTTCCTCTCAGTGAATTTTCCCGAGTCCAGCGGTTACTTTTCCTGGCCAACTGCTGCCCATGAAAATTTACCAGGGAACTTTTACTGAGACGATAAGTCCAATGCGGACACAGCGAGTCGGTAAAAGCGCTCTGGAAGCGTACGTTTGGGCCATGAAGGTCAAACTGTGAAGGGACACTGCGCATGCTCTCCCACGGTCTCAGTGTCAAAAGGTCCAAATGCGGACAGCAGTAAAACAAGTCAAATGCGGACACGGCTCTAGACTCTAAACTGTAGTTTACAATTGCACATGAATAGATAAGTGTTCAAACAGAACAAATTGGATGATAAATTATTACATGTATACTTTAATATTTTCAGTCAAATATCTCTGAAATGTGTTGCCTCAAAAACTGGTTGTAAACTTGCGAAGGGGTTCTTGAGCAAGTGACCCCCACTTACCTTGGTGATGAGATTTTGATACCATATCGTGTGTCATTTTTTCATTGCCAATCTGAAATTTCATGCTCTCAATCCATATGTTTCAAAGGATATCTTTTAAAAAAATTTTAAGTAAACTAATTTATCCAGAACACAAAGCAAAGCGGTCATTATACACTGCCCTGTCTGTTTCATCCAAATTAGAAATTGTATCATAATTAAATGTTAATTAAGGTTTTTTTTTTGGCCTTACCCTACGTAATTTTGCCCTTACCCAACGTGTATCATGTACTATTAAGCCAATTGAACTATTAATTAATTTATATTTATGTGTCGGCAGTAACAGAAATAACAACTCGGCTAATTTTGCTTTATAGGTACTGGTATTTTGGTCCTTTAAAATGGAGACTGACCTACGTGTTTGCAAGTCTAAAAAGTGTAAGTACTGTATCTTTTTTATCTGTGTAAAAGGTTTTCCTCTTGGCAAAAAGACTGACATAACTTCGAATTTCTATCAAACAATTGCTAAGTCCTAGCTTTCTGTTTTGAAGGCAATGTATGCAAATTAATTTCTAATTCTTAAAGGTTTTCTAAATTTCTTAAAGATAGTCTACTTGTTTGGTAATACCCTCCAGAACAAATTCTGAATTATTATCTTTAAGCTTATACTTGTTATCAAGATGGTAATGGTAGTAATCATCCTGTGAACTTATTTCGTCTGAATTTCCCTCATTCATGAGACAAATTATTTGAAAAACTATTTGAATATGGAGCCATTCATTCATGCACAAAAATCGTATTTGGATTTTTCAGGTTTTGTGAAGTATTACTGCATCTATGTTGTTGAAATTTCTACAAGGTAGTTTTCTCGACCTATGCTTTCAATTACCAGTGAAAATCATGCTGTTTTTCCCAAACAAGTATACTACCTTTAAAATCGATTGCCTCTAGTAAACATAGTAGCACTGTACACTACTAAGGCCAAACAAAATAAATGGTGCGTTTACGGTAACGGCTTAAAAAAAATCCAGGTAGGTAGGTAGGAAAATAATTTTATTTTTTCATTTTTTTTTACATTTCAGTTTATGCATTTGCGTGTTGTTTTGCAATGTTTGAAACTCACTATTAGCACTATTAAACATGTTCATGTACAAGTGTAGAAAATGTTATGTTCGTTGGAAATTATTGCAAATAGTGCTCATTTAAAATTATAAACTTGAAAATTGGCAATAAAAAGTTTGAGGTCGACAATTTGGCCTCAAAAATTCCAGGTAGGTCGGGTTACCGTAAACGCACCATTTATTTTGTTTGGCCTAACTGATGGCCATGTTCATATTAGCCAAATCACTTGGTTTGAGAAGTACTACAATGAGTGTAGGGTTAACTTGTTTATTTCCTGTCTGGCAGGTCTGGCCAACAGTTCTAAAGGCCAATATTAAACACAGTCCACCCTTTGAAGAGCCAGAACCTCAAGAGGTGGGCGGTACTCGTGTGAGTTGGTGGGCGTGGCTTCAGAGTCTGATCACGTTGACGAGTAACTCTGCTAAGGATGTGAAAGGTACTTACTAGTCAGGATAAAGCCTGCTTGGTCAGAAGTAGACTTGATGTCAAGTTGGTAACTGGACCGGTTGGTTTATAAACTGCGGCAGCATAGCCGCTAATGGACTTGGAACAAGTCTAGTCGACGTCCAGTTACCGACTTGAGAATGTTGTTTGTCAGGCTATGGAGTTTGCTACCAGAATTGGACGTAGAGATCTGATTGGTCGAGATACGGCTTTATTAATAGACCGTATCGAATAGCTGCCATTTCGTAGGGCACCTTTTGTTAAACTGTTTGACAATGGAAGCACAATATGTGCAACCATACATGTCCCCAAGGAAACTGCTCCACGAAATGGCGGCTATTCGATACGGTCTATAGTCATGTCACATTCTCAAAAACTTGTGTTTGTGAATTAGATTTTCTCAAGTAGTGGACCTATCGACATCCATTACTCCATAATTAATTATTGTTCTAAAGTGTAAAAGAAACTCTCTTAATACAGAAGTGAAAGCTGAGTCAACTGCTGTCGCTGATGATAAAGAGGAGATAAGATGGTCGGAAGATGACATCGCTACCACAGAATTAGTAGTTACAACGGGAAATACCGATGAAGTCAAAATGGTATGTATCTTGGCTTCTAGTAAAAAATTTTGTGTGACTTGTTCACAGTTCCATCCAGTTTTATTAGCCCATTGAGTGTATCAAAATTATTAAAAATATAAAATTACAAAATTTCAGGTCCAAAATTAATTTAAAAATCTAGAAAATATGGCAATTGAAATTCAAACCCAGGTATTTAGTTTATTGAAATACCAGTACATAATGCTTTATCGACCTCGGACGGTCTCCAAAAACCTCGGATACCATTTGAGTAATGATAAGAACATTTTAGCATTATAAACTGACATACATGTTCTTCAATAGCTTATTGTTTGGCTCACCAAGATGGTAAAAACAAGAGCAGTCCATACTTATAACACATATTTGACTTCATAAAGTTTGCAGCGTAGATTTGTGCAAGTTGAAACAAATTCAACTTTTTCCAGGTTTGTGACACAAATACTACTGTGACGTCAAGTTTGTATTTATGTTGTGTAAACCATGAACTTGCCTTATTTCCACCTCAGACACCAAGGGCCCTGAGGCTTACTACCGGACCATCTGATCTGACAAGAACAGAATTCATTAAGGAAGGGTAAGTGTCCCGCTATGGCATTACAGCTCAAGCTGTGCTCAATTTTTATAATAGTAATGTACAAAGAAATAGTAAAATGTAACACAAGTGTCCGTCCCGGTTATGAGCGTATATTGGAAATTTGTACACAGTGTGACAACATGCCTTTCTAAAAACCGTATTAGTAACCCTTTTTGGGCCTAAATTATCTCTTCAGAACAACTGAAACTTATTTCTTTTATTTTGAGACCAGACAAAGGTATTTCTTCGAAAATATGGTCTGTGTTGCCAAAATACCCCCCTTACCGTGGAAAGACCCTCATGTGAGCGCCCAGAAGCACCTCGTTTGCATTTGTCTACAATATAGACCCTTTGCACCGGTGCCCATGCTAGGAGGCAGGTTTTCTTATATGTGATAATAGATCCACAATGCACGTATTATGCATGATGCATAATGAGATTACCCCTGAAGAGGGCCACCATGAAAAGGGTTTATACTCCTCTGGGCTATCCAAAGTTGTCAACATTTTCACCGTTCTACACAGAGAGAGTAGTATTATTCAAGACCCTACTTTAACATTTTTCTGTCAGTACCACGAGGGAGACGGAATATCAGGCCAGGTAGAGCGACAGACGTTATACATAAACATGAATACAACAAAAGCTTGTCATGGTTGTTGAGCATGCACTGTATTCAATACATGACTCGAGCTTTTGTTGTATTCATGTTTATGTATAACGTATGTCGCTCTACCTGGCCTGATATTCCGTCTCCCGTACCATGAAGTGTCAACATTTTACAGTCTAAGTAAAGTCGTACGTGGCCCTCGACCCCTTTCCCCTTCCTACACTTTGTAGAACCGTGAAAATATCGACAACTTTGGATGGTCCCTTATCGTCATCATTACCAGCTTTGTATGCCCAAAAAAAAACAAATCCACTGGCTCTTCAATTTCAGCTGGAGAAGAGTTAGAAGTCCAAGCAGTAACGGTGTGAACGCAACGGTCCAGTACAAAACACAGATAGCTGAAGTTGGAGAGATCAAAATCACACCAGACTTGAAAGAGGTACGTTGTTTATCAGTTGCTGTCAGCAGATGATTATTAATATCGTAGCAGTCTTGTTTCACTGAACAAAACTTGAGTGACGAAGAGAGTCTATTAAATGAGAGGTAAGATCCATTATTTTAGAGACCACTCCAACTATAGTCAACTTTATTGATTGCTTTCCGGTGACGTAACGCCTTCCATCCACCATTTTGGTTTCCATTTTTCGTGACACACGTGTATCAAGTTATTACCGGGCAAAAAAGCGCATTGGTTTGCACTTGCCTCTGTTACTTAACCTTGCTTTATGTTGTTCGATAAAGATAAAAATTTCTTTTTTCAGGCTAAACATCGTAATCAAGTAAAAACCCTTTTTTTTGTTTAACCCGAGTGCATGCTCAATCATTTGATCGTACGCAACGCGCGTGTGCGGCATCTTCGAATGAAAGTACGCTGGTTAGTATTTTTACGCGTGTTATTTGTGCACGCGTGTGACTGTTAACCACCAAACATTCCCGGATGTTTTACGTCACGGAAAGCAATCAATATACAGTTTTTAAAAATGCAAATCATACTCCAAAAGATCATGGAGCCTAGATGTAGGTAATGTGTATGAACACCTTATGGTGACTGCACCAGCCTCTTTAAGAGCATCTGAGGCAGGGTGTGCCACTCTGCCTGAAGTGCTCTCTGAGAACCTGCACTGTTTTTGAGATGCGCGGCTCTGGAGGTCAGCTCATCTCACGCAGGTTTAATAAGGTTGAATCCTGGACAAAATCACCATCCTCTGTAAGAGCCGCTGTGTGCCACTCTGAAGTGCTTCTTGAAAACCGACACTTCTGTGGCAGTTTTTGAGACGCGCCGCTCCAGAAGTCGGTGCATTCCATGCAGGTTTAATAATCAAGTTTAAAGCCGAATAAAGTCGGTTTTCTGGGACCCTTAGCTACAAGATTTCCAGAAATAGGAAAAACAGGTCATCTTAGACATTATTGGAGCAACTAGTGCAAGGGATTGATGTTCATCAAAATTTATAAAAGTAAATTTATTAAGATTTCTCCTAAAACAACTTGGTTTTATTCACTGTTGATCTTACATAAATTTATTTTGTTTCTTAAGGGTGAGGAGGCATGGTATACAGTAGACAATGAGAGGCTGGAGGCTCAGCCAATCACGGTGAGGATACTACCGAGAAAGCTGCGGTTTTTCACTGATAGACAGGATAGCAACTCCACGATTGGTGCATCACAAGCATGACTGAGCAGCTCTATATTGTAATTTACGTGTAGGTGGAAATGGGCCAGTTATGTTCAATAATATTCAATTGGTGGTTTCAACATATGTATTGAGATAATTTGTCTCAACCTTTGTTTTGGGAACAGGAATACAGTATCATGAAGCACACAATGCATAGTTCCGATTTTGCCTAGTTAACCCCGCCCCCTTGGATATTGTTGCTATGGCTCACACGCTATCGTCAAAATGGCGACACACAAAGCAATGGGACTTTCAACGGAAAGCACAGATTCATTGGAGAAAACTCAAAGGTATTCATGTTTCAGGGTCGACAGTTATCTTAGAACACACCGAGTAAAGGGCCAGTAATATAGGGATGTCATATCATGAAATACGTGCTTTCGTTGTTTCTTCCTCCATGCTTTGAACAACGAAACGACCGGCCTTGAAACCAAAAATACACCCGCATCAGCACTGTACAAATTGTATGGGACAGAACATCGCGTGATCATGTTGTTGTGAGACAGTGCACTTTGACCTATGTGGGTGATGTCGGCTAGCTCTGTTGTGATTGGTCGGCGGGTTCGGTTGATTGACAGGTCGGAACTATGCATTGGCTTTCAAACACTTCCAGATATTTGTTTTGCAAGCAGATTTTTGGTCTAATACACATGCTAAAAACCCAAAGCGTACTTGGGTGGGACATGAACCCACAAGAGTACTCCTGCAGATGTTTTATACACGAAAACCACTCGGCTTATTGGTGCTGAAAACAAATAGTAAAAAAGTGTTGCAGAGACAACAAATTCCAAAGCTGCTTAAAGGCAGTATACATGATTGGTAATCTCGAAAATCAGAAATGTTCACAGATTTACGCCTAACTTACACAATATAAACATGATGATCGTAGAAAACTTCCCCTGAAATGGTTTTGTCTGAAGTGCTATAGTCTTTGAGAAATGAGTAAAACAATTAGTTTTCGTCTCATGAGACGAAAATTCAATTCGCCCCAAAACCACTTCGCCGGAGTGTCACTTCGTCCAAACACTACATCGCCCAAATGCCACTTCGCCCCAAAACCACTTCGTGCACAGGCCGTGGTTCAGGGCGAAATGGTTCAGGGCGAAATGACTGCAAACCCTTTTTTGACTGTTTTCTCAAAAGTTAGACGAAGTACGGAGCTGGTTTTTGCTCAGGTTGGTTTTGATCATGCATATCTTCAATCACACAGGGGGATAAAACTATTTGTAACAGTTTACCAATCATGTATACTATCTTTAAGGTCATACAGAAGTTGCACGAAAGTAATTGAGTTTTAGTGCCAAGCAAACCTAGTCGAGTTCTGGTCCTTTAAGCGGGCCTCCCACTATGCGATTTTGGCCACGAATTAGGTACGATTAGCTACGAATTGGTACGATAACCAGAGACTGTCCATAGACTCTACACACAATCGTAGCAAATCGTACCTAATTCGTGGCCAAAATCGCACAGTGGGAGGCCCGCTTTATTCACAGTAAACATATGTGCAAATTTGTCATGTCCAATTTTCTCACAAAAAATTTAATGTCTCAAAAAAATGTTGTTTTGTGCATAGAACACTTATAGTCCATGGGCCAGAGGGGCCCACCGTGCACCCCCCCCCTAGAATTGACGAAACAACATTTTTCTAGTAGGTTTGCATCTGTACTTCATTTTAACACTTGTTAACATTCGATTAGCTGGGACTCACTACTCGAATTTGGATGTTACATGAACCCTCAAGCCCAAGACTTTTGACGGCCAACTTAGGGTTAGGGGAAATTCAAATACTCTTTGTTCCGTCAAAAATTGTCGTAGAGATACAAGTTACCCCTCAAAATGTAGGTCTTGGTGAGCTCTACACAGTGATATATGACTCATGTCTTTTAATTCAGTACGCAGGTCAACAGAGGTCAAAAGGTAAATTTTAAAGGGAGTTGCGCAAAATTTGGTAATCCTCGCCATTAAACAAAAATTTACACGTACGTGCACCCTCCTAGAAATGACGAAACAACATTTTTCTAGTAGGTTTGCATCTGTACTTCATTTTAAGACATGTTAACACGAGATTAACCGAGACTTACTAGTTGATTTTGGATGTTACATGAACCCTAAAGCCCAAGACTTGACGGCCATTTTAGGGTTAGGGGAAATTCAAATATCCATTGTTCTGTCAAAAATTGTCGTAGAGATACAAGTTACCCCTCAAAATGTAGGTATTGGTGAGTTCTACACAGTGGTACATGATTTATGTCTTTTAAATTAGTAAGTAGGTCAACAGAGGTCAAAATGTCAATTTTAAAGGGAGTTTCGCTAAATTTGGTAATCCTCGCCATCCAACAAAACTGTACGTGTAAATTAATAAAGTTTTACTACCGTATTTATACATGATATTATTCTGTCTCAACGTATTTTATTCGCCATATAAATACAGGTTAATTTGATTATAGTGGTAGAAAGGCTTTCTGCCACAACATGGGAATTAAATAGGTGGGTCAATATAGCACCAAAAATACCCCAACATAAAAAAAACCTTACAGGCATGTATGGGGTGGAGACAATGACTTCTCTAATATAACTGCTGATGTCAGATGTAGCTAATTCTATTGTTCAGTAATGTGTATAACATGATACTGTGGCAAAACTGGCTGCACCACCCACCATATGAGCTGCTAAGGCAGGGTGGGTCACTCTACCAGAATTGCCTCCCCGACAACCTGCACTTCTAGGGCTGTATTTGAGACATGGGATTCAAAAGGTCTGGTTAGGCCCATGCAGGTTTAATCAGGATAAAAACCTAACAAACTTCAGCATGAAGCCATCCCAGCCCAGCTCTAAGCCATCCTAGCCCAGCCCGAAGCCATCCCAGCCAAGCTCAATGCCATCCCAGCTATGCCCAAACCCGAAAACCCCAGCCTAAAGACATCCCAGCCCAGCCCGAAGCCATGCCAGGCAAGCCTGAAGCCATCAAAGCCTAGCCTGAAGCCATCAAAGCCATCCCGTTTCAGCCAGAAACCATCCCGGTTTAGCCCGAAGTCATACTAGCCGAGCCCAAAACCATCCCGGCCCAGCCTTAAGCCATCCCGTCCCAGCCCGAAGCCATCCCGTCCCAGCCCGAAGCCATCCCGTCCCAGCCCGAAGCCATCCCGTCCCAGCCCGAAGCCATCCCGTCCCAGCCCGAAGCCATCCCGTCCCAGCCCGAAGCCATCCCGGCCCAGCCCGAAGCCATCCCGCCCAGGCCGAAGCCATCCCGGCCCAACCCGAAGCCATCTTGGCTCAGCCCGAAACCATCCCAGCCAAGCCCAATGCCCTCCCAGCTACGCTCAAACCCCAAAACCCCAGCCCGACGCCATCCCAGCCCAGCTATAAGCCATCCCAACCCAGCCCGAAGCCATCCCTGTCTAGCTAGAAACCATACCAGCCCAGCCCGAAGCCATCCTGACCCAGCCCGAAGCCATCCCAGCCCAGTCTGAAGCCATCCCGGCCCAACCTCAAGCCATCCAGGCCCAATCTGAAGCCATACTGGCCCAGCCCAAAGACATCTCAGTCAAGCTTAACGCTCTCCCAGCTCGTCCCAACCCCAAAACCTCAGCCCGAAGCCATCCTGGCCCAGTCTGAAGCCATCCCGGCCCAAGGGAAGCCATTCTAGCCCAGCCTGAAGCCATCTCAGCCAAGCCCAATGCCCTCCCAGCCAAGCCCAATGCCCTCCCAGCTTAGCTCAAACCCCCAAACCCCAGCCCGAAGCCATCCCGGCCCAACTTAAGCAATTCTAGCCCAGCCCGAGGATCTCCCAGCCCAGCCCTTGGCCCTCCCAGCCCAGCCCGAGGCCATCCCAGCCCAGCCCGTGGCCATCCCAGCCCAGCCCGTGGCCCTCCCAGCGCAGCCCGAGGCCATCCCAGCCCAGCCCGAGGCCATCCCAGCCCAGTCTGAAGACATCCCGGCCCAACCTGAAGCCATCCTGGCCCAGCTCGAAGCCATCCCATCCAAGCCCAATGTCCTCCCAGCTACGCCCAAACCCCAAAACCCCAGCCTAGCTCTAAACCATCCCAACCCAGCCCGAAGCCATCCCTGTCTAGCCCGAAGCCATCCCAGCCAAGCCCAATGCCCCTCCCAGCTACGCCCAAACCCCAAAACCCCAGCCCGACGCCATCCCAGCCCAGCTATAAGCCATCCCAACCCAGCCCGAAGCCATCCCTGTCTAGCCCGAAACCATGCCAGCCCAGCCCGAAGATCCCGGCCCAGTCTGAAGCCATCCCGGCCCAATCTGAAGCCATTCCAGCCAAGCCCGAAGCCATCTCAGCCAAGCCTAATGCCCTCCCAGCTCAGCCCAAACCCCAAAACCCCAGCCCTATGCCATCCCAGCCCAGCCCGGAGCCAACCCGGCCCAGCCCAAATCAATACCAGAGGGCTTTGGGCTGGGCCGGGGGTAGCTTTGGGCTGGGTCGGGGTGGCTTCGTGTTGGGCTGTGGTGGCTTCAGGCTGGGCTTTGGGGCTTCAGGCTGGGCTTTTGGACTTCATGTTTTTGCTGGGAGGGCATTGGGCTGGGGCTTGATGACTTCAGGCTGGGCCGGAATGGCATCAGGCTGGGATGGCTTTGGGCTGGGGTTTTGGGGTTTGGGCATAGCTGGGAGGGCATTGAGCTTGGCTTGGATGGCTTTGGGCTGAACCGGGATGGCCAAGTTTGTTAGGTTTTTTATCCTGATTAAACCTGCATGTGCCTGACCAGACTTTTTGAATCCCATGTCTTAAAAACAGCCCTAGAAGTGCAGGTTGTCAGGGAGGCAATTTTGGCAGAGTGCCCCCCCCCCCTCCCCCCTGCCTTAGCGGCTCATATGGTGGCTGGTGCAGGCAGTCTTGCCACAGTATCATGTTATATACATTAATGAATAATAAAATTAGCTATATTTGACATCAGTAGTTATATTAGAGAAGTCATTGTCTCCACCCCTTCGACAATGATTTTTTTTTATGTTGGGGTATTTTTGGTGTTATATTGACCCACCTATTTCCCACGTTGTGGCAGAAAGCCTTTCTACCACTATAATCAAATTAACCTGTATATATATGGCGAATAAAATACGTTGAGACAGAATAATATCATGTATAAATAAGGTAGTAAAACTTTATTAATTTACACGTTTGTTGAATGGCGAGGATTACCAAATTTAGCGAAACTCCCTTTAAAATTGACCTTTTGACCTCTGTTGACCTACTTACTAAATTAAAAGACATAAATCATGTACCACTGTGTAGAACTCATCAATACCTACATTTTGAGGGGTAACTTGTATCTCTACGACAATTATTGACAGAACAATGGATATTTGAATTTCCCCTAACCCTAAAATGGCCGTGAAGTCTTGGGCTTTAGGGTTCATGTAACATCCAAAATCAACTAGTAAGTCTCGGTTAATCTCGTGTTAACATGTCTTAAAATGAAGTACAGATGCAAACCTACTAGAAAAATGTTGTTTCGTCATTTTTTAGGAGGGTGCACGTACGTGTAAATTTTTGTGTAATGGCGAGGATTACCAAATTTTGCGCAACTCCCTTTAAAATTTACCTTTTGACCTCTGTTGACCTGCGTACTAAATTAAAAGACATGAGTCATATACCACTGTGTAGAGCTCACCAAGACCTACATTTTGAGGGGTAACTTGTATCTCTACGACAATTTTTGACGGAACAAAGAGTATTTGAATTTCCCCTAACCCTAAGTTGGCCGTCAAAAGTCTTGGGCTTGGGGGTTCATGTAACATCCAAATTCGAGTAGTGAGTCCCAGCTAATCGAATGTTAACAAGTGTTAAAATGAAGTACAGATGCAAACCTACTAGAAAAATGTTGTTTCGTCAATTCTAGGGGGGGGTGCACGGTGGGCCCCTCTGGCCCATGGACTATTAATACAAACAAATGTTTAAAGATCACATTTATTCAAAATGCAAAGCATCTCAAGGTCAACTCGAGTTTAAATGGTTGAAAATTTCAGTTATTTTCTGAAAATAGTCATCTAACCCCAAACATGTAGTTTTTCATAATTATTAAAAATGATCTTACATATGAGTTTGGGCGGTGTCTCATTTCGTTTATAAATCCAAATTCATAAATACCTTAGACAGTTTACGCATCCCTATTGGCCGAGAGCACCTCACGTGGCTAGCGTTAAAGACTGGACCGCATTTTTTTCCCGCACCCTAGTCAGCGCGTATGGAACACGCACACAAACTGTACATTTTTCTTTCGGACTCAGGCAAAGTGCCCCATCATGTACGCGCGATCGGGGGGGAAAAAAGACGCACAGCTAGCAGTTTGAACAAATTATACAATGCAGAGTACAGCAAGCCGATTTTAGTTTGTTTTGCAGATTTACACAAAGGTATTTATGAATGGTAATAAAAGCGGGTTTGGCCACTCTTAAAACCAGCTAGGGGCCTGGATGAGTGACAAGGGGCCCCTCCCCTGCAGCTCATTATCAAAAGTACAATACAGTATATAAACCATCATTCTAGCAAATGTTTTTGCAAATCTGTCATTTTAATTTTCACAACAGCTCTGTCAATTAAGGCACAGCGATCAGCAAAAATAAAATCAAGAAAATAAATGGTTGTCTCATCTTTGAAACTAAGTACAGTTGGACTCTCAAATAACCCCAATTTGGTATCTTTTTCAGAAACATGGCTGCTTCATAATTTAAAGCGTTGTTTTGTAATAAAATACATGTAAAAAAAAAAACCCCGTTTACTTGCTTTCATTGTAATATCAAACGAGTTTGTATTTTTAAATTTATTTAACTTTTCACTGCATCTCCAATTCATGTCAGTTTTATTACATGGTATGGCTTTTTAATCTCGCCCTATTGAAAAAAGCTGATGCAAGTTCGTCAATAAAATTGGTCAGGCTTTGTCATTTCCCAATGGATTATAAACCAAAATTTCAGATAATGCAAAGTTAAAGGCCATATGTATCATTTGCAAGATAACTTTTTGCAGATTCGTGGACTAAGAGTGTAACATTTCTAAGGAAGAATGTTGGTAAACTAGCCTGAAGAAATTTCAGCTACTTAGATGCATCAAAAAAACCTTGAACATCTATGGATTTTGTGTACTAGTAAAAAGTCCCGTGCACGGGACATTTTAAAAACTACCTTCGGTTGTCAATTTCCAGCATGAAATACCATTTTGGACGGAAATAAATTCATGTGGTCATTGTTGCTATCAACACTTTGAGTAAGGTTTTTCCTGTCAACTCATGAAAAAATTAAATTGGGTCATTACAAATGATACAATGGGGATTTAAAGTAACTTGTATTAAAATAATCAAATTCTATGGTCAACATTTTAGATACTGGTTTTTTTTTTTTAAACCTTTGGTCCATTTCTTTTGTTGAGTAGTGGGAAACTGTTTTCCTATCAGAGTTCAGCTCTCGATACCCGTGGTCCTTTTTTCTTCGGTTTCTTTTCTTTCTTCTTTTTTGGTGTTACTGGTTCGGGAGTAACCTGAAAAACAAAAAACACAATATGAGAGTTTCTTCTGAGCAAGACAACCATTTCCAAAACCCGTCATAAATGGTATTATATAAAATGAAGCTTTTGCGGATAACGTGCATTTTTGATACTGTGCACCATGGGCACACACGTGCAATTCATTCATTCGATGCGCATGTGCTACGCGCGCAAGTGTACAGTAACAACAAATACTGTACAACAACAACAACAAAAGCACATGCAGTCGTAAACCAGTTTTCAACACCAAACAGACAAATCTTTCAAAACAAAGCTTCATTTTATATAATAATATTGGATGTCTTTTCGGGTGATTTGATAATATACCGCACTCGTCATAAAAATACCGAACTCGCCTTTGGCTCGTTCCGTATTTTCTCATATCACCCTCAAAGCTGGCCATCCATTATATAATTCTTTTGCCAGTGCACACAATGGTATTTTGTCAATAGAGAGCCCATAATGCTTTTTAATGGGGCACTTCATTCCAACTGCTATGCGCATGCATCAAATAACCTATACATGTATTTTGCCTTATGTATAAACAGACAAGATAACATAACAGTTAAAGGCACTGCATCTGTAAAAACCCATTATACCAGTGCTCCAAATAGAAACACTTAAAATCTTGTTCTTGAAAAGATAGTGGTGTAGGTAAATGTTTGCTAGTTTAGAAGTATACACGATGGGTCTTGCTTTTGCATACATGTAGTCTGGGGCCAATTTCATAAAGCTGTTTAGCAGAAAAATTTGCTTAATCAAAAATTGACATGCAATTTTGACTATTAACCTATTTTTATAAAGCAGTCAAAATTGCATTGCATGTCAATTTTTGATTAAGCAAATTTTTCTGCTAAACAGCTTAATGAAATTGGCCCCAGCACTCTACGCTAAGCTCAAAATGAAGCCAAGACAAATCTTTGTATGGAAGAGTAAATAGTTCACGATTTCTTTTTATGTATGGTTTCAAAAGTAGCCTTTTTAAGGAATTTCATATGGGTGATCCCTGAAATGAGTGATATTTCCAGGGTTTTTGGTTAAAGTTTTTTATAATCTTCATCAAGAGTATTTCCCCAATGTGAATCATAATCTACCTCAAAAATAACCACTCTTCAGTAAGAATGCTGCTTTATACTGACCTCTTCCCTTTTGAATGGGTTAACATAATCCGGATCTCTCTTAATCAGACGGAGTTCTTGTGACATCTGCAAGTTGAAAAAAATTGTCATTTTGTTACACTACATGAGATTATCAGATAGATAAACAGGGCTGCATTTCATTTATGCAAACATTGCCAACTTTCGCATCGGTTGCAGTGTTTATGTACCCATAAATGAAGGGTACTACATGTAGCTGTTGGCAATGTTACTGCAAGTGAAAGACAGCCCTTGCATACAATTTGCATATCACCCATTTTTACCAGCTATGCCAGTTATTTATATGTATTTGTTATTGTCTATGTGTTAGGACCCCGGTGGAAATAAGCCGTTTTATTATCAGCTTTTTGGGTTATCCTTGGCTTGTTTTTATGTAGTAATTGTACTTTTGTTTGTATATTTGTGTTTTTTAGCTATGTTTTTTGTCTATTTTAGCCAAAATAAATAAAGGTGAGCATATATAGGTCTTGAGTCTGGAATTTAGTCCCGATTGGCAATTCAAGGACTCCGACTCCGCCAGGCAGTAAGGACTTGGAGATTTAAAGAGTTCAGTAGGAAAAAAATACATATACTTTTTGTTATTACGAGTGCCACCAATTAAGAGCCTCTCATAAGTTGTGGCCCAAAAATATTTTGAACATGTGAAATAAATAATTTCAACCGCTTGAAATGATTTTGAGCACTCAAAATATATTTCACCTCCCAAGGAAATATTTTTCTCGGCCTAAAGCAGACTTTCGAGCTGCCGGAGATCATAGGCAGGATCACCAACACTCGACAGTAATGCACTTCAGATTGAAACAAGGACTCCGACTCTGCCTGCAAAGGATTCAGATGCATGCTGGGCTTGGATAAGTGGGGACTCGACTACAACCCTGGAGTTAAACAATAAAAATACTAACTAGATTTAATAATTTCTTGTGGGTGTCATCATAGAATCCCGACTGTTCAGCAAACGTGATGCCCCAACGAACCACCTCCCTCAGCTCTTTCTTTTTGCTGTAGAAGTTGTGTGTGATGTCTGGCAGCCGTAACGTGATATCACCAAAAAAGGCCAAGTTTTCTAGAAGTAATGAAAGACCTGAAAATACATGAGAACGAGAATTCAGTTTCAAAACGCTGCACTCTTGCGAGACATTCCAAAAAGTATTTTCTCCCTGCTAGTTTCACCGAGTACTGTGTGAGTAAACAAAATGGGGGGAAAACATGGTGAATGACCCCGTTCACATTACGGAAATCACTTTGTTCAATCTTCATTGAGTTTACGTGCATATGTACGTGCACTTTATTGATTAACAATGACTAACTAATATTTGTTGAACTAAGAGAATTATTGTTCACATCAAGCAACTGCTAGTGGAGATCAATTTTAGCTGTGTGATGCCATGATGGCCTGGTTGCACATGCACGTCACGCGTCTGACGCTATGGATGCTCCGTGTGGTTTTCAATAAGGGGTTTTCGCTTTCCGCGGTCATCTTGAAAAAAGATCTGGCAGCCAATGAAAAGCGCTAATGGCAGATACCTCACCGACTGACCACCTGATTCACTTACATGGACTTGGTCAATTATGTGCCGTCTAGTGAAAGTAAATAGGTATACATGTACAATACTCAACAGGAAAGTAGCAGCTCTGGTGTTAATGTGGTACATTTTGTAGTACCCATTTCAGATTCAGACAGGGAAATGATTTGGTTACAAATAAATTATACACTCCTGCTGGAAGATTTGCGCACATTTAGCATGTGACCATGTACTGTACTCATGTCTCATTAAGCTGAAACAAGAAAAGTACATGTGTACATACAGGGTGAATATACCTCTTACCATCCTTGGTTTCTGGATCCAATGGAAATGGCTTCCCTGGTTTGAATCCAATGTCTGTCAGCTTTTTCCTTGATTCAGCTAAAATCTGAAATGAAAAATGGAACACCACCACTACAATCTGATTAATTTTCATTGTTATTGCCTCTGTGCACAATTCCCCTTTGCAATACTGATATTTTGCATTACAGTAATGTGCGTGTACATGTATATATTCTGTGTGTAGACATCTTAAAAATTGAATTTAGGGAGAGAGGGGGCTAGCCATAGACAAGTTGCAGGGGGCATGTTACATCTACATGTATGTATAGACGAATCCGGTTGCTAAGGACTCCTTCCCTGCACGTCCGCCATTACTGGGGGCCATCCACTGCTCTGTGTTGTTAAATTGAACAGCGCACAACGAGCGCCCTTCGCGTACACAGGCTTCGCAAGCTTACATCAATAAACGCGCAAAATTGTTTGAAGTGACAACAAAGTTTAACAGCTTATTCATCAACACAAAACGCACAGCTTCAGTAAGACACAAATGGCGACATTTTCACTATAAGGCCCAAAAAAAAAAAATTATGTTTAGCGTTTTACAAGTTTAAGTCTCCCAAATTGATGCGGTGACGCGGCTTTTTTTTTTTTGGTAAGTGGATTTTAAGCAATCAAGTCACGTTGATATGAAACCAACAGGCATGTTTTTAATCGAAACGAGCGCGCTAAGTGCCGCTAACGATAAATTTTTGTTTTTTCATAAACGCCAAAAAAACCCGACGCACAGGGTTTAAAGTGACGCGCGCTAATGGTACACCTAATTCTTATTTTTTTCCTAATATTTGATGCCTCATATTTACAATCTCAGAATTATCAATGCGTGGTCCCCCCCCCATGAGTATCTGGTGCCCCTAAATCCTAAAATGCATTTGACACCACGCCTCTCCAATGGCCCACGTACTGTAAAATCAATAATGTATTAAACAATATTCACCTCTTGCATTCTATCAAACAGTAAGTCAACCAACTTGAAGTGTTGTTCATATTCATACTTGTCGAACATTTCCTGCAATGCAACGTGCTGCTGCTTTCGCTTCTCAAGAAAAAGCTTCTGGACTGATGGAAACAAGGCTAAGGATTCTTCTGTATATCAAATGTGGTGCTGTTGGTTAATCTTAGTACTGTGCAGTCCTTGTATTCATTTAAGTCAAATGTATGGAATATCTGTATTGTAGGACTCTAATTCAGGAGTCGGACTCGAGTCACAATTTTCGTGACTCCGACTCGACTGGAGTCACATTTGAAAAATGACTGACTATTTCGGAGTCACATATTTCAAAAAAAGAAAAAATATATATATTCGCGCGCTTAATGCAGGATTATTGGGGGGGGGGGAAACACAGTACACTGCCCCACGGCCGGCCAGGAGTGCTCGAGCATGTCATCGTTTTACATTGTGTGAATGAAACTATAGCAGATTCAGTTTAATTATTTTGGCGAACAAGTGACTTGAGGATAGTGACTCGAGACTCTGACTCGATATTGGTGACTCATCTACAACCATGGAGCAATAAAAAAGAGCTCCATGCTACAACACTGCGGAACAACATAACTTGAGCAGAGATTTTGACAGCATTAACGACGACTGTTTATTGCCACATTAGAAACATGTGACATAGGCTGAATATAGTGCCACCATCGTCATTGTGGGGAGAATTTGATCCTATCCTGAAACTGCAGCCTCCTGTAAAATGATTTGGTTAAAGATTCTGTCCTGTGCCGTACATGGAATGGGTGAAAAACGTTTTTAACAGCCGAAAGTGATGCATAGCATTAGCAATGTCCACGTAGTTATTAAGAACAGTCACTATCTGAAAGTACCATCCACCAATGAACATTTAAAGGTTTTGTGAGGTGGAAATTATCACCCAGCTGTTTTTATACAGAAATCAAAAGATCAAAGTGTTGCAGACAAAGGGGCAAACTCAAATTTGTTTTCATTTCAGAAAGAAGTGACATTTTCTCTACTTCAAAAATGTCTTGTCAGGCGAGGGCGCTGTTTGTTGCTGGTCATGGAGGGAACCCACAGTGGAAAAACAAAGAAAGAACATTACATTTCAAACAGTAGCAGTAGCCCACTGATCCATTTTTGACCCAAACAAACTTGTTAGGGTTGTTGCAAATGACATACTAAACAAACTCAGTAAACTTATATAGTTCATGATATCAAGAAGCCACTGAAAATGACATTAACTTTCGTACACAAGTCTATGGAGAATTCCTCTGTTGTCCTGAGATGACATCACGGCTTTGCTCATGAATATGGAAATTCTCATTAACATAAAAATAGAAAACGTGCAATTACACCAAAACGCAACTATCAAATTCTCTGAAATTGACCGAAATGTGTAAAACACATCCTCTACTAATATTTTACGTAATAAAAACCCCATTTCACACGTCCTTTAAGGTGTTTTAGCACATGCCATAGCGAGTAAGAGGATTCGGAAAGAATCACGTAGTTGATCATGGCTTCATACATTGTGCACAAAACACATGAGACTGGCTTTTTTTTTAATGTATTAATTTAATCTGCACTTCATAATGCCTGATACTAGTGATACTGATAGGCTATAACTCATTTTAAAGAAAAATATTCATTATCAACTTCCCAATTGAATTCTTCATGTTCTTAGTTTTTTACCAAGAAGTATCGATATTGCATGGGGAAGAAATCACATTTTACATGTCCCATTTCCCTAAGTTGAGTTTACATGAAACACTGTACTGTACAACTCAAACCTGGGACAACTTGAACCCTTTCCATCATGTACACGGGCACCACTTTATGAAACTGTTTCACCGACTTTTTCCTGCAGAGACTTTGTCTGGCAACAAAATGATAACAAAGGGGGGTACAAGTTTTCTCGGGTACGACTTGTCCAGCATTCTTTAATTAGTGGCAACAGTATACGTATACGAAAATCGCACTGAAGGATACACTTTTGTAATTCCTTCTCGCTTTCCCGTCTTCCTACGTCCGTGTCATCCGCCGTCTGCTGCGGGCTATCATCGGCCGAGCGCCCGCTGTCGCCTCCCGTTCGCGGTCCCTGGTCAACAATCTCATCGCCGCCTTGAGCTGTCGGTCTCCCCACATTTTCCTCGCAAGTTACAACAGGAAATGAGCAGAAAACACACATTACCAAAAATAAAATACACATAAAATTCATAACTGAAGACTATTTGAGAGCTACATAAGGTCGCAAATATTCCGCTCGCTCGCTGGGCCCGGCCCATCCACTCGTGCAAAAACACGTGTCCTCCCGTCAGCTCATCAGCTGGTTAGTTAGACTTCATTCAAGCATGATTCAAGCTATTCTCAGAATCTGAATTTAATATATTGGGAAGACTTCATTCAAAGATATGTGTTAGTTAATTTTCATAGATTTCCTCTGGGAATGCCGATAATTTTAATATAAAATGTTCTCATTGTACTACCATTAGCATTTTGCGTGAGATACTTTGAGGGGAAACTTGTTACTGCAGAAAAACGACTGAAGTTAGAGACTCTGGAAGGCGTTATGAACACCGCCCTCTGTTGTCAGAAACGCATACAATCGATCTGTAGACTGGTTCCCGCTCCACATATTCCACATACAACGACTAAATACGTAGCCTTGTCCAAGGCCAGGTTTTTGTTATTCCCAGATTTTAAATTTGGAGATAAGAAACTTGAAGTTGTCGGAGATTACACTTACCTGGGGGTTCAGTTCAACTACAACTGTTTATTTAATAAAGAAATTAACAAACAGGTAAATCAAGCAGAATAGCTCTGTTCAGCATGAAGACCAAAACCACTAAAATATATTTGCCTGTTGATATTCAATGACATCTTTTCGATCAGATTGTTTCCCCAGTGCTTTTATATCGATGTGAAGTTTAGGGCTTTTCCAACCTTGAACATATTGAGAGCTTCCATAAGAAATAACAAACTTATTACGGATTAACTACCGCTCGCAGAACTAGGCAGAAAAGAACAACTTCTGGCTACACATTGTCACTAACACCAACAGTCTCTCGAATACGGTATATCGCTTGATGAGGCGTTTATCTGACTCAAACATGGATTGCTTCCATGAAATCTTTATTAGACGATACTGGTTTGTCTATGCTCTGGAATTAAACCAATCTAGATGTACGTTTTATAAAGAGACTATCTGCAGATTTTGATCAAAGACTTAAAGACAATGCCTTACAAAACTTGGAAAGTAATATTTCTAATAATAGACTATGTACCTTTTATAAAAACGATTAAATTTGATGTAAATTTTGAAAATTATATTGTTAAACTTAACAATACTTGTAGAACAGCATTATTATTATTATTATTATTTCTTTCTGGTATTCATACCAAGGATTCCTCAATAGTGCTCATTGCACTGTCACTCGTAAGCGTGAGGAAACCCATGAAGAATTAGAATTAGAAATGGCCAGAGACACCGGGGATGATCCCCTTGCTCTTCACGAAAGAATGCTCTGGGATCTTTAGAGTGCGTTTCCATTACCTAACACACAGGACCAACGGCTTTACATCCCTTCCGAAGGATGGAGTGCCTTGCCCAAGGGCACAGGTACCGCAGCCGGATTCGAACCCGCAACCTCAAGTTTTCACCCATGATTGCGAGTCAATGGCCCTAACCACTCGGCCACGGTACCCCACACGCTTCCGTAGTGGAAATCACCGCCTACCTGTGACCGAATTTCGCTATTTACCAACTGATTCGCCTTCAAATTATACCCTATGTCCTTTATGTAATAAGATGGATCTCTGTGATGAATTCCATTATTTACTTGTTTGTAACTCACTAAGTGGTGACAGACATAGCTTGATTAAGAAGTTTTACTGGCAGAGACCAAATGTGGATAAATTTGGATTGCTATTCAATGTGTGCAGTTCTCGCCAACTCTGTAACCTTTCCAAATTTATTAAGAGCTAGGGAAAGAGAGGAGGGAAAAGAGGGCGCTATATGCAAATTAGTTGTCTATAAGACGAATCCGGTTGCTAAGGACTCCTTCCCTGCACGTCTGCCATAGCTGGGGGCCATCCACTGCCATGAACTGGGCGCTCTGTCTTGTTAAATCGAGCAACGCGTACGCGTACACAGGCTTCGCAAGCAAATAAACGCGCAAAATTGTTCGAAGTGACAACATAATGTAACAGCATATCATTAACACAAAACCCACAGTTCATGGCACTGGATGGCCCCCAGCTATGGCGGACGTACACGGACCATGACTTTGCAGCTCGGATTGGTGTATAGGGACTGGACCGACGTGAAAAGCGCAACCAGGGGCGGATCCAGGATTTTGAAAAGGGGGGCGTGACATTGTTAGCAATAGCGAGCGCGTAGCGCGAAGCCCTGACGGCTTCTAGATGGATTCTAGATGCTGTGGTGCGATCCGTGGCAATATTTAACCACTTTAAGCAGAAAAAAGTGTGCACAAAAAAAACGCCCCCCTGGATCCGCCCCTGGCAACGGGCCTCTGTCGACATTGAAACAAAGATTTCTACAGATTGGACGGACATTCGGTACAACATTCTTATTGGAGAGATTTTAAAGTGTAAGACGGGACTGGCAAGATCGAAACAAGAGCACATGCACAACGGGCCTCTGTCGACCGGTCACACGTTGTATTTAGGAGTATCACCATTGACACGAAGATTTCTACAGATTGGACGGACATTCCTTACAACTTTCTAATCGGAGTGATTTTA
Organism: Henricia sp. BOLD:AAB3569; assembly: GCA_037783545.1. Lineage (NCBI taxonomy): Eukaryota > Metazoa > Echinodermata > Asteroidea > Spinulosida > Echinasteridae > Henricia > Henricia sp. BOLD:AAB3569. Next base: position 661,554 of record JBBELK010000004.1, read on the forward strand.
AGGTGTACGATGGGACAGGATGGACCGAACAAGACACTCATACACCAACCTACAACTCAAGGTCCATTGGCATTGCTTTCATTGGAGATCACCAGATTTCTACAGATTGGACGGACATTCCTTACAACTTTATAATCGGACGGATTTTAAGGTGTACGGCAAGGATTTTAAGGTGTACGACGGGACAGGATGGATCGAACAAGACACTCATACACCAACCTACAACTCAAGGTCCGTCAATTGGCATTGTTTTCATTGGAGATTACCAGGAATCTCTGCTTCCGAGCGGCATGACGGACGCTATGCGGAAACCTATATACAAATAATAAATGTTGACGAGTTCAATGGTACGAATATTTTTATGAGTTGAAAGATGGAATGTTTCATTCAACGAGGCGGAGCACATGCACAACGGGCCTCTGTCGACCGGTCACACGTTGTATTTAGGAGTACCACCATTGACACAAAGATTTCTACAGATTGGACGGACATTCCTTACAACTTTCTAATCGGAGGGATTTTAAGGTGTACGACGGGACAGGCTGGACCGAACAAGACACTCATACACCAACCTACAACTCAAGGTCTATTGGCATTGCTTTCATTGGAGATTACCAGGAATCTCTGCCTCCGAGCGGCATGATAGACGCTACGTGTATGCGGAAACCGTTACGTATTACAGTCGCATTCGGTACGGCAGGGATAGGAAGGTATATGACAGAACGGGCTGGATCGAACACAGCACTCATAATATACAAACTAACTCAAAGTCCATTGGCATTGATGTCTTAAAGATTACGACTCTCGGCTTCCGAGCGGCATGGTGGACGCTATGCGGAAACTGTTACGTGTTTAAAGAGTCGATTTTTCTGACCTTTATTTCTAAGTTACGTGCAAATGGTTGAATTGTGAACAAGTGAAATATTATTCAGCATGTCTCAAACTACTTATATCCGAAAAATGAAGTTGCCCCTAAAAATAAAGACGAAACTGCAAGATACGGGCCTTTGGCCCATGGCCTATCTTAGCATCATCATCATATTCTAGCGGTTAATTTATCTGGCGATTTCTTTCCAAGCCCTGCATAGCCGGATTCGCTTTGCTGATGTGAAAGAATCTGTGATCCCGAATGGCGGCGTTCCCTTCATAATAGCAAGCAGATGTCAACTGTTCTGCATGTTCGGCAGGGATAAACACGCTGCCAAGAAGAAAATATCTCAGGATGCTCTTGAAAAGCGACTTAAGGTGTGACATTTTATAAATATAATTAGATGTGTTAAACGTTATAATTGAAGATAGGCGTGTACTTTTTCGAATAATTTACTTTTTGAAAATTTGGTTCATTTTCGATAAAATATTCAATATTTGATGCTTGAAATTATCTTGCCCATTTAGTTTTTTGCAAAAAAATTATCTGGTTCAAATTATAGACTGTTGTAACTTGCATAATGGTCTCTCGCCCAAAAGAGTTTTTGCAAAAATTATACTATACATAGTGTTCAATGTGTTGTACACTGGACTCGAAGTTTGTCATCAAAGCGACCGTTTCGGCAACGGAAAAGAGATTTTCACCTTTTCTTACCGATTGACATGTTTAATTTGGAGTGGAATTGAGCACATACCGAATATTCGATTCGGTAAAATGCTATTCTAATATTCGATAGACAATGGAATATTGAATTCATTAGGCACAGCCTTAATTGAACATAGTTAAGAAATGTATAACCATTGATTTTTGTTTCGTGTTGATCAAAGAAAATTTCGATCAAAGTTAATTCCAAATTTGAGATACATGCACAGCCTTTGTAACTGTTCATTTGCACACAGGCTGATCACCGAACAGGGTACAAACACGATCATAAATTGCAAGGATCAAAGAAGAAAGGCTGTCCCGCAAGCATCACGATGAAGGAAGTGATTACGTTTCTTGACTACAAGGTAATTTTGTCATTAATATGAGCCATGTAGATTGTGATATAATTATACTGTCATCTTTAACCAAGGATGCACATTCTTACATTTTGATAAATACATTTTAAAGGTGTTATATTTAACCACTTTGAGCAGGAAAAGTGTGCACAAAAAAATTTTTTTTTTTTTGTTTTGGAAAAGGGGGGGGGGGGGGGGGGGCGCCCCCTTGATCCGCCCCTGATGTCCCCGCTACTTTCTCCAAAGTCCCGGGGCCGGGATTACAATTGACAGGTGCATTACAGACTACAGTCGCATTCAAGACGGGATTTGAAGGTGTACGACAGGGATAATAAAGTATATGACGGAACTGGATGGATCGAACAAAGCACTCATAATATACAAACTAACTCAAGGTCCATTGGCAGTGCTGTCTTAAAGATTACGACTCTCGGCCTCCGAGCGGCATGGTAGACACTATGCGGAAACTGTTAGGTGTTACAGTCGCATTCGGTACGGGATTTTAAGGTGTACGGCAGGGATAATTAATAAAGTATATGACGGAACTGGATGGATCGAACAAAGCACTCATAATATACAAACTAACTCAAGGTCCATTGGCAGTGCTGTCTTAAAGATTACGACTCTCGGCCTCCGAGCGGCATGGTGGACGCTATGCGGAAACTGTTACGTATTACAGTCGCATTCGGTACGGGATTTTAAGGTGTACGGCAGGGATAATTAATAAAGTATATGACGGAACTGGATGGATCGAACAAAGCACTCATAATATACAAACTAACTCAAGGTCCATTGGCAGTGCTGTCTTAAAGATTACGACTCTCGGCCTCCGAGCGGCATGGTGGACACTATGCGGAAACTGTTACGTGTTACAGTCGCAGGATTTTAAGGTGTACGGCAGGGATAATAAAGTATATGACGGAACTGGATGGATCGAACAAAGCACCCATAATATACAAACTAACTCAAGGTCCATTGGCAGTGCTGTCTTAAAGATTACGACTCTCGGCCTCCGAGCGGCATGGTGGACGCTATGCGGAAACTGTTACGTATTACAGTCGCATTCGGTACGGGATTTTAAGGTGTACGGCAGGGATAATTAATAAAGTATATGACGGAACTGGATGGATCGAACAAAGCACTCATAATATACAAACTAACTCAAGGTCCATTGGCAGTGCTGTCTTAAAGATTACGACTCTCGGCCTCCGAGCGGCATGGTGGACGCTATGCGGAAACCGTTACGTATTACAGTCGCGGGATTTTAAGGTGTACGGCAGGGATAATAAAGTATATGACAGAACGGGCTGGATCGAACAAAGCACTCATAATATACAAACTAACTCAAGGTCCATTGGCAGTGCTGTCTTAAAGATTACGACTCTCGGCCTCCGAGCGGCATGGTGGACGCTATGCGGAAACTGTTACGTATACAGTCGCATTCGGTACGGGATTTTAAGGTGTACGACAGGGATAATAAAGTATATGACGGAACTGGATGGATCGAACAAAGCACTCATAATATACAAACTAACTTAAGGTCCATTGGCAGTGCTGTCTTAAAGATTACGACTCTGGGCCTCCGAGCGGCATGGTGGACGCTATGCGGAAACTGTTACGTGTATACAGTCGCATTCGGTACGGGATTTTAAGGTGTACGGCAGGGATAATTAATAAAGTATATGACGGAACTGGCTGGATCGAACAAAGCACCCATAATATACAAACTAACTCAAGGTCCATTGGCATTGCTTTCTTAAGATTACAACGACTCTCGGCCTCCGAGCGGCATGGTGATCGCTATGCGGAAACTGTTACGTGTTACAGTCGCATTCGGTACGGGATTTTAAGGTGTACGCCAGGGATATGAAAGTATATGACGGAACGGGCTGGATCGAACAAGGCCTTTTTTCTTCTGCACAAAATGTCCCCTTGCTTCACATGCACCTAAAGAAGTAAAATATGTTTGGAATCGCGACGCAAGTACGAAGATAAACACATTTATGACACAAAATAGGAGGGAATAGGGCTGTAGATACAGTTTGCTTAATCAGTAGATGTCTGTGGGCATTGATAAGGTTTGTTGCATACTTTTAGGGCAAATGATTCGAACCCACGATCTGTAGATTTACCACGATCTTGGATTCAACACGCCACACCGCTCGGCCATGCTGCCCCACATGTAAAGACACACAATCGGAATTAGGCAATAGTTGTTCACGTTCAAACTCGCCGTCCAAATTAAAATGCCAGTCTCCGGACATAATACAAGAAACCAAACATACACAATCAAGTAGCAACTCCAAACTAGACTCCACGCATCAAGATTGTCTCTCGGTCAAACCCAGACGCTCTGTGTCGCTCTCTCAAGGGTAAGATGTAACACATTCAGTCGCATGTAAAGAAACAAAATCTGAATTTAGAAATACAAGTCGTTCACGTTTAAACTCGTCATGCGAATTAAAATGCAAATCTCCCGACATTATACAAAAAAGCAAACATATAATATCATCAAGTAGCAACTCCAAATTACTGTGTTTGCCGAGAATCATATAATCACTCACGAAGCATGATAGCGTGTGATGAATGCGATGAATGGTACCATTACCCATGCATACATTTGGAACCCACATCTCGAAGAAAATCGTATATGGACAACGTCACCTTTATTTGCGGCTTGAATGGGTGTAATTATGGTAAAAGGGTATTTCGTCGCCAAACGAAGCTTCTAAATTCCAACACTGCAGTATCCGGATGTATCTGAATTCGAACTGGCCACCAACTACTGCCACCCCATAAACATCAAGTCCCATAAGAACACCAACATTTAATATGTCAGTTATGTTTATGGTACATGTAAATAATTCATTCAGTTGACCAAAAGGGACACAAGCGTAGAATATGTGTATCGAAAGGCTTGCATAGCACATGGCGGAAATTTGAATTTTCCTTGAGATAACGACACGAGTCACCATACATTGCGCATTTATTTTAAGCACCTTTCACTGGAGCTCACCGTATTAACACTGGAATAAAAACTTGCAAAAATCTGCATGATTCGCTGGTACATAATGATATACCTGTACCTCGAGCCACAGCCAGAGAGAGTTGGGATGTGTTCCTACCCTTTGCCGGTCATGTGATGAAAAATAACTTTTGTTATTCTAGCAAAATATTCGACCACATAAATAGAGCTAGAGAGCAGGGAAAACATTAGTTGTCTATAGGGACCGGGCCGACGTGAAAAGCGCGCCTCTGTCAACCGGTCACACGTATAGTATTCAGGACTATCACATTGACACGAAGATTTCTACAGATTGGACGGACATTACGTACAACTTTCTAATCGGAGGGATTTGAAGGTATACGACGGCACTGGCTGGATCGAACAAAGCACTCGTATACAAACCTACAACTCAAGGTCAATTGGCATTGCATCTTGGAGATTTCTTGACGAACTCAAATGCACGTTTGATGACAAGACGGACAAGCTGACAACAAACCCAAAGTGTTTGAAGAGCCAGTCCATTCTATGCCGAGGGCCTACAACAACATACATGTAAGAGATAGCAACCTCGTATCTGCCATGAAGATGTTTGGAAAGTACGCAGATGTGAATCTTGCTAAGCCGACGTTGTCCAGAAAGAGGTAATCGGATGTGGCCTTTCCAGCATGCAGTACGGGCAGCATTTCGGTGCAGCCTACTGCTATTTCCAGAAGAACAATGAGATTGGGAGGCCGGAAATGTTGGTGGAAACACTCGAAGAGGTCGTAACGTTGTCCAGAAAGAGGTAATCGGATGTGGCCTTTCCAGCCTGCAGTACGGGCAGCATTTCGGTGCAGCCAACTGCTATTTCCAGAAGAACAAAGAGATTGGGAGGCCGGAAAGTTTCGTGGAAACACTTGAAGAGGTCGTCTAACAAAAGCAGCAAGACTTGCCGAGCATTGCAATGCTAAGGAGACGCAGCTTTCAGGTTCACTACTTCCAAAACGAAAACGTTTCTCTGCCCCTCACTCCTTAAGCCATGTCGTGGTTACAAGACAGAACCTTGGGGAAGACGCACAGTGCTAAGTGAGTGACTTAGGGGTGTTATACAGTAAACCACCCCCCCCCCCCCCCCCCCCCAGTTGGGTCTTAATGTTCATCAACATTTCTTCTACTACCTCTATGTTAATGCAAATTTACCAACGTATGTGATCAATATCCCTTTCAAGAATGGCAAGACTAAACTACACGTGCGCTGCCATTGTAAATGTCACTTTGTGATTTTAGCATTTTGTTGATTTTGTGAGATTGTGAAATTCTGTCGGTTTGTTGATGGGAGATTGGTAGTCGTTGCAACCTGCTGACCGAGGAAGGAAATGGCATGCAGAGATGACGATGGCAAGCAGCCCATATAGAAAGTACAAGCAGCTAATATGTACCTTGACGACCCCTCAGCAGCATCCTGAGATCTCAGGGAAATTCCACTATGCGAAGCGACATGACAATACCCTGAGGAAATACACGCAAATCTGCGGAGCGAGCCGGCTGTTGTCTTGAGCCAACTCACGCCCGAGTCATTTTGATGTAATTTAATCAATTCGGTCATGTTATGCCGAAAAGAAACAATTTCTATACTTTCCAGAAATTGTATTGGGTTCCGTTCCTTATGACTGTCCCATTCCTACCAAACTTTCAAACGACGAACCTTATTTACTCCGCAGTTGTTCACATTAATAACAGGGATGCATGCTGACGAATGTAATGGAACGGATTCCCCAGTATGCTTTAAATAGCAGCCAATCGCCGACGCGGACAACGGCCAGCATTACCGAGTACATGTATCACATGCATGCACGGTGTTTACAATCTGCGCGCGTTACATTTGAATGCCTGCAATCGTGCTACAATGCACTGCAAGCGTCCTGATTGGTCCAGCAGAGGCGACAAGATTTCTGTCGCTAGTCCCACCGCCAAATGGGGCCTTTTTCAACAGGGCCACTGTACGCAGGAGTTAGGGAGTGCGTTAAAGGGGCACTGTTGCAAGAGGATGCCTCAGCAGTGGATTTTTTTATCCTTGCTGTCGAACAGATATTTGGTAACTTCTTTGCTTAGGCCTATAGCTTAGTTCAAATGATTGAACTAAATGAAGTTCTAACGACTTTTATCTTTCACATACTAACTTTAAAAAAAAGTTTGTTACAGCCTGTTGTGTACATGTATCAGGCAACAATGGTTTGCAGCCTGCTTTAATTTGTGACTCAAGTTCTTGAGGGTGCACCGAGCTTAACGGAATGTAAAATATTTGACAGAAAACTAAGGAAAAGAGGCATACAATCTACAGGTGGGGACAAAATGGCAAGACTTTACAGCTTTTTAGATACTCTAGAAAAGGACACAGACATCCATGAAATTTTGCAACCTAAAATCACTTCTTCAATTTGTAACGTGGACACTTTTAAGAGTATGTGCTGCATTGGAACACAGAAGAGTAAACCCAGAGTACAACTGTCATCTTGAACTTCCGGTGCAGAGGAAATGAAGTTCTAGGAGCATGGACAGCTTCCGTTGGCAACCACATTTGGTGGAGTGCCAAAACATGTGCACAAGATTTTATAAATCTCTGCGAGGTGGCGATCTATCGTTATCACACGATAAATGTACATGTATGGGACAGATATACACGTCGTACAAGTGCCAACAAGTGCCGTCGCACAACATGCACCGCTTGGCCATGTGATGAAACGTCCAAGAAAAAATGGCTTCAGACAGGCTCACGAAGCTCTAAAGAAAGTCGTCTTCGACAAGCGAATTGAAAAGGATTTCACTTAGCTGACAAAGTTGTCACACGGGTATGATCGAAGTATTCCACAGTCATGCTCTGCGATTCAGGCTAAAAAGGCAACATTTCAGCATTGACAGTATGGAGCCAAGGACGAAGCAGCATGGCGGCTCTCGCTCACAACAAGAATGTTGGAAGGCCTCAAGCCGTTGTAAGGAGAGAGACAAATACCTCTACGAACTTTAGGGAGAAATGAATGTCGTTCATCACAAATCAAAGAAGTGGGTTCTGAAACCTGTATTCGAAACCCCTTCTCACGAGTATGTTTGTGACATGCTTCTAAGTATTCTGTGCTTGACAGGTGGCTCTGTTAAGTCAGCATATGGAAACGCAGAGAAAACATCTCCAAGATTATTTTAAGTATTTACTTATTGACGGTTGGCATGTTGAAAGAAAACAATTATACAAGCAAGGTCGTACAATGCATACAATAGATCGTACATGTACGACTTGGGCAGTGAAAGAGTTAAGGCCGGCATACAAGAATATGATATTCCTGAGCCCAATCTCTGCATCGCCTATAAGGTACATGTATGCCAACAAAGAAGATGTTACCTTGTGTAATCAGGACGGTGCTTGTGAATACATGTACATATTCCAGGGTCCCACCACTTGGCTGATTTATGCATGGAACCACCTGGCTGCACTATAACATCATCACAGCCCGTGTTAAAACATGTTATCTAACAAGCCAATGTTTTCTCAGAAAAGTAAACGTTCTGGACCAAACTAGTCCATACTTAAAATCCAGAGCTATATTGTTCACCGAGGAAAAGCTGACGAAGTACATTAACCAGAGTGTGATTCTCGTGCCTTTTGATCAAACATTTTACTGAAGCAGATGTCGTTTAGGCTTAAGCTTACTGCCGGTGCGTAACACAATCCTTAGATAAGAGATACAGTACAGTTTCAGCTTTCAAATTTAAAAATTCTGCTAAATTGTTCATTTTTGTATTTAACTGTGTGTACTACTCAAGATTTGCTGAGAAACAATACAATTTTCATAATTAAGAATCTGTATCCTTGTGCTACAATATCCACTGATAGCTGGAACCAGGGGCCAATTTCATGGCGCTGCTAAGCACAAAAATTTGCTTAGCACAGGATTTGTAAAAATGGATTGCCAGCCAAAATCGTAAGTGATGTGTATTGAAAGGTATTCTCCTACTCTTGTGAAGAATACAAGTTGGTGAATATTTTTGGCTTGTAATCCATTTTATAAGGCAAATAAATCATGTGCTAAGCAAATTTTTGTGCTTAGCAGCGCCATGAAATTGGCCCCTGGAAATACATGCATTCCCTTTCTACATCCATTTGACCACATGCTGCCACATGACCCAAAAAAATACAATGTACATCATTATTTCCCTAGCTGTATTCTAAAGCTGTCCCAAGTTGTTCTGTTTACATAGAACCTTGGTCATTTAAAGATAGTATACATGATTGGTAAACTGTTACAAATAGTTTTATCCCCCTGTGTGATTGAAGATATGCATGATAAAAACCAACCTGAGCAAAAACGAGCTCCGTACTTCGTATAACGTTTGAGAAAACAGTCAAAAGGGGGTTTACAATCATTTCGCCCAAAACCACTTCGCCCCAAACAAGTTCGCCCTCAACCACGGCCTGTGCACGAAGTTGTTTCGAGGTGAAGTGGCTTTTGGGCGAAGTAGTGTTTGAATGAAGTGGTTTGGTGCGAGATGGCATTTGGGCGAAGTGGTTCAGGACGAAGTGGTCTAGGGAGAAATGGTTTTTGGGCAAATTGAATTTAAGTCTCGCGAGACGAACAATTATTGTTTTGCTCATTTCTCAAAGACTATAGTACTTTAGACAAAACCATTTCAGGGAATATTTTCTGCCGTCATCATGTTTATATCATGTAAGTTATGTGTAAATCTGTGAACATTTCTGATTCTTCGAGATACCAATCATGTGTACTGCCTTTAAAGAATTTGAGATTTTTTAAAGCAACATACTTTATACAAAAAAGGGGTTTGCTTCCCCATTTCTACATATATGCAACAAGTGTGATCTATTCCAAAATGCAGATTAAGCTTACTATAACGTTAACTAAACTGACACATCTACACTGTTTCCGTCTACCAAGATTAACTTGGCGGACACCCTGAAGTGGGGCCATTCCGGGGATCCAGTGCATTGCATATGTCAGTATTCCTGAATAAGAGCCAATTGATACAATCTTATGCGGCAGGCCTAAAAAAGGCAACAAAACTTTAACACGCTGTGTCCACTTCCAGAAGTGCAGCTAAGAGGACTGTGTTTAGTACGTAATAGGTAATATTTCAGATATTTAATGACCCCACTGGGATAAATTAATTGGATACAAATGCTGACAAATGTCAACGAGTTTGAGAAATCTGGATGCAGTAAAGAACAACTTGGTTCCATCGAAATTTGAATCACAGACCTTCTGCTAAACGTGATATGCCCTACCAATTGAGCCATGAAGCCAACTGGTGGTCTCGAAAAACTACTTTTAATTTGACTGTACTCTTAACTGTAGCCAGTTTACGGTGCTCTAGGCACTGTGACCGTCAGGTCTGACGTGTAATTTGCTACTGGCTGAAGAGAAGTCGGTATGATGATCTGTCCCAGGTCTCAAATACCGTGGTAAACATGGATGACTTGTACAATGTACCATATCGGTAGTCTTTTACAGTATCACAATGCATACATGAGATCATGTAGGTAGCACTTTTAAATACATTGATGGGTATGAAACTACAATACATTCCCTGACCGAGGCCACAGGAACTTACTGAAGTCTTCTACCCTAAGCAGCCACTTCAAGAAAAGCAGGTAATGTGAATTGGACCTCCATTGTGCTACTGGGTCTCCAATGGGCTTTAACAGATGAGATACGGTATACACAAACATCACCATGACAGACATGCATGTATTGTGGCCTCATAGACGAATCGCAAATTAACCAATTTGAGACTGGTCTGCGCACTTCCTGGTTTGATAACGAGGCTCTTCGTGTTAAGCAACGGAAGTGAACTAATGTACGCACGTGAATGCACAATGACTCCTAAATGCCACGCAGAAAGCGCACGTACACACTCGGTCACTGTACTCTACTTGTAGCACATGCGTAATGCTGACTTGACACGAAGAACGTCGGTTTTAATGCATTAGTGCGCAGAACAGGCTAATGCGAAATTAGTCTATTGGCTTTAAGAGTATACACGTGTCATGTACATTTTACAACCGTTTAGTGTGTACTGTGTAATGGGTATGGATCCTACAGTACATTCCATGACCGAGGCCACAGGAACTTACCATAAGCCTTCTACCCTTTAGCAACCACTAAAATGTTTCAAAGAATTATCTAAATGTGGCATATTGTATCTACCGAGGAGCAATATAGAAACCGATAAATTCACTTCCTTCTCTTGGTGCTGATTAAAATTTATCAGGCATTTGGCATTGGACTGGCAAAGTTTTCACAAAACGTTCACCACACATGTCAAAATATAACTCAATGCATTTTGCATGCGAATGAAGTGATGTACAGTGAAACCTGCTATTGAGGCCACCTTGATAAACAGGCCACCTGCATATACTGGCCACCTGTCTTTGGTCCCAAATGCCATTTGTAAAATGCTTAAGGAACCTCTATAAAGAGGCCACCTGTTTATTGTGGCAATTTTTTTACGGTCCCGAGGGTGGCCACTATATACAAGTTTCACTGTACAATGTTTTCACGAGTCAAGTCACAAGGTATAGGTGTTCAATTTTGGACTTAAAGGCACAGGCCCGTCAGCAATGCGCGCGCGCCAAATTCGTGCCACGAAATACGCGGCTCCATGTCTTTGCTATGGAGCTGCGTATTTCGTGGCACAAGTTTGGCGCGCGCGCATTGCTGACGAGCCTGTGCCTTTAATGTACACGGACATGTGGCAGTACAGTTTTATAAGTCTTCCATTATACATGGACCTTTTTCCAAATCTCGTCTCCGTCTCCATGTGGTTTACATGGAGCCGGAGCCTGAGCCCGAGCCCAAGTCGAGATTTGGAAAAAGGCCATGTATTCGCAAAAGGAAAATGTATGTAAACATCGCCCTCAACTTTACCTTTAGTCATGAATTTCCATTGCAAAAGCTAACACATACTGGTAGGCTCGTTCAGCATACCAGTAGGATATTTTTGCTTAGAATTTCAAGTGTTATTTAAAACTAAAAACGTACTGCAATACAGCATGTGGTCAAATGATGCGCACAATTTGCAACCAATTACTTTTTACAAATACTTTGTTTTTAGCAAACTGCTCAAGATTAAAAAAGTTTGTAAAAATATTACATTTGCTACAATTCTGGCAGACAATTGGAACTCTAATGGACTTTTAACACTCAATGTACTGGCATTGTGTAGTACATGTAGTCTCATGATGCACCATGTGTAGAAAACGTCCATTAACAGAAGTTGCAAAAAAAAACTGACGAAAACAACATTTGGGTTTGTTGCAACTTGTGATTTTAGGACCTTAATTGCTTCAAGTTTTGTGATAGAATTGACTACAACAGTGCAGCAATCAAAATCAGAAACAAGGAATTAGTACTGTATTTATGTTTTACTCTCCAGCTTCTAGGCTTGTGTCAATGTATCTCAGGCCAACCAGCAGAATTAAAAAGCCAGTAGCACCTTTAACATCTGCTTCAGTAGATTGTAAATGTGCAAAATTCATGTTCATTGCAAATAGTGATTTTTGTGAAGAGAAAAACAACTGAGCAAAGATGGCATAGATGCAAGATGTGGACAACAATTGGCCGCAGTGGCCAGGTATGGAACTTGTACATGCACACAAGATATGTTATAAAGATATGTTATAAAGACACAAACATTAGTGGGGGAAACTGACAAGATGCATGGTCTATTTGTTTCATTCAAGAAAGCATGAATATGTTTACTGATCTTGATGGGAAAAGAAAGACATCTTCTCTACGAAGATCTCAGAACAATGACAGAAACTTGTTGGCCATATGGGGAGATGAAGAAATCCAGTGCCAACTAGACAGAACAATCAGAATGCTGCCTGCTATATCAGGACCTCAAACCAGTGTCACGAAAAACATTTTTTTAAATGTCGAAAAAGAAAATAAAAGGGGTCAAAGACCATAATCACAACCAAACTGGTGGGGCTCGCCCCTCTTTGGCATTGTGCAAGTGTGAATACCGATACTTCCCTTGCAACTTAGATTGAACTTGCCACAGGGCAATATACAGTTTGAGTGGAACAATTGTGAAACAATGTGGAGTCCAATGAGGGGTTGAAAATTCATGATTCAACACAGGGCGAACACGGGGTGAAAAGGCCTCAAGTTTGTACATGTACCTAAACCACTTTACCACAGCACTCCAATTCCAAAACGCATCTCTATTTTTGATAGTCAGTTTTGTCGTGGCTGACATTTTGGCCACAAAGATTACATCTGGGCAATCAAGAACAGTACGATCAAAGAATGGTGGATGTTCAGTCTGACTACGTTCTAAAGCATGTCTGGGGTCTGTTTCGCTAATATGTTATGACAATCCCCGGGCGAAAATCACTACTGCCCAATAAACATTCATTGCTATATACTCATTAAGTCCATTGCAATTCAGCGACAGACTTCTAAAAGCAACACAAAAACTAAGAAATGACTTTGGCCATCTCTCTTTAATCTGTCCAGAATCCTATGTTGCTGCAGACATTCCCCCTTCGGTTTACTCCTAGCTTTCCAAAATGCCTTTCCTGCAGTTAATGAAAGTGTCTCTCCAGATGTAAGTTAGGTACTGGGTTCAAGTAGTTTGTGAAGTTTTCAACTGCCTCCCTGAATAAAAGCACCAACAAGAAAGAACTCACATTGACCTTTGAGCCTAGGTCAACCCCTAAAATTTGCATACACATGTGCATTTCCAATAAACTTAAAACGCTAAATGCAGGATTGTGTATAATTTTTGTTAGCCAGTATCAACATGACTTCTGTATTTTAGGAGCAGCGAGGGCATGTGTGTACAGTCTGCTACCAGCAGTATATTATGTCAAGGTGACTATTGCCGCGCATTTCAACATGTGGACATAGTTTCTGCACTGGTATGTAAAGGTACATGTACCAAAATCTTAAACAGTCGGCTATTTTGACGAAGGGGAAGGGGGAACCTGGCCAATGACTTATTTTTAAAAATTAAAACAAATATGATTTCGTAACAAAATGTTGTACCTTTAACTTGCAAATTCTTCTATTCAATTGACAGGATCAACAACGAAAACAACACAAAACAGCCAAGCCGCAATGCAGAGTCCCCCTACGTCAACTTTCCGACTACGATGAGGATGAAAACGTGGAAAAGGACAACAGCGACCAAGAAAGAGGTAAATTCATAATTATTCTATATAATTTAAATGATTGAATATAACCACTTCTTGCATGAATCAAATCATTACTTACATTTCGTTTTCTGTCTGGGTTTACAGCACAAGAAATTGAAGATGGTGAACTTAAGATCGTCAAAGAAGACGAGGCAGGGGAACTGGAGAGTTTGAGGGAGATAGTGGCAGACAAGAAGTCAGAACTTGGACAGTGTAGAGAACTGGCGTTTCTACTGATGCAACGTGTATTTGTAAAACATTTAAACGGTGGAGGCTACCTCTAGACATCGATGTTACGGTTGTCAGGTTCATCATCCCTCACACCCTCAGCATTCATGTATTTATGGATCCATTGTGTAAAAAGGTTGAGATATTTTATGCACGGGTCCTACAGGAAATGTTGGCATCCCAGATGGGAACATACCAAATGCATTGGAATATTGCAGAGTGCAATAACCCTAGCAAGGCTAGCATTACGTTCGTTTATCCAAACCATTGACGATAGAAACAAACTGTCCGCAGACTTTGTCGAAATGCACATCAAAAGAAGAGTTGTCGACCGTTTTTTCCAATCATGATATCAAAAATCACACACCTACCATGTTTGGGATATGAGAGATATAAAGGAGATGTGCTTTATCATGGCAAAATTCTTGATACGAAGAGCCAGAAGAAGTCTGCCAATAGTCTATTGGTCGTCGAAGGAATTGAAGGAAGATTTTCATCGTCTGCGTCGAAAAATTAGAAGAAAAACTCTTATCTCCTTATCCAGAGGTTGATAGCACCGAGTATGACCATTTCAGACTGCTGGAAATTATATTCGTCACTGGCACAACTGCATGGGTTATGTGCATGAGACAGTCGACCATTCAAAAGAGTTTGTCAACATTACAAGGAGGAGTCGAACCATCAAAATAGAAGGCCACTGGCAGCAGATTAAGACCAGCTTGCCTACGCAATGATGTAAGACACAAGGAACACTATGACTCCTATCCTCTATCGTTACATGCACCGCAACCAAGACTAATTCTACTATGTTCTGCATACATTCACATCACAACAGCATTCTCGACTTTCGTTTAATGCTATTATTAATTTATTAAAAAAATTAAAAAGTAATATTGTTGTCCACTTTTGAGTTTTATTTTATCTTTTCGATCGTGACTGTAAATCCACAAAAATACTTTGTATTTGTTGACCAGGAACTTGACAATTTTGGGGGCTTGTCCGGGAATTGAACCAAGGGCCTCTCGCTGCTACACTGACTTTCCTGAAGAGTCGTCGTGGATATCCCAGACTGATGTCGGCAGTTTTTTCCAACAACTGTGCATCATGAACAACAATACCCCAGAAGAGATGGCCACTTTGCTGATTAAAAGACAAGAGATCTCCGCATGGCCACACCTAACTCCTTTATGTTCAAAAAATAATGGTAAACGGTGGGCTGCTGTGGTTGAGGAAGGCCCAAACAAGCTGATAATCCAGGCAAAGCAGGATCTGTTAAGTTGTAGGGCAACTCATAAAATGTTTCCCTTGTTGAAGACGATTCAAGCATCTGATGCACTGACCCAGCTGTGAAGGTGGTTTGGAAGATGGCCAAGGACATTCATGGGATGTCAACCCAGCATGCGGTTGTGCAGGAAGAAGGCTCTGATGAAGCTAGCGATGCCATAAGAATGCCAGAAGACGTCGGTGGTGAACAACCGATGGTTGCTGCACCTAGAAGGTACCAGAGAGGCATTAGAGCCCCGTTAGTGGACTCAGAAGATGAGGCTGTGCAGGAAGAAGGCTCTGAAGCTAGTGATGCCAGAAGAATGCCAGAAGAATGCCAGAAGAATGCCGGTGGTGAAGAACCGATTGTTGCTGTACCCAGAAGGCGTCAGAGAGGCATTAGAGCCCCGTTAGTGGACTCAGAAGATGAGGCTGTGCAGGAAGAAGGCTCTGAAGCTAGTGATGCCAGAAGAATGCCAGAAGACGCCGGTGGTGAAGAACCGATTGTTGCTGCACCCAGAAAGAGCCGGAGAGGCATTAGAGCCCCGTTAATGGACTCAGAAGATGAGGCTGTGCAGGAAGAAGGCTCTGAAGCTAGTGATGCCAGAAGAATGCCAGAAGACGCCGGTGGTGAAGAACCGATTGTTGCTGCACCCAGAAGGCGCCAGAGAGGCATTAGAGCCCCGTTAGTGGACTAAGAAGATGAGGCTGTGCATGAATAAGGCTCTGAAGCTAGTGATGCCAGGAAGGAAAAGGAACACCTAGCTCGAGATGGAGCTCCGTAAACAGGACAAGGAAATTCTTAAATTGCAGTTCAGAATAGAGAAAGATAAACTAGAAAAAAGAAAAGAAAAGGAGGAAAGTCAAACTGCTTCAGGTGGTCCCAAAGCACCCGAAAATTGTTCGACAACTTTAACATTTAGGGTCATGTCAACTATTAATGGAATTGCCCTACAGACAAGATATTAAGCAGCTTCTACTGGCAGGAATCCAATCCGACGTCAGAAGGTTTTGCCATTCATGTGATACTTGCTAACGAACAGTTCACAAGGGTCGTGTGGGTAAAGTACCTCTTGGCACAATGCCTTTGATAGAAGTTCCATTCCAACGAATAGCTGTAGATATTGTTGGCCCAATTAAACTAAGCACAGATTATGCCACTAGATATCCAGAGGCTGTTCCTCTTCGAAGCATTGAGACTACCAGAGTAGCTGAGGCATTAATTGTCTCACAATTCTGTAAGGGTACCACCGGACAATTTAATTGAACATGGTTGGGGCAAGTACTAAACCATTTTGTCTACGACTGCTACGTTCTCACTGCTGCAGGGCCTGCTGAATTGCATTAATGTTCTCGGATGACCAACCAGTCAAATCCATAACTAGACCCTTGCATAACATTGATCGCTGCTCAGTCAACCGAAAACGTAATGACCTGACCAGGGTGTAATTTGTGACTTTAGTCACAATTAGCAATAACATCTTCGTTTCGTTTTTTTTTTGAAATCCACCCTGTATAGATTGTGCAACCCTTATTGTCCCTCCGCCCCCACACAGTAGGTGGGGTTTAGTCACGTTTTTAATGCTGAGATCCACAGCGGGGATTTTGACCCACTTAAATTTTTTGAAATAAAAATGTCTGCATCCAACAGCAAGATGCACATGTTTTGTCACTTAAATTTTGCCCCAGGAGAGGAGATTGTTACACGAAAAGTGACAATTAATCCCCACCTCTGGGGTAGCCCAGGGGGCTATTTTGTACCCTGTATAAAGTACAAAATATTGTACTTTATACAATATTTTGTGATCATTCTCATTATTTCTCCCGTTTGTATACGTCAACAGATAGAAACGCTTAGAAAGCAGGCGTGGGAAGAGTGCGCTAGAATCTCAGAGGCAGTTGGAGGAATTAAAAGAACAGGGGAACAGTGCAGAAAATTATGGTTCCGCCTACAGGGTCAGGCCAGAGATGTCAAGGTGTCGGCGAAGAAAACGCATAAGAACCAGTTTTACAGTAGAGTCCTCGAGTCCGAGTTTTTGTTACAGGGGGAGGGGCACACATGCAAATTGATTTTACTGATTTACTACATGTTAAAGAACTTGCATCTTGGAAGTTTTCAGACATGAAAATACCCTGCTACATGTACTCATATAGACTAATCTAGTAACTAGGGACTCTTTTCTATGTTCACCACAGCTGGGAGCCATGCAGTGTAAACTGAGTGTTGTGTTGTACACAAACTTACAATAAACATGTAAAATGTTCGAAGGTACTATACTATGTACAACGTAACATCACAAAACACAGTTAGCTTATGTTCAGTACAATTTTAAAAGCATAAACGAACACAACATCTGGTATGTTGCCTGATCATCATTGAAATGAAACAACCAAGCTTGGGTTCAGAGAAAAATCGTAAGAGCCTCAACGGGATTCGAAGCCGAGACCTCCGACTCACTAGGCAGATGCTCTACCAGCTGAGCTATTAATTTGTAGTGAATTGGAAAAGGTGAACCACATTTTTATTTCTTGATGTCTACGGTTTACATAAATATATAATTTGCCAATGTTTTATTCTTCAAGTAGCTGCTTTAAGGATGGAGGCCAATGAAGATTTATTATCTTTATTGATGGCCACAGCACCCACATCAATCTCCAAACGGCTACGTTCTGCAAGGAAAAAAACAAAATCAGGGGGAAATGTGCACACCATCACAACAAGTGAAGCTGGAGTCACTCGACTTGTCCTCCCACCCGACTTGGCCCCACCCCACGCCCCCTTCCCCCGGTAAGGTCGCGATCTTTAGCAGTGGTAAAGCCGAGCAAGCTAATAAAGCGGGTCGCGCAAAGCACTGCTTATAGAAGTTCTCATTTTCATGAAAACCAAAAAAAGAGTTCAAAATCAACCTTTCAGGACTTTTTCTTTGAAGCATATCAAATATTTTACAAACATGTCCCGAAACAGAAATGTTACAAATATGAGGAATCACCGAGTATTCCCCTCGTAGTGGGAGAGGGATCGAGTGCCGTGCTTGCAGCTCGGTATGGGTAATTGGCACGGCACGGTTGGATTGAGTGTGCTGCACTGCGAGTCCGTGTACACAGACTCCCCCGCCACGGGGTAATCTCTAATGATTTCTCACACTTGCAACATTTATGTTTCGGAACACATTTAGGTCTAACGACTTAGAAAAAAATTCACAATTTCTATTTTGAGTTAAAACTATTTTTATACAACAGACAAGTTGCAACAGATTTCAAAAATACATCAAGCGGTTGCTGTCTTATGCTTGCTGAAATGCGTCAAATTTACGTGCAGAATCGTCAATGAAAATGAATAGACGGCAGCTTTAAAAATTGTGATGTGATGCAAAGTGCCCTCTTTGGCCCGAAGCACATTATTTTTTCTTGGTTAGTCTTAAATTCAAGCATTATATATTTATCTTGTCCTTTAAGAGCAGACTGCAAAAAGAGCGCCATCAACTGAGCATGAGGGCGCTATAGCAGGAGTCAAGATTAGCACTACTATATAGTAGTTTGGGTATTTTTTTAGTTCATGCAGGTTCATGTCACAACTCGAATTAAAGAAAAAATATTATTGGAATCCATAGCTTAAAAGATTTTAAAATACTGCAACGGGGTGGCTCAAATTTACTCAAAACTAATTTCGAAATAAATCCAAAATTGTCTTGTTAATATTTTTTGAAGTTCTCTTATCTACAAGTCCAGGCAAATTAGTGGAAAAACAAACCCCAGGTGCTTAAAATTACCAAAGAAATACAATAATTTAATACTCACAACTAATCATAAACGCAAACACTAGACTAGTGCTGAACCAAAGTACGAAACAGAACAGCAATTCACGACCCATACAGCAGCCTGCCCAGCAAGGTGTGCCTCCAGCCACAGTCAGTAATGAAATGCCTCAATCAGGGTGTGCTGGAGGCACAGCAAAAGGTTATTTCAGGCATGGCTTGTAGTATTAACACCCAACACAAAAGAACAAAGAGCTGAAATTCCTTCTAGTTCTAGCAATGCCTGGAAGCAGACAATATACAAATTCCAAACCAGGTCAACTTCTGCAACACAAAAATACCACAACTAGGGAACGCTTAAAATAAATTAACATTACAATAGACAGCCCAAGTGTAACATGGGTTAATTGCCATGACCGTCTGGAAAAGTACCATTGCAAAGCACAGGGAAACGGTTCAGTGATTTTTAGTTTAGAGCCAATTGCCTAGGCAACCAACAAAAGATGACGTATTCACTTCCGCAGTCTATACCCCAAGGGGGTGCCACTGCCCATTGACAATTGGATGCCATCCATGACCAGAAATCAAAGTAAAAAGGTTTTTTTTTTACGATTGGTCACTGTACTTTTGCATCGTGATTAGGGTATCAAAGACCTTTTAAGAAGGGTACTTTAAAAAAAAAAATTCCCCAGATATACGCAATTAGGGTCCTTGAGAGGACTTTGGATGATAAAATTTTCATTTTATTTTGGCTCAATTAGTTTCGTCTGCATGGCTGCAAAATGGGCAGAAAATACAATCAATGTGCAGACATAGGTCTGCATTACACTGTTCAAAAGTGTGGAATACATCTGGGCCCAATTTCATGGAACCCGTTTGCACAAACATTTGTTTAATAGCACAGAATTTCTTTGCTTTATTTTACAAAACTGGGTTGCCAGCCAAAATCGTATGTGATGTGTTTTTACTAATATTTTGCTCCTGCTCCTAAAAATACAATTTGACATACAACTTTGGCTGGTAACTCATTTTACAGAGCAAAGAAATTCTGTGCTAAACAAACTTTTGTGCTAACGGGTTCTATGAAATTGGGCCCAGTGCATTTTGCGGAACGTCTTTGTACTTGTTAAGGGGTGCATTTTTAGGGTAGTTTTTGGAACCTCTGGTCACGCATGGTATCCACTTGTCAATGTGCAGTGGCACCCCTGGGACAATACCTTTACAATTGACATTTCCATCACAAATGTTGCGTTCTCTAGAAAATTTTGTTTTTGTCACACCCGCTTGCATATATACTAAAGTGTGTGAAACGGGAAAACTGCAGTTCCAATGGGCCTTGCATATGCAGCCAAGGCCGAGGGTGAGGTCACAATTCTGTGTGTGTTACGTGTTAGTGTTAGTGTTAACAGATCCGTTATCTCAATCAGAATTGTGACTTCAGAACAAACGGCGTGTTAGTGTGTTGAAAATCGTGCGCAGAACTGCAAATTGCAGTGAGGGCACAATTCTGTGCTTCGTGTTAGTGTTAGTGTAACAGATCTGTTAACACGGCGTCTCGGGAAACCGTGTTAGTGTTAGTGTAACAGATCTGTTAACAGATCTGTTGACTCTGCATCTTGGGAAATGTCATGTCGGTATAGGGTTCTGCACGACTTTCAACACTAACACAGAATTGTGACCTCCGGTCCGTGTTACACGAGCTTAACCACGAGTGATTGAAATTTTCAAAATCTTCACGGAGCCCAAAAAAGTCTCAATTGTGGGTAGAATGAAAGATTCAGCTGTTTATAAGCTGTGTTGAAAAATGAAACTCAATTGATTGAGAATCATGAAAGTTCAAAATTAATCAAAATTCATAAATACCTTGGACAGTTTACGCATCCCTATTGGCTGAAAGCACGTCACATGGGCAGTCTTAAATTAGCGATAAAAAATAGTGATAATGCCCGGCTGGCTGTCCCGCGTTTGTGCCGTAGTCAGCGCGTATATATATGGAAAACGCACATGCACAAAGAAACTGCACGCGCCTGAAAGCAAATTGTGCACTAATATCCATGTCGTGTGCGTGCGCGAGCAACGCGCCTGCGTTACTCGTAACGCGCGCGATCGAACAAAAACAACATCACGCACAGCTCGCAGTTGTACAAGGCCGTGTTGACACTAGACTGTAGGCATAGGAAAGTGAATGCAAAATATGGCAAAACGACGAGCTAATTTTGGTGAATTTTACCGATTTACATGAAAAGGTATTTATGAATGGGATTAAAAGTAGGTTTGGCCAATCTTAAACAACCCGTTTAAAACCAGCTACTGGACCCCTAGCTGGCTTTAAATGTGTTTAAGATTGGCCAAACCTACTTTTAACCCCTAATTAACACCACCCACTTCGTTCAGATTAACTTAACAGATCTGTTAATTGATCTGTCACACTAACACGATGTGTAACATGAGGTGTTCAACTAACATGAAATGTAACACTAACACGTCTTAAACATCATGTTAACATCGAGTTAACACGGTGTTTGTTCTGAGGTCACAATTCTGATTAAGTTAACAGATCTGTTACACTAACACGCAACCCAGAGTTGTGTCTTCGCCCTCTGTACAGTGCAGAGATTTAACATGGTGTTAACACCTTGTTAACAGATCTGTTAACACGGTGTAAACAGATCTGTTAACACGGTGTAAACAGATCTGTTAACACGGTGTTAACCTGGACGTTCAGTTAGAGGCCAAGATTAATGCCGTGTAACAGATCTGTTAACAGATCTGCCCACTGCTGATTTTCGTGATATTTTGGCTTTGGGGAGAAAAATCTCACCACTGCACAGGTGGATTTGCGTAGCTAAGATAATCTCAGCTCTTTTTTTATCATTTTTCATTGGGATGTGGTCTTTTAGCAGTAGAGCTGAGAGAAGTTATGAACATGAACCCGCCATCGCAAAACAAACAAAAAAGTCAAATGTGTCATTTTCTCACCGTGACACACTAATTCCCCCTAAAACTCACCCAAACCTTGCCAGGCATAACCACTACGCAGGTCCTTGAGGGAAATAACCAGCCACGATGATTATTTTGCAAACAATTCTAGCGAAACAAACCGGTATGCTCACAGCCTAGCCGTTTTTGTCTTGTTCAAAAACAACCAAGTGTCTAGTCTGTGTACAAAGGAATACCAATGCGCATTGGTTACCAGACTTGACCTTCACGTCCAGACGTGAAGGTCAAGTCTGGTAACCAATGCACATTGGTATTCCTTTGTACACAGACTAGGCAGATAGACTTTTTAAACACAACATGACAACGGTTAGGCTGTGAGCATACCGGTTTGTTTCGCTAGAATTGTTTGCAAAATAATCATCGTGGCTGGTTATTTCCCTCAAGGACCTGCGTAGTGGTTATGCCTGGCAAGGTTTGGGTGAGTTTTAGGGGGAATTAGTGTGTCACGGTGAGAAAATGACACATTTGACTTTTGTTTTGTTTTGCGATGGCGGGTTCATGTTCATAACTTCTCTCAGCTCTACTGCTAAAAGACCACATCCCAATGAAAAATGATAAAAAAAGAGCTGAGATTATCTTAGCTAGATTTGCGTGACATTTGACACAAATAAAGAAAACCAGCGTATATTATTACTTATTGTAGCACTGCTTACTCAGTGCTTTCCCGAGACACTATGAAAAACTTCATAGCGTGCTCGGGCGGGATTCGAAACGGTCGAGTTGGCAAACGGTCGAGTTGTTGGCCTGCACCGTACGCGATGTACATCTGTCACTCAATTTCTTGTCGATCCAAGCGTCAATTCCGGTTTCCATTACGGGAGGAATGGAATGGCACCTTCGGCACTGCACCACGATTGAATGCCCACGATTGTGGGGAGAAATAAAACAGCCAGCAAGGCAGCAAGCAGTGAAGGGTCCTTGATGCATGTTCGCTTCCACTGTGTGAAATACTTCAGCGGCGTCGCGTGGCCTAGCGGGGAGCGCGAGCGAGGCGCGGCGCGGCGAGGCGAGGCGTGGCACATCAGCACATGTTTCATGTGTTGCCAACGTGATTAGTGGATTAGGAATCACAGGAATCCACCTGTTTATTAATGAAATACCGCCCTCTATCGCTCGATTCCTAATTTCGGTACCGAATTTATAAATATGCCATGGACGCTTTTCGCTCGTACCCAGCTCGACACTCCCATTCGAATCAAAGAATGTCCACTTTTTCGTCATTTCTTCTTAATGAAGAGTATACTTTGTAATTGGTTGGTCAAACTTTCTCATACATGTATGTCTTTTTGTTTGTCATAACATTTCTTTTTATGTATTTGTGTACCTTTATGATTTTTATGTGATTTTACCAAAATTAAGTTTACATCTCTCTTATTTCTCACTATCTTTTATCAAATTTTTATTTTTCTATTTCGGGCCTGTGCTGGACCACTTTTAATGTGAACGGGTTACCCTGGTTAAAAGTCAGAAATAAATAAATAAATATATAAAGAAATTCTATGGTACAAGACAAAAGAAGTTAAATTATTCTTGCAGCGTATAAAAAATCTTCAAGACATTGCTAAATTCCTTGGAGATTTTAACCCATTTGTCAAAACAACCACCGTCTAGCTTCGACTGTGACTTGGATTATATCAATGCCGAGAAATGAGGAAACGGAAAGTCATGACAAATTCGTTTATTTAGGAAAGATTTATTCTCATAAATTGACAAGGCTCTAAATAAGCCCCGCCCCCAATTAGCACTGTACAAAAATAACGCTCAGTATAAACACTTGCATATTGTTAAACTAAATTGCAAGCCTGGCTGCTACTTGAAATAACCAGCAGTTTAGCTTATGCTGTTGAGAAAAATGTGCATTTTTATATTTTAAACAAATGACCAAATCAATTTTTAATATAAAAACACCGGAATACAAGGAAAAGGTGGGCCTCTGCTGTTCTCAGCCATGTTTCATTGTGTTCCTGTATGTAAGAATATCCCCACACAATTTATTTCCACTTTTGCAGTATTAACGGTACATATAAGAACGGTCTGCAAGGAGCCATTTACAACATTTCAAATCAGCATTAACACCCCCCCCCCCCTCCCCCAAAAGAATACAGTGTGCACAATGCGCTTAAAATATTTAGTAGCGTAAAAAGGAATTCAGAAATTCAGTAAATAAACAGTATGTACACCACAATTAACTAATAGCCAAAATATTCACAGCTTTTAAATCTAACATCAGCACCATTATACCAGATACAATGTATAGGTATGATGAATGTACATTATAAAAAAACAAAACAAAAAAATAAAAAACATAGGTGCATAGAAAAAACCATCTACATTAGTTAATAGAGTTGTTGCAAAGAACACAACTTGAAAATGTACAAAATTGTAAGCATGATTCAAGAAATAAGTAAAACAAAATAAAACACACACAACAAAAAGTATTTATAATCATAATACGAAGAGTAATGTAACTATGGTGAGAATAATCATTTACTTACTCACTCGATAGAACTTGATCAATGAGAATTGAAGCAACAATATGCATTAGTATTTGTAATAAAAAACTTAATTAAAAAGAAAATAAATGGATGAAAAAATGATGGACGAATTTCTTAAATCGGAGGGACAGATAAACTTTCCCCCTATTTGCATATATAAAAACAGAAAATTAGCAATTTTGGATGTGGAAGCAAAAAGGGTTGGTGTAATTACTGCACAGCTGCACTGCTTTATGTATAAACCGGATAAATTAGTTTAGAAAACATTTGTGGTTTTTTGAAAATTGAGAGTGTGAATTTTTAGAATGGTAATGAGAAAAATATGACTCATGATATGATCGCATCACCCATGGGGTAAGTTGGGTTGTCAACAAAGTGATCTGGTGAACTTTAATAATGACAAATGAACATGTCCCAACCATCAGAAGTAATACATGGTACAGAATGTATGCAGAAACCAAAGGTAGTGCATTAGGAACGGTGCCAGTGGCAAAAGTGGAAACCTCTACACGTTCTTTATCTTGCTGCATCCTATAGACCGTATCGAATAGCCGCCATTTTGTGGGGCAGTTTCTTTGTTCCTTGAGGACATGCACGGTTGCACATATTGTGCTTCCATTGTTGAACGGTTTAAGTAACAAAAGGTGCCCCACGAAATGGCGGCTATTCGATACGGTCTATTCAAGCCAAGCAAACATTACACAATATAAACTTGTAATCTAGTCAGGAAACACATGGGATTAAAAGTTGTATAGAATACAATATCAATGATTTTAGTTCATTTTTGAATAAAATCTGAATACAGACCCCAACTTTGGTATATTACCGAATGTTTTGTCAATAAGTATTTGTCTTGTGTACAGGTATTGTATAATTGTTACATGTATTGACAATGGCAAGATTAGTTAGAGAAAAGTACTACTACAATTTAACCCTTAAGTGAATTTTTTTTCCCCAATAAAACGTTTATTTTACATTACTATTAAGTTTTGCATCATATATTTTTTCATACATGTATTTACAATTTACAAATGTCAACACGCTATTAAATATGAGGTTATTTACATGCATTATTCTTAGCTTTACAAAAATATTTGCTTTATGTCTTTTAAAAGTAACAGATACAAATGAAAACCATTCAAAAGACAATCATTCAGAAAGGATTCTTACTGAAGTAAAACTTAAGACAGAAAATCCATTGATCAAATGTCAGTTAATTATTTCTCAATCTAAATCTGAATTAATGATTTAGAGAAATTCTTTCAAACATTTGTCATGCATTTCCCCCTAAAAGCAATAACAAATGCTTAGAAAATGCCAAGCATACATGTACAAAAAACAACAACTTATTACAAGGGATGAGAATTTACAGGTAATTCAGAACCCGGTTTGCAATTCTTTCAAGTGTCGATTAACCAGTCTAACCGTTCGGCCGACACTGAAGATTGTTGCTGGAGTATACAGATGCATGTGCAATGTACACAATAATCGTTGAACCTTTATCTGGTAAAAATTTTACTACGACCTCATATACATGTAAATATATTTCAATTTCATGAAGTCATTACAAATAACCCTCTGAAAACTATTGTAAATTCTTTAAAATTGGGTTTCGTTTAAACGTTCATAATTTTTTTTCCCGGTTAAACGTTTAATCCCTACTTATTACATTAGAAATGTTTAGGATGGTTTGCACAACAACTCGCATGTGATTGTCCATGTGCTCAAAGTAAAGAAAACAAATTAAAAATACAAATGCGTGTACTTCAATTAGAAACTATAATTATGAATGTAAACGAATACTGAAGATCCTGCTTCTACAAAATGATCTTCAAGCCTTAAACTCATTATGCTTAATATTTGAATTACACTTACAGATGATTTTACTGCTTTCCATAAAAGCAAAAACCGCAATTTAAATTACATTACAAACTTTCTGTATTCACAAAATGAACCTAATGTGCACCAGAGATGACTTGAACAGAACAAAAATCTCAAATCTATTATCTACAGAAAACACAATTTTAGGCAAGAATGTATTTTATGCAGCAATACACAATCAGTTGCACTATGTATGATAAACAAATTTGAACTAATGTAAACCAATAATTTAACGACGACGAAAAAAAAAAATCTAAAACCTATTAACTACAGAAACCAGAAGTCCTTATTTAAACACACTTCTTTCGTATAATCCCCTAAAGGAAGCAGGTTGCTGAGATTAGCCGACTCAAGTCGTTGCCCTGTAGCCACCTAGGAGGTTCTCCAGCATGGCCACGAAGTATAAGAGAACAGGAAGAAATTCTCAGTTTTAGAGGTGGAAGGAAAACCCCACACACCATCGGGGAAAACTCACGGAATCAAGCAGGGACTGAGAACTCAATCCACATACTGACACAGAGGTGGAAGGCGAGGAAAGAACCGCTACGTATTTCATATAACCTGAATACAAGTCTCAAAACTAAAACCTTCCGAAGAATATACAAGCAATCAGTGGCACTTAACTACACGTACGTTTATGTAAAAACATTTAACATATTCAACTCGCTCTATAAATGCTATCCATCCATTCTTGTCAAGCAAAAACAACCATTTGCTCTTGGCAAACAGCCAAGTGTGCGGGATATATATTGTACATGTATAAAAAAGATAAAAAATATGCTGTACAAAATAGTAATCTACTGGGAAAAAAAATAGGAAGCAATTTACAGATGCAGCGTTTTTATATATGGCACATTCCTGTTGCATTTGATGAATTTCTTGTGGGTGACCAAGCTGCATTGATTTTGGAGTTTTGCATGTATTATGAAGTGTTAAGCGTTGGGTATCAAGCATCTGACGCTCTGAGTGGTTTCATTACTTTTCAAGCAGCGCATCAAAAAACGACGCTTGACGCTCAATGCGCATATCATCAGGTCTGGTACCTTGAACATAGACATTACAAAATTAATTTGCTTTAATCAATCTATTGGTATGCATTGGAAGACACAAAATGTACTTTAATTTGTGTTTTCTTTGGAAGACACAAAATAAAGTACATGTGAGTGTGCTTTATCAACCTTTTGTTATAATGTTAAAAGCTCAAAACCTGTAAACTATACATAATTCCCAGTTTCAGGGTGGGGGGCCGTACCAAATTTAACAAGGCTGGGCAAGGCTGGGCAATTTTGCTGAGGCTTCTGAAGGATTGAAAAGACACAACATTTTCAGATGCAATACGCTCTTACGACTGCAGATTTTGAGGCACTCTGACAAGTCTGATGGCATTTCCGTCAAACGCCATTTCTGGGAAGACCTCTGGATCCAACGTATATTGCCCCTCGTACGTGTCTGGAAAGTTATCTTGTAAAATCGCGGCGTTTTCCATTGCCGTCCAGTTTATTGTGCCGCGTCTCTGGCTCATCAGCTTGGATTTCTCAATTTGCCAGGCTTGAGAGACGGCGATCGTCTTAGCCTTGTCTAGAACTATAGTTCTGGCGACATCCAACGTGATGCCGTACATGAAGTTCCAGATTAAAAAGTCAGTTTGCAGCATGATAACTGTCACGTTGGCTTGGGGAAGGGAGCGGGATGCCACGACCATTCTCCCGTCATTCAAGATCATATTCAAGCTTGCGACGTCTGGGGTTAAATCTAACAATTCCAAGTCATCCGTTGCATCGTCAGGTTTCACAAAATACCGGACATCCTGGCCATTCTGCGTATGTCTCAGCCGCTGCAAGATCTGAGCTCCCGTTAAAATAGACAAGAGCTTTTCCGTTGTCTCTCCCACAGGTCCCATGCGCTGGACACTGATACTGGTGCGGTCGAGCGTCAGCAGAATGTTCCCTCCTAGTAGGGCGGGGCTGCTGGTGAACTTGACAGGGGGCAGGGCATAGGTTTTGGTGTCAATCGCAAAGTGGCTGATTGGTAGAGCATGGAAGTTGGAGTACATCATGTCCATGTGGAGTCCTGCCTGGCAGTCCAGTGCAGTATTGGGCTGTGAGTAATGAAACAAATAATATGAATAATAATATTGACTTATATCGCACACTTATTCGGGAAAACTCCGATCAAGGTGCCTACGTTATGATTACCCCTGATCATAGGGCTCCATTAAATTACTCCATATACCATCTCAGCTCCCTTGACCAATCAAACACATCAACATTCACTACCCTCTCAGGTACCCATTTACTCCTGGGTGGAGAAAACAATACAGGGCAAGGTACATGCACCATGGATGGACCAGACCGGGATTCGAACCCACTACCTTTGGAACTAACCAATGAATATGATCCACTAGACCGCTCCACCATGGCACTTATATACTTGTAACTTATAAGTTGGAAGTTCAATTAGAAAGACTATTGGTGATATTTTAGCAACATGGGAGATAAAGCAACAAGTACAAAGTTAAACAGAATTATTATGAACTGATTCCTAACAGATTGTTTTTTTTGTGCTCTTTTTAAAATAACACACACAAAATTATGGGGGAAAAAAAATATACAATGGTCAATACAAATGTGAAAAGGGTAAACCAATATGCATAGTTACTAAACAAATAAGTTTGTGAGTATTGAGGATCGTGAAAAAAATCCAGGAAATGAAATATTTTTATTTTGATAACAAATACAATTAAGCCAACTGTACCTTTGCCCAGGAAGTGACCACCGTGCTGTCTTTCCATGCCGAGCGATGGGAATCAATTTTCTCAATCTGTCCATTGCGGTTGAGCTGAGGAATCATGCTATTGATGTCATAACCCAGGACCGGGAACCAGCTCCACAGATCTAGGCAGGAGAGGAAGAATTATGTACATCTTTAAATGCGTTTCAGGGGCTCTAGAAAGAGTAGTGGTGCCACTACGCTTTACCAACTAGCCACTACTTTTTACTTAGGTTCCAACAACATTCTCGAGAAATGTTGCTTACCGAGAACCAATATATGGTTAAAAAAGAAACGCAAATTTGTATGTGTATGAACAGCTCTTGTGGCAAGGCCAACTGCAACAGCCTCCATAAGAGCTGCTAAGGCAGGGTATGCCACTCTGCCTGAAGTGCCACCTGAGCTTCTAGGGGTGTTTTTGAGACGCATAACTTTAAGAGCCAGCTTAATCAGGTTGAAAACCCAACAAAGTAGGTTTTCTGAGAGCCCTTAACAACAGGATTCTTCCAGTAACAGGAAATGTCACATTTCATTGCCGTTTAAAAAAGTCCTCTTGGACCTGGACGATATCGCGGAACAGTCTTGAAAGCGATTCCAAATCAATGCCTTGTTGTCCACACGTTCACTGTATTCAACAAACGTCAATTCTGATCAATAAATTATATTTTAAGAAAATTGCACTTTGTTTCTGGGAGAGTATAGACCGTATCGAATAGCGGCCATTTTGTGGGGCACCTTTTGTTACCTAAACCATTTAACAATGGAAGCACAATATGTGCAACCATGCATGTCCTCAAGGAACAAAGAAATTGCCCCACGAAATGGCGGCTATTCGATACGGTCTATACATTATTTACAGTGGAATCATTAACTCACCTGATAGATAGAGACTTTCTGTATCAGTTCCAACAAAGATATTTCCATTGAAGGTGTACATGTTGAAAGACTTTGTCCTTGAGGGTTGCGTGATGTCCTTGAAGAATTGGAGATTGGGCGTGGTCCACCGGCCAGAGAGGGGATCATAGTCCCGCCTGTCAAAATGGACGAGTCTTGTCAGCGAGTCATAGATGCCTCCTTGGTAGCCAATATGGAGGATGAAATCAGGGTTGGAGTCGCTCAGAACCTTGCCGAGAGGATCAACTTTCAGCCACTTGAGGATATCGCCATTGGCATTGAAAACGGCGATAGGAGTGCCCACGTGGTTACTGGCAATGTAGAGTTGAGTCTGGCCTTGACGGATAGCAAAGAGGAATCCTTGCAGGTCGTATTCTAACGACGTCATCTCGCGGGCCTTGTGATCGTAGATGTGCGTTATCCGGGTCGGTTTGGTGACGTCGCCGTAGAAGAACTGCACCTGACGTCCAGTGTGGTCTTTACGCCAGATGCGGCGGCCGATCCCGTCATATTTGTAGCGGACTTCGTACACTCCTGATTTGTAGGCATGCACCAATAAACAGTTGGAGTTGTAGTCAAAGATCTCTTCCCCTCGCTGGGTGAGAATTCCATCCGAGTCCAATATGTAGTCTGTGGTTCCTACTCTGGTGATGCGATCCTGGTCGTCGTAGTCGAGCGTTGCGATGGACCCTTGGTGGCTTATTGACGCAATATTACCATTGGCATCATATGTGTACTTCCACGTCAGACGATCATCGACCCACACCTCTTCTAACTGGCCACTGGCGTCAAAGTAGTACGACCTGATTTTCGTCTCATCAGGAGTGGTTAAAGTGCGTCGAGCCATGCGTCCCGTCACATGGTATAATAACGACATACTGACAATGACCCCAACGCCACTCAGCTGGTACCTCACGTCCTGTAGCAAGGCGTAGGTGCCGTATTGTTTACTGAGTTGGAAGAACGAATCGGCAATAACGTGCGTGACGGCATCTGGGTACGTGATGGTGAAGAACCCCATTTGTTCCACCTGTCCCGTCTCGGTATTGAACCTCATCTCTTTGAGCCGCAGCACAGTGGTGTTGAATTCAGCAGCAATGGACGAAGCGCGGAATGTCACGTCGTAAATATAGTCGTATTTTGCATTCATCAATCCATCGAAACCGGTAGTCCGCACCAGCATCTGTTCAACCAACGGTCCGTTGTGTACAAATCGCATGGAGTTTTGGAACCTTCCCTCCTGCAATTCAACTGTTTTTACTTGATCCGTGTTGCCATAGTAACTATACTCCACAGCCGTTTCTTCGAACAACACATCGCCGATTCGGTCCTTGTTGTCGTAAATATGCATGACGCGACGTCCGGTTCCCAAGAAGTACGTCTCAAGGACCTTTCCTGATTGGCTGTGGTCCTGCATTACCCAGGGTGCATTGTCCTCAACAGAATAAATACTTCTGGTGTAACCGAGCGAGACGATGGTCTTGATTTGATGGCGTGTGCCAGTTGGCACGGTTACCGTTTGCAGATTGCCAGAGTTATCGTACTGCATTGAGTAGTGCTGACCATTTGGTAGAGTAGTTTCCGATGGCTGTAAAAAAGGACATTAAAATAGTCAACATTAAACAGTCTTCATGCAAAATACTGAATGTGATCATTTCTGGCCAACCAATGTATAATTTGGTTGGGGCGGTCGGGTTGGCGTAGCGGTTCTTTCCTCGCCTTTCACCTCTGGCGTCCCGGGTTCGAATCCGGGGCGTGTATGTGGATTGGGTTTGCAGTCCCTACTTGACCGCGTGGGTTTTCCCCTGGGGCATTTCTCTGGGGGTTTTCCTCCCACTTCTAAAACTGCAACTCCTTCTTCGTCATCTCAAGTCGATTATAAAGTATAGTAAAAGCTAAAACCGTATAGTTGATGGCATAAAGGGCCTTAGTTGCCGAAGATGCCATAAAATATACAACAACAACAACAACAACTTAATTTGGTTTTCGTCTGTCAATGCCCCTACCCCAAGTTTTGCTAGTAGGATACAATGCTAATGAATGAATGAATGATACCAAATGACAATGACAATAACTGCCATGTAATGATTTAACATGGTCTATCAATGCCACAGCTCAAGTCCCTAAATTCAATTCAAATTGCACTTGAGTTACAATATTTTGAGGCTTGACTCAGGCTTGATGAAAATATATCTAACCCTGTTTTCTGTGAGTAGAAACTACCAAATTGTAATACAAAATATGACCAAACATTAAATTGGATAATACACCAGTCAAATTTCTTTGGGAACACAACTCACCTGAACAGCTGTCTCATATGCAAAAGTCCATATGCTGTCGTTTCCGTGGCGGCGACTGATTAACCGGCCCCTGCCATCGTATGAGAACGATTCATACATCAGCCCCCTCTGCCAGCGAATGAGGCGACCCATTGTGTCATAGGACGCATTGGTAGGCTTCAGACCGTGGGTTGGGAGCCACTCTATGGGTAGCCCTGCTGCATTGTGGGTAATGATGAGTATTGGGATGGCGTCTGCATTCTGGAGCGTTTCAGTCTTGGTAAAGCGGTTGTATTCCAGCGTGAAAACGTGCTGACCATTGATCTATTGGTGAGAGAGTGATTATATTAGTCACAAGTAAAACTCTAAGAATTCTAAATGAAACATTTTGTTGAAAATTGGACGGAAACCAAGAGTTTGCATTTTCCTTCAAATTTCAAGAAAACAAACAGCATTCATTTTGTGACAAAGGCAATTTGGATGTTAACAAATGGGAAAAAAAATGACAAGGCAGCCAAGCACAAAAAGCCTAAGCTTGAAAAAAATTTGCGAAACAAACTATTTTTTCAAAACAATACTTCTAGAATAAAACTGTAATCTGTGGTAATTTTAAAAAGCAAATGAAATAGGAAGTATGTCTTTACATGAACAATTCAAACATTCTCTAACCTTAAAAAGTTCTAATAAAATTTGTGACAAGAAACAGTGTCTTGCTTGACCACTTGAACTGGACTCGTACACAATTTGTAACTCCCAGCTACATAGAATAGATGCATCAGTGTTACAGAAAACCTTTACAATTCATGCAGAGTTTTTGTGTTAAGTGAATGGTAAAAAATATATGTGTGCATACTAATTTTTTTCCCTTCAAAAACAACCTTTAGTTGTTAACTTCTAACAAAAAGCACCATCTTGGACAGAAATTATTTGCATATGTTACCGTTGCCATCAACACTTTGAGATTTGTTTTCTTGTCAACTCGCAGTAAAGTGTTAGGGTCTTTGCAAATGATGAATGGGCCTTTAAAGGCCCTGTAGATGATCTGTTTTTGAGCGATTCTGCGAATAAAACAATTATAAATCAAAAGAAAGACATCAACAAACTCATCCGAAGAAATTTCAGCTTTGTCAAATGTATCACGTTTAAAAAAAACATGAAAATCCATATGCGTTTTCCTGGTCTTGGCAGGATGTTATAAATATTCGTTCCCAGTTGATCGCCGGTACTATGTGGCTTGCGTCATGCACTCTGTGGCGCACATCATATACTGCGTGTGCGCGCGATCCATCAAAATGCATCGCGTTAGAACACGCACACGCAGTACACAGCGCCCATGCAATTTGGACCGCGTAGATGCGAACCAAAAATAAGTAAATCGTTTGCAAACGATCTAAATAATTTCATCTTTACGGAATATTTTCTGGTAAAATTATATCATTTTGAGCAGAAACCTTTCATTGGGTAATTGCTATTAATTCAATCTTTACTTTCAGAACTTTGTCCCTGTAAACTCGTCGATTAATTTTTGGGGTCATTGCAAATGATACACTGGGCCTTTAAATTGCAATGTATTCCTTTGTTTACTATAACGAACTACCATGATAACAACCATGTTTTACGAGTCCCTAATGTTTGTTATAGCAAATTTCTACTGTATTCCAAATTGCAGCCAAACATCTACTTACCCTGAGTTTGCGGCCGATAACTAGAACCCTCTTCCTGTCCTGACCTCCCCTGCGACCATAGAATCGCCAGTCCAGCCTGTTGACCAAGTCCTCTGGGAGAACGATCTTGCGTTTGGTCATGACGGCGTAAGGGTCATCCTCATACACCGGGTGTGAATCTCTCTCAAGGAGCACCGAGACACCGTTGGGGTAGCTCAAGGAGAACTGGCCATCGTGACGTGATTGGATAATGGTGGCCATCAGGTCAGCTGTTGGAAGATGCAGTAAAAATAAAGTTAAAGAGCTAAAAAAACGATTTCTGGAACACAGTGCAATTTATTTTATTCATTGCAGAAACACGTAGTTTTTTCTCGTTAAAGCTTGTAGTGTTTTTCTTTGACATTTGGGCGAAAAAAGTCACGGTCGTTTATTAAATACGAAATGTGAAACAGTTCAAAAGCTTTAAAGGCACAGGCTCGTCAGCAATGCGCGCCCGCCAAATTCGTGCCTTGAAATACGCAGCTCCATGCTTTTGCTATGGAGCTGCGTATTTCGTAACACGAATTTGGCGCGCGCGCATTGCTGACGAGCCTGTGCCTTTAAGTATTGGTCGTCTGTCTTGTGCAAATGCATAAGCAACGTAGTGACTGGGAACCACCTGTGAATGTGACGTGATTTGGGAGAACCGACAGTGTGTGAAAGTGCAGCCTTGCTGGCTGGCTACGAATAAATACTGTGTGTACACATTGTGCATCATGCATGCATTATGCAAAGCTTACGCCGTGTTTCGTGAAAGGGCAGCTCTCCTAAAGTGCGTCGTGCACTTGGTGGCATGCACCAATAGTGGATAAACACGCTGACGACCGTAATTCAATGACTGTAATTTGATGACTGTATTTCGATGACAGCCAAATCAAATAAGAGAATTGCTATTTTTCAGTGATTATTTAAAAATGATAAATACAAGATAATATAAACATTACTCTCAATGGTGCAAACAAATTTTTTAGAAATCGTTTTCTCAGCTTTTTAAACCTTACGGGAATAAGATTTTTGAGTTGTTTTGTTGTACAGAGATTGGCATTCTTCCTGATTTACTTTATTCTTCCCCTAATTGGCTTCGTAAAATCTGCTGCTGGACTGTTAACTGAAATTCTGTGAGGTTTTACATGTGCTGGAATTGAGAGATCAACCACTTTTTCCACGTGCCTTGTACAAAATCTGCAAGAGGTGGCAGTTCTGTAAAAGTCAGAACATTGGCCGTTTTCCTACTTACCTTGAAGCAAAGTCTGCTCTGTGAGCCAAGCATGTTGCAAGGTTGAGCTGATGAAGTCTGCTTGTCCAGGCTCTGTCATTTCAACGATGGAGTGCGAGTCATTAGCACGAGATCGCAGCCTGGCCACTTTGCCAGTTGGCCACGTCACTTTCTCCAGGAATCCTTGTGCATTGTATCTGTGATTAAACACATTAATTGATTGATTAATTACTTTGAAGCTTTAACAACTAGATGTAGAAATGCAGAATTTGGTACGGTGCATAATCACCACAGAAATGAGATAAAAATCATGTGATCCTCATTGGGATTTGAACCCAAGACCTCCAACACACCCCAGCAGATGCTCTACCACTTGAGCTATGAGGCACAATAGTTGTCCCCATGAACCCAATTTTTCTCTATGGGTGCGCTACTCACAACAAAGTAAACAGATCTCAGCATCAGATACTCCACAAGTTGAACTAATAGTCATGCACAAACAATTTTGTGCTCCCTTTCAAGACTATATATTTGCTTGTGCACTCAGCTACACGTTGAGAGCCAGAGTCATGCCATGAAAATGGGACATCACTGGTTACCAACAGGACAATTCTCACATCCGTACAAACAAAATATACATACTGGTACCTCAATCGAAAGCTGAAAACTACACAACAACATTTTTAACAAATTCAGATAGTACGGCATGTAAATGATTACGGCATGTAAATGTGAAGTATTCAAACATTATGGCAACTTACGGCCGCTATGGACGTTAGGCTTCAGACAGCTTGTGGCAAGTATATGGTCACTAAGTGGTCAGAAAATTACTTACTGATAGACATGCTGCAACACATTGCCATCATACTTGGCAGTCAGTAATCCTTCACCGTCCCTTTCATACTCGAGCCTGGTAACCTGAACACCATCACCACTTCCAGTCCTCGTCAACAAACCGTGGTCGTTCAACGTCAACTCGAAGGCACCTCCGCTTGTTGGCAAAAACCTAAGTGGTGTCCCGGTTTCATTGCGGACAATTCTCAACTCAGTACCTGGACCATCAGAGACTGAACGTAACTTCTTGTTGTCCTCGTAAGTAAAGTTACGTGACAAGAGCTCCGTTAGCGTGTCGTGCGTACTCAAGTGAAACCCACGTCGGTCGAAGTGATAGACCTCGCGACGATCTGGTGAAGTCAGTTCGTAGAATCCGCCTTCTTGGACCTTTGGAATGCTTAATGTGACCTGGCGGATGCGGAGATTTCGTTGATCGGCGATAATCAGATCGTTATCCGGGGTGACCGTGAGGGCAATGGGTGTGTTTAAATTAGCATCCACGGCAAATAGTTGGTCTTCATCGAAGCAGACGCACTCCGCATCGTGGCAGTCGCATTCCGAGTCCCGGCCTGCGAACCACGAGATGGTGCCTTCTGTGGTGATGCGACGGACCCGGTGCAAGCGCAAGTTGTCTGTCTCGGCAACAAACAGATCCCCAGTATTGGAGAATGCCAGAGCACTCGGTAGCATCAACTGTTCCTGCGTGGCCAACTTGGGCCCTGATTGGACACCGCTGAACAGGTGATCTTCGTCAGATGGGCCTAATTGTGGAGCACCATTGAAGGGGCAGTTGTTGGGGACACCAGCCACAACTGATGCTAGACCATCGTTTCCTATGCGCAGGATAATGGCCTCATCAGTCACATAAATGGAATCGTCAATTGGGTTGATGGCAATGTCGGTTGGCCACTGCAGCTTCACCTATGGCAAAAAAATTTAAAAAAATAAATAAAATGTCCAGATTTCTTGAAGTTGACATTCAAATATTTGTTTCTAGCAACCTGACAACCACTTCCGTTGGGTGCCAGGGTATTGAAAGGTCATGCTGAAACCTCTCACAGAAACCGTGAAATAATGACGTTACCTGGTCTAGCGACATGCTGTCTGTGCATTTGGGCAGTCTGGTTGGACCCACCAGGGTGTGTGACCCAACCACAGTGCTGATGATTCCATCCCGGATCTTCCTGATGACTGTCCCATCCACAAAATAGATTGTACTATCTCTACTGATTGCAATCCCTGCACAGGAAAAATGTACAGATAATTGGTTAATACACTGAACCTCGCTCAAAAACGCTCAGAAACATGTATCTTTCCATAAAAATGGGAGCTAAAGTGTGATTGCATATGGGATATGCTTTTGGAGAAACAAGCTCAGAGTGTGTGACAACTATGCTGTTTTCGGTAACTAAAACAAAAAATAATTTGTTTTGGGAAAAAATTTTTCGCACTTACAGCAGCTCAAGAAATGCCTACATTCAGCCTTACTCAACCCAGTCTGGGGGTCGATTTTACAAAGATGTACGACGCATCGTAAGTACCAAATCTATCGCAACTCGCCGAGCCCTTTGTAAGTTTGTCATGGCAAATCTTTGTGAATTCGACCACTGGGTCCTATTTCATAAAGCCCACTTGGAAACATTCCTAAATAAACATTCTTAACTCATGTTTTTAAAGATAGGAAAAATTAGATTTTATTGTTTCTAAATCCACGTTTTTACTTTTGTGAAATAGGACCCTGGTCTTCAAGTTAGAAACATTGAAAACAAATTTAAAGTGAAAGAGTTAGGTGACTTTATTAATCTCCTTTTCCTTCTCTGTTTCAAAGATGAATTAAGAAACACGAGAAAGTTGCAATGCGACTGGGATTCGAACCCAGGTCCTTGGCATACATGGCCAATTGCTCTACCAACTGAGCTATCTGGGCATCCCACAAGAGCACCACAACAATCTCTGTTTCAGATAACTAAAATCTCTGTTTCAGATAACTAAAACCAACCACTCGGAACAACAAACCAAAGCAAACATCTTTTGCACTTCATAAGCATTTACTGTTTATGAAAAGTCTGAGGATCATTTTCCCCGTTTTTCCTGGAAATAGTGTTGGGTTCACGCTGTATGTGTTGAGACAAAAAGCCTTTCCAGGAAAAACTCTAAATAATCACATCACTGATTGGCTTTCTGTTGAGATTCTTGCTTGTCTGACCTTTTGGATCCAGCAGCTTGGCATTGGTAGCCTGTCCACCATCACCGCACCCATTAGGGTCTAGGGGTAGACACGGTGTCCCGGTCCCAGCGACCAGCATCAGGTTATTGGCCACATTGGGAATGTCCACTAGGCTCTTCATTTGGTAGATCTGACGGGTTTGGCCGTCGGAGAGATAGAGGGTGCCGGTCAGAGGGCTCACGGCCAGGTAGTACTTGTAGGAGGGTTGGTAGCTGTGGGAGGGAGAATATAGAATACTGTGAACGCTAATTGGGGCAAGGCAGGAAGTGGTTTGGGCTGTGACTCAGGGAGGAGTAGTTATCTCATTGAAGGGTTTATCTCTCTGTAGGGCTAGTTAAGCTCACGTGATAGCCAATCCCAATCAGCAAGGAACAACCGCAATACAGTGTTTCAAGAAGGAAATCCGTACATTAAGCAGAAGGTCTGTGGTTCGAATCCCAGTGGAGCTAAGCTAATTGTCACTGCATTCCAGAGTTGATAGGAATCGATTCCAAGTTCGAAACCGGAATCACAAGTCTATCTTTCAGAGGAATCAAATCCCATTGTCTTCGCAATTCCAGGAAGTGCGCGGCAATTTTGAATGTAAATGGATGCAGACGTTTTTACGAGGTCACATATGAACTCACCTGAGTTGCAGTACAATGGTTGCATTCCCATGCTTGTCGATTCTACGCACATAGTTAGAATCACCCACGTATATATCCCCCTGTGGGCTGCTGGCTAGCGCAATGGGGGCCAGCATACGGTTGTTCTTGGCGCGGCCCGTGCACTGCGAGCAGTCGAGGCTACGCTGCCGGCCGTTACCCATGATGGATTGGATGGTTGCTGGTTGGTGGTGGTAGTATATGTGCTGGCCGTGGCCCAGACTGAGAATGGCTGGTGGGGGAAAAGTAAGTTTAGGGTTAGCATTTGCAATGGAGGGTTTGCCATAGGGTGCGTCGGCTATGGCATCTCTTGCACAAGTTCATCAATTTTTTTAACAGGAGCATAAAATACTTACTTGAAGTAAACCATCCGAACAGTTTGACAAAACTGTACCAGCAGTATTGAAAAAATACATTTGACAAAATGTCTGAAATTTGAACATATTTTGTTACTTAAATTCTCAGATCCAAAAAGTCTGAAAAATCTCATGCCCGATACCCACTCCTTTTTTTCTGTTCGAGACTTAGGGCGCCTTTCCCTAGGTCCATTTTTCATCTTTTTTGCGTGCGTTGCATTTACGCTGGTCCGTCTGTATCGGTCCATGGAGCGATTCAGACGCAGATGAAAATAGCTTTGAAAATGCTTGACACAAAAAAACACTACATATACTGATGGGATATAGTAAAAATTTAACCAAAACACTCTTTGATTTGCTAATTTACAGTAGGTGTCAGTTTGAGAAAACGAAAATGTTCTGAACACACATGCCGGTACTTCAGTGTCAGTTTGTAAAAATGAAAATTATGTGCTGATGGCATTTGCCACTGCATGTCAGTTCGCGGTGTCACCGGCAAATTGAGTATGAAACATGCTGTACCTTTTTCTGGGTTGTAGTTGTTGTGGATTGGCAGTTGCCAGCCACCTAGATCCATGGAGCCCCAGTCTGGTGCATCTATAGGAATACGCTGCTTCCTCCAGATGATGTCATTACAACCTTGGTATTCATAGCCAACGGATACTGTAAACAATACAGGAAAACAAAGAAGAATACCACATTTAATAGTAATAACTGCAGCATTTATATAGTGCTTTTACGCGAGGTATCGAAAGCGTTACACATTGATTTACACCTACTAAAACATCAAGAAACATTCCTTAGGCAGACAGCGCCTTTAGCAGCCAAGTTAGAAACACTGACGAGATTCCTATTTTTACAGCACACAAATCTTAAACAATGCACTGAATCTATGGTTTTGCATCCCATATGAAGAATGGAGCCAATGCAGTTAAGCGCCTTGCTCAAGTACCATGGGGGAGCCTCGAGCCTGCAACCTTAGGTTTGTCCAACCGAAGGTTCCGAAACCATGACTAAAACCGCTCGGCCATAGTGCTCAATTTTTGACTTCTGTTTCGTCAAACTCCGAGTCGGGACTTTGGCAACCACACACCATCATTATACATATATGCTCATGCACTCGTAATTACAGCGCTGGGAAAAACCCTTCCTATTCTTAACCGTTTTGGCCATGACTGGTTCATATTTTATCTGAAGTACAAATCAGTACGGGTTGTATAAAATGGTGCATCTTGGATTCATGGCGTTTTACAGTGATTTTTAAATATGTAGATAATCTGCATTAAGTTCAAATTTTGTGCTAATATGGGCAGTAACGTTAATTATAAAATGAGATTTAGGCAAACAAATTTGAAAATGTTCTTGTTTTCAACTGTACCAGTAAAAAAATTAATTTTCTATTGCTTTTAAACGAATTAAGTTTATTAGGGTTCTTCTCTTTCACTGCTTTGCAATTAGTAGCTGCAATGACTTTCAATGTTATATCTCACCCATAGCAATAGCCCTTCCATACACCATCTGTCCATACACATTCCTGCCGTCCCATCTCAGCGTATGCTCCATTCCACCTTTGGGTAGCAGAACATGTTGGAATGTCCTGCCTTCCAGACTTATGCTAACGTGGACCATCTCGAGGTACTGGGGGAGGGTAGCTGGGGTGAGCTGGAGGACGAGCTGGGTGGGCTGGCCGGGGGCGTTTTGGCTGTAGTAGTCTAGGGTGAGCTTGGTGCCTGGGATTGGAATCTGCTCGTGGATTGCCTACAGAATAAAATTATTTTTTTAATTAGTGGACTATATAGGAGGAGTTTTCGATTGAGTCCCCGATTCAGATGCAGTTGTAGTCAGAAGTTTACATACAACTGTGTTAAAACTGGTGTGCTTAAATTTTTGTAACAGTCTTTACTAAAGTCATGATTTTGTGATATTCCTCACATGCTTGCAGTACTTAAAACATAGCTTGCACACCTTGCAATGGTTCGGGTAGTCCTGTTTACCATTTTGGGTGATGATGGTAGTGGTGTACATGTATGTAAACTTCTGACTTCAACTGTATGTACCCTGCCGTTTGGAAAGGTGTCAGATAAAATATTCTATTGGTCTGTTCCAATAATTTCACTTCGAACGAACCACGATACAAGAATGATCTATATAAACAAAAATAAAGTTATTCGTTTATCCTGTTCCAGGATGCGCATGTCAAAGTACATGGCATTTCCAAAGCATGCACAAAGCTTAACAGGACATCACAAACGAAATATTTAAAGAAACTGCTTAACAAGTCGCCAAGTCATGACTACCAAATAAGTAATCGCAACTTTGCAGAGGGTTCTAGCTGAAGATTGTAGATCACTACATAGCAGTTCTACTCACAACTGGCAACATGTACCCGTCCCAAGTGTTTTGTGAAATGCAACTACAAAACCCATTGTAACCTTACGAAAGGTTCGGCGCAAGTCTTTGTGAACTCGACCACACATCTCAGTCCACAAAGTTGATGTGACAACCTAAAAAGTCCCAAATAACTGGATTTTCCCCCAGTTGACTTGGCCTTGTCCAAGGCTGTGGCTCGTCTTAAGCCGGTCTCCCTCTGTGAGATTTTTGCCACGAATTTCCAACGATTAGGTACGATTTGGTATGATTGTGTAGAGAGTCTATAGACAGTCTCTGGTAATCTCACCAAATCACACCTTATCTTTGGAAATTCGTGGCAAAAATCACACAGTGGGAGGCCTGCTTTACTGTGCCGGCGATGGCCAAGCCGCGGAGAAAGGCCCAAGGAAAACCCGGCCAAGCAGCGACTGCGCATGGCAAACAGTGCCCAACAGTGAATAAACTGGTTCCCGGAATTTCTTGCGTCTGAAGCACAGCCTTGTTCCAAGTCCAAAGGACGCGGTTATGTGTTTCTTTATATTTGCATTGGAAATTGTTGATCAATTTACATAGCAAAAGATTCCCCACAAGATGGCAGCTATTCGATACGGTCTATTACGTCCATTTCAGCAATACCAACCCTCTGATCAACTGAGAATCCCTCCTCCAGACACGTTCCCTCCTCTGTCCCCACGGAGCCAACTTTCTTGAAATTAGGAACTGGGAAATCTGCTCCCGCACACACAGTGCTGTGACGACCTGCAAACATGTCGCTAACAGCGCCCAGGTTTGACGTAGCGGACATGATGATGTCATCGACGTGGATAAAGGTCTGAAGGGGAACGTAGATGTACTTGATAGCCACGTGATAGGGCTGACGCTCAAGGATTAAACGGATGGATCCCCCACCTCGGACCATCAGGTCGTACCTGTTTAGCAATAAAAATTATCATGGTATCAAGTACGTGTAATTCATCACATTATACAAAGATGTGCTTATTATACTATTCAGTAAATGAACTGCAAACCGATGAAAATGTATCCCGGTCTTTGAAAATGTGTCAGAAGTGGTAAAGTTTTCAATAGAATTTTTTAAATTAATACAAAGTTGTTTACAAAAACACCATACTTTATGGGGGTAACACATTGTACAACTGGTGCTAGCAGCAGATGCTAAACAGTGTCATCCTTATTTCTAAATGCAACTTTGGAACATTGATACAAAACTATGATACCAAGACTGTCAAACTGTTTGGAAACTTGTTTGGAACTGTTTGGGTAAGTTGAAAAACAAATGCATCAAAATGTGTCACGTTGGCCCCCGTTTTTATGGAAAGATCCCTGTGAATGACTTAGAGAGTTTACTGTACTTACATCCCATCCTGTCTGGTGTACGTGTATCCCAGTGATGGCTGGCTCTCCACATGCACCCTTGCACCTGGGATGGGGCCATTGTCCTCGCCCAGAAGGCGTCCGTGAATCACTGCCACGTGACTAAAAATAAAACAGACAAAAAGGATTAACTTAATAAATTGTATGTTCAGGGTCTTTCTATAAATTAGGGGTCCAAAAGTGTGACATTTAGTGTCCTCTGTTACATCTGATACGTGTTATTTTTCGTACAAAAATCATTAAAATAGCTTTTACACCATTTTGTATGAATTGTACTTTATGTACTCACTCTTTGAGATGGAAAGTATTTAAAGAATGTGTCCTGAATTTACAAAAACAAGATGTAAAATGTAACGGGGACACCATAATTGGACCCCTAATTTATAGAAAGACCCTTCTGCATGCTTCTGTTATATTCAGGTTTTCAGCTGCCAACATGCCACTACACAGCTTATTGTTGAAGGATGAGTGGAACAGCACTGTCATGTTCCTGCATGTATCCATTACAGGCTACTTCTACAGGTTGTCCTAAAACGGGAAACCTAGATTAAAATCCTAATTACTCTGTAAATACTGAAGATTTTGGGAAACATAAACCACTACCTATTACATCACCATGTCGTCTTTCTTATGACACCAAGAAATCCAGAGTACCTTCATGGATTACTGAGCATCAATGGTTCAAAGTGACCCTGTCAGAAATAGTTTTGCATCAGATTACAAAGACGTTTATCGGCTAAAACAGGAAAAAGACCAATTATAAACTGTTATGTTTCCATTGAGAGCAGTATTTTTGAAGTGATTTTTTGGTCTTTACTCCTGTTTATCGTTTTACATTACAATAAGTTAAGGATATTGTGGGGTGTAAGCAGATATTTTTCTATGGTGTGCATTCCGCTTGAATGATTTTGTATAAATTATGGTTAGACAACTGTATCTACATGACAGACATACCTTGCCACAGGTACAGGTAAAAAAAAAATCCAAAATTGACAACATACCAATATCCTTAACTTATTGTGAATAGTGTATATTACG
This sequence comes from Henricia sp. BOLD:AAB3569, assembly GCA_037783545.1. Classification (NCBI taxonomy): domain Eukaryota; kingdom Metazoa; phylum Echinodermata; class Asteroidea; order Spinulosida; family Echinasteridae; genus Henricia; species Henricia sp. BOLD:AAB3569. The sequence goes on from JBBELK010000004.1 coordinate 706,024, forward strand.
ACACCCTGTATAGTCCCCACTGGATAACTAGTGTCTTGTCATGCATGGGTCTGCCTGATTGTAGGCTTAAGAAATGCCTACGTCTGACCAGAAAGCCGCTGCCAGTAGTTCACTGTTAACAAACGAATCTGGCCTACAATTAATAACGTCAAAGACCTTAAAAAAGTTTATAGTGAAAGAGTTGACTCTAACTCTCTGGACCTACCTCTGATCAGCTTCTTCCAGCATAGCCCCAGTCTGAACACTGTCACCCTCCACCAGGAACTTGTAACGATCGTAGAATGACAGGGGAGGTACGACCAGGGACATCGTATCACGGCCGAGGATCGTACTGGGATTTGGTGATGAAAGGCATAGAGTGGTGGAGCTGCAGAAATCATCGTGGCAACAGTCGGGATCCAGGCAGTCCATAAGGGTGTCTGGGGGAAAAAGTGAAGTGGGTGATTGAATTCTGAGACTTGCTTCAATGCTTGGTGTAGTTTATTTTGGTTCTACATGTATACTGTATTACTACTCATGGGAGATTTAATTTTAAAACTTGTTTGTGAAGCTCTTTTTTGATTATTCATTATTCATAAATACCTGGACGTTGATAATGGCCCGCACCTTTGGCCATTATCAGCGTCCAGGCCCCTATCCGGTTTTAAACGTATGTTTAAGACCGGTCAAACCCACTTTTAATCCCTAATTAAAAATTTGCATCAATCAATCTAAATCTGCCATAAAGATTTTAATGATGACTTTTAATAATTATTACTTGTAATACTGCTTTTAATCAGCGATCTCTGATTATATGCACATTAATCCTGAGATTGGGCAATTTTGAGTGATAAAAAGAACTCCTGCAACTAGCTAGTTTAAGAACCCTGAGCCTACCTCCATCATTATCTTGTCCATCAGAGCAGGCCGTTTCCATGGTGATTTCACAGGCTTTGCCGTGGTGCGGACCGGTACACACACACTGCCATCTCATATCCACAAACTGGCAATCACCACGGCCATTGCAGCCGTCTGGACAACCCTCTGTACACACAACACAAAATACCGCAATGTCAATCTGCTTTCCTTAAATGCGACCATCCACCACATGTGGGCTGTAAAATTGGACCTAAAAAAATTTGTCTTAAACAGTTTCAGAAAGAACATTTTCTAAGTTACGAGTTACAACTTGGCTGTCACGTTTCACTTGGATGCTAGTGGACGTAATTTTTGACAGGGAACACTGCTGGTTTGAACGTACGCCAATGTTAATGTCAATGGATGACGTCACCAAATTTTCAAAAAATTGCATACAGCAGGGAGAACGCTAAAAAGTCGGCATTTCGTCCGTACATACTTTATGGACAGCTCCTAAACCAATCATTTGGGGTTTGTCTTTGGGTATATATGAAACAAGATGAAGCTTTACCAATTCCACAAAGTCTGCCGTTCCACCCAAGCTCGCAGCCACAGGAGTCATCCACACAGCGCCCTCTACGAGAGCACGGCAGTAGACAACTCGCTTCCTGCGAGCAGCGCTCCCCGGTCCAGCCCTTCTCACAGCGACACATCCTGGTATCACACTGGCCGTGGATGCCGCAGTCAGTGTTGTTGAAACACTCATGGACTTCTGTTGAATGTAAGTGACAATTAAGGAGACAAATGTGATTAGTGTTTGAAAATTGCAAATCTTATTTAAAGACTAACTGTTTTATAAACAACTTTTCAAAATGTTTAATTTGTAAAACGCAAATTCTGACTTTTATTCATATTGGGAGTGCCCTGAACGAGCAGTCTAGTGGCGCATACTTAAGACCATGGTCAAGGTGGATCCACACTGCGCTTTTCGCGTGTAAATGCGACGCGCCTTGATTTGAGAAAAAGCGGTGTGCAGGGAATTTTGAGTAAAATGACGCTATGAAAATCACAAAACGAAAACAACTTTTAGCTCAAGATGATTCCGTGATTTTCAATGGTTGTTTCACTCAAAATTTCCTAAGTAAAAGCGACGCGCGTCAGATGTATGTGCGATAAGGCTCAGTGCAGTGTGAATCCACCTTTAAAGGCACAGGCTCGCCAGCGATTTGCGCGCGCCAAATTCGTGCCACGAAATACGCAGCTCCAAAGCAAAGGCATAGAGCTGCGTATTTCATGGCACAAATTCGGCGCGCGCGCATTGCTGACGAACCTGTGCCTTTAATGGTTGTGGGTTTGAGTCTGGCTCATATGTGCATGTGCACTTGGGTAAGGCACTTTGCCATAAATTGCCTCTCTCCAGCCAGGAGTAAAACACTAACATGTCTCAGTCCACATAGTCAACTTGACAATCCCTATTAAAACAGCCAGGACTGCATTTGAACTTTCCTACGACCAAGGGGTAAATATTAATCATTTCCTACAAGAATATTTCCTACAAGTTAGAGGTCTCGGGTTCGAATCCCGATAAGACTCATAAGATTTTTCTGTCATCTCACGTTTGTTTGCTACAAGAAGATAATAAATTCAATTTACCTTCTTCACAAGCCTGTCCGATGTATCCCCTAGAGCACACACAATCCCCCAGCACACAGTGTCCATGCCCGCTGCAGTCTGGCACTAGGCACTGCTCGCTGCGAACGCTGCACTCGGGGCCTTTCCAGTTGACGAAGCATTCACAGACACCGTGGGTGTACTCTCCATGGCCGCTGCATAGAACTGGGCAAAGCCCTAACATGGTGGAACAAAATTGGGAAATCAAATCCACTGGTTTTGACATGTTTACCCCAGAAGATGCATTATGTATTGACAAGAATTTTCTCTATCTGTACTTACTCAAAAATCTGTTTGACTAAAAGAATTGTTCCGAAAATTTGTTCAAAACAAATTTGTTCAGTTAATGTTATTTGCTTCTGACATATCCACCAACAGGAAATTATGGAACAACAAGTGCAATTTATGAAACTTTAACATCCCAGAAATACATACAATGTGCACTTTTTGTTCCATAACTTCGAGTTGGTAGAGTTTTAAAAGTTAATTTTGTTATTGATATCTCATTTGAAAGCTAACAACTTCAGTCATCTCAGAAAATTATCCAATGTCATACCTTGTGAACAATCTTCCCCAACATAGGCCGGCTCGCACACACATTGACCCAGGACACATTCCCCACGGTTGCTGCAGCCTCGCGGACATCGCTGGCCATCGTCCCAAATATCTGGTAATACCAAATAAAACATGGCATGCATTAAAAAATAGAAATATGTAGTGCCTAACCATGATAAAACAGTAAGATCAAGCATGATATTTCTGTTGACACATTTTTTAACGCTATGCATTGAACAAAAAATGACAGTTAAAAGATTAACTGAAAAACAATGCGTGGATTTACAAAAATATCTGAAACACTGATGCATTTATGTAGCTGCAGGCTAGTTTACCAAGATTTTTTTTTTAGATCTGCTACACGTTTATATAAGGAATCCATAAAAAGTTTAATTTTGCAAATGAAACATTGGGCTTTTTGGAATCATACATTCATCTGACGCCCTTACCTCTATCAGATATTTCCAACACAACTTCTTCTGCAGCATCCCCGTCATTGTAAATACCCACAAACCACAACCCTGGCACCATCTCCTCAATAAATGAAAGCGTGGTATCTGGAAGAACATTGGAACGTCTACTCCGCTGAGAAAACTCCTTCAAAAAATCCTCCTTAATAATAAAGTCGTGAAGCTTCCGTCCCCGTTTTCCATCTTTGACATATCGGTCGAATTTCTCGCGGAGGTCACGCTTCTTGCGACCTGCGTCGTGCCACCGACTGCCGGCGTGCACTCGCACAAAGTCGTACTCGGTGTGCGTTGGTGGCGCCCGACGTTGGCCAAAGATGGCAAAGTTTGATCGCAGCGGCATTGTGAGGTTCAATTGCACGTACTGCTGTGTGGTTATTGGGAGGGCCGCAACCAAAAAGTCACTGGGTGCAATTAGGATTCTAGCTGGTGTGTTGAGTGCTACTGCAGAGGGCTGGGTGGGTCGAGGCTGGGTTGGTAGGGGTGTCGTTGGCCCTGCAGAAACAACATCAGTATAATGTTGCATTTAGGTGCTTTAAATTCTGTCCATGTTCCCATCCCAAAGACTTTTATGGTACATAGTTAATGTTAAGTCTGAAACAGTGATGTCTATTAAAGTTTGTCTAACATCAAAGGATTAAATGTCAATATTCGGTTTGACCAGAGTGTTGTAAAACTGTTATCTTTTTGATGAAAACATATTAGTGTGACTGGGTCCTATTTCATTAAACCCACTTAGAAATATTCCTAAATAAACATTCTTAACTCATGTTTTTAAAGATAGGAAAAATTTATTGTTCCTAAATCCAACTTATCACATTTTTGACCCCCTATTTTTTCTATGGGTGTTGAGATTTTGATACAATATTATTTGTCATATTTTTCTTATTACCATTTAGAAATTTCGTGCTGTCAATCTATACATTTTCAAGGATAATTATCGTCAAAAACCACCAATGTTTTGTTAACTAATTTATCCATTCCATAAAACAGTGCAGTGACCACACCAACCTTTTTTATTCCACATCCAAATTGGAGATTGCAAATTTCCTGTTCTCTTAGTTTAGATAGTATTTTGAGGAGGTATTTTATATAATTGTTAGGTTATAATGAAATCCATTTCCTGGAATAAGCTGGACAAGCTCCTTTGAATCTAAGATACATCCTATATCATAACTGAATTAAGGTGTCTTAAGTATTGTGTGTCTCAAGATACAAGTTATGACACACATTTTTTAAAAATTTATTGCAATCTACCCCCGAATCTTACCTCTGGTGGACACTGCCGATATTTGCTGTGTGGCTGGTACTGAGACTGATGGTTTGCACTCTGTCACGATGTTCTCGACTGTCTCCACATGGCATCGGTTGAGTGAAATGCTTACTACTGAAAAGGAAAAAAATGGAAAATGACAAATGTACAAAATTTAATTAATAATTGTAAAAAGTGTCAGAAAGGTTTAAATTACTACATTTGTCTGAATCATACCAGTGAAAATAACATTGTCACCCAGTTTAGATTATATACCGTATCGAATAGCTGCCATTTTGTGGGGCAGTTTCTTTGTTCCTTGAGGACATGCATGGTTGCACATATTGTGCTTCCATTGTTGAACGGTTTAAGTAACAAAAGGTGCCCCACGAAATGGTGGCTATTCGATACGGTCTATACAGAATGTTTCATTACTCAAAATTTTACTTCATGAGTTGACAAGAAAAACCGACTAAAAGTGTTGATAGCAATGGTAACAAACACCACATGATTTCTTTCCCGTGTAAAATGGTCCCTTGCCAACTGAAGGTGTTTAACAAAAATTGTCTGCAGACAATTTTTTACCATTCATTCAACACAAAAACCATGCATGGATTTTTCAGGTTTTCTGAAGCATTACTGCTGTGTGGCTGAAATTTCGACAATGTTTATCAACATTCTTCCGTTATGTAATGATGTTGTTCCTGTTTTTGAAAGTTTTACAATCATGTAATATGTATTTAACATGGCCTTATTTATGCTTGAAAATTGTAAAAAGTATATTACTATCAATGCTAGAATAGGGCGACAAATCGTGTGTAAAAAAGCTATATTAGGGCGACCTGCTCAATAGGGCGACATTTTGGTGTCGCCCTAATATTTTTGAGTTTAAAATGAATTTTTTTAGGTCAAAAACCTTTTTTTTTTAGGTCGAGAACCATTTTTATCGGGACTGGAGTTGTTTCTCTTCGGTCTGTGACCATCTGTGGAAGCTTTGGGTAAAAAAATAAGGTGTCATTTTGAGTGACTCTAGCCGAAATTTTTGTGGTCCCCAGGAAGAGTCTTCCCGAAATGTCGCCCCATTGCGGCATCCAGCGTAGTTTAAATCATTATGACACTGTCTTTATCCAATGTCATTGTCTAAGGACAAGACATTCTAATGACAGTGGTTAAAGCCAATACCATAATGACTGTTTAAAAATACCTATCACAGATAGGCTTCTTACCTGCTAAATAAATAACTGATGCAGCTAGGGCAAACGATATAACTGCTAAAAGTAGAGCCGTGCATTTCCATGAGACTTTTCCCCTTAAGCCATTCTTGGAGGGGTTGACCCTGCGGTACTTAAGCTGCTGTGCATTGGTGTTGGGTCTCTTGTCGTTGTAGAGTGCTGTGAACCCGGGGACTGGGGGTAGGGTGGAGGCGGCACCATTGTGAGGGAATTCGTAAAATCCTCTGTTATGGGAAATAAATTCAGATTGTGAATAAATAGTGTACATGAAAAAACAAATGTGGAGAAAAAAAGTTATACGCATCGTGTTTTTGCATAAATTTGGCATCATTACCAAATTAAATTTATGCAGAACAGTATACGTGCAAATTTTCAACAGAGGGCGCTTTAGATATAAACAAAGAGCACATCGTCAATATGGGATGTATTCTCGTGGAGCCGAGTCAAGAGCGAAGAACACGGGAATGGAATTTCTTACAAAAAGCACAGACGTTATGCATCTGAAGTCACGTTGGAGAACTTGATACCACTGGGATACACAGGAATACTCACTACACATATAAAGATGTTTATAAAGTCTATAAAGATGTTTTCCTTTTTTTTTAGATTTTCATCTGGAAGTGCTTAAAATCACTGTCCATGGAAACAAATTCCCCCTTCGATGGGTATCATTACAGGCCTTGAAATAACCCACAGCACATTCCCATCGGTGCCCTATGCTTTTGCTGTGTTGCCCTTAAAAAGTTCAAACACAAATTGTCCATTTCCGCATTCAGGTGCCCTTTACTAAGAGAAAATTGCCGTACCCTTTTGAAAATGAATTTTGAGGCCTATCATAATGTTCTTGATTGCAAAACTACATGTACATTTACCTTGTGGTTGTGTTTTGCCTGGATGAGTTGATAGTACTGTAGGGATGAGGCGACATCAGAGAGTCGTCCCTTCTTGGCAAGAAGTTGTTTATTCTGGAACCTCCGGTCAGATTAGGGTTGGAACTGGACGGGATTGATGGAACGGCTATAGATGTACAAAGAGAACAAGACAGAATAATACTGTTAACTCTTTTTGACATTGAAACCAAAGGCCTGTCTGCATTGGACTTTTTTGGGAAAACTTACCGAGACGATGGGTACTTCTCCCATTTTAAGTCCAATGCGGACAGCCTAGGACATTCTCCTCTCAGTATCTTTTCCTGAGTCCAGCGGTTACTTTTCCTGGCCAACTTCTGCCCAGGAAAATCATCCCGTGAAGGTCATCCCACTAAGGGACACTGTGCATGCTCTCCTACGGTCTCGGTAAATTTTCCCGTGTCGAAAAAGTCAAAATGCGGACATTAGTAAAATTTAGCCATTTTTCATTTTACCATCGTCTTGGTAAAACCTGCTTTTACTTAGAGTAAAATTTGCATTTCCTTGTCATAAGCAGAAAAGCCCCATAATGCAATGCGGCAAACAAAAACGATGAGCTTATTCACGAAACAAGAGTCAAAATTTAACCCCCTACATTTTCATAACAGCTTTCGACACGTGTCAGAATGTTCAACACATGTTCAGTATTTCAACCCACCTCCAAAAACAGGTTTAAGATTCAACACCTGTTGAATGTTCTGTATGTGTTGAAATGTTGTCATGTTAACGGGTCATTCAACTCAACAGGTCTGACCCGTGAAAAGGCCTGAAGTTTATGCTATTTGTGATAAGGGTCTTTCCATAAAAACCAAGTGTGACATTTTGATGCATTTGTTAAAATTGCTTTTTTTTTTCAAGTTTAAGACATTTTTTTTTTTTAAATACCAATGTTAGGGAAATTTTAATACAAATTTTGAAGATATTTACGTGCAATTTTTGATTAGTGCAGAATATTTCAGACAGTTACACAAGTCATGGTATCACAGTTTGAAAATATTCGAGAAAAATGTTTAACGACGTAAGTGGGGATGCAAAGGCATTTTTTAAGCTCTTATTTATTACATTTCAAGTCTTTTTTTACCAGTTTGATTCACAAGGCCATTATACTGTTTATATGCTTGGGATAATTGTTTTATATGCTTGGGATAATTTTTTTCCGTATCTTGGTATTAAAAAAACAAAACAAAATCACTCCAGAAATGCCATGGTGTATGGCGGACACCGTGTCCCATTTTCATAATATGACCCATAACAGCATAGTGCACCAGGACATCAGAAAACACAGAATGTAACACACAAGCACGGACTACTATTTTCACCTCTTGTTGGCATTGTTGAGTTCACCATGGGCATTCCCACCATGGGCATTCCCACCATGGGGTTACTAATCACGTTGGTAGCCGGCATGGAGTTGGTCCCATGCATCAGCATGGTTTCCTGTTCCCCCTCGCTGCGCTCCAGCGTGTGGTAGTACGGCGGGATTCCCATCCCGTCGCTGTGAGGTATTGGGGTGTAGTTGACATTCACAGGGGGCTGGCAAGTCTGGCTTATGGTGGGCAAGTCGAGCTTGGGGTCTGAGGCATGGAGTGGGGTACTGACTTGCTGCATGGGAATGGGATCTTCGACTGCCGGCTGGTCTTTGGGCGGCTTGGCTGATTTGTGGCCTATGGAGGGAAAATATAATAAACAAGAACAGGTTTATCTGGATGTCCATATAAAACGCAATGGCATACACTAGTATACAAGTACCAAGCAACAAATGAAATGCTAAACTGCATTAAACAAAGAAAACAAAGCACCTAAAGTCCCACAGGGTTTGATGGGTGGGGGACATGCTACTGAGTGATAGGGTCATGAGTGCTGTAATTGGTGTTGATGGACATATTTTGGAACATGGATTTTTAGTGCCCTTGGGTTACAGTGTTGACATCTGTATCCTTGGTCATAGAGTACATGTACTAACTACATGTACCCGTTAGGCAAAGAGTGTACTACTCAAAACATGCATGTGATTGGTCATAACATTTTCATACTGGAAGGTGATTGGCCTGTCAAATTGTTATCTAATTAGCGCCATGTAACTGGCAGGAGAGTAATGGCCTGCTACTGAGTGGTCAATGGCCTTTTCACCCAGTTCTTTTTGCACACTTAAAATACAACATGCTTCTGCTTTGGGGAACCAACAGAGTGTAAGGATATTGCAGGGGCTACGCCAATTAATATTGAACGGGTCGCTGGAGCAGTCAATTATGCATACCTAAGTTCTTGCTGTAAGGGGCACACAGGAAGAGGGAGGGGTAGGTGAAATAGGCAAACCGCCCCTTCCCCTTGCACTACATGTATGACGCTACACTACTTTCTGTAAATTTGTGTCCGGACCCGCTAATGAATGATTCATGCATGTAAATGTGCCTCCTGTGACCAGGTAAATTTTCCTTGAAATTATTTCAGGTAACCAACTCCAGTAAAATCTCTTTTGCATAAAACCCATGTTTATGTCAAAAGTATAATACTTTAGAGTTAACGTGTATGCATCTTGAAGTTGAAGTAAAAACTCTACTTAACTCAAATTCTGAGAGAACCTCATTAAGGTTAATAGACTAATGGAGATTTTGCTGTCCTATATTGCTTCAATTAAGACAACTGAACACAAATATGGAGGAACAAAACCATGAAAAGTATGAAATCAACCCAGGTCCAATTAAAAGAGATTTAAAGGTTCTCTATCCAACCTACTCAACCCATCAGAAATCGATCTTGTTTAAACCATCAGCCTTAACCCATGAAGATCACCCTTACACAAGTACAGAGGACATTCATTTTGGAGAATGTAAAAAAAAAGTTGACTTTATGCTATTAAAAAAATGCCAACATTATTGTAACTAACTGGCGCCCTTTGCTGTGTCCTTTGTAGGGCCATTCTCCCGTTACGTGTGTGACATTTTGAAGCATTTTTGAACTGTATTATATTGAATATTTTTTCTGTTGCTGAATACTTTTGCATTAATATAGCATGGTAGTCATCTACAGGGGGCAACTTATATAATAGTACAGCATTTGTCTCAAATTCTGAAAGTTCATTTTTACAGGGGAAAATATGGCTTTTCCAAATTTGGCTTTTCCAAATCTCGGCTTCATCTCTGTCTCCGTCTCCATTTCCATATGGTCTACATGGAGACGGAGCCTGAGCCCAAGTCGAGATTTGGAAAAAGGCCATAGTGTCCATAATAAACCGTATACATGTAAACATCATGTAAACATCATGTAAACACCATGTGGGCCACAACACAAATCAAAATCAATTTGGAAATCAGCTGATTCAAATTTAAGATGTATTCTGCGTTTGTGCACTTCGACATTTCGGGTGGCAGGGAAAAAAATACTAGAGATCTCGGGTACTCTCAACTTTATTCAGGTCTACACCATTTATCACTACCTGAACATTTCATTCGCCCAGTCCTTCCATGTGCACTAATATTTATAAAATGTTCCTCTGCGGTTATTTTCACAATGGCCAATCCAGACTCCAGCATAAATAAACCCAATGCCTCTTTCTTTTTCGTTTGTATTAGTCGGAACAGCAAGAATTGGATTGATAGAAAGATTGTTATGACATCGCTGGCCAGCTGGTAATGTAAATCATTGATTTTATCATAACACTGGAGAGTGGGAGCAAAGGGGTTGAAAAGGCTTGCGAGCAGTCAACGTAAACAGTGCTTGGACGGCAAATCGTCTCATTTTTCTGTACTGATACTTGGAAATGGCTGATTATTAATTCAGAATTAGGCCTACATGTACAGACAACATAAAATGGGAGTGACAAGAGCATTAAAAATTGTGTTTTTTTGGTCAAGAGGTTATAGAATTATTGGAGCACAGAATAAAACCACAAAGTGCTGAGCCAACATGGCCTGAAGCTTCAAACTCATGCATGCATTTTAGCACATTAGGCACTTCCACCCTACATACTCAATCTGGCACAGTCCTGTGCTGAATTTCAACACCCAAATTGTTTCACACTTAAAGTCGTAAAGTCCACAGAAAGTGAGTAATTCACAGGAGAAAATACAATAATAGGCCTAATTAGCAGTGAAAGTCAATATTTTATCAGGATGGCAAAACTTTAGTGCCCCTTAAGCCTGGTTCAAGCGAAAGCGATTGTGACGCAAATCCGACATCAAACATTTTGCGGCGAACACTTGTGCAAGTTGAAGCTAGTCCAACTTTCTGCAAATTTGTGACACTAAAGTTTTGCTGTGACGTCAACTTCGCATCTGTGTTCACTTCCGCGTGAAGTATAAACTAGGCTTAACAGAGAACACTGCCTTAGCTCGTGCCTTTGCGAACAATATACATACCAAGTCAAGTAAGTCATGTAGCCTCAAGTCAAATTGTTTCAATTAATTTCAACGTCGTTTAAAACAACTTGATTCCGAGTCAACTTGATCCCCGAGTCAACTTGATCCCCGAGTCAACTTGATCCCCGAGTCATCTTGATCCCCGAGTCAACTTGATCCCCGAGTCAACTTGATCCCCGAGTCAACTTGATCCCCGAGTCAACTTGATCCCCGAGTCAACTTGATCCCCGAGTCAACTTGATCCCCGAGTCAACTTGATCCCAAGTCAACTCTCAACCCAGAGACAACTCTCAACCCAGAGACAACTCTCGACCCAGGGACAACTCCGTTCCCTCGGACACAACTAAAGTCACTGTGGATCCTACCTTTTGCTTTGTGCTTCCCCCTGGCCCCTCTCTTCCTGACGGGTGTGTGTCGTGGACTATCTTGTTCTTGCTCTGTCTCTGTCAGAGTCAAACTTGACCCGTTGCTTGCCAAATCTTCAGAGTTGCTGTCCGCAGACTATACAGGAGAAAATTCAAGGAAACGTTATTCCTCATGGGTATGACGATACCCCTTTGTATGTTCATGACGACCACTCTGCAATAACCAATGCTGACAGTGGAGGGGAAGTTTCGTCATTTGGTTTTCTTTTCTCTTGAGAGTTCTTTGACAGATGGTGGATCTTCGTCTGTCATTATCACGTTTAAAGATAGTATACATGATTGGTAAACTATTACAAATAGTTTTATCCCCCTGTGTGATTGAAGATATGCATGATTAAAACCAACCTGAGCAAAAAACCAGCTCTGTACTTTGTCTAACTTTTGAGAAAACAGTCAAAAATGGGTTTGCAGTCATTTAGCCCCAAAACCACTTCACCCTGAACCATTTCGCCCTGAACCACGGCCTGTGCACGAAGTGGTTTTGGGGCGAAGTGGCACTTGGGCGATGTAGTGTTTGGACGAAGTGATTTGGGGCGAAATGGCACTCGGGCGAAATGGTTTTGGGGTGAATTGAATTTTCATCTCATGAGACAAAAACAAATTGTTTTACTCATTTCTCAAAGACTATAGCACTTCAGACAAAACCATTTCCGGGGAAGTTTTCTACAGTCATCGTGTTTATATTGTGTAAGTTAGGCGAAAATCTGTGAACATTTCTGATTTTCGAGATACCAATCATGTATACTGCCTTTTAAGATATCTCCACAAAATGACGATTGAAATATAGATTATTGCTCAACTGTCTTTTAACAATTATGCACTGAGCTTGCACTCCATCTTTAACAGATCAAAAATTAAGCCCTTCTTGGAAAGTCACAAAGTTCTCTTTGAAGATTTGCATAAACTCAGATAAAGATTTGTTAGATTGGATCTCAATAGACAGCTGAAGTGTGACGTGGGTTGCCATGGCAATTGGCTCTAAACTAACATGGCCGTCGGAAAAGTACCATTGCAAAAACACAGGGACACGGTTCAGTGATTTTTAGTTTAGAGCCAATTGCCTAGGCAACCAACAAAAGATGACGTATTCACTTCGGCAGTCTATAAGATTCATTCTGTGAATTTTCCTCTGTATGTTCTAAAGTTTCACAACTACCAGTACAATGTACATGTAGGGCACAGTATCACAGAATGGAAGAAAATGTTTGAGAAATGCAATCTTCCAACCATTAGTACATGTAGATAGTATCAAGTAAAAAAACATCCGTTACCTGGAGGAAGTTATCGGCCTCTCGGATGAGTTTATCTGCACACGTTTCAGCATCAACGCTTTCTGTATCGCCCTCTACGTCCGAACCACAGCTTCTGGGTCTGGTGTAGGGCAGTCTGGTCTCATCCCCTTGGCTTGTCAGCGAGTGGTAACTGGCCGTCTCTGGGAGAAGACAAAAAAGGGGAAAATTAAAATTATGTTAAACTGCCTTTATACAAATGTAGAGGTGGTGACTGACTAGTTTGTTTTTTTACAGAAAAAGTTTGAAATATAATAAAAGTTCCTGATTGCATATATGGGCCCACACATAAAACACGAATTATGTATACTTTGAGGTAAACAGATTTGACTGAGTCTGAAGCAAATTTTATTGTCAAAACTTTATTGCAATTGAATTTTTAGTGGGAATTATATTAAAGCGGGAAACTTTATATTAAATCCTTTATGTAGATGATTCAGGACCTTTTGCTGGCTGCTTTTGGTGTTGGGTGATAACCACTTTAATTTTGGGGGCAGCGTAAGAAAAATCTTGATATCAGGTAGGGGGGGGGGGGGGGGGGGGGGGGTGCGAGCGGGTTGTGCCATTTTATACTTATTTTGAGTCTGATATTGCGTATCACCAATTATATATAAGGTACATGTATGTACATGTATTTCTCATAAATTTGTGAAGTATGCGCGATCTCAGACTTGAAATAAGTCTAAAATGGTACAATCTGCCCCCGTACCTGATATCAAGAATTTTTTTCTTACGCTGTCCCCTTGCGAACATGTAGTACCCATCGCCAACATACATGTAACTAGAACGGATCCCCACTAGAACTATCTACATAGTATGTAACATGAATTGAAACAGTACAACATGTACTACAACAATTGGAAGCGAGTAAGTGCATAAAATCCACAAATTTCAAACTGACGTACATTCAATGAAATCATTTTTCTTTCAAAATTGTCCGACTTTAAAGACAAATGGCTTTAATACTGCAAGCGTTTCATCACAAAAATGTACAAAACGCAAGATGTATGTTGCCCATTCTCATAAAAATTTATCTGTACCAAATGCTGAAGGTGGAAATCATCACAACAAATTTACAAAATTGGTTACAGGTGTTGCACAAGGGATATTAGGAACTGGCTCTAGAGCACCAAGCCATGACAAATCAATTGCAGGTTTCAAGTGATGAGAAATCAATGTCTAGACGTTCTAGTTTTACCTTTAATAGCAGGGAGGTCGAAGACTGTCTGACTGACAAGTCAACAAGGCCAGCCAATCAGATGAAGGAGGAGTATCCAACCACAAATGCAGACACCACAAAAAATTAGGAAACCTTGGCAAGTTCTTGAAAGTTGGAGTCACTTCCGTTGGCAAATTCAAACCAGTCGCCGAATTAAAAACTACTTCCAGAATGAAGCGAAGTGCAGTTCACAAGGCTAACCACGCAAAATCTGATGCTTCATGTGACATGTACCAAAGACAGTGCCAGCTCTGAAAATATGTGGTCCAAGTTTACTCTCTGTGAGCATGCAACAATAGCTAAATCACAATGCTTATTCAATCTCCTTGCTAGCCAATTACAGTTAGTTTATGTCATTGGAGTCCATTATTTGTCCAACAATGCTGGGACATGCTTGGCTGGGTACAGCACCACAAGATCTGTACAGGCATAAACCACCCAATAAACAGTGGCTTGTGCACAGGACCCAGGTGTCAGTAAGTCACTCACAAAGTTGCTTTTATCACAGCCAAGGGACCAATCAAATTGCTTGAAAGAAGACAGCCTCCCATTGGCTGGGGAGATCCCTGTACTTTCTGTATAGGTTTATCGACTTGTAGTGCTGCCCACACACTGTGTATATATTTTTTTTGCGGGAAAACTGGTGTCAAACAATCTAAGATTTTGTTTAGTGATTTTCGGAATTCAGTAGATTAAGGATAAGAAATCTCACTTTGGAATATCACATTAATAGCTAAAAACTTTGTTTATTTCTAATGTGATGGATTCAGACAACTATTTTGATTCACATATTTTTGTACACCACTACCATCACCCAAAATGGTAAACAGGATTACCCGAACCATTGCAAGGTGTACAAGCTATGTTTTAAGTACTGCATGCACGTGAGGAATTCCACAAAATCAAGAATTTAGTAAAGACTGTTACAAAAATGGTGTAAGCACATCAGTTGTAACACTTGGTTGCATACAGTTGTATTTATACTTATGACTTCAACTGTACATACTCTGACGTACAACTGACCACATCCTGAAAATATGTATGCCTTGTGGATCGATCTGAATAAGCAATGTTTGCTGAACCAATTGTTGTTTATGTCTACCCAATTCATAGAATTCCCGAGTACACATGTTGGCCCTACACTTGGAAGCTAAGCTAACTGTAGCCCAAAATTATTGCACTAACTGTAACTAGAATGATGTTTATATATCCGAAAAACTACATGTTTTCCATATTGTTTCTTAAGTCCAGGCCCTCGGGTCCAATTTTCATTAAGTTTGAAAGCATAAGAACTGCCTTCATGTAAGTGGATACCATTCCTAAGCAATAAAATAGTACATAATATTAATACATGTATTGTCTGCAACATGACTTCATAAAATTGGCCCATACATGAAAATGAGGTTGTTTTTCATTGCCCCCCATTTTTTACTAGATGCCGTCTGGTCTGCCCGACTACCGAGTTTTTCCAGCACTGCAGCAGCGTGCATGGAGTCCAATGTTTGGGAAGAATCCTGAGATTCCTTGAAATGGATTGGGGATTACTATCACTGCCCCTAGCAATAGTGACTAATGAGAAAGGAGCGAAAACTGAGCGACGGTCCGGATTAAGGGAGGTGGTTGTGGCGTCTCGGGTTGATTTTCAACTTTTTTGTAACCTTTCTCTGCGAAACTGTAGACAAGTTGAGATTGTTGTTCGCTTGATCATGACAGATCAAAATAAACAGACGCAAGAGTGGCGATGAAACGAACAAACTGAAGACTGCAATAGTTTGAAGAAATTAAGAAAAAATGTGCGGTGCGTTGATTAAAACATGGTTCCAGGTCTCGAAAACAATCTCAGTTCAGACAAATGATGGGAAATTGCGAGGCTCGGACAATCAAAAATTGCCCGGAGCAAAACAAACTGACCTGCAATCTACAGAGAAGAAAAACAGGTTCAGATTATTGTTGGTTCACTGACTGAAGAATGTCACACAAGTGGTCTATCAGAGTTTGAAGACATCTTCAAGCAAAAATAACTGCGAAGATGAAAAATGCCCTTTTAATGTTCTTTTGTTTTCATCTCTTTTATGTCAATGTCTTTTTCAACTCTTTCAAATCTTATTTCCTGTCTTTTCAGGGGCGGTATCCACAAAACGACTTAAGTCAGAAAATGTACCTGTCCCGCTTAAATTCTAAACTTTAGTCAAATCTAAAAGTTAAGTGCTATTCGCGACGTGTTTTCATTTAGTGCCTCACTTGATTTTGGGACTCAAGTTTAAGAGTGCTCTGACCTGTCTCAAGTCGCTTTAATAATGTGCCACTCGTGTGCCATTGCAGTGTTTTAACGTCCCGCGTGTTATAGAGAAACGAATATTATGATTAATCAGAGAACCCTTAAACAATGTAGACTTTGGTAGATTACACAGATTTAAATCTTTATTCAGTTAATGATCTTAGAAAACCGTCTTTGTTCGCCACTGACCATTGCGTCTACCGCATATCTTTACTTGTGGTACGTGCATGCATATGAGTACACGATATGGGCGTAATGTGCGTGTATGATACACGCGCGTAATAATCGAATGTTTTTTAAATGTCCACGTACGCGTGGTCTGCGCTGCTTTGATAGCAGAGACATTGTGACATGAAAGTGTTAAGCATGCGCTAATTGATTTAAGTAGACCACTAACGTATTAGCGGGGCACTTAAATCTTTGGTGAATACGAATGTTGAGTGCTCCATTTATCTTAGATTTAAGACAGATTTAAGTATCCCGCTTAGACTGAGTTTTGTGAATATCAGCCCAGGTTTATGCC
Organism: Henricia sp. BOLD:AAB3569; assembly: GCA_037783545.1. Classification (NCBI taxonomy): domain Eukaryota; kingdom Metazoa; phylum Echinodermata; class Asteroidea; order Spinulosida; family Echinasteridae; genus Henricia; species Henricia sp. BOLD:AAB3569. The sequence goes on from JBBELK010000004.1 coordinate 723,038, forward strand.
AAATTAAAATTTTCAAAACGATCACATTTACAGGACCTTTTTTTGGTTTAAAGCCACGTCTGACTTATATTTACAATCACGTGAAGTGGATTTATGATCCTCTGCACCAGGATCAAATTGCTTGTTGCATCCCTGTTGCATCTAGCTCACCATTCCGAATCAAAGACTAACTAGTGGCAGCTGATTTATGACTGCAACCAAATAGTATTATCTACCAGTAGGGGTTGGGGGAGGGAGAACATACACTGTGATGTTACAGATTCCCCGCTTCATAGCATGCCAGCCCTTAACTCCAACATGCAAGGGGCTGTGATGCAACACGGTAAGGCATGACTCAGTCTGTTGAGGGATGGGGTGGGGGAGACCAACACACCAAGACTCCGTGATGAATTTATGAATGGATGGGAAGACAATCCCGCCCTATGTAATCAGAGCTGCCCATTTGTCTAGTATGATTCAGAGTGCCTATCTTTTTCAAAAGGCCACTGCACTCATCACCTAATGCATCTACTTCTGTGTACTTTTATGCATTACCATTGATCATCATCAATTTAAAGTATGTCCCCAAACTAGAGGGTTGGACTACATAATCAAGGCAATTTGGCCAGATTGGCCTCCTTTATTTTGCATGATATAATGCCGGGCTGTCACTGTTCTTCAGTTCAAGACAGAATAGGGAGCTAAAGTGTGACATGGGGTTGCCATGAAAATTAGTCTTTTGCGTGTAACATTTTGCATAATGGCTGGCACCCCAACTTCTTCACTTTCAAATGGAGGTGCAGTTAACAAAGTCACATACTACGCTGTTGTTGCTACGTGGTGTACACCACTGCCTAGCAACCAACAGTCTGGCTGCTATATGCCATTGTCTCCTGTAGTGAACGCGGTACTGATTCTGTACTTTACAACTGCCGCATGCAACTCATAGCAACAAAAATTTAGTCTGGTCTAATGGATATGAATTGTGCATGTGAAAGAAAGTATGTCAATACATGTACACCAAAGTCAAGTAGAGAAGGCAGTCTAATTTTTGCCTTCAAAAACTGGAGAAATTTGGTATCGCCAATAGCCGGGCATAACAATGGCTGAGAGGACATTGTTCCTTTAGCACCACAAATGCACTGGTAGAGACCACTTTCCATCTTAGATCTCTGTAGCTGTGCATGAATGCTCCGCTTTGCAAAAAGATGTCTCCCTGAAGCTGCAAGATAGTTTGGTCACCGCAGTGGGGTGCCTGAACGTAATTCTCAGTTCAGTATGACATTAATAAGAACACATGGTAGTTGGTGTAATTATTGGATGAGTCATTTCTGGTAGTTATGATCTTGAAATCAATAACAGATGGCAAATGAAACAAATCTTCAAGGTACTTTGCCTCACAAATGAAACTTTCTGATGCGAACTTTCCAATCACAAAAAATTAACTTCAATTGTTTATGTTAACAATTCCATGTTTACCGGTAAATGCTATTCATCCTATCATGTAGCACTATACACATGTACCAGCACCAATGTGCTGCAGGGCTACGAACAGCTTGGTAATGGATTGTTATTGCCCTGCGATCTTTAAGTAATCCGTGCTATTAAACAGGGATGTACATGTACTAATTCCACACAATTTACATGTTCATAACGTTTGACCAGGAAATATTTTAATGTCAAGATTTTGGACAAATATATACCCTATAGACAAATAACTAGCGTTTCGAGCTGGCATCCATATAAGTAGACACAATGTTTTTGAGAAAGGACAGTGATATGAACTACCGGTATGCTAAATTCATCATTGAATCGCAGGGTCTGTCCAACAACCAAAATCCATCACCCTTTGTCAGAAGTCTTCAGACAGATACCCGTACTTATCTACAGATCCCAGGAAAAAGCCTGGGGAAAGGCCTCAAACAAAGGGATATGAGTTTGGCAAGGTGTGACCTGCTGACACTTGCACACAGAGGATCGGAATGAGTCGATTATTGTCAAGCTGAGAAAAGAGGGACACACAAGAGGGAGGATCGCTGGGAGTGTTTCCAAGGATAGATGATGGAATGCATGTAGGTGATCTGTGCCACTAAAAGGCTTCCATAATACTCAACCATGCACTTTGGGTGATGGCAACAACCTCCAAGATTGAGCCCCTAACAGCCTTCTTTGGATAATTTTCAAAGTTGATAAGTTGAGAAAATGTCACCTTTCAATGTCTTCATTGAAACGAGTAATTCCTCAAATGCAAAAATGATTGTGCATGAAGTTATTTCAAGTGCCCTTTAAGCATTCATCCAATTTGCCCCAACATTACAGAATAGAACACATTAGTCCTGTAGTGCTGTGCTACTTTTCGAAATGATGAAAAAGACAAAAATCAGCTCTCAGTACAGTAATTATTGTAAGTGAAACTCTGATTTGGGTATTTCCATGGCCAAACTGACATTTTGATGTAAAAATGACTTTTTCGGGTTAACAAAAGTATTTAAAGAAATTTCTGTGCAATTTCTAAATAATGTAGAATATTTAAAATAATTTACAAACAGTTAAAAACATCATAGTCTTAAAAATATTCAAGAAATTGTTTCACGTCGTTTCAAAATGTCACACTTGCATTTACAAGATCGCACTAGTTTATTGAATCGTTTTGGTTATGTTTTGGGTAGTATCAACAGATGAAGGTGGTTTTCGATTCATGAGGTCATATATTCTTTACAGTTCTCTGAAGTGCGATAATTATAAAAAAAATCAACTCCAGAAGTGTCACGATGTAAGGGGGACACTGTGTCCCGTTTTTATGGAATTACCCATTCCCTGCATGCCCAAAATCCAGATACTCAAATGCAAGAATTCATTGGGTTGACTTGAAGATTTCACTGTATTTGAGTGGGCTGGGGAGAAAACAAATTAATTTGACCAATAATGTAGACAGACAGACAAACAAACAAACAAACAAACTAACCAGCTTCATCCATGGCTGAACCAGACATTCGCTCTTGTTCGCCCTGGATTTCTTTCTCGTAAATTCGTAACGCCTCGTTGGACCCGTATCCACGATCTCGTGCGTCGTCTTCCACGGATGATGAGCTACATGTTGTGGTGGGCCTGGCCGGCTGGCAGCGGGGTGCTGCGCACAGCGCAGTCAGGTAGTCAGAGTGGCTGGAGATGCTGTCCAAGGTTGATGTTGCCATACAACTTTCTGGGTCGGGGTGTTCAGGCTCAGATAAGGGTGTTACCGATTACTATGTGAAGACTACAATTATACTGCAAAGAGAAAAGGAAACATCATCCAAATTGGTGTGTAATGCAGACAAAATGTGAAAACCCAAGGAAACTATCGAAAATGTAAACAACTTTAGTCCTCGTCGGGATTTGAACCCAGCACATCTGGAACTGTGGTACATGTAAGAGGCCCAGTGATAGCCTACTACACCCTTAGGTTTCCCTAATAACTTTATATTTCTCACAGTGTTGCATGCCCGGTGCACAACTGGGTAATTTAAAGAAAGACTACATGATTAGAAAACTTTTTAAAACAGAAACAACTTTACATAACCAAAGAGTAATGTTAATAAACTGCCTTGTAGAAATTTCAGCCACATTTTCCGGTATGTAGATGCAGTAATAATCCATGCATGGTTCTTGTGTTGAATGAAGGGTGAAAAAAATTGTCCACAGACAATTTTTAAAAAGAGGCACATTCAGTTGGTAATTTTGCTCACAAAGGTACAATTTTATCCGGAGCAAAATCATGTGGTGTTTGTTACCATTGCTATCAACACTTTTAGTTGGGTTTTTCTTGTCAACTTATGAAGTAAAATTTTAGATCACTGCAAATGATGTACTGGGGCTTTAACAAACACAATGTTTATAAAACAATGCAGAAGATGTATATTTGCAAGCATATGATCAGCTACATGTACATTAACAACAGCATCTTCTTACAATGGAATTTGATGCTGCTCCACAAAAATTCTCTCAACGACAAGAAACACTCCAAAAAATTTACGCTGTACTATCAAATTTCTTTTAGGAGTTCAATCATCAAGAATATTAATAATGCATAAAATTTTAGCCTTCTCTGCCTTCCCCATAATCCTTCAATGTTGTAAATGGAGAAGCCGTCTGATAAGGCCTCAGCAGGAGGTAATTGAAGAGGCAGTACCATGAAGCAAGGACCACAGATGGGAAGGGTTATGGGATGATTTCATCTCTCAGCTATTGCACGCACTATCAGCCGCCTCCATTATTATCTCTTAAACTGTACACCAGTTGTCTTTAATGAGGTTTTGTGTGGCTAGGCAACCGTGACTGCTGTATCAGACCTTTTTGCAAACACTGCTTGAGCGAACTTGGACAAAGACAGTACTGCATTGTGGGAAGGCCATGGATCAAACAACTTTCCAACAATGTAGTCAAGTTTTTTATGCAACTTCACTCTTGGAGTACAGTGTATTTGCGAAAAGGTCTATGGCTGACAATAATTCATTCTCTTCAAGTATCATGTTCACGTGACTTACCAGTGTGATATCAACAAGTACATGTACATGTATGCTCACTTTCCCAAACAATCAATTTATTGATAACCCATTCTTTGTAGTGTGTACAGCCATCTATGTTTTCCTCAATTATCAAACTTGGGATTAGAGAAAAATCATTTGGGCCTCATCGGGATTCAAACCAAAGACCTCTTAACCAACGGGCAGATGCTCTACCTGCTGATCTATAAGGCACAATGGTATACTCCCTCCGGTTTTCCATATGAACCAAATTTTTCCAAGTTTTTCGATCAATTTTGTTCCCTTAATGAGTGAGCCATTTCTTTGATCTCATTCTCAAAGAGTCCAAATGTACGGACATCAGGGAAAATTAACAACAAAAACTATTTCCCATCACTAAGGTAAAATCCAGAATATAGCTACATGTATCTATTTAAAAAAAAATTCCACTTTCTGGAAAAGAGTCCATTCCTTTTCTGTACTGACTAATCCACCTTCAAAGTTAAGTTTAGCTGACCTTAAAGGGCCTGTGACATGCTAAACAACTTTGTGCCTAAGCTTTGCTTCATAATGACGGATTACTTGTTCAGCAAGACATACTATTGTTCGTTTGGATGTAAAATCAATAAAAGGTGGCCTTTTTCAACTTTGAAGATTTCATTGCAATAAATCACATACAGAGGGCGCTGTTTTGAGTGCATCACATAAGGAAGACAGAAGGGAAAAGTTAAGAAAAAACATAAGACTTTAAGTTGGACTTGTGGCAAATTGCTGCAGTTTCTACCCCCAGTTTTGTCATGGCTTACAGCAGGCAACATGTAAAACAAACTCAAACAGCCATGGATTACAAAAGTTTCAGGAAAATTGAGAAAAAAGTGGAATCTTTTGTGCACAGTTGGATGTGATTTTCCTGTGTTTGCCTCTTGTGACATCGTGACCTTGGTCATGAATATGCATATTCGCATTAGCATAAAAACTAAAAACCTTCGTTTTAACCCCCAAAACAAGCTCCAAATCAGATTTTTATGATTTTAACTGAGTAGAGTGGTTTTAAAGCATATATTTCATTGATAAAAATCCTAAATAAGGGGCCCTTTAAAGTCTTTGGAAATTACCAATTGTTTACAAGACCTAAGCTAAAAAATCCACTGATAAATACTGTACATTGTTCCTTGGCTTTGGGCACAAAAATGTAAGATCTAATTGGATCCCTTGTAATGGCTATCTGGAATATTTCAAGCAAATCTAAAAGCACTGGTGGGATTATGAGATAGAACTCATTTCAGTGCATATAATCTGCTTAAAACATTCCCGATTTAAACTGAAACCCTTCCTGACAACAGAAAACCTGGTATGTTTCAACACGATTTCGAGCTTTCCATTATTTGGAAACCGATTTGAAACTTGGTATTTACACGTTTTGTAAACACTTGGAAGTCTTTAAAGACAAGAAAGTTTTTAAAACACCCAAATGGAGGTGTCTCAAGTACCTGTGTACATTGAGGTTTTATATTGATACTGTTTGTTTTGTTTTGTTTGGCAACCAACATGTATCAGTAATACATTCCAACAAGGCTTTGGGGATTTGGAACATGAGATGGCCTCTGGATCTTGGCTACATGTATTTCAAGAGGCAGACTAGATTACAGCGTCTGAGCCAGAGGTCTTGGAATCAAGGCTTGTTGTTTGATCTATCATTCAATTGATTGAGAGGGCCACACCAAAATGGATTTGATGGTTCCACATTTCTGCTTATGGATGCCCGCTCACAGCTTTGTGGAAGCACTGGGTGCATTCTAGAGTTGATAAAAACATAGCATGGTTTGTTAAAAATTTCATTTTTGATATGAAACACAGAAGCTGTCTGACACACCACAGAGCTACATTGTAGGGATTTGATAACTTGGGGGTTAATTGCTTTCAGAATGCCTCAGGATTTGGCTAACAGTGATACATTGATACAAAGCCCATTAATACACCAGAAAATAGAGCCGGGTCAGACCCGGGTTTCGTCTTCAGACAGCAAGTCTAAACAATGCCAGAATCAGGAAAGAGGCAAATTAGACTTTGGTCTCACATCCACCATCTGGGTAGTATTGAACCTAAGAATCATTGAGCATGTTTCTACTCAGCGAGATTACCATTTTCAAAAAGATTTGGTACCGTTATCCTTCCAACTTAGAAACAGCCTTAAACGGTTATTTGCCCGTGCGCGCAGCTGTACATGTATATTAAACCTGCTCATAGACGGTTTTTGCCAATGTGCACAACAGTATTTTGGCAGTAGGCCTACTGGTATATAGACCGCGTGACCTTTGTTAAAGCCAAATCTTGCCTGCCGTTGTGCGCACGCATCATGCTTTGCATATGTGACGATTGCGCGTGTTATGTTCGAACACAAAACGTGCTACACGCGCATGCGTTTTAAACTGACCTAAACCGGTTACCGTATGATGTGCCATTCGATAACAGTCTCTTTTTTTTTGTGCCGGCGATTCATTATCCATATTTATGCACAGTAGCATGCGTATGCACTACTATAGCCACACCTCCAAAGTTATGATGCCTGCCGTAACATCAGAGGTCACAGAAACAACCAATAATGTTTTAATGGAGCACGTCATTGAAACTGCAGTGCTCACACGTATACGTACCCGCATCCTACTGGTATTTCGTCGGCAGGAAGAACAGGCTAAGATAACAGTTAAAGGCGTTTTCCAACGCATCGGCAAACATTATTTAATGCTGATGCCCGAAGTAGACACATACTCATGGATATATCATTCCAAAGCTATGACCTACAAGTATATGTACATGTAACAACTGCAGCAACGGAGAAGAAAAAATCTATGTATGCATTATATTCAAATTCATTTTTCAAGGTGAAATCGTGCCCAAGCACAGAGGTATCACAATTCACCTTTTAAACTTCTACCCTAGTTTTACTGCAATCTGTGAAACCACCTAGGCCAATGTGCATGCATGGAACCTGGGACATAGTTTACCCCACTGTTTCCTTGGGGAGTTTAGGATTTTCCAAATAAGAGTCATGGCACAGAACTGATGATTGATATATTGCATTTTATTTGATTGGATCATGTATTGTTGCTTATGTGCACTGTACATAAAATATTGGCCCGAAATTGTACTGGTGTACTCTCTGATTACTGGTAGGCCTACGCCTACGCATACCGTACATGAAATAGAGCTTCACATTCCACAAAGTACATGTATATGTTATTTACTGTATGTTCTGCAGATCTAGCTTTTTTTGTCCCATTTAAAATAAAAACATCATTGGTACATGTACAGTATGTACATGAATCTGCAATATCAATTACCACAATGTTATTGAGCTCGCTCAAACCCATGCTCAAACAGATGGTAGATATGTACATGTACTATATTAAAGTTGAAAATTGATATTACAGCTGATTTTAATTTGTATAAAAGTACTGTAGGCCTACATGTAGCTTTTACCGAGAAATCTGAAATGTGTTGGTGTAATTTAGAAAAATTTCAAATTACACCAACACAGCATGGCAGCCTCATCTTAAACGCCAAATATATAATTTGCAAGATTCCTGGATTATGGATTCCTGGAATTATTCCTTATTCCTGAAATGTTAGAAAACTAGTAGAAATTTTAGCTATGTAAATGCAATAATGCTTCAGAAAACTTTCAAATCTATACATGGTTATAATGTTGTATATTTAAAAAAAAATCAGTCATTAAACTTTGACAGAAATAAATTCATGTGGTGTTTGTTACCATTGCTATCAACACTTTAAGTTAGTTTTTTTTTTCTCGTCAACTCATGAAACAGAATTTTGGGTAAGTGCAAATATGATGGGCCTTTAAATGCTCAACTATTGTATTACATACATGTATATAAAGTAACATTAGGCAACTTAGCATCTTTTTATTTGCAAATTTTATCACCAAAGTGAGCACTAGACCTCCTGTTTCAATGACAACTTGAAATTCCTCTCTGCAAACAAACGTTTTCTTTCTTAATTTTGACGTTTTGCCACACTCTTTGCTCACTATAACTGAAGCAAGTCTAGTTTAATAGTTTGACTATCACCAACAAGAGTTACAGTCCAACTCAAAAATTGTCTTCAGAACTTCAAATTTGACTGCCTGATTTTATGGAGTTGTTTAGCCGAGCAAAAATAAGTGGTCAACGAAAACCTCAAGTCATTTGTAAATACTTTTGACTAAAACGTTACCAAACAAATTTGCTAAGTAGGGTACATGTAGCGTTTTCTGGCCCTGGTCCATCTACAATGAGCTGTTGTCTGGAATATCTACTACTAGCTCAATTTACCACTGCACGTGCAAGGGTAAATGGGGCACGAACATGTCACATCCACACCGCCCATAAAACCAGCTTTGATTAATTCGAAATCCACGTGTGATGAAGTTTAATCAGCATTCTCTGGAGACTCATCGGATAAAGTCAAAGGTGAGGGAGGTGCGATCCCTGTGTGAGGTGGTTTCGATGGGCCAATTTGTGGATCAATAGGCGCTGGAACATTTTGGGTGCCAATACTACATGGATTGATTATCAAAATGAAGCAAAGGTGCCTGCAAACTATATAAATCAAGTTCAGACTTATGGACTGCAAGTTGAGTGAATGAATCGTTGGCTGTGTTCAGACATCGTACTATGAAACTGAGAAGGGTCGATGGGTAAGGTCAAGTTTTCGCAACCAAAAGAAGAAATCTGCGGCAGATCCACGCTGATAAAATGAAAAATGGCTAAATTTTACTGCTGTCCGCATTTTAACTTTTTTGACACAGGAACATTTTACTGAGAGGTATCCCTTCGCAGTATGACCTTTACGGCCCGGAGGTACATGCTTCCAGAGCGCTTTTGTCTACTCGATGTGTCCGCATTGGACTTATTGTCTCGGGAAAAGTTACCTGGTCAATTTTCCTGGGAAGTACTTGGCCAGGAAAAGTAACCACTGAAAAGTTACTGAGAGGAAAACTTCCTAGGCTGTCCACACTAGATTAAAAATGGGAAAAGTACCCATCGTCTCGGTAAGTTTGACCAAAAAAGTCCAATGCGGATAGGCCTTTAAACAAAGCAGAACTGTGGTTATTTATGTGATTTACAATTTAAACTTATCGTACAGAAAAACCTTACAATTTTTACCACTTCCACTTCATTAGAAAACAAAGTACAAGAATCTCCAGCCTCATCTTACTGAATTTGTTGTACAAAATACCAGTAGGCCTACCTACATGTACATCCGACTTTTTTTTGTTTTTGTTTGGTTAACCAATATTTAATACTGGTACATGACCGCCTTCAAATGAACCATGGCATAGGCCTACAGTTTATAAAAGTGCCTATGCAGTAAATATTAATGGATTAGTATACAAATAATAAATGTTTATGAGTGCAATATTTTCATGAGGTGAAAGATGGAATGTTCTATTCAACGAGGCGAAGCCGAGTTAAATGGAACACATTCCATCTTTCAACGAATGAATATATTCGTTGCATTGAACGAATGAAAAACATAATTTCATTATTTGTTTTATATAACACCCAATTAAAGAGATCATTGTCATTTGATTGGAGAACATCTGACAGCCCGAGAATATGAAAACAAGTACCCTTACATCCCTCGCATCACAATGACCGAATCCGACTCATCTACCACACACGCCTTTTACGCAAATGTGTCTGCTTCAGCGTCATTCATTGTCACGCGCGTACACGAACACGCACTTGTAGTAAAAATGCATGCAGTGTGCGTGCCGTGCAATAGAAACGTGCGTGCCGTGCAATGGAAACGTGCGTGCCGTGCACTGAAAACAGGCACACCGTGCAATGGAAAAATCGTATGGAACAAAATTGCACGGTTGGTGACGTAGCATTAAATGGTTAAATTATTTAACGCCATGTGACCTGCTATCGTTGAATCAAATGACAGGGATCTCCTTGGGCGTTATATAATAAATGATAATGGCAAAAGTTTGAGAACATCAATCATAAATACAAACTTACCCCAACTAGGGACTTGTCAGTGATTAGGTGTACTAAAAATATCAGAGGAATTCAAAAAGAATGTTTTCTATTTATCATGTGAGCTACGAAACTAGAATTCTATGCGACTGATTCATTGTTGAAAACGTGACAAGCTGACATCTCCCAAATCGTTTCTAACATAAATACTTGTGTACGATTTTCGTAAACCTTTGGGCCAATTAAATGAACTAAATTGTCATACAATATTCTTCTAGTCCAAGTTGGGTTTTTTTTCTTGATTTGCGAGAACAAAATATCCTGTTGTTTCAATTATCGTGGTGATGACAGATTTATTGTCTGGAAAGTCAGAGGCTGAATTCACAACAGTCTGGGCATTCAAAAGTGTTATCATTCCAAGTTCAAGGGCAGTTGGTATATGATGCTTTAATCTGTAAGCATTGGCATTCCAAGTGTAGGAGGCTGGGTGCTTGACTGTTAAAAGCATTGCAAAGTCTGACAAAAGTGTAATGGCATTTGTATTGTTCGTTATCTCACCACATGGCATATTTTATTTCAACAGTGATTCATCCTTCTATTGGCCCTACATGTACACCCTTGTGTACTACATGTATACACATGGTGCTACACATCTTTGAGCAGCAACCTTTAAAGTTTTTGTTGCAGTAATTTTGCAATTTCCTCTTTTGAGTTCAAGACTGCCACTGAGATGGTGATTCAATGGGAGACTTTTGACCTGAGATGCCTGGTGGCGGCAAATGTAACAGTCCCACGTGATCAGTCCACTTCAGTTTGCATCATTTTGAGCTGAGCGTGTCCACTGTAGCACAAGAGTGACACAAAACAATACTTGTGTTTGCTGCGTTTGAGCGTACAGTACCACGGAGTAATGCGTGCGCACTGCACTCGGGTCACATTATGCAAACGGCAAGTCTGGAGTCCGCATGCGCGAATGACCATCGGTCAAGATGGCTGTCTCTTGCCATGACTGCACACAAGAGACCGAAGAAAATACAGATGTACAGTCATGAGAACCTTTGCGGAATCATTGATGCCGTCTAGAACAAACCTTAGTGGGTTGTTGTTTCAGTTATTGAGTTGACACGTTAAGCAAATTCACCCCAAATTCGACTCATGTTCTGTCTCTTTCTTGCAAATCACATGACACTCGTCAGGAGTAAGAGCACACTCCCCATTTGTTGGGGAGTAGCGAGAGCATACTCTCACTGACCCGAGTGCCGTTTGCGCACGCAGACCCGAGTATACTCGTGTTAACAGACTGTTAAGGCAATGGCGTGCACCACGTACACGTAGCAACAAAAGCGTAGTATTATGTATGTGACTTTCTAAACTACTACTCTATTTTGAAAGTGAAGAATTCGACGTGCCAGATATTACAATGTATGCAAATATTACATTCAGTTTGGGGAAATGTGTGAAGAAATAATCAAATTTCCTGTTGCTCTTTGCAATTAGGCTGTTAAATATTGGGATCATCCATTTGGAACGTCCTCCCGAAAAGAAGAAAATATGAATGCTTAATGCATTACAGATTCAACTCTTAGTTTTGTGTTTTGGGTCATTGGGTACTTATATAGCCTTAACAATGTTGCCATTAATGGATTTCCAGTCTTGTGGGGTAGAGTCTAGAAAAAAAAACCTTGCTCCAGTCCTAGTCAGAAAATGTACTTTAAGGAATTTTGATGATTTATCAACAAATGTTACTTTACCCTACACCCCAGTCAGAGTCAAGTCTTTTTCTGACCCCATTAGGGATTTGTTGCTTCAGTAAACAGCCATTTTGCTTTTGCCGTTGACAAATGAAGCTAATTTCATTATCTGTTGTCCAATTCAGGTAAATAGGTTTCTTCAGCTCTGAACAGAAGGAGAAAGCAAGGTTTTGAGGTGTTTTACCAGATGTTGCAAACGAAGCACAACGAATCATTTCTACGTTTTATATGATACCTTAGGAGGACTAGAAATGAAATGAGATTTAAATCTGTAGCTTACATGTAATAGCCTTGGGCGAAAAAAATAATAAATTAAATTAAATTAAATTATGGAATCAATTTCATTTTCCAAGCAAAATTTAACAATGAAATACTCACACAAATTTAAAGAGTTTGTGTGTCCCTGTCACAGTGTGTCGTGGTATACTTCTATTGGTGGGTTTGGTATTGTCATCATGGGCTCAAAATGTGTTTTGCGTTTAAATGCCAAAAACTTAGTGTTAACACTTTGAAAGTCTTTAATTCATCATTCTAAATGCAAGTTCCACATCTAAAGTGCTAACATTTAACATTTGCAATGTTGATTTAACACTTTGAAAGTTGACACTTTGAAAGATGCTGAATTCAACAACTTAAAGTTGTTAGTATGTGCAGCAGCCAATTTAATGAAAAAGTGCATAGTTTGCGCAACTTTTGAAAATAGCATAGGCCCCATTATAGCTTGTGCGTAATTATCACAGGAATGTTGTGCAACTTACGCAATAAAAAGTTGCGCAAGTGGGCTTACGTAGTGCGTAAGGTTTCGTGACATCAGCTTCTTCTGGTCTTTGGAATCACTGCATATTTTATGATACCCTCAGTGTGCCTGGGAATTCTTCACGAAAGATATAGTCACAATTCCAATTTCGAAACAATCAAGCATGTTTAAATGACATGTCGGACAGGCGAATTAAAAGGGGAGATCTGTACAACATTAACAATAATCTTTCTCGATTTAGACATGTATGCAAAAATTTGTAAGAAACTTCTAAGAACTACATGTACAGTTTTGCTGAATACTGGCCACTTTGTTCAACGATGCTGGCAAAATGTACCGACGGCTTAACAACTCCATTACCCCTATAAAACCTGCTAGTGTACATATTTTCACAGCACATGGCTGTCCGAGAGAGTGTGTTTTTCTAAAAACCTGAGTAATTTCTTGTGGCCGGGCTGGGGATGGCTTCCACATGTGATAAATCCCAGTAATGCGTGCTCCCAGCGTGAGATCAGTAAGATCTGGGGATAGAGGGTTTAGGTCCACAAGGAACAATTCATCAGTGATGACAGGTCGGGATTCCTCACCGTGTATTTGACACTAAGCCATGTGGTTGGGGGAAAACAATTTTTAAAATGCTGACAAAAGAGGGAGCCCTAGCTTTGCCATAAGGGATCGTGACTGATGACAACTGAGAAAGGTGCAGCAGCTTATTACACATCAGCATAGATAAACAGGTCTTAGGACTACAGTGTTTTTGTATACTTTTGTTTATCCTAGCCAGCTTATTATGCTATCGTTAAGTCCTTGTCTCGTTCCCTTACACCATGCTTACACCGTGTTTACACTCGAATCGGCAAAGGTGGATACAGATCCAGCATTTTTATTGCAACCACAAAACTGAACATTTGCCGCGTTTACACTACACCCCGAATCGCTTCAAAGGCCGCAAAAGTCACCACTAAATGTAACTGCAGCGCATGCGTGAGCTGTTAGGTGTTGCTGCACTAGTGCATTCGGGTAGCGTTTACACTACAAGCGACCTTGACGATTGCAGGGTTCAACCCTACCCCAAAGGTGACTTGAAAAAGGCGAATCAGACCCGGGTCTGATCCGCCTTTTTCAATTCACCTTTTGCGTTTACACTTAGTGCCTACCCGGCTTCAACTCCCCTTTTTGGAAATTGCGGAGTTCGATTCGGCAAAAACGAATCGAGTGTAAACGGGCTGCTTGTCTCCCTCTTTGTGTTCCCTTAGTGTTCCATTAAACCTTGCTGCCCTGCTTGTTTTCCCATGTCACCCACTTTTCCTATCAGTGTGTCACCGATTTTTTTTCTATGTATAACTTTACTTAAATTAACCTGTCCGATTGTCACGATATCTTGTTAATTTTCTGTTTCATCAGTAGCTCAATGTAAATGGACCGTTTTTTTCTTTTGTCTGATAGCTGAATTAATAATAATAATAATAATAATAAATTTTGTAAAAACCCTTGATGCAGCAGTAGGGCGACAATTCGGGAAGCCTTTCCCCGGGAACCACCGAAATTTCGGGAAGAATCACTCAAATTGACACCAAATTTCTCTACCCAAAGCTTCCAAAAATGGTTACAGACCTAAGAAAGACGGTTCTAGACCTAATAAAAATGGTTCTCGATTTAACAAAAATGGTTTTTGACCTAAAAAAATTGTTTTTAATCTAAAAAATATTAGGGCGACACCAAATTGTCACCCTATTGAGCATGTCGCCCTAATATAGCTTTTTTACACACAAATTGTCGCCCTATCCTAGCAAACAGAGTTTTTGCCATCTATCTTTTGTGAAAATGTTGTGGAGTGGGGATGTCTGTACTGTACAGAACCCAGTCATTGATTAACAATTTGTTTCTGAATTTAATATTTCGGAGTTAAGTCACTGGTACTCATTTATGCACCCGAGTGGAGTACTCTATCCCCCATGGCCACCTCACCCAATCCAAATGAACTCTCAAATGTATGAATTACTATGCACAAATTTTCTCTGAAGAAAAATTTACCAGTTTAGTTTTCCCAGCTGGTAACATCAAGTTTGGCACATGACATGATCAGTCTACAAGAGTTTGTTTATCAGATTTTTGATTTATGGTCCATCGACTTGAAATTAAATTCTACCATCAAAATCTCCTTAATAATTGAAATACCATACGTGTACAGGATATTTTATCCATTTTGGCAGCAGGCTTATACCAGTTGGCAATCAGATACTGAAGCCTTATGATTGGGAAGGGGTGGGGGTGCATCTAAGTATGAGAGTTACTAGAAATGACAGAGAGACATCCCCTTTTAGGCCTGGGGCAAGTTTCTCTCACGACCCCTGTAAAAACAGAGAGATCAAGTCCATTTGAGATCTCCAACTGTGGCTGATGAAATACGGACCTCTTGATGGCTTCCACATTTGTTGGAGCTGAGCTGCATGGGGAAGGTGAGGTATGTGATGGGAGGGGCATGTATGGGAGGGGAGGGGCATGTATGGTGTTGATGGGGTAACTGACTCTGGAAGGCAAAGTCTTGTTTTTTTTAAGGTTTTACCGAGACGATGGTAAAATGAAAAATGGCAAAATTTTACTGCTGTCTGCATTTGGACTTTTTGACACAGTAACATTTTACCAAGACCGTTAGAGAGCATGCGCAGTGTCCCTTCGCAATTTGACCTTCACGGCCCGGACATACGCTTCCAGAGCGCTTTTACCAACTCTCCGTGTCCGCATTGGACTTTTCGTCTCGGTTTCTCGGTAAGTTTCCACCTAAAAAAGTATAATGCGGACAGGCCTTAAATGTGGTGAGAAATGTGGTACAATGAGCACCTGTACTTGTGTACAAATTATAAACCACAGGACTTTTGCAAACCCAGCCCAGGCAAGTTTGTTTTTAAAGAGCACAGATGCGCAAAAACATGCATAAATTTTGCCAAAATAAATTTATCTGTGGTTATTACTAGTTCTTGCAGTAAAAAAATGCATTTTGTCACCAGAGTATGTAAAAGTGATGGGTTTTGAGGCCGTTGTCACTCTCCACTCCAGCGAAAACCAGTTTGGTGAAAAATCTCACACATAGCAGCATATTGTGTGTGTATGTTGGCATCTTGTTGAGTCACCGATGCCAGAAGAATAGGTGACTTTATGCTCACGTCAATTTCTGGGTAAAGTAGGTTACCTGGGTCAGAAGTGGGTAGTGTAAAAAGGGCCAATTGATGCCACGGATTAATCTTTTTTTTGGGAAAAAAGGCAAATGTGATTGGCCAAAAGTTAAGACCAGGTCAACCACCACAAATACCGACTCTTGAGAGTCATTTCTACATTCATTGTATGAAAATTCTCACCAAAAGATCATAGGACTACTTCGCAACACTCAAGCGGCTGCTACAGAGCGAGATTTGCTACACTGAGTGATGGGATGTCCACAGCCGTCAGGTTCAAGTTGAAAACACGGTGTGTACAAATGAATGGTGGACAATGGGCGCGTTTACACGTCAACCGTGGAAGACAGCAGCAAAGCTGACATTTCAACTCATCCACTGCCTCTGTGACATTGCCAGAACGTGTTCTGGCTTTTAAGTCTGGAAGAATACATGTTGCACAACAGTATGATGTAAAAATTGACAAGACCAGTGATGATGACGTTTATGGCCATATGAACCTGCCATAATGAAGCTTGAGCATATGTCCTACATGTAGTTTGAATTTCTAAACGCTTAGGAGTGGTAAAAACTGTCCAAATTGATTGATCAATCAATCTCATTTGCCAAAAACTCCAATGTAATGAGAAAGACGTTCCTCAAAAATGGCATCCATGTGGACAGGAAGTCGCCCTGAAGATGATGGGTGACCCAATCAAGGAGGACAATAGTCCTGAAAGATTGAACCAAGCTGTTTGAAATCATGTATCTGGTACAAGTTACATTAAATAGATGTCCTAATCCAAATTAAATTCACCGAGGAATTTTAGACACATATGCCTGGCTACATGTAGGGAATATGCTTGGGACCAGTAGGTTCCTTCATGTAATTGAAAAACCAAATTTCTTATGGACATGTACAGTTGAAGTCAGAAGTATAAATACAAGTACACCACTGCCATCATCACCCAAAATGGTAAACAGGACTACCCAAACCATTGCAAGGTGTACAAGCTATGTTTTTAAGTACTGCATGCATGTGAAGAATTTCACAAAATCAAGACTTTAGTAAAGACGGTTACAAAAATGGTGTAAGCAAACCAGTTTTAACACTTGGTTGCATACAGTTGTATTTATACTTCTGACTTCAACTGTACATGTAGGGCCCTACAAGGATAGAGTGACATTTTTGCCATAGGGAAACTATCACTGAGTTACAAACACCTCTAGTGTATACTGTAGGTCCACATATGTAGAGAACCAAACTGATATCTGCATCTGTTGAGTACTGTGCAACCTCTCCCAGTTTGGCCGAGGTCTCTATTAGGAGTAAGTAACAACACATATCTCCAACCAAAATTCTCTTGGAAGTTCCTCAGAAATTTGTCAAAAAAACGTCAGTTTGCAGTACCATCACCACATTTTTAAAATTAGAAATATACTGTTACAATTTTGTCCTAATCATGTCCAAATTTGGAAAATAAAATACATCCATGTTTTAAAAATAACACATCTCAAGCCAGAGAGCAAAAATTATTATAAGACACGTATACAATGTACATGTATGTTCACATGGTACAAAGCTAATATCACACCAGCATGTTCAACATATCCTTATTCTAATCAGAACCAGACACATAAATGTGTTACTGTCTCTCTTATTGGAACAAATTCATGTCTTGGGTGCCATAAACCATTCAGTGAAGGAGATAATTGGCAACCTCAAGTAGAAATCTCTGGGGTGCATTAAAACATGTACACAGCATAGCCACACAAACCCTTACACACAAAACTCTTGATTGACAAAAAACATTCATATGGTAGTGCATATTATCAAGGATCTGGAGCAGATATGTTAATCTTTACTGATATTTAAGTTGGGTTAATCTTTGTACAGGTACCTAGAATGTAGGTGCTTCGATGCAACTGTTGCATTTTTAAATGCAAGTGTACAGTATGGTCACCGAAGGGTGTGTCCACGTACTGTAGATGTAATGCCAAAACAAATACAGACAGCTACAACGTACATGTACTAAGCCTATTTGTACAACATTTATCCCTATCCCACTACAAACTCTCCGGGTTAACTCGGGGGAAACGGCAATCCTTAACCCACGATACCCCGGGGCAGCGCGAGCGTTCCCACTACTTTTTTTCTACCCCAGGTTAAGACAAAAAAATCCAGCCGTTACCCTAGGCTTTGTTAACCCTGTCAGCGATGGCAATGATGGCAATCTCGGAGTTAACGGCCAAACCCTGGGGGGAGTGGGAAACCAAGCAGGGTTAAGGCTTTGTTAACCCTGCCAGCGATTGCAAGGATGGCAATCTCGGAGTTAACGGCCAAACCCTGGGGGGAGTGGGAAACCAAGCAGGGTTAAGTGTTCCACAGGCAATCTCAGGGTTAGCGCGCTGTGCTGGCACACATCATTATACGTACAGTATGTACGTGCACATTTTTGCTCTCCTAATTCATAACGAAAAGAAGAGGACAAATGTGTGGAAAAAAGAGGAAATAAAGCTCCTGATCCAGGCCTGGTCGATAGACAAGTTCAGTAAGAACTCGATGGGACTATCGAAAATCGTCATAAGATGTTTGCAGATTTCTGTTCCTCCAGTCCCTGTATACAGATATGCCCACGTCTAGTGGAAAAACCGCACTGCGCTAACCCGACAGGCCGACGCTGGCCCTGGGTTTTGCAAAACCCCAGGTTAACGAAACAAATGGGAACATAACTCAGGGTTATAACAAAACTCGGGGTAAGAAAAGCTTAACCCGGGGCGGCAAATCTCCAGGTTAAGCAGTTTGTAGTGGGAAAATGGTATTAAAGTGTGTTTCTAGTTAGCTTGTTTACCGTTTCTGAAACTCTTCGGTGCCATTATCCTTCCATTAGAAACAGCCTTAAACGGTTAATTGCGTGCACCGGCAAATTAAAATTAATGTTTAGATAACTCACATGCCAAAGCATGCACCAACAAGCAATATATGTAGGTTCTACACATTCGGTTAAATGCAAAATTACCTGTACATGTAACTCTGGTCGACAGGTTTTTCAAGTCAATCATTGATCCCTTGTGTATAATAATGCCAAAGACCTGTCTGTGCAATAGTGTACAATGGCCTAACCATTCTGAATACATCCAGATTGTCTGCAATGTAACTGGACTCTGGAGGGTTAGAGATTCATGTTCCTATACTGTTTTACCGGTACTTCAAGCGTTAAGATGACTTTCAAGTTGAGTCAACCTTTCCACTTTTTAAAGTTTCGGTTTGACATCTAAAAGGATCACATTAATAAAATGCCTAATTTACGGTATTAACTCCAGAGACCATGCATATGTATGTAGGCCTATTGATTGCTTTCCGTGACGTAGCACATCCGGGAATGTTTGGTGGTCAACGGTCACACGTGTACACGCGTGCGTACACGCACGCCAATAGACGCACATGAACACGCGTAAAAAAATACTCACCATCGTATTTTCATTCGAAGATGCCGCAGGCGTGCACTGCGATACATTCAAATTATTGAGCATGCACTCCACTTGTAAAAACAAAAGTGCTTCTACATGTACTTGATTTTTAGCCTGAAGAAGTACATTTGTTTAAAATCGATACAAAAGCCATGGCGCAACAACATAAAGCAAGGTTAAGTAACAGAGGTAAGTGCAACCAAGGCGCTTTTCTTGCTCTTTTTGCCGGTTATCACTCGGGCCACGTGGGTCATGAAAAATGACAACCAAAATGGTGGATGGAAGGCGTGACGTCACCGGAAAGCAATCAATATGCTCACTGGTTACCAACAGAAAATATCATATTGGAACCTCATTCAAAACCTCAGAGCTGAGACAGTGAGAGGATCATCTACTCTAGCAACATTATTTGGTCTGAATTACAGCTGCTCAAACATTCTGTTCGGGAATTGTGATAACTGTGTTATATCTCATTTTTGCTAAACTGACACTCCACATTCTTCACCCTGACAAATGCCTAGGCGTAATATCCAGAAATGACCCAACATTTGAATCCAAATGAACTCTTGTCTAATGGTGCCATACACCGACTGAGGCTGAAGGCAACATTGTGCCACCTCCCAGGAGTCAATGTTAAGCTGCATCATTTGTCAACGTCCCCGAAATCGCCCTTTCCTACTGCAAGTTCAGCTCCTTAGGTCTGCTGGTTTGGCTTGGCTTTGCAGTATGTATTTAGCTAGCATTTTGAAAGAGCTTGGGTAATGACTAAGTCTCTTGGAAGTTGGAGGAACCACATAACATTGAGGGAAAAAAATTTGGTACTCTTGATTATGGTGGGTTCAAGAAGGCCAAGGACTCTTCCGTGAAGGCTTTTAGAGTTTTTGGGGGAGCTAGTACATGTACATGCAGGTTACACTCACATCCAATACATAGCCCTGCATC
Organism: Henricia sp. BOLD:AAB3569; assembly: GCA_037783545.1. Lineage (NCBI taxonomy): Eukaryota > Metazoa > Echinodermata > Asteroidea > Spinulosida > Echinasteridae > Henricia > Henricia sp. BOLD:AAB3569. The sequence continues at coordinate 743,576 of JBBELK010000004.1, forward strand.
TACATGTATGATGTTTCCAGTATGACACAAAACAGTAAATGGGCCAGTACATTTGACTACATGTAACTTTAGCATATTTTTCTGATGGCATAAAGTCAAATTATTGGTGATGAATGCTCCCAAACCTTTGGACAACCTTAGCAGGTATTAAAAGACCGATATGTTTATTACCTAAGCAAGCAAAATCAAATTTTGTTTGCAAAATTTGAATTATTTTCAGTTTTTACAATTTTACAAAATGGATGGAAAATGTATCTGTTTCCATCCAATGTTTTGGAACAAATGTGTCTAAATAACTCGCAAAAACACACAATGCTCTCCAGTTGCTTTTAAGTGATAGTGTACTAGCAAGGTCATTCTGTAGAAAACACTGAATTTGCATGTTATGGAGTTTACAGATACGAGCAGTTCGAGCTAGGTAATGGCCGACTGTGTCTGTCATAATGTTGTGAAAGTTGAACCCAGTCTACTGTACATCGAGCAACAAAAGAAATGCACATTTTCAGTTCAATAAAAACTTGAAAATTCTTGTTTGTAAAAAGGGCCTGTGACAACTTTGTGCCTAAGCTTTGCTTCATAATGACGGATTACTTGTTCAGCAAGACATGCTATTGTTCGTTTGGATGTAAAATCAATAAAAGGTGGCCTTTTTCAACGTTGAAGATTTCATTGCAATAAATCACAGACAGAGGGCGCTGTTTGGAGTGCATCACATAAGGAAGACAGAAGGGAAAAGTTAGGAAAAAACATAAGACTTCAAGTTGGACTTGTGGCAAATTGCTGCAGTTTCTACCCCGTTTTGTCATGGCTTACAGCAGGCAACATTAAAACAAACTCAAACAGCCATGGATTACAAAAGTTTCAGGTAAATTGAGAAAAAAGTGGAATCTTTTGTGCAGTTAAATGTGATTTTCCTGTGTTTGCCTCTTGTGACATCGTGACCTTGGTCATGAATATGCATATTTGCATTAGCATAAAAACTAAAAACCTTTGTTTTAACCCCCAAAGCAAGCTCCAAATAGGATTTTTATGACTTTAACTGAGTAGAGTGGTTTTAAAGCATAGATTTCATTGATAAAAATCCTAAATAAGGGGCCCTGAAATATTCACATAACAGCTTCATTATGCATGACTGCACAAAGCTTCTGTGTGCTGGAAATTCCTGACTCTCAGATTGACTGTTTTCTCATCAAAAAGTAGAAAATTTTTGCATTTCTTCTGTGCGTACAGTCATGGTACAGTTTTCTATTTTCATCTTGAGTAGAGAAAAGAAAATAGACAACCTCTGAATGTATCCCTGTCTTGAGTGTAACAGCATATTGCATTAGATATAACTCCTAAATCTATCTATTTCTGAAAAGGATGGTAAGGTCAAAGTTTATCACAGCACCTTCCAAATGGCAAATTATACTTGATCATATGACAAAAATAACATCTCTAAATCCTAATTGATTCAATCAAAATTTCAGTTGTGTTAGTCACCACCATCACCGGATATGAAGATTACTGGAATTTGTGGAAGTGTTATAACATTTGGGCTGGATAAATCTTTTAACTTAGGTACAAGAGTGTTACTAATTGGTAATAATGGGATTACCAGTAGGAAATGTCTTTTTAATGTTTCCCTACATGTATACTTTGTACATACCACGTGTAGGAAATACCAATAACTTCCACGTGCATACAAAGTCTTGTGCTAAGCAGCAAAAACTGGGCAAGCCCCAAAAGTAAAAAAAAGCAATTTGTAGAACTTTTCAAATAAGACGGCCGTAGAGATTAATTGGAGCTAACATTTATGAACTTAACTGACATTCATCACCTGAAATGGCCAACATAGCCATTTGTACCACAGTTTCCAGTTTTTTCTATATGTACTTGAAAAAGGCAAGAATCCTAGTAAATGAATCAAAGTCAGACCCTAATCAGAGGCGAATGTTGTTGGCACCTAATTTGGATGACGGGAAAAGAATCTGCGCCAATTTCTCATCCTTAAAGCAACAATTAATCGCTACAATCTATTGCTACAATCTTTGGGTGGAGAAAGAATTATGGCTGCAGTGCCTGGCACATATTTATTTTTGGAGGCGTGACTCTACATCAGCCTCGTTTCTCATAAAATGATCGATGCTTTGGCAAATAATTAGTGCAAAAAAGCAGGCTACAGTGTATGAGATACATGTGGAAAGATCTTGGAAAAGAAATGAATGGAGCAGAGAAAACTGATGAAATTGCCAATTCATTTTTGTCTGGAATAGCAAATTTACTGGATATCAAGTTTTTAAATTTTAATATTTACAAAACTTCTTACTGACACATCATCAGTTCAGAATCTTTTAACTTTATTATAGATAAATCTTGAAATGTATATTGTGCAGTTTGTGAAATAAAAAAACTTCAATTAATATTACTGTGCAAAACAAATCAAAACTGTAAAAAGTCAAAAACAGGGGAAAACATGCTAAAAACTTACCTAGTTATGTTGTTATTGTTGCCATATTCCCATACAATGTAAATGGGTCAGAATGGCTCACTTTAAGTCACTAGCTGGAAAGGTTAACTGACAAAACACAACTACTAGTGACTGTAGACAGACTTCCAGCGCTCGGCGCTCTATATGTAGTGTTTAACTTCAAGTACTTGGGTAGGATGCTCACAAGGGGCAAAAGTGCACATAGGCAAGATTGGTGTGCTTGCAGTGAAGAACCTGGCACAACTTTCTCTCACAGCTCAGACCCGCTGGAATAAGGTCCCAAAATCACTATGTTCTCAAGTTGTTGCAAGTCAATCCACAGAGCTTGGTGAAGAGCAAATTCGGAGACTGCTGGCGAAAAAGTCCTCTTCACTTTATGAGTCAAATGAGCATGGAGCTATAGGTAGAGGTATTTGAAATGGTTTTCAACAACAGCAGACGTACTCACACAAGCAAAGTACAACGACAAGCAAAGTACATGTAGAACAAAGATACCACTGGAGTGAAGTTAAAATGCATGAATACTTTCTAAGAATAATCCATTTCCTGCATGTGTCCATGCATGCAACCACAGTCAATCCAACTTTCAAGATGTTGAAGCTATTAAAAAACAGACACAGAAAAATTGGCCTTCAGACACTAATTATTCTGCAAGAAAAATACCATTCTCCTGAGACTGGAAAAGAAGTTAGGGTTACTAAGATCAGGAAACAAGAGGGTAAAACTACACTGTTCAGCCATGGAGCTATGGTCCAGCTATTTTGATTGCGAACATATTACACTGATGGAACAAAATGCATGGTGACTTGGCTTACACAATTGAAAATCAAGCAAGCCTTGGATACCACATAATCATCCACATACTGTACCAACTCATCACAGGCCGATTTAGACTCCACACCCCCATTTACAGAGTGGTTTCACCCCAAAGTGTTGAAAGGGAATAGTCCATTTACTCTGATGGGTGTATTGAACTTTTGTGCTGTGGTTAACATCTTAATCAGCATTTCTTCCTGTGTAGGTAGTCGCACCTGTTTAAACTACAGCACCCGTTATTGGAATGGTAAATTCCAGTGCAGACACTGGGATAGTCCACTGATGCCAAAAAGGGGGTGTTCTGATTTATTGCAACTGGAATTCCCCTCCTCCTAACCTGAAGGTCATGCCACAACCAGCACCCACTGGGTGCTGACAGAAATATTACAATGACTCATGGGATTGGAGGCTAGCTTTTGAAGAAAACAAAGAGGAAAGATTGAAGTCACAAGACCTAGGCTAGCCAACCACCTTCCTCGTTCCTCCAAACAACAAGCCAATAAAATGCCAGGAGGTGCATTTGGGGGAAATTTTTTCCTTCTCGCTGAGATAAATCAGGACTTTTTTGAGAAGGCGGAATGGGGCGGCGAAAGATTTGCGAAAAGGGGTACATTTTTGGTAAAAGGTGTCAGAGGGATGGGCTGGAGGTGGTGACCGGGAGGTGGTGACCCATAGTACAAATTCCGAGCAATGTGAAATATATAAAAAAAGAAAAATGTGTTAATCAGTTTAAATTTATTGCCATCTATTTTTTCTCATACAAGGGCAATGCCTCCTGCGGGTGTTAACTACATGTTGGGTGATTTTTCTAATTATCTTCTTTTTTTTTAATTTCTTGATGATTTTCCAGTTTTCATTGGCCGATTTTTATGGATGCAAGTATGCAAGTGGTACAAGTGTGCATGGTGTTCTCACATTTATGGCTGTGCAGAAAGAAGAATTTACCATTGGGCCTACATGTATTTGAATATTCAAATAAATTATCAAATAGATGGTTATTCGTTTACACTCAATTGGTCACAATTTCGGAATCAAGTTCGCTTGCGAAACCAAGCAACACAAAGTTAGGTGAATTTTCTTTAAAAAGTTTTATCAAAATGTGAAATTTTTCCTAATTAAGTTGACTAATCGAAACTAATCAAAATAAAGGTAAAAATGTAAAATGTAAAATGAAGGGGTGCGATTTTAATGAAAACGGAACTCCAACTCCTGGCATCCGAGTGAGGGAGCGTGAGCTTAAAGTCTGCGCCCCTAAAGCTGAGGTCGCCAAGTTAGGTGATTGGTCTGGGGTTGGGTCTGAACACCAGTGGAGATTTTTGTGAACAAAATACATTTGGGAGAACATTTTTCTTACAAGACCGAACCCCCTCCCTCGCCAAGGTCTCTGGGTTCCTGTTGAAAAATTCTTACCTTATTACTTTCCTATGCATCAGGGTCACTGGCAATATACCTGTCATCTATGGATTCCTGAGAAACAGGAGGAGGCCCACATCATGCATCATTACCTGTCCGTTATTCATGACTTGATTGGTTCTGAGGCAACCTGACTGGGTTACAGGTGTGACCTTGCAGGTTATTGACTGGGACTTTTTTGGGGGGATGTCTGATAAGTGACAATTATGCAAATTAGTACAGCTTAAAGTTGCAGAACAATGACTTTCAGAGAAATGCAGATGTTAAAGATATATATCTCTGCATTTGGAGCTAATTTCACCTTAGGGAATATATTTCAGTAAAAATGGTGTTACATATTTTAGATTTTGGGATGAGTTAAATCTGGGAAGTTTCACACATTGCATTTTTCATTTAATAAACTCTTTTATTGTTACTTATCTGATTTGAAACCTAATACATGTAAACCAAGAAAATTGGCTATTAATTATTGAAAACTGTTTTCCAATGAAAAATTTGGCCTGAACACAGACAATGTATCTTTAAAACTGATTTTATGAAAAAAAGTCCAATACTGTATTGTATCTTTTTGTGTGCAAGAATTTTAAGGTACCACTGGCGTGAGAGATTTGTAAATGTGTGGCCAGACTTTCTTCACAATTTTGAAAAGTATTAAGAACACAGGCCTACATAATACATGTATTTGTTAATACATGTAGGTTGTTAATGTTAACCATACATTTATGCGCATAATGCTAGATTCCCCCAAATCTATGAAATTATCTTGTTGAAAGTGTTCTTTGGAAATGTGTACACAGGGTTTTTAGAAAGGCATGTTGTCACACTATTTGTAACCCTTTTTGGGCCTACATGTAAGTTATCTCTTCAGAACAACTTAAACTTACCTCTTTTATTTTGAGACCAAACAAAGCTATTTTCTGGAAAATATGGTCTGTGTTGCCAAAATGCCCCCTTTACCATGGAAAGACTTGAGTACACTTGTGTGATAAACATAGAGAGGTTACAATTTTTACCATCCTCTTGGTAAAAATCACAAAATTGAAAAGTCAATCCAAATTTTTCACATTTTGGATTGACTTTTGTCTTGGAATTAAACAAAAGAATTTTTTGTTTTACTTGTTGTACTTTCATGGTATGACAGACTGTATCTGCCGTTTAGATTCCGATTATTTCCTCTTTTAAAGCGAGGTTATTCACAAAATTCCCCTTAGATTATTTGCGTGGCACAATTTTTTAGTAAACAATGTTTAGAAAAACAAATCCAAGTAAACACCACTTCATTTCCAAAGAACGCCAAGGTTCAATGGCCTTGTTTCACCAAATACTGACGGTCATGAATTAACGTTATCAGAGCAAATTACATATTTGCTCAATACTTCCCCAAGCACGTTCGCAGAGGAGCAAAAACCGCAAATCTTCGCATGCGATCCATTCAGTAACACGGCCACGTCACTGGTCAAAGTGCAGCGGCACAAATCCTGCCTACAAACATTACTCAGATATCATGCAAACAATTTTTGTTTGGTTGTACAGATGGGGGATTGGAAGAGGAATGCAATGCATGTATGTAAATCTGTCGACACTGTGATTAAGTTTGGTTCTGGGACTGTGGCTGGGCCTTTCTTGGTAATTTATGGTGAGTCATTGGGATAGCACAGGTCCAGCCAGCCAGTAGTCTGATGTGGTGTGTTCTTTGTCTATGGCCTCATTTTGCATGCATTATCACAATAAGCATCAGGCAGGTGTCTGTGACAATTATACTGACTGGGAATTCCTTTCTGTTATCAATTAATTTTAGTAGTTGCCCATTCACCCACATTCCTGCTTGAAACATCCTGATCAGTGTCCATAATGGCCATTTTCGGTAAACGTTATGCATCTATCAATTGTTTCCCCCACCCCTTCCTCAATTGCTGCCACCCCTTCCTCAATTGCTGCCCCACCCCTTAGGTGGGGGTTTGGTCACCTTTTTCATGCCCCAGAGTGGGAATTTTTACCCATTGAAATAAAAATGTCTGTGCATCCGATAGCAAGACACACATGTTTTGCACTTGTGGGTGGGGATTTTTGTCACCTAAATTTTGTCCCAGGGGTGAGGATTTTGTCATGTGAAAAGTTTACAACCCCTTATTAGTGACATGCAAAGTAAGATTTACATCATGGTGACGAAGGACATTCCACAGGCAGAATGTAAAGCCAAATGCGGATATACGGAAGAATTATCACCGTCGCAGTGACCTGCATTAAAAATTCAGATGCAGCTTTTGCAGACACCGTTTTCAACACCACATAAACTCTAAAATTTACGTATGGGATGTATCTAATGAAAAAATAATGGCAGACCATTTTTCTGGAGCAACAGTTTCAAATTTAGGGTCTTGGATCTGATCTGAGCAAATGGATCTTTTTATGATGTGGGCCAGACTTGTGATGGGGGATGGAAGAAATGAAATGTACTACCCAGGGTCTTGAAAGGAATTCGATAACACCTGTTGGGGACTAGCCAAGGTGTTGATTGGGAAATATGCAAATGAAGCCGTGGGACTGGGGCCAGAAAGCAAGGAGTTTGAACTCTTCAGACAAGATTCAGAAGATTGCATGAGCCAAATAAAAGGATGATTGTTGGGCCAAATTGTTGGGCCAAATTCTTTCACCAAATCAGTGAGAATGGTCCTGCAGCAAATGAGGGGAGCAAGTTACAGCAGTGTAGTCCAGGTGATATCAAAAATCAAAAGATGGGGTCATCACGTCATGGAATGAAACCCAACTGGTTTGAATCCATTCATAGACATGTAAACCAAAGGGAATACAGAATTCTGTAAATACAACATGTATTCGAAGAAGTTCTGCCAACCGCTAGCTAAAACTGTATGTACTTGCAGGCAAATAAATTATAAATCTACACGGCATCTTATATTTAAAATGTTTTGTGTTGCATAACTGGTGCTGGATGCGTCAGATAAATCTACCAGACTACCACACACCACACACTGCAAAGCTCCAGCCCATAGATGCTCAAATTGCCGAATCTGTTGGCAAATTACAGGGGTTCAATCCTACCCAACAGGTGACTTGAAAAGGGCAAATAATTCACATTTTGCATTTATACTTAGCGCCTACACGGTTTGAACTCCCGTTTTTGGAAATTGCGGAGTTTGATTCGGCAAAGTCGAACCGAGTGTAAATGGGCCTTTTGTGGAATTGAAACATTTTCCTTTGAACTTTCAATGAAGTTGGTGACTCATACCAAAGCATAGCCATTATTGTTCCAGCAGGAAAAAAAATTGTCTGAAGTCCCTGCTGTATACAAACAATGTAAACAGTAACTCATCACATCAAGGTATTACCCAACCACACCTATGACAAAACAGAACATTTCAGTTTTCTTACAAAACCATTACAAAACAGTGCAGCACTGATTGTCACATGATGACTGACAGTGCCTATGGATTAACATCTTCCTGTAAAATTTTACTGATGAAAAGATGGTCCCGCCAAAAAAATCTGACAGCCTAAAACTAACAGTTTATACTATAGAACAGGCAGACCGGTCTCTGGGGAAAATACTTCCTGATAATAGCAATACAATTTGACCCTCCTTGCCTGCATCATGTGTTTCTTCCTCCATGATCAAAGCAACTGCATAAAAAACACTATTACCCGTACTGCTATTCGAGAATCAGGTAGAACAAGTTAAATACGTTTAGCTGAAAAATAGAACTTTAAGATCATGGGCCAAGAAAACAATTGCAGTAATTTCTTTATCCGAAAATATTAGGGGGTGGGATGATTGTCAGTATCTTCACTCCTTCAAACATTATGAAAGTTAAAATTTAGATGAGTACAACATTCCAACACTACATTCACTGGTTTTAAAAGAATTCAAAAAAAAAAAATGTTTTTTGAAGCTTTGAGGGGGTAAAAAAAAAGACAATGCAGGCCTACAAAAATTGCTGTTTTTGTTTGTTTGTTGTTTTTTTTCTCAAAAAGCCTAGGTTCTGTGTGAGTTCTTGATTGGGGCAGGTAATGAATGGGAAACAGCTTTTAGGAAGGTGATGATGGTGAGCAATCACATATTTTTCTGTTGTCTGTATTTGGTTGAGTTATTTCACACAGTTACTTTTACTGAAGATTGTTGTTAACATTCCCCGGTAAATGACGCTTGCAAAATGGACTGAAAAGCAAATACATGTAAATATGATTTCGAGTTGTACAAACACCCTGTTTACACTTGATCCCTAGCTCGGGGTCAAACACCGAGCTCGGGATCAGCCCCGGATCACAAACCGAGTGTAAACGCTCTCGAAACCAAATTGGCCCCACACATTGATCAGTACACACGCACATAGAGCATCACCTTTGACTGCAACTTCTGGCACCGCGCTCGAGAAAAACTACAGAATGTAAACGCGGCACTCAGGATCATTGCGGTTAACACTGACGCATTCTTATCATGGGATCAATCTTGATCCCGAGCTCGGGACCAGTGTAAACATGGTGCAATTGTGTACCAATGACATCCAGACAGTATCAAAATGCATTTCTTACAACAGGTCACTTTCCAAGAGTAAACCTGATATAATGTCCGCAGGCAGGTTGTGTTGTATATTCACCAGGTTAGTACCAAAACTTGTAGTACACCTGTACCAGCAAAAAGAGTAACCAATTCTCCAAACCCTGACCTTCACAGAAGCACATGTCTGCCTGAGGCAGGACAGCAAATCTTGGCCAAAGTTTCTGTACCCGAGTTTGTACTGAGAGTACCAAGAATGCATGCACATGTATCTAAACTAGAATGGGATGTGATGGGGAAAGTTTATACAACAGAGCAGTGGGGTTCTTACTGCCTCTGGGAGATTGTGGAGGATGGGGGCGCGGCCAAGACTGTTCCTGAGACAACAACAGACATGACGTGGGCGTACACCTGCTAATTTGGAATGTGCTCATCTCCCAGCTATAATTTCAAACCAATTTGTTTTTTTACTTGGAAGTGAATTCTCTGTGGTAAAACAAAATACCAATATGTAGCCAGAGATGCCAACATTGGATTCCAAAAAAGAGTAGCACTAGCATTGCCAAAAAGTATTTTGCCGATTTCAGGTCGTACGCGGCGATTCCAAATGTTAATGGACGCAGAAGTTACAAAATACCAGAAGATTTGTTAATACAAAAAAAAATGCAGCATGATAAAATGGGCTACAGTAGCCCATTTTATCATGCTGCATTTTTTTTCCCTCTCAGTAACTTTTCCTGAGTCCAGCGGTTACTTTTCCTGGCCAACTTCTGCCCAGGAAAATTGACCAGGGAACTTTTCCCGAGACGAAAAGTCCAATGCAGACACAGCGAGTCGGTAAAAGTGCTCTGGAAGCGTATGTCCAGGCCGTTAAGGTCAAACTGCGAAGGGACACCGCGCATGCTCTCCCACAGTCTCGGTAAAATTCTACTGTGCCAAAAAGTTTAAATGCGGACAGTAGTAAAATTTAGCAATTTTTCATTTTACCATCGTCTCGGTAAAACCTCCTAAAAAACCAGTCCAATGCGGACACAGCTATGGACAAAACTTTACATTTTAAGAGATCAAACATGCAGAAAAGTCTCAGCACTCAATTTTTTGGCAGATTTTTCTAAAACTGGCAATACTCACCTTCACTAAAATTTGGGTTCATCAATACTCCTTCACCATTTGTTCAGACCTGCAGAGAAAACAATAATGGTCGATGTAACTCACATACATGTATGTATTCCTCTGGACATGTAGAATGTACATTTGAGATACATGTACATTGAGATACAGAAGGCTGAATGTACCTTTAGGCTCCATGAGAAGACACACAACCAACAGCTGCTAAACTTGACAGTATTATTATAGCTAAGGATCCAGAAATCTTCATTTGATAAAGAACCTTCAATCAATTAAATCATATGCCCAAATTGCTTCAAAGCCACAACAGTGTGCACTGCTAAAAACCTGACTTCAGGTTGAGTACAACATTTAGACCATACACACAGGACCATTGTGGAACAGGTAAATTATCTCAGGTGTTGACCTCACCACAAGACAAGTCACACATACAAGACCCTATGCTCATTCCCAGTCACTGAACCAACCTGTCAATCAAATGTTCCAATCAACCAATCACCACTCAACATGCTAATGACTTCATTTCCCCATATGTTTGTGGGTGTGGTTTGTAGCACCACATTCAGTAATCCCAACTTCCTGTTCTGTGCAAGTTGTTGTAAAGGACCAGATACATGTTTTGCTATTGTGAACAGCATAATTAGTAAATTACTGTTTATATTCCATGCAGATATACCAACAGGGGGTCTACCCCAGTAACCATGCACATGTTAATAATTAAGCAATTTTGAAGTGCTTGAATTTTACATATAGTTGCAGTTAATAGGGCAGTTTCTTTGTTCCTTGAGGACATGCATGGTTGCACATTTTGTGCTTATATTGTTGACCAATTTAAATGTAAAAAATTGCCCTACAAGATGGCAGCTATTTGATACGGTCTATAAGGAGCCTCTGAAACAAGAGAAATTGAAATGCACTTTGGAAGTGCCCTTTAAATTTTGTTAAATTCCCTTCCTTTTAGAAAGCATAACATTCTTGTTCTATGCAAGAATAAAATCTTAACTTTAGATGCAAACTTCGGCATCTTACAATGACGTCACCATGATTTCTGTTGTGAGACAATCCATATTCACATTAACAGGAAAGTCAGTTTTACCATGGAGGAAGAAACATGGTTTTACTGAGCAGAGGCTGCTTGCAAAATTACCTAACACTACAGGAATGTTTCTTGGGATGTCCCTGCATGTACAGTTGAAGTCAGAAGTATAAATACAACTGTATGCAACCAAGTGTTAAAACTGGTGTGCTTACACCACACCATTTTTGTAACAGTTTTTACTAAATTCTTGACTTTGTGGAATTCCTCACATGCTTGCAGTACTTAAAACATAGCTTGCACACCTTACAATGGTTCGGGTAGTCCTGTTTATAATTTTGGGTGATGATGGTAGTTGTGTACAATTTATACTTCTGACTTCAACTGTATACTGGACGTAATAATACAGTTATAGTAGAGGAAATTTTACTCGTCAAAAACGTATCGTAAGTACGTCATGTACTAACAAACTTTGTATTTTCGTCGGCTCCCGGAGATCTCGTATCTTGGTTGTGATAATACACATATGACTTGACTTTACTCAGCCTTCCTCAGAGACCGAGCAGGAAACAACTGTATGACTGGTACGCAAACAATGGCTTGGCTCAACGGCTTCACAAAGCATTATGGATGTCTCCTTATTGGCTCTCTCAATATTTCTTTGTCCGTCAATATAGCCCTTTTAAAAATTTCACCGAAATTCTGGTACTGCAGCTTATTTTCAGCTATTTAGCCGTGTCTGCATTGGACTTCTTTTTTGGGAGGTTTTACCGAGACGATTATGAAAAATAGCTAAATTTTACTGCTGTCCACATTTTGACTTTTTGACACGGGAAAATTTTACCAAGACCGTGGGAGAGCATGCGCAGTGTCCCTTCGCAGTATGACCATCATAGTACGCTTCCGGAGCGCTTTGCGCTTTTACTGACTTGCTGTGTCTGCATTGGACTTTTTGTCTCGGGAAAAGTTCCCTGGTAAATTTTTCTGGGCAGAAGTTGGCCAGAAAAAGTAACTGCTGGACTCAGGAAAAGTTACTGAGAGGAAAACGTACGCATACATGTAGTTTGCACAGGGCAGAAACTTTTGTATTTAGGAGCACTGCATCTTTGTGGTGTTTGCAAAGGGCACTTCCACTTGAAAATCAGAGAGAATATGGGGTATTACAAAAGACCAAGGGCAACAGAGCCCTTGGCCTCCATGGATTCTCCGCCTTGCATATTCAGACATTGCAAGGTATCCCTCTGAGTATGATGACCCACACGAAACCAATAAACTTTGATGGGGACTCCCTTAGAAATTTGCTCTTTGACCTGAAATCTCTGCCTGGAATCTGGACATTATTAACCCATTCATGTATGTGTGCAGGTCCCCTATCCTGTCTTTGGCAGCTTGAGCTCCCTGAGGAAATTGTTCCCAGATATGCTTTTCTGTATGTAAGATAAACATGTGTCACCTCAGCACATGTCTGCCAGGGCTGATAAAAATGGTGGAAGATTCAAAAATAGAATGACAGCAAGGAAGCTTCTAAAATGTCTAGGGCTCAATCTGTTACAAATTACCAGAAAACTAAAAAAGGATAGTATTTCCCTTTGCGCTTAGGCCTATTGGACAGTAATAAGCATTAAGCAATTTATGTTGCAGCTTGACTCTGTCAATTAAATTTTCAGACTCTAAGGTTTTTCAACCTGAACTTTCTACTGCTGCACCAGCTAGCTTCAAGCTTAAAAACCCCAATATACATCATTTGCAGTTACACAAAATGTTACTTCACGAGTTGACAAGAAACCGTAAGTGTTGATAGCAATAGTAACACAAACACCACAGGATTTTTTCCTGGGTAAAATTGTACCTTTGTGGGAGAAATTGTCAACTGAAGGTGCTTTAACAAAATTGTCTGCAGAAAATTGTTTTACCGTTCATTTAACACAAAATTTTTGCATGAATTATTTTGGATTTCTGAAGTACATGTATTACTGCATCTATGTGCCTGAAATGTCTACAAGGCATTTTATCAACATTATTCTTGACTTTGGTCATGTAATGCCCTTGTTCCTGTTTTTAAAAGTTTTCCGATCTTGTAATCTGTGTTAGAGTAAAAAAAAGAATAAATGGACTGAACAGGTGGTGGGTGCTGAATAAAATAGGCACTTTGTGCTTATATTCAGCTGCACTGAATGCACAGTGCACTGGTTCCCCAGGCGGTGACATACACTACACAGGTGTGCACATACATGTAGATGGCGTCCAAGATTTATGGTTTGTGCCTGCAGGTATCACTACAGCAACCCACATATTTGGGGGTTTTATCTTGAAATTTATGGCCGCTATGTTTCACAATATTGTGTTTCAATAATTGATTACATCTGTTCGGAACAAGACATTATGCAATAAAACGTGCTCCCCTGACAATTTTGGGGAGTGGAATATTCCGCATATCTAAAAATGAAACATTGATCTGCTGCTCTGCATGCTTTAAATTTGGGAGCAATAAAGTTGTAACTTTATGCATGTGGCTGGCAGGTTATGAATAGTTTAGGACTGACGAAGTCCACTTGTGATATTTATCAGATATTCAATAGCAAGAATGAGTCTTAAAGCCCCAATACGTCGTTTGCAGTGACCCAAAAATTGGTTCTTCGTGAGTTGACAAGAAATGGCACTTGGGCGAAGTGGTTCAGGACGAAGTGGTCCAGGGCAAAATGGTTTTGGGGCGAATTGATTTTACGTCTCGCGAGACGAAAACAATTGTTTTGCTCATTTCTCAAAGACTATAGCACTTCAAACAAAACCATTTCAGGGGAAGTTTTCTGCCGTCATCATGTTTATATCGCGTAAGTTATGTGTAAAATCTGTGAACATTTCTGATTCTTCGAGATACCAATCATGTGTACCGCCTTTAAGAGGAGATTTGAGATAGCAGTTTGACAGATTTTACTGTTTTATAACGACCTGGTTTGTATCCTTTTACATCTTGAAAGTATTTTTTTTGTAATGCTCATGCCAGTCAACTTTGACACCTCTGGTTATTTTTCCAGCGACTCCATGACAACCGTAGTCATAACTCAAAATATGACAAATTTTACACAAGCCACAAAGCCCATCTTTGAACTGAATGCTCATAATGGGAACAGTGGACCTTTTGTTTATGTTGATTGGGGCCAGAAGAAATATACAGGCTGAGCGGGGCTGTCAATTTGTTTCATCCTGAGTGAAGCACAACTAAACTTGGAGACAACTTTGAACTCTTCGTTGCCAACCCAGCACTGTAGCTGACAAGTTCAACAAAACCATTCCTTTTTTTATAAGTGGGGCAAAATGACATGTGGCAACAACTGGGCTTGAGTTTGAATGTTGGATGTTGGAATTTTTGTGACAATGCACTGTGTTGTAGAGGTTTTGTTGGTCCAAACATGGTTGTCAATCTGACCAAAGTCATGATTGATGGTATCTGCAATGAGTTTGTGAAGATTGAATTCACATCAAATAATAAGCAAGCTGATCTACATGTTTATGTAGAATATTTCCAACAAATCGCCTGCATTAAGGGTTCATAAAAACTGCATGAACATGTGCGTGCTACCATTGATGGCAACACTAACTCTGACCAATACATTAACTGTTATGTCCCATTTGGTCCTGCAAAATCTGTTACCTGCGATGGAATTGGCTTGTATTTCTGATGTGTCTGCCATTGTGTGCATGGAAAATGTCAGTTCAACTATGCATCAATCACTGTGTGCTACAATGTAACATTTAAAAATCACATAAAAATTACAATATTCATTCATCATCTAATAAAGTCATCAAGACTTTTTAAAAACCTTTTCTTGCAATATCTGGCTGAAAACCCTCATTTGCATAAGGCGCTGGAAATACCCCAACCCGTTGAGTAATTCCGACCATCTATTTTCATTTGAATACACTAACCGTTCCGAGTTTTCCTACAGTGTCCGAGCAGTCTTTGATATAGGCCTACCGTACATATTAGTAATCAGGATTTGTATCAAGTAATATACATGTAGAAGGTAGTTTGTCTTTCACCATCTCAGGATAAAAACTACAACCCTTCACCACTACATGTGTTAGCAATCCCCAATCAGCCCAAACTCCCCAAAGAATACAAGAACTGTCAAGATCAGATTAAAAATAAGATATTGCCAAAACTCGTTTTGCAGTTGCCGCTCTGTAGATGCTAGTCAGTACCTCATCAGTGACGCATCCCCATCAAATCTGCAGCCTTCTTGAAGTAATATTTATTTGCTCAGATGAATATAGAGAGGAAGGACTTTGGTTTCGGTTTGAAGACACGCTGGAGTAATTAAGCCGTCGCAGCTTTGGATCTGCTGATGCGTAACCCAAATACCGGATGATCTAGGGTGGCAAAAACACGAATGGATTCTTGAGATACGCCATCCCAGCGGCTTCAAAACTTCTCGGATCAAAGATGCAGACTTGACGAGAGATGCGGAGCAGCGAGAGTTCTGGGAGCAATTAGTCGCAGATCTCTCCAGCTAGATTCCGGAGTCTTCACAGATTTGATGAGTTTGGCAGACAGTGGTGGGTAAGACTGCCCCCCCCCCCTCCCCCCTATTTTCAGGGAAATGATAGGTCCCCAGAATAGAATGAGAACCAAATTCACAAGACACTTGTGTTCGTCACAGATGATAGGCCAATCATTCATTTGAAAGACAAGTTAAACTCACTGTAAGCCGATGGATACTTTGACCATACCAAAACCTGTGTTGAAAGCACAAGAAACTTTTCTGCCACAGGCACCAGGTATTTTTCTTCAAATGCTGTTACCTGCCAACATCTGCCCAGGATATATACAATTTATAAGCAGACAAGGAATAAAACAAACAACACAGGGCCTATACAATGTACATATGGCCATGATCACTGAAGCCTGTCAACTCATCAGTTTATTACTTTAACCTTGATCTTAATTTGAATTTCTAATCCAAGCACAAACAGCTGTAAAATTTAACTGTCATCTTAATAAATCTCCAGAAATTTAAGTTCAGTCTGAGCATGGTCTGAGCACAGTTTAAGAGTTAGTGCAGTACTACATTTATAGCACTGGTTAGCTCCACCAAAAACGTTGTTCGTAACTGGAATTTGGTTGCTACACTATTTAGAGCCTAACATTGCTTAACCAACTTTATTTTACTCTCCTTACATGTAGATCCTCAACTGCGCAACTGCAGTGTTGCCCAAGCAGCAATGCTCGGAAATACAACAGAAAACTACTGGGAGTTAAAGGCACAGGCTCGTCAGCAATGCGCGCGAGCCACGAAATGCTAGCAGGTCCATACCTTTGCTATGGGGCTGCGTATTTCTTGGCACGAATTTGGCGCGCGCGCATTGCTGACGAGCCTGTACCTTTAACAACTGAAGGTGCTTTTAAAAATTATGTGTGCAAACTTATCTTTTAAGCAATTGCTTTTAAACTGGACAAATTATGCATAGATTTTAGAGTTTTTCTGAAGGCTGCATCTACATGTCTTAGCTTAAATTTCTGCAGGTTAGTTTACACATACACTGAACAAAATTATAAACGCCCCATGTGACACTTTAAATTTTTACTAGCCTTAGGGGTTGCAAAATATATTAAATCATACAAAATTCATTCTGTTGTTCAATATGCTACAGATTACTGTCCGTTAGAATATCCAATTTGTACAATTATAAGACAATATCAGCTCATTTAGGGTCGCCCATTTACATAATTTACATGGGGCGTTTATATTTTTGCTCAGTGTACATACCAACCTTTTGCTATGTGAAATGTCCGTTAATCCAGGAATTTATAAAAAAGTTTCGATTTGCAAACAATAATATGGTTAAAGTATGTAGGGAGCGCGTGTGGTCTAGTGGGTATGAAGCGGGACTCCCAGTCAGAGGTTGGGGGTTCGAGCCCCACTTCGACCAACGTGTCTGTGTCCCTGGGCAAGGCACTTAATCCCAGTTGCCTCGTCAACCCAAGCGATATATGGGAAGCTGTTAAGGGGAATGCTACAATCTAACTGCTGATAGGGTTGTGCGCCTGACCAGCAGCCACCTAGTTGAAGCGAAATGGTTCTGGTGATTCCCTGATGGCAGCGGTAATAATGGTAACAGCGCCTTGAACACCCTGCAGGTTGGATATGTGCGCTATACAAATCTAATCATTATTATTATTATTATTATGTGTACCCATGAACTCAATTAAATTATTTTTTAATAAACAAATAAAAAAAAAAGATGTTAGAAACAAATTCATCCACTGGTACACATGTACGTACACTCGGTTTGCTCCATAAATGCATGCTCAAAGATTCCCCAGAAACGTATGCTAGAACTTTATAACTGTTAAGTGAACTGGATGGGTGATGTCAATTTGTGACTTCAATGTCCAACTTCAGAGGAATTAGCAACGAAAATGTCAGACAAGCAAGTTAGGTACAGAAGAAAGACACAAGATGATGAGGATTGCGAGACCAAATTGGTGAAAGATGAAAAAAGGAAGTTTCTCTGGTAATTGCTTTAGCACGTGATGAAAGAATTGCAGGCACAGGACAGTTTCCGGCAATTACTAGCTAGAGGCAATCAAGGCATCCAAGGTTGGGTTCAACTTTCTTGTTTTTTATTTTTTCCTGATCAAAGTAAGTCGTAGCATTGAATAATGCTCTGCGTAACATTTCCGAAGTATTCCAAAATTGAACCGGTGAACCCCATAAATGTAGGCCTACATGTATCTGAACTGACCAAACTTGGGATGAGACCTCTGACCTATGGGACACATGCATACCAGCTGAGGTAAGGCATAATGGTATACTCCCTCAGGTTTTCCCTACGAACCCAATCTGTTTTCTTGGCATTGCATGGGAGCTCATCTTCAGGAGCAAAGTATTTGAACTGCAATGACTAGGGCCATTAATTTTTCATCTCGTAAAAAATCTTTTATTTGAAAATCAAAGGAATTTGGTTTCATTTCAAACGCTGTCCGCACACACATACACCATGTTACACACGAACCGGCAAAGGTGGATACAGACCCAGCATTTTTATTGCGACCACAAAACTGAACATTTGCCGCGTTTACACTACACCTCGATCCGGCTTCAACTCGCCTTCAGAAACACTAATAGTAACTGCAGGTCATGCGTGAGTTGTTAGGTGTTGCGGAACTAGTGCCAGATTGGTCAATTAAATCTACTACACTGCGGGCACCGCCCCAAGGACACTCAAATTGCCGAATCTGTATTTGGGTAGCGTTTACACTACAAGCGACCTTGACAATTGCGGGGTTCAACCCCTGCAATTGCGGGGTTCAACCCTACCCCAAAGGTGACTTGAAAAAGGTGAATCAGACTCGGGTCTGATCCGCCTTTTTTAATTCACCTTTTGCGTTTACACTTAGTGCCTACCCGGCTTCAACTTGCTTTTTTGGAAATTGCGGAGTTCAATTCGGCAAAGGCGAATCGAGTGTAAACGGGCCTATACTCAGGGCAAAGGACACTGCATTGTTTCAAAAGGAACTGTAAGCCTAAAACAACTAGGATGCAGCTTGCCTTTTTCAATAAAACAAACATTTCTGTTTCTAATCAACCGATTTCTTTCCTTTAATTAGGGAACATTTTTAAACACAGTTGAGGCCAACAAACACATATTCGATCCAC
Source organism: Henricia sp. BOLD:AAB3569 (assembly GCA_037783545.1). Taxonomy (NCBI): domain Eukaryota; kingdom Metazoa; phylum Echinodermata; class Asteroidea; order Spinulosida; family Echinasteridae; genus Henricia; species Henricia sp. BOLD:AAB3569. Next base: position 762,613 of record JBBELK010000004.1, read on the forward strand.
AAGACCTTTGTCTCAATAACTGGGTATCACATGATGTTTTACGAGTTCTGCCATTCCAATGCAGTATTTTTCTTGTATTATTCCCACACAAGTCCACATTTTCATTGCTGCTCAGAAAGATTTACACAAGCTCTAGTTTGGATTACGGCAGCATGATACCTATTAACTGGCCAATAAAACACTGCTTACTCTCCCTCTAAAGGAAGTCAGGGAACATGTCCAACCAAAGATGTTTAATTGGATTTTGTCGCATTCGTCTTATGCGAGTGAGTGTTATATTGGTGACAGGTTGGTTTATGGTACATGTAGCAAACGCTTGGTTTTTTTTTCAGACAGAATGCTGAATAAGAAAACTAATAATACACGCTTGAAATTTACGACTGTTTAAAAGGGATGCTATTTCAGTCACAGCGGTGTTTATGCAGTGGGGGAAAATATGGATTTTTAACACTGAAAAATGTTGAAATTCATGACGCTAGCAATGTGATTTATGCATTTGTATTCGCATGCTTTGGATGAGCCATACGATGAAATGTTACATTACAGTTCTCAACGTTAATAGCTTCGATATGGCTAGAATTACAAAGGTTAGTGTCTTGTTTTACTACATGTAGGTTCTTCACCTTTTCTAGAAATTCTGGAGGGAAAAGGTAGAGCTGTACATACTGTACACTGTTAGACTGAGAGCTGGATTGGATTTAATCAAAATGTTGGAAACAAAACTGCCGACAGTCTTAAAGGCACAGGCTCGTCAGCAATGCGCGCCCGCCAAATGTGTGCCACGCAATACGCAGCTCCATAGCAAAGGCATGGAGCTGCGTGTTTCGAGCACTGTGCCTTTAAATTATAGCGACAGTGTCAACGATCCTGATCACGGAATGGCCAGTCTCAAGTTTAGCTAGATCAGACCGAGGCTTTTGGAGCCACGCCAGGCAAATTTTACATTTCATCAAAAGATTCAAGAACAAAGATGAAACTGGTCTCATTTCGTAGCTTGGAGCGTGTAGATTCCGGAAATATAACTTAGGAGTAATTTTTGATCAGACTAATTATTTTCAGAGCAGCGCGAAAATTCCAGGAGGGGGCGTGACTACGTTTACCCCCTTTTTTGCCTTTTTGCCAATACCGTAGCAATACGACGACACGAACGATAATGAAACCAGTTTGTGATGAAAATTTACAATTTTTGAACAATGAAAATACAAAGTAGTTTTAGATCAGAGAAATTAGCTTAAAGGCAGGCTAATTGGTGAGGAGGGGGCATGGTCGCAATGCTACAATTTCTACCGTGCCAAATTTTCCTGACATATTCTCAGATTTACACATAACTTACACAATATAAACACGATGATGGTAGAAAACTTCCCCTGAATTGGTTTATGTCTGAAGTGCTATATAGTCTTTGAGAAATGAGCAAAACAATTCATTTTCGTCTCGCAAGACGTAAATTCGTTTCGCCCCAAAACCACCTCGCCCTGAACCACTGTGGTTCAGGGCAAAGTGGTTCAGGGCAAAGTGGTTTGGGGGTGAAGTGACTGTAAACCATTTTTTGACTGTTTCCTCAAAAGTTAGACGAAGTATGGAGCTGGTTTTTGCATACCTTCAGTTACACAGGGGGATGAAACTATTTGTAACGGTTTACCAATCAAAACATACTACCTTTAACAATGCTTTATCAGGTAATGTTCAACTGTATTCCTGTAAACAAAATTAAATTTTTATTGGCAGTTCCATTCTCAAGCAAAAAAGTGTGAAATTCAAAGCCTAAAAATTGCTTGTGGTTAGACAGAAGCTGAAGAGTGCCTCTCGCCTCAATTCTAACTGTCAAACATCCACTGATGTCCTGTGCATCAAGTCTGGCTTTAACAGGCCGTTTCTAGATGATTTGGTGTCACGCTAAAAGGACCCGAGAAATCCAATCCAGCGGTGAATTTGCTCAATGTAAACATTCTGCATTTATAATGGTGATCTGTAACCAGCTTGTAAAAAAGTAACTTGATACACTGTGCAGTGAACTGGATATTCGCAGCATCTGAAAGCAAATTCCTTGCAATGGGTACCAATGCTTTGCTTTTGATTTTCAATTAGTGCACTGAGCAAGTGGTCAGACACCAATCGACAGGGTTGTAATCAGGTCAAGTTTTCACTGACTTGACTTGACTTGAGACTCGAGCCTCAAATGACTTGACTTGACTTGACTTGAGACTTGAGACTCGAGCCTCAAATGACTTAATGACTTGAGACTCGAACCTCAAGTGACTCATGTCTGCCATTTTGTGAGGACCAAATTGTAATTCAGCACTACAGATACACCATGGAGGTAGGTTACACTAAGCTTTGTTTTAACATAGATCATTCTTGGCCAGAACAACACAAATACCCTACAGCATTTAGACACATTTTAAAATTAGCTTCAACAAATTTACTGTCGTCACTATGCTGTTGACCAACATAACCGACTTGACTTGACTTGGGACTCGAAGGCCATCTGACTTGACTTGACTTGGGACTTCAGCAGAGGGAGACTCGTTACAAATATACATGTACAGTATGTGGCATACATGTACAGTATGTGGCATACATGTACATGGCTAAGGCGCCATCAATTTTTTTGGGATTATCATCCCCTCGCTTTTTCACTTTTGGCGAAATTTTTTTATTTAATTTTTACATTTTTGTTCAGGACTTATTTTTCTGATTGAAGCCAGATTTTACCCAATTTGATCGTTAATCAAGAATTTTATAAGCAAGTGTGTTTAGACTGGTTTATGATTTCTATGCTAACTAAATTTCTGTCCAGCTGATGCAAACGAAGTACAAAATCTGTACATCTTTTTCAAACATTCCTAAACTAAAAGTCAAAGTTTAAAAATAAATCCTTTTTATCAAGACATTTGTAAAATTGTGTACTTGCAGTTTGTAGTGTAGAAAAACCATAAGAAAAACACAGGCAACAATTTCAGACCACAAACTGCATAATACAGAAGAAGACTTCCCACTGAAAACCAATAATGCTGGCCGCAACTTCCCGGTTGCCTGCAGAGCCATACCCAGCATGTTGCCTGTACTGTGGCCTGTAATATTGGGGCCGGCTATATCGGGAAATGTCAGGACTGATTAGGGACTGGGCCGACTGGCAAGAAACATGGCCGAGATATTGTGCAAGAAAGTTGTTCTTGCGTTTTGTGTTTCGTTGTCATTCAATGTTCTCTTTTTTGTTTGGTGTTTTTCTTGATGAAACCTGAGGTGTTTCGGATACCCACGGCTTTGGTGCCATTTGCAAATTATTTGTGACTGCAAGATGGGTTCATTGCCTTATAATTTGAGAATTTTCATCAACATTACTTTACCATAACCCAGACAGTGGTTTTTGAAGGGAGAAGAGGAGTGCATTTTAGCAAAATTGACATGAAACAGAACTCAAACCTGCAAATAATCACAAACTATTTAAAGCGACCTTTGATTTTATACCCAGCATGACCGAATCTACCAAAATAACTCAACAATTATTTTGGTAGTAATTTTTACACTGTTAATCCTATCAGCCTCAAGAAACAATCACTAGGAAAGGAAATGTGAGAATGGATTAATGAAAGATCCTCAAAAAGTAAAATTGTAAATCAGCCTTTAAGTTTTGGACAGTATTTATTTTTCAAGATTTGTCTTGATGGAGCACAAAATACATGTACCTTTAATACACTGAGTGATAAATTAAGATTTCAATTGGAATTTTTCAGCTACTTGAATAAACAAGTCTTGCCATAAACAAGGCAAAAAGGAATTAAAAGTTGTTTACGGTATAAATATCTTGACTTGTACCGATATCTTGATTCAAAGAAATGAAATTGTCAAATTAATTTCCACTACAGTCGGTGAAGCTGGTGAACATCAGTAATACCAGTTGCACTCAAAATAATGCAACTGGAATTACTGGATATCATGATTAGATTTCACTTACAATTTTGGGAAACTTTTTTACGCGATTTGTTTAAGAGGCCTACATTTTGTCGGAGTTCTAAAATGTGCTGGAGGCGTTGTGTTCAAATCCTGATGGGGACATATATTGACATACATGTATGCACATGTACATGACATGTTTATGGTTTTCCCTTCAACTTATTGGCCCTATTTGGTTAAAGGCACAGGCTCGTCAGCAATGCACGCGCGCTGAATTCGTGGTACAAAATACGCAGCTCCATAGCAAAGGCGTGGAGCTCCGTATTTCGTAGCACGAATTTTGCGCGCGCGCATTGCTGACGAGCCTGTGCCTTTAAATCATTTTATATTTATACCGAGTTCTATAAAAATATAAGCCTTTCTCTATTGCCAGTGGAACTGTTCACTTCAGCAAAATCTTTTCCCAGAATTTTACAGACAAGTCTAAAGTGGTGTTCCCATTGGACTATTTTTGGTTAAACTCCCGTGGTTGTGCGGGAGAGTAGCAAAATTTAGTCCAATGGGGACGCACGGAGAATTAGCGTCCCTGTAAAGTTACCGCGACCACGATGTAAAACTTACAGGGTAAAAGAGTCCGCGGAAACTTTCCGCTCAGCCGCGGGAGTTTTACAGGGCCCTCGAAAAGTCCAATGGGAACAGCGCCGCCCTGTAGAACTACCGCTACCGCTGTGTAAAATGCCAAATGGATGACGTCACTTCCTGCATTGTGCAATCCCACCACACATTGCGCGAAAATTCTTGTTCCGTTATTATGTACTGTACATGCCATGTACGTACGTACGCACGTGTTTTTTTCATGCTCATTTCTTCGGAAATATAATGGCAAGTTTAATAGAAGTTGTTCGAAATTTGATTGGGTTTCCTGAAAACGAAACTCCTGTTAGGTCAAAGGTTATGTAAACTACGCCCTCAATTGACCACATATGGCCAGCTAAATAGCTAAATTTTCCGCTCGCGTCGTGTAAAATATATGGTAGTAGGAACGCACGGGAGATTTACAGGAAGGAATGTTTACAGGGAGTCGCGGAAAGTTCCCGCGAGGGCGCGTAAAAAGAAGTCCAATGGGAACGCGCCTTAAGCACTTCATCCATCATTGTAAGAACAGCCCCCATTTGTTTGACATAAACCAAAAGGCAGGGAACTTCAAGTAGAAGTGTTGAGTGCTTAGCTCTGTCCAAAGTGTCCCATGAAATTTATGGTGAGTGGCCCTGATCTTAGTTTGGTGCCAAACTACACTAAAAGTTTTCCTATTCTGTGTGAGGTCCCAAGTTTCCAAAATGGTCATAAAATGATCATAAAATGATCATAAAATGGGCTGGGTTCTGTGAGTTTGTTCAGAAAATTGTAATGTGGAGACTGAAAAATGTTCAACTTTTGTAGTCGCAGTGAGGGACTTTTTAAATGCAAAACTGAGTGTTTAGGCCACTGGTACACACAGCTGGATTAAACTAAAATGAAAACACTGTATCTGAGGTCACAGCACTGTGTCCCGACTTTCACTATGTTACATAAATGACGAGTTTCTGTAAAATACAGTACATTAACACCAACAACAACAGAGGAAATGAACAAGCACCACACTGTGCACATTCTCGCTGTTTGGGGCGACCTTTAAATTAAATACTGTTGTTACATGTATGTCCAAACAGCAGGTCGGGATTAATAACTGTTTTTGGTGCACAAAACAGATCATTTGGACACAACTGAAACAGATGGTTTTCAGTTGAACTGAAGTCAGGCCAGTTTGATATGTACATACATGTACTTCTCTGATACTGATACTATTGATAGCCCTGTGTCTGTGATCAGTTACCTGTACTTGTGCACAAACGTAACCAAAAGTCAGAAATCAAGTCGAGAAAATTTTAGTTTTTACAACAAATTTCACATTCGCAAGGATTCTAAGGAATAAATATCATAACCAAAAGCATTTGATGAGAACGATATGCACCTAACACATTGTAACACTTCTTTTTCCATTTTATTTATAATTAACTTGCTTACAAAGCCTACATAAGCCTATGTCTTGCCCCAATGGTTTCCAGCAATTAAAAAAAAATCAAGGAAATAATACCAACAAAAACTCTGAATAAATAATTAGTTTGTAGAGAAACCGCATAGCGCATGCACAATGACGTGAAGAATATGATGTGTACCGGTAAAATGAATTACTTTAACATATTTTTTTTTCAATAAAAAGAAAAATAAATGTGCAGTCCTGACAGCCATTTCGTTCAGCTTAGGGTGAATTCACACTCACTGTTTTTCACGCGTTAAGGCACGTACATGTAATTGCAATACGCGTCATCTCGAGAAAATGCGGTGTGAAAAGACTTTGGTGTGAACTGACGAGATACAAATCACGTATTCACAAAAACCCTTGCTTCCCAAAGTTGATTTTATGGTTTTCAGTGCATCGTTTGAATCCAAATTCTCTTTGTGCCGAGTTTTCTTAAAGCGACTCGTGTCAAATTTATGTGCATTAAGGCGTAAAAAAATCTGTGTAATTTCACAGTGATCTAGACTTTTCATGCAGAAATACGTTTAAAATACCTTACCATGTCCTTGAGAGATCCAAGTGTAAGTAGCTGTACATGTATATCCCATCAAAGGCCAAAGGAACTCTCTTTGAAGTAATCCTGGTGTGCAGTATATGGGAAACAGTAAAAAGAAAGTGTCCCCAGTTCTCCAACAGGCAATAAGAAATGAAATACACAAAGTGTACAAACACACTTCAGTTGTTGTTTTCCCGAAACTCTTGACTCAGACACTAGTCATACCAGCTGCCAGAGCCTACACAAGCATACCAAACAGGAGACAAGGTCCAAATGCTGGCCTGTCCTATCTGGTACTGATGGGAGTGTTTCATGCCAACTGCAAGGCCACTCGCTGTTCAGCAGTGACAGCTGCCCAATAAGGGCCTAGTACCAAGGAAGTTTGCTGTGCTGGGTAGAATCGGCAGGGAGAACAAGACCAGGGAATTTTGGCCTGTGTTTGTGGGTGGCTATCCTGCGGAGATCTTGTCTCTCAGTCTAGACCAGGTGCCTTGTGGCAACAAACAGCCTGCACTACCAAAAAAACCAGTTCATGAGTTGGGACCATTTTCATTATTGCAGTTTTACTTTCTTTTAGGGATCCAAAGTGGGACATCAGAAAGTGTATTTTTGCCGACTTCAAAATGGTTTTATGCGAGATGAAAAGCTTGTTCAGATTTTTATAGAAAATGGATTTCGTTTTAACCTAAGAATCATATAAACTACCTCCCCAAAATACCATCCATGGGGGAAAAACAGGTAAATTGCAATTTCCAAGTTGGATGTGGAAGCAAAAAAGTTGGTATGATCACTGCAACTTGCGTTATGGAACCGGATAAATTAGTTTATATTTATCCTTGAAAATATACGGATTGAGAGCGTGAAATTTCAGAATGGTAATGAGAAAAATATGATAAAATGATATGGTATCAGAATCTCAACACCCATGGGAAAAATGGGGTTCAAAAATGTGATCTGGACACGCTTCTTTAAAAATAAACTAAAAACAAAGAACATTTACTTAGGCCTACTGTAAAATTTTCCTGCAGCCTTTCCGTAGTAATTCCAGCAACATACAGTAACAAATTGCAAGTACCCCCTTGTAGGTATGCATAAATTGCATTTTCCCCCCAAAAGGCACAAATAGCACATGGAACAGAAGTTGACAGTGTACCAGACACATGGCATTGTCCATAAGGTCAAAGATGCAGTTAAATTGTAAAGAGCAGTGTCTTCTCGACAGAAAAATTACAACAAAGATATTATTTGTATGAATTATTCAACCATGGAGATAAAAAACACAGCATGTACTTTGTGTTACTATCCTCTTACACAATACGACAGGTTTGGGGCAATTGTATTGCTCATATTGCTCAATCTCAAAGGTTTGTTGAAAATATTTAAAAAAACGTTATAAACGGGACATACATGTATGACAATCATTATGAGGCGTTTTCCCACTACACTCTAACCCCGAGATTACCCGGGTAACATTTTTAACCCCAAGATTATCTAAGTTAAGGGCTCATTTTCCACAGGAAATCTTGGGGTTACGAATTACCCGGTTAAGTGGCAAAAAATGCCACTTAACCCGGGTAACTTCTAGCCCTGGTCGGGAGTTGGTTAACCCACCAATCTCGGGGTTAACGGCGGCCTTGAGACGATTCTCTGGGTTAACGTTTGGGAAACGACGACACTTTTCGGGTTCAAATCCTGATAAGGCCCGTATGATTTTTCTCTCATCACAAGTTTGTATTGGAGATAAAAAGGTATAAATACCATACACTCTCGCCACTAATTGTTTATAATATGACGTTATAATGCCCCAGAAAGTATATGGTGAGGAAACATGAATTTAGCAGTAAGAAAATTTCAAGATTTCCTTTGAAAAACTGCTATGTCATGCTCCATAGACTTAGTGCATGGAGTCCCAACTGGCGAGGGTGTATGGTATTTTCCCCGATAAAAATATAAATTTAAGAGAGCAAAACTGGGTGTATGATTAAAAATGATCCGCTAAATGGCCTTGATCTATCCATCTAAATAGGGCATTGGTTGGACTGTCACTAGCCCCATCTTTGACCTGTGCTCTACATTCCATTGAACCAGGTGTCTGTTTGAACAGGTTGAGTTTGACAACTACTCCAGAAAAGCTGGGTTTTAATACCGGTAATTTCCTAGACTCAAGCAGATAAACAGTGGCTGCTTCAACTTCAAATGGAAGGCTCTGAACTGTTTTTTAAAAAGGACAAACCTTGTAGTGAGCTTACACCGTGTTTACACTCGAAACGGCAAAGGTGGATACAGACACCTCAAAACTAAACATTTCTCACAATTATACTACATCTCCATTAGGCTTCAACTCGCATTCACCGCTGTTTAAAATCACCACTAATTGTGACCGAAGCGCATGCGGGCACGGCCATAAGGACACTCAAATTGCCGAATCTTCATTCGGGTAGCGTTTACACTTCAAGCGACCTTGACAATTGCAGGGTTCAATCTGACAATTGCCGTGTTCAATCCCCCAATTGCAGCGTTCAACCCTACCCAAAAGTTGACGTGAAAAAGGCAAATCAGACCCGGATCTGATCCACCTTTTTCAATTCACCTTTTGCGTTTTCACTTAGCGCCTACCTGGCTTTAACTTGCCGTTTTGGAAATTTGACAAAGGCAAATCGAGTGTAAACGGGCTTTTACATGTATATGTAGCAGTAATATCCATCTTCTACTTATCTGATGATTTATCTGCATCGACATATCGACACAGATAAATCATCAACAACCCCACTAGTTCCAAAGGCATCTATTCTATAGGCCTACCTTGTTTCTAAATTCTATGAATTATAAAAGTTCTTCATAAAATTGGTAGGCCTACATTAGACATCATGATCATTCTACCATGCGTTTGCCTGAGGCAGTCTTCATACTGTGACCCCCTGCACAGGATAAAGCGGCACCTCTAAACTTGGTAAAAAAAATAAAATAATTAATTTCAATTAATCTGCAAAATAGTGTGAATCCCATGGGTTGCCCTCCCAGCCAACACAGAGGTTACTGACACGATCAATTAAATTCCCCCAATAACAGCGACCTTTATTACTATCTCGGCCAATTATGGGGTCAACCAAATAGTGTGAAGTAGATGCACATATATACTTGACAAGTCAATCCAAGAATTGGCAAACAGTAATATGAAGAAAAATGCACTTTATGAATGTCAAAGCAAATATGACTTTTCATGGTTTGTAAGCAGAGGACACAAAGGTCAATGGGTAATTGATTCAGGGCGACTGTCTTGTGTACACATTACTCTGAAAGTCCACTTGGAAATTGCAATTGTGTTTGTCAGGAATGTTTGATGGTTTTAGCTCTGGGCCAAGTCATCATGCCTTGACCGTGCAGTCAATCAGTAAATTTAATATTGGTTTGCATTCCTTATGGCCAGACAATGGTAAATTAATAACCTCAGATACAGCTGTAACCTCAAACTTATGGAACGACTGTATATGGGTTTTAGTATTGTTTCAAAGTCTAAATTTTTTTTTGATTTATAGAAGTGGATCTAGGATTTGTCAGAAGGCACTCTTTGTGTGTGACCAAGGGCTATAAAAAAAGTATTTTCCCAGATAGCCTACAGCATTTCCACAAAAAAAAGTCCACCACCCCCTCTGTACATAACCCGTTTCAGGTTCATATAAAATTTATTAAAAGTAGTGTGATTAATGCCATTGTCAAACAAATTCATTTTAAGTTATTTCTCCACACAAACCATTAAAAAAAATTCACCTAAATAAAAAAGTTTAATTCACTTTGCCAGCAAATAGACCCCTCCCAAAATCTTAAAGTGTACTTTAGGACTAGCTTTGTGCCACTTTTTATGTGAAACCGAACAACATTTCATTCCTACCGGTCTGTCATCAACAATCTCTTACTGGTGGGTTGCTCAGGGGTGGTGGAAGCAACAAGAAGCAACCACCTCTCTCACAAAATGGTGAGAGGCCTTTCATGGTTCACTTTGTTCCAAGTAGGAAACAAAACACACAATGCCAAGTTATTATTATTATTATTATTATTTATTTCTGGTACTGAAACCAAGGATTCCTCAATAGTGCCCATTTGCACTGTCGCTCGCACGGCAAGCGTGAGGAAACCCATGATTTTGTGACAATATCCAGGAACAGTGACATTATTGAACATTTTTATAAACAAATTGGCAAATGGAAAGCTTTTTACTTGGTTGCTGACACATTTAACTGTAGTACTGTATATTGTCTGTAATCACCGTCCTTAAAAAAACAAAATAAAAGACAGATATGTCTGTTTGCCAAAGTTTATCAATTTTGAATGGTGGATTGTCAGAGTGTTCTACATGTAAAAGGTTATGAAACTTTGGTGCGACATTAAAGTTTTAAAATAATTCCTGCCCCAAAAACTTTCCATTCATGACATCCTAATTCCGATCACATTCAAAGTTACATGTAACTACTTCAGCCAAAAAAAAGAGTCATTTAAATTCACCTTTTTAAAGGTGACACATGTAAAAAAAGAAACAAAATGACACAAACATGGTCACGATGTAAAATTGACAATGTGATTCTTCCGCGACCAAGGTCGCGCTGTAAATACAGCAAAAGGAGTACAAAACCTTCAATTAACAGTCGACACTTAGCATTTTCAGGTGTTTTTTGGTAAAATTAGTTTACCAAAATTAGTCCAAAGTGGAAACGACAATACTGACATTTTTACCCTACAGTGAGATACCGTGGCCGAGTGGTTTGGGTCACTAACTCGCAATCACAGGTGAAAACTTGGGGTTGCAGGTTCGAAACTCGCCCCGGGAGGGGTAACTGTGCCCTTGAGCAAGGCATTTAATCACACTTACTCCATCTTTCGGAAGGGATGTAAAGCCGTTGGTCCAGTGTGTAATGCACTTTAAACTTGAAGATCCCAGAGCATTCTTTCGTGAAGAGCAAGGGGATTCCCCGGTGTCTCTGGCCGTTTCTAATAGTAATACACCATGGGTTTGTGAGCAATAGTGCAATGCGCTTTTAAGGAATCCTTGGTTTCAGTATACCATAAAAAAATTAAGTAACATTGAGGTTAACAACAATTCACATTAAAACTGGCAATCTGCATAGGTTTACAGCTCTACCACACAGTGACAAAATCATGTTTTGTATTGTGTAGCTGATCTATCAAGGGATGCTACCCCCTGCGGAATTCCCAGGTGGGCCATTTTAATGTACCGGTATCTCTGAAATGTACCCTGGCACTGTTGAGTGGTCAGAATGTTATCAAACACAGTTTACATTGATTGTCAACACTTTGGATTTTAGCGTGCCATTCCAGACTTCAGAGAATATACAAAAGATTTACACCTGTGTTCAAATCATCTTCAAGCCTGCCATGTTTTATGAGCTAGCGGTTCAACAAGTCGGAATGTAAAATCTTTCTCAGCAGAAATCAAACTTTAGTTTGGCATTGTCTTTATAAACTACAAGCGAAAAAAATGCACAAGTGTATAAATTAATGACAATTAGAATTTGGTAAATATGAAAATATCACAGAAAACTAAAGTTAGCAATTACGGCCGTATATTCTAAGCAAAAATGTACCTGTACATGTATGTCTACAGGTAATTTGCTTCCAGTGAAATACCCATTGTAACGACTCAGACTTGAGACTCGGACTCGAGTCGACTCGAGCCCAATTTTTAACTGACTTGACTTGACTTGAGACTTGAACCTCAAATGACTTGACTTGACTTGAGACTCGAACCTTAAATGACTTGACTCAGACTTGTACATTTCTTGACTTGGGTCTGCCAAAAGTGAAATTGAATTATTATGCATTTTTGTCACTTTGAGGACCTAATTGTTTTCAAAACTAAAGCTTTCTTTTAACATGGAGCATTGTTGGCCAGAACAACAAAAATACCCTACAGAAATGCAAGATTCAGGGTTTCGACTCATTTTGAAATTAACTTGAACAAAATACTACTTGACTTGAACCGACTTGACCAACATGCCTGACTTGACTTGATTTGATTTGGGACTTGGGGGCCATTTGACGACTTGACTTGGGACTCGAGGGCAGTAATTAACTTGACTTGACTTGACTTGACACTCGAGCAGAGGGAGACTCGTTACAACCCTGGAAATACCAGATCTGTTTTTTCCTTTGCCAAATCTCTAAACTTAGCTGAGATGGGCATCCAAAGTTGTTGGTTTTTATCGATATGCAATCATATGAAAATGAATCTTAATTTTAGTAAGTTTTTGGCATTTCTTATATACCGGTAAGCCATTTTTTAACAAACACAAAAGATTATTTTTAATAAATAACCTGCCTAGGATGTTGGTTAACATGACCCCCCTGACTATGCACAATTTAAGGGACACACAGAAAACAGAAAATTTTTTTGTTTATACACAGAGTTGCCATTTGCGCAATTTTGCCAAATCTGTGATTTATCAGCATCTTCCATTAGCAGCAATGACGAAAGATATTAACAGAGCTGAGAAAACATGGAGGGTACATGCTTTTCATTCTGCAAATGTCTTTTATAATTCATTGCAAAATATGCAGTTAGGCCTAAGTTCGGAAAGCTATCAGGGTCATATTTCAAATGTACCGGGCATTCACTTGTACATTATTTGGTATGGTACATACAGAAGGGGAAGGGGTAATTAAAATAATTTAAAAAAAAAGAAAAGGAAATTCACTCTATCCCACTCTCTAAATTAAAAAAAATGAACATTCACTTCATTCAAGTAAAAATTCATTCCCTCTGATTGAAACCAGGGACCAGACGAATTGAAGTGAAATTCCTTCACAGATTGAGATTTTACTCAAGTTTTCACCAGAAGGGTTCCAATCTAAACTTGCATGTAGAAAGATTTTCACTCTTAAATGTCTAGTCCCTAGCTGCACTCTTCAGATTTGTCATAAGCAGTGTCTGCATTGGACTTCGGGAGGTTTTACCGAGATGATGGTAAAATGAAAAATAGCTAAATTTTACTGCTGTCCGCATTTGGACTTTTTGACACAGGAAAATTTTACCAAGACCGTGGGAGAGCATGCACAGTGTCCCTTTGCAGTTTGACCTTCACGGCCCGGATGTACGCTTCCAGAGCGCTTTTACCGACTCGCTATGTTTACACTGGACTTATCGTCTCGGGAAAAGATCACTGGTAAATTTTCCTGGGCAGCAGTTGGCCAGGAAAAGCTGGACTCGGGAAAAGTTACTGAAAGGAAAATGTCCTAGTCTGTCCGCATTGGACTTAAAATGGGAAAAGTATCCGTCGTCTCCCCAAAAAAGTCCAATGCGGACAGGTCTATATTTGTCACAATCTCCAATAGGCATCCAGATGCCTATTTGTGAGTGATTTCAGGTCTCCCAATTGAAAAAAAAAAGGCTGTGAAGTCAAGGCAACTATCCTTTCAATCCTCAACTTCCTGCCCCAGCAATCAGCAGGGACAAATGAAAGTTTGACGAAACTGAAATGAAACAATCCTCTCGTACGTGGGGGAACATGATCGAAGACAGATAGGCCAAACCAACAGAAGACAACGAGCATCTGCGTCTTTCAGTGGCTGCGTCTAAAAAAAGGTGTGACTGAGAACTCAGTAAGGCTCCGTAATTGAAATCAGAGAAAGACTTTATTTTGCAATCACAGATCCCGTTGGCAAACATTCGTTTTGATCTTTGGCTTTGGGGGAGGGTAGGGGATGGTCGAGGGAGTTTACGTGATGGAAGAATTCGCGCCGACAGGGAGGCGGGTTGGCTTGTTAAATTTTTGCATGGCTCACTTTGCCGTGATTGAAACATGTTAACGGATGTTTTATGGATTAATAAAAAAAGAGCACACCACCGAATGGATGAGCCACGGATCTCTCCAAAGACCTTTGCAAGGTATGAGCACAAACTTTGCACAAAATGAGAGTCATGCTTATAGGTCTGAGGTGATCTCTAAAGTATATGCCCCGAACAAACTTGCAAACATGCACACGTGCACCTCTTGTGAAATTACATTACCGAAAACAGTGGCCAAAAACAGTGGACGCATGTCACGATAGTCAAGAAGAGCGGTGCATTGTGGGAAAGTACATGTACCATAACTTTCGGACTATAAGCCGCAGCTTATAAATATGTGATACATGTATGTCATGCAATTGCTGAGTCAGACACTCAGTATGTTATCGGCATACCACTGCTCAGCACTGCGAAATCAATTCAAAATGCAAGCAAATTCACATCCCATCAATTGACAGTTTGAGGCAATTTGTCCTTACAGGCCTACCAAATGTAATCTTTCCTGACAGCACAACCAAAACTTTCTGTAAAAGGTTAAAACAGACTTTATTCCACTTACATTTCCAAAATCCCAAAAGAGACTCGGAATAACCCCTTGAATTCCTTTGGCATGATGTAGTCTGGTTTTCCAGCCATTTGTGGGCAAATCAAGTGGGCCCATGTCAGTGTGCCCTCTGTTGTCCGTCCGTTCACACTTCATAAAACTCCAGCATGGGTCCTCCACATTCATGGAATAAAAAGCCCCCTTTGCCCCAAAAGAAACAAACCTGGGGATTTCTGGCCTCAGTTCCTACATATTTTCTAAAGTTTCCTAATTCCTTGCTAATAAAAAACATAACCACGGAACACCCCTCTACCTTATAAACTAGAGCAAACAAGTTGTTAACATTCTTTACAACAGGATGGAATTTCTTGAAGTTGAGAAATGTTGAATGATAAGAAACTGTGTGGGTGTAATGGGTGTGAGAACAAAAACTTCATTAAGGCTACATTTATACACTGTATAGAAATGGTGAAAGTTGTCATTTAATGAAGCTTTTAAAGGATACTGCACATTTTTGACATTTGGGAGCTTCCGACTGCACGTCGGCGACGTGAAATACATCGAAATGACATCATGTGCGCATATGTACTGCGCATATGTACTGCGCATATGTACTGCGCATGCGACAACCTTATCTGTTTGTTCTCTTCCAAATTTTTGCAACATGTCTTGTGGTGTTATGGCATTGTGTAGACAATGGCAACATAGGGTGGTCCAAGGACACCAGACAATGCATTTTCAGGTCACATGACTGATTACGCATTGTCATACAAGTCAAAATGGGTTTAAGTAGCATGGGAAATTTTGTTCAACACCGGTTGCAGTCAGTTTTTTTCACCCGTAGTGTGTATCTCCGTCGTCTATTTGGATTTGGAAGCTCCTCACTGTGCAATAGAGAGCCCCAATTCAAAACACATCAAAACCAGGTGCACCAAAACAAACGCGTACACACGCATAATGCATTCTGTGTGATGCTTTTGAACAGCGCAACCCATCACACGAGACCATAGAGTCTTAATTAATTTCCGGTCAACTTTTCTAGCCAAAACTAAAGAAGGCCTGCCACTGTGCAATTTTTGCTACAAATTTTCCTCAATTAGTTAACATTTGTAAAAACTACCCGAGACAGTGCATAGAGTCTAAAAACAGTCTTGCAGTAACCTCAATAAATCGTATCTATTCATGGGAAATTCGTAAAAAAACAAATTACACAGTTGGACTTGGAGGTCGGCTTTAGATTTTTAAAGTTTGTCTAAACTTTAAGATGCAGTTATTAACACAATGTGTCCTCAAGGTGCCAACTGGCATGAGAATTTCAAAAAATATTTTCACATGTATTCCTGACACGTCAGATATGCTGACAATTCTCTCATTAAGATGTGCCAAGAGTCAAGTGTTTCGGCATACTGAGCGGTAGGATTTTTAACGGACCATTGACGACAGCACGGACTAAGCTGCTCTGGCGGCAGGGCCCTTTGAGGCTGATTTGCCACAAGCTATAACAAGTATTTCGGCTTGGCAAGAAAGCCAGTAAAGACATGATATATAGACAGATGGAATACCAATTGCATTAGAGCTTTATAGGGGGAGGTATAGAAGTTTGGCACGAGATGTTTCAGATTGAACATTTCAGAGAAACATACCTGTATGTTCACATTTCCAAATGTTCAGACTAATCAACACAGTATTGATCACGTTCAAATGACGTCACTTTCTACAAATTGCCACGTGCATCATGATTTTGAGCGTATTTTTTTTTCTGACGCGCATCGGTTGCGCCGTATTTCGAACAGATTTCGAGCAACATGCGCGCGTGTTTGGAACATGTTCCAGCGTGTGCGTGCGCGTACTTCATGGCGTTTAACACGCAGTAGCATTTTTTCCTACGAAGATGGCGTCTGTGAACGTGATCAATTAGTAAAAGGCAGACTTGGGCATTGTGGGGATCATCCCAAAACTATTTTAAAATGATGTGACAATGAAAGCACAAATTGCATGATCAGACAAGTATATGTGACGCGTGGTGTATTTGCCCGCAGTATAATTTTGGTACATCCTTCCAAAAGACTTGTTTTCAATGCTTGATCAATCAATATTGCCACGGTAAACCAAAAAATGCCTCACTGAATGTGACAAATAAGGAATACATACGGTATATATGTTCTGTACACGGTATTATTGATACTACATGTAAAGATATAGTCCAGCGAAACTGACAACCACAGTAGTTTTACAACAAAAAAGTCTTTTGACCATTAGTATTGTTCCTTCCTCCTAAAATAATTCATACAAGATCTCACCTTTTAGAAGAAAAATCAGTAAATGTAGGTCTACATCTGTACATTCAAACAGAACATTTTGGAGCACTCTCAATGCTTTTCCACTTGACTCGACTGTTAATGCTGGAGGCAACTGCCTTTGGAAAGGATACAAATAAAAAGGGCCTTCGGGGTAATTCCACATAATGCCCACACAGTACACTGCAGTGATTACAGGTTGTATTAAATACAGCGCTCAATAGCACACAATAGCCCACAGGGGTAGCTTATTAGCTACAGTTACTGACCCACCATTCACAGATCAGAAATCTACAAATCTTATACATCTCAGGCAACAAAAGCAGATCAATGGGGCACTGAAAATGGTCTTTTTGATATTGTACAAGGGAGTACACAAAGGCAGCCTGCAGGTGCCTATATTTGAGCAGCAGCTAAACTTAAATTTGTGAAAATAAACATTGGAATGCAATAAACCACCAGTTAAACCTGGAAGTAAACAGCCCTTGGTACTCCTTATTACCTGAATTTTATGTCTTGCAATGAAATATCACATTAAAAATGCTTTCTGCAGTACAAACAGATTAAAAGCCTGGCGAAAAAGGTTGATCAAGTTTGCTCAGCTGGGAGCATTTTGTCAGTTCTACTTTTTAAAAATATAAGAGTGGAAAAATGGGATAAAAGGAGGCAATTTTTTAGATACTAGTAATTATTACTACTAGGTAAATGTAGATTTTTATTTGCCGTGTCGATGAGTTTTTCCCGGGGAGTTTTTACATTATTACTGGCATAATTTTTATTTGGCCAAAATATGTGAATGGCATTTTGCCAGTCACTTGCTAGTCTAGGCCCTAGACGTTGTTATTGTTTTTGTTTTAAACGTGCGTTCGTTGTCCCGAAAATAGATCGCAGCGAGACAGACAATAACAACAACACGATCTGTGATAGGACTAGGAACGAGTCTATCGGTTCTATTGGTTAGTCGTGAATACGCCTTCTCGCAGCAGTCGGGTTTCGGGCATCCAACAAATATTGACCATCTAGGGCCTAGACTAGTCACTTGTTGGCACCTACAGCAAGTTTGCTGCACTACATAGGCATATACAGAGTCACTTAATTTATCCGTTTCTACTGAGCACTCCGCATCACTCCGTATTTGTTACCCGCTATTTTAACCAACCTATGAACCGGTTCTTCGTTGTCTGACGTGTTTCTACTGAAGTATAAAATGTCGGGTGCTCAGCATTAAACCGCACACCAAGAAGCGCGGAAAGCTATTTGGATCACGCGAATTGTATTCAGTCTTCGCTGTGTGTAGTGCACCCGGCAAATGTTACACCGATGTGTTTCTACTGCGAATGACAATTGCTATTACATCGCAATGTCCATCTCGAGAGGTGGTTAACAGTTCACGGGGGGGCCAAGCGGTCTAGTGCGTCAAACTCAAGTTCCTGTACGAGCCAGTACTAGAATGTGGGTTCGATGCCGGGCCGTGACGGGTTGTGGCACTTGTGCTCTTGAGCAAGGCACTTAATCACACTTGTTCCATCCTTCAGAATTATTATCTGTTTTATTTAACCAGGGTAGCCTTCTCAGTTATAAAAAGAACTGCTTTTCTTAAGGGCCCTGGATGCTAAAATTGAATATTAAAACAAAATATAACACTGATATTATCAATAATAAAAAGTTAAAAGATAAAAATGAGACATGTACATTCCTAGGATAACATAAAAAGAAACCAATAAAATCTAGTAAGAAATAAAAACATTAATTAGGATAGAAACAACCAAGATCTTTAGAATTAAATAATGACAGAAACAAAGAGTAATCAAAGTTGATTTAAAAATATATATATATATATATATATAAATAAATAAATAAAAAAAGTAAATGTATATTTCTAAAGTTAATTAATACAATTTAACGTAACAAGACACAGCAGGCAAGATCAGTATGAAATAATAAAGTATACAACGAAAGTCTAAAAAGGGGAAAGATGAAACCGGGAATCAGAGTAAAACATATCCAAAGAACGGTTAACAAAACATACGACAGTATAACATAAAAGAAAAGAAAAAGAAATAACCACTTGAACTTAGAAAGTATCTCGGTCTGTGTATGAGAGAAGTTAATTCGTTCAATCCCAAGGTCTCTAAAAAAAAATATATATATATATATATAAAAAACAACCAGTACAATTTAAAATGCAGTTAAAGTAAGGTGTTATAAAAAACACATTACTATGCATGTACACGTTAAAAATTAAACGAATGAACACAATCAATAAATAGAGGTGCTGCGTGGCAAACTTAAAACAATTTAAACTTGGATAGTGTCTCGGCCTGCCTGTGTGAAGTTGTTAATTTATTCCATCCCGAGGTCCCCATATATTGAAAAGTTCGTTTACCTGCGTTTGTCTTAGGAAGAATTGATATGCTCAGTGATCCGTTAGAAAGTGACCTGGTGCCAATTTGGTGAGTGGGAACCTCGAAACGAGACCAGAGATACTTGGGATTTAGTCTATTAACGCATTTGTAAACTTCACACATTCTATGATTGTGCCAGCGTTGAGGAAGGGCAATCCATGATAACGCCTCGTGTAGTTCTGCAATGTGCGTTCTTGGACTAGCATCGAGAATCATTCTCGCGAGGCGGTTATGCAGCTTAATGAGTTTGTCACTTTTTGTACTTGCACAGCCAGACCAAACAACGCTACAATAATCGAATAAAGGCAAGACCATGGCATTACTTAGAACTCTGAATGTGGCGGCAGGGATGCACGGTTTAGCGGAACGTCTTAAAAATCCTATTTTATTGGAGATTTTCTTAGCTATGTAGTCGATGTGATCAGACCAGGACAGGTTTTCATCAAGCATGACACCAAGATACTTATAAGCCTTTACGCGTTCAATCATCTCGCCTTTCAGTGAGATAGTAATATCATCTAGACGAGACAACCGATATCTAGTTCCAAATATCATGAATTTTGTTTTGCTCACATTCAAGGTTAATTTGTGCTCTTGTAACCACTTGCTCACGTGATCCAGGCCTGTCTCCATTTCTTGGACGATCATAGAAGACGTTCCGCTAAACAGCATAACGGTATCATCTGCATACATATTTACTTTGGAGCCAGGGATTTGTATGATGTTCGGGAGAGAGTTAATAAAAACAGTAAAAAGTAAAGGTCCTAGGATCGAGCCCTGTGGGACGCCAACTGTGACGCTAGCAAGCTTTGATAAGACGCCGTCTAATTGCGTGGTTTGCATTCTACCATTCAAGTATGATTCAAACCATTTTAGTTCACGTCCCGTGATACCGTTATTCCGCAGTTTTGACAGGAGAATGTTATGATCAACGGTATCAAAAGCCTTTTTCAGATCTAGGAAAATGGCACCCGTTACAGAAGGGATGTACATGTAAAGTGTGTTAGGTTCGGTAACGCACTTTAAAGATCCCAGAGCATCCTTTCGTGAAGAGCAAGGGGAGGGATTCCCCGGTGTCTCTGGCCGTTTTTAATTCAACTTAGAAGTTGATAGTTATTCGAATATCTATGTTCATTGATCCCATTCCTGTAATTGGCTGTGGTGAATGAATGAATAAATAAATAAATAAATAAATAAATAAATACCCAGCATTACACGAAAAAATGTGCCACTTAGTTCAGTTTCTACTCGGCCTGTGAACCAGTTCTACCATGAATTACCTGGCATTAACTGGTTAACGCTCCTCAATAGAAACACGCAGATAGATAGCTAATACCGAGAATGGCAAATTTTCACACTGCATGCAGAAACTAAACCTAGTACTAGTACTAGTAGGCGGCCTACACTTATACAAATCGTGAATGCATCTGTATCTAACTGGTATGCAACTGAAGTTATGCTATTTCATTATCTCAATACATTCCAGTCCTCACATCAGTGCCAGAAAGGAATTTGCAATCCACGCCCGCTTTTTCCATTTTTTTCTTTGGAGGAAAAACAAAAAAGCTCAAAAAAGCAAAGCTCTGAAGGATAATTTTTCATTTGAAATTAGCGAGACACTTGGGAAATTAAAGAAGCACTCAAATGATCTAAGTTGTCAACGTTGGCCATGGTGTGACACATTTCAAGTGAACTGGCCACCACAGTTGCTCATATGGACAAGAATAACAGATCATCATTTAATTTGGGTTGCTGGCTTTACAGGCAGATAGTTATTGTAGTGCATCACTGGCTAGCAGATATGTTTATATTCCCCGTGGAGTTTTATAAACCAGGGAATTTGAAAGGCTGGGGAAATTGAGAGAAAATAGAAATTCCCTGACTTATGATTTCGTGAAAAGCTGTATCACGCACAGGGGAAAAGACAGTTTATTTCTATTATTTGCTGACATTTGCTTACATTATACCTGTCAAAATGGGCAAAGATTCAAAAGTCTTGCGGTTTCAAATGAGACCAGAAAGTTGGACCTGATTTTCAAATTTATTGATCTCCTAAAAAAAAACCTCTCCTACTTTTAATCTTGAATACCGTAACCTTGTCATTTTTCAACGTATTTAAACCAAAATTTCACATCATGTAAACAAGGCCTGACAAATTTAACTGAGTGAGTTTCATCAGTTTTGTCCAAGAGGGTGAGATTTAATGAAAATACGAAAAAAAGGTCGATTTCAGAATTCGCCACTTTCGACAAGAATTACCGTATTATACCAAGCAAAAAAAAAAATTTTGTAAACATTTCCTCTACTTTTTGATTGAAAAAAAAAAAGTTAAACTTTTTTAACGAATATTTTAATGTCAACTTAATGACAAAAGAAATTTTTAAATTTTAATTTAAACTGACAATTTACATTTCTGTTGTTGCTCGTTAGTTGGATATTAATTTTTTTCATTTTAATTTGCACACATAGGCCTACAGGGCTTGCACTAACTTTTTTTTTTTGACTAGCCCACCGGGCTAGTCACCTGTATTTTTGACTAGCCCTCACAAATGTTCACTAGCCCGACCAACATTTGAGTTTATTTTTGTTGTATTCACATATTAAATACCAAATATCGCATCACAGTTCCATCAAACAAAAAGGTAAGTTGATAATTTTGGACTATCCCACAGCACTCTTGACTAGTAATTGTATGCCAGGCTAGTGTTTGAATCGAGCTCTGGCATATACCACAGTAATACCCACAGAGACACAGATCACAGGAGAGATTATGTACATACTGTTGTAATTATACATGTTCAGTAGAGCAAATAATTAAACATCCTTGCATGTTTCTACTCGTTGCAATCCCTAGTGGGGCCCTGGTTTTCTGTTAAAAAGAACCTTGGGGACTATATACAGTTAACATGTTACCTAAACATTGAGTTATTTATGATCAAATGCAATCAAAACTAAGTACAAATTAAGGATGGGAATTTACGGTTAACTCAGAAACCGGTTTGCAATTTTTTCAAGTGTCGGTTAACCGGTTAACCGTTCGGCCGACACTAAAGATTGTCGCCGGTGTTTATAATAAATAATTGTTGAACCCTTATCTGATATTATTTTTACTACGACCCCATTAAATTTCATGAAGTCATTACAAATAACCCTCTGAAAACTGTTGTAAACTCTTTAAAATTGGGTTTCGTTTAAACGTTCGACAAAACAGGTTTTTCTTATTTTTTCGGTTAAACGGTTAACCGGTTAAACGTTGCATCCCTAGTACAAATGTAATTTGGCATTGTGACCACAGAAATGCATAAACTGTACACAATTTATTATCCGTGGAAGTAGGTGGAAGCGGGATTTTGTTTATAAAACTGCACTGTCACATTACCTTCAGCAACTTTAGCAACACACTTCAGGTTGCACACCAGTAAATGGGGCTCCCATAGGAACCAATGCTAAATGCCCCATTTTCAAAAATCATTTAAAAATACTCACAACTCTCTCAGCTTCTCAGGACAACAACCAGAATACTCACTGATTTCTCATCTTTTTAATTATGTTCAATTTTATGGGGGTAATCCGTCACTTTTATTCCCTAATTTCCACTTGAAACAAAACTAAGCCTACAACAGTGAAACTTGCTAATCAGACCTGCATCCATTTTGGAACAAAGGCACATACGCTACTGGGCAAAATAGGGCCACTTTTAAGGAGCTACAGTGTCTAACATTTTTATAGTTGGAAGAAAAAATACCCCACATTGCGACGATAGTCATATTCTACACAAGACCACACTCATTCAGCTCGCAACTCTCCCTAATAAAGAAGAAATTGAGGGCATCCAAAATATTCATGAGCTCGGCGCACAGATCTTGCCTATTTACTTTGGTGCACCCATCAATGTACATTTTGCAAACTTATACACACTGAATAAATGCGAGTCTGCACATTCAAAAAAACCTATAGGTCACATATTTTGAGGTCATGCGATGTGCTTCAAAATATCATGGGAAGTTGGATACGTCTGAAGGAATAAAAATCAACTAGCATATGTGCCATCATTAGTTTTACTGACAAGTCAATGTATGTAATTTGACTTCCAATATCTGAAATGGCTCATGTACACACCAGTATGTAAGTATGGCACTCCCACAGGAGTCTGTTGCCAGACCCAGAAATTACCACGTTCCATCATCGAAGACCTTTTGCAATAACAGAATTGACTTCCGTCAATTTCATTTTCATCTTCCCAGAATCAAATGTTGGGCAACTGATAGCTTGAATTGACTGCATTCATGCAGTGGTAGTGTATTCCCACAACGCAGGGAGTTTGAATAATGATTCTATGTGTTGGTCCGTTCACTTGGCTATGGAACCATCCTGAGATCTCAGGGAATTTCCACTCTGCAAAGCGACGTGACAATACCCTGAGGATATACACGCAAATCTGTGGAGCGAGCCGGCTGTTGTCTTGAGCCAACTCACGCCCGAGTCATTTTGATGTAATTTAATCAATTCGGTCATGTTATGCCGAAAAGAAACAATTTCTATACTTTCCAGAAATTGTATTGGGTTCCGTTTCTTATGACTGTCCCATTCCTACCAAACTTTCAAACGATGAACCTTATTTACTCCGCAGTTTTTCAAATTAATAACGGGGATGCATGCTGACGAATGTAATGGAACGGATTCCCCAGTATGCCTTAAATAGCAGCCAATCGCCGACGCGGACAACGGCCAGCATTACCGAGTACATGTATCACATGCATGCACGGTGTTTACAATCTGCGCGCATTACATTTGAATGCCTGCAATCGTCCTGATTGGTCCAGCAGAGGCGACAAGATTTCTGTCGCTAGTCCCACCGCCAAATGGGGCCTTTTTCAACAGGGCCACTGTACGCAGGAGTTAGGGAGTGCGTTAAAAGGGCACTGTTGCAAGAGGATGCTATGGAACATGCTGGTAATTGATCACGTTCAAATGACGTCACTTTCTACAAATTGCCACGTGCATCATGATTTTGTTTGTGACGCGCATCGGTTGCGCCGTATTTCGAAAAAATTTCTAGCAATGTTTGGAACATGTTCCAGCGTGTGCGTACGCGTACTTCATGGCATTTAACACGCAGTAGCATTTTTTCCTACGAAGATGGCGTCTGTGAACGTGATCAATTGGTGTACTCATTTTCCTTTAGCCTTAATGTGAAAATCATCTGCTAGATTGTGTGACAACAAACAAAGATACCGGTGTCTCTTGCCTTGCAAGAAAACTCACACCATGCATATGCACTTGGCAAGTTTTATACCTAACCATGACATATCATGTGACATGCTGTACCCAGACCTTGATAAGAACATATTGAAAGCATTTTCAAAATTGGTAATCAAACTTTACAGACTACCAACTCGTGGGAAAAACGAAGGGTTGCAAAATAACCATGATGAATAAACCATATTTCAACTACCGGTACATATACTACGGGGACAATTCATTCTGTTCATGGTCGATTTCACGTAGAAATGTGAAGTTACGGAAAGTGTAATTTATGCAAATAAAATAATAACAAAAATTTGAAAATGAAACATCTGGGGCCAAATTTGCTTGGCACATAATTTATTTGCTGTATATTTCAAAAATGGGTTGCCAGCCAAAATCGTATGTGATGTGTATTTACTAATATTCTGCTAATGTATCTAAAAACACAACCTGACATTTTGGCTGGTAACCCAATATTAAACCCATTTTACAAAGCAACTAAATTATGTGCTAAGCAAATTTGTATGCTAAACAGCGCAATGAAATAGGTGCCAGTCTAGCTCCCAGACGCGTGTTTTCCTGTACCATGCAGTGTTCGAATTAGCTCTGGTCCGTTGGCCAAATGGCAGTTGAAATTGTCTCGGGCCAGTTGGAAAGCCTCCCCAAATGGTCTAGCTGGCCAGTTAAAATAAAACAGACCCATGCCGTAACTGACACTTTGTTTTTAAAAAATGCATTAGGTAGGGTATTATCATACAGTGCCTCCTTTTAGAGAAAATTGAAGGGAAAATGGTTGTGAGTTAATAACAAAAAATAAAAAAATAAAAAAAACCAATTTGGACCAGGCCACTTGAAATGCTGACGGGCCAGTAAAGACTTAAGCCTACTGGCCCTGTTGGCCAATTGGGAAAAAAAGTTAAAGGCGAACACTGCCATGTGTACTGTAATTCCACCAAGAAAAATCAAGTTGAGGGCAAACTTACCTTGATCCAACAGAAGAGTCTGAAACACTGTACTAACTGAATTTCTTGTTGAAGTACTGGCCAAAGTTGAAATGGTGAAACAAATCTGGCCGTGCAAGGTAACTTCCGAGCACCTACCGCAACCAGTTCTTAATTGTTGAATGCACCGTCTTTAAAAAAGAAGACAAAAAGTAGTAGATCGAAATTCCTCTCTAGACTTCAGTTTTGAATCTGGCTGGGAAATCAACAGTGTGTGGGAAATATGCAGGGAGAATTTGCTAATAGTGGTTGAACAGTAGTATGCAAAGCACCTGGTGATGATAGATTTCATAAGACTGGTGATGTTTGGCTGCCTTGTTCTGCTGGAAAATTTGTTGGCTGGTAGACTGCATTGCAAAAATAGGGGTGATACACAAACTATAGGCCTAAGGGGTGATGTTTCGTTTTAATATAACAATCATATAAAATACCTCCTCGAAATTTGCAATCTCCTAATTGAATGTGGAAGCAAAAAGGGTTGATGTAATTATACTGCACTGCTTTATAGAACTGGATAAATTAGTTTACAAAACATCAGTGGTTTTTTGACGATATCCTTGAAAATATACGGGACTGAGAACGCAAAATTTCAGAATGGTAATGAGAAAAATATGATAAATTATATGGTATGACAATCTCAACACCCATGGGGAAAAATGGGGGCTCGGATCTGGACTCGCTCCTTTAACAAAAGAAAGACCCATTTGGAAATATTGAGGGTAAACTTATGTGGGAAAAGCCCAAAACGTTATAAGGGCGGGCACCTTTTTAAGACTTAAAAAGCACTTTTTCAGTATAGGCTATGTGTTTTAAAGGAACCACGATATTATTTCAGGAACCACGATACATAATGTCTATGAGCATATCATGATTTTTATCTTTAGAGCTCGGCGCATAAGCCGCCCGGTTTATAAGCCGCCGGGAACTTTTTTTGTGCAAAATCAACGTATAATCCACGGCTTATATTCCGAAAATTACGGTACAAAAAAATGCATTTTTAAACTTTATCCATTCTTTAGTACCAGATCACATGCGCTTTTGGTCTGTGCAGTATTATTAACAAAAAAAGGTAAAATGTACCATTTTAGAGGCAGATTCATCAGCAACAAACTTCCAGTCTTCTTTTTTGCTCCAAAGGCCAGCATACTGCATTCCTAGATGTTGCAAGCAGTCCAACCACAATGGTCTCATACATGTAGCCCCTGGGCCATACACACTTCAACCAAATTGTTGGGGTTGGGGCTCCCTGCTGAAAAGTTGAGAAACAAATACATCAGCCCTTAGGCCAACACAGCAACCAGATATCTCTGAACAGATCTAAAGTCATTCTGGTCAAAACTGGAGAAGTTCTGCTTTCAGTTGTTTGGTCACTAGGATCATGGACAAAACTTCAAATTAAAGGTATAATTTGTCCAAAAATCCCTGACATTTTTGTACTGGAACAATTCATTTTTTTTAGATTGTAAGATAGTTATCGGCAAATAAAATGGGTAAACCAGAAAAACAATAACTAGAGCGTATAAGGGTCTTTCTATAAATTAGGGGTCCAAAAGTGTGACATTTAGTGTCCCCCGTTACACCTGATCATAAAATGGCTTTTAAACCATTTTGTATGAATTGTACTTTATGTGCTCACTCTTTGAGATGGAAAGTATTTAAAGAATGTGTCCTGAATTTACAAAAACAAGATGTAAAATGTAACGGGGGACACCAACATTGGACCCCTAATTTATAGAAAGACCCATAACCTTATTGGCAGCTTTTATACTCAATTAGAACTGCAAATCCGATAAATCCAAATGGCACATTTTTAAGGAATAGGCCTACATGAACTTGTGTAAATCGTCGTATTCTTAAAAAAATAAACAAATAAAACAAAAACAAACAAACAGAAAACAAACCAAAAAACAACAAAAAAGGTTCTTATTTAAATTTGGGCTCTATTCTAAAAATTCATTTTGCAAACTTGTTTTGCAGGTGTCAAGGATCAAGGTGACAAGGCGTCTAGGAAGCACCTTAGTGTGGGTCTCCCAAGTGCAGAAACATGGAGTCAAACCATGTCAATGCATGATGACATATAATTGGCTTGGCATGGAGGAGAACCATGTATACTTCATCTAGTTCTAGTCTGTCACCTCTGGGTGGTAGGGTCAACCCCCTGGATGTACATGTAGTCACTGACTCCTAATAAGTAATATGCTCTGAAATAGAGAAGTGATTCAAGTCCTCTTTTTCTAACTGATTCAATCAATCGAAAGCCATGTCTGAATTGTGTCCGCACTATATTTAAAAAAAAAAAAAACTAGATTCTTGTCAGTTAATAACCAAATTGATAAACAGATAGCCATGGTGGGTTATCCTGCCAGAAAACATAAAATGAGATTCCTACACAGAAAACCCAAAACAATCCATGCAATGCACGTTTTTGTGTGTGAATGAATGGTAAAATGTTGTCTGCACCTTTCTAGTTTTACACAGTGGTGGGGAGTCCTGTGTAAAATGAAAATAGTATGATGAAGAATGGCTGATAAATAGGGCGGCGGCCTTACCGTACGGACCTGCAACTATGCGACATTTACAATTTAGATTTAGATGGTAATATATTACTAGGCCTAGTACTAGGGAGACGCAACTTTACCGGACGTTCCGGTTCTGTGACCTCAAGCGCGGGGAAAACGAACGCCAGCTCGCATAGTGTGTGTGGGTAGGTACATTCATTGAACAAAGATTTGAAGGAAATTACATCCTGGAATCCACAGATCATCCAATTCTGTCAACAAATGTTGCCTTTGCGATATAAATTATTAATAAAAATACTGCAGTGCAGATAGTAATTAAACGCACAAATTTATGGCGCCACAAAATTAGGACTAAGCGTAACATGACATAGAGGGCGCTGCATATGCCCAGAGTGGTTAACTTGTGCAAATAGAGTTGTGCAGCTCACAACTGAATGCAATTTTTGAGGGAGAAAATATGATTTTTCTACAGAAAAGCAAGTGGGAAGTACATATTATAATTAGATTATCTCTCGATTCTAGGCGGTATTAAATTTCCTTCAAATCTTTGTTCAATGCAATACGAAAAAAAGACCGTGGAGGCCTAGTTACCTGCAAAAAACGTGAGAATATTTTCTAAAAACTAATGCACACATCGTACGCGGGCTTTTAATTTGTGCAAGACAAGAAAACGTAAGAGGGCGCTTTCGCTTCTGTGCGTTTCGTTTTCTGATTGGAAGAAAGTTTACAAGCAAAAGAGGGCGCTGTTGCAAATTAATGGTGAATATTCTGCCGGTTTATCAGCACATTATCCCTCCATTTAAAGGAGCGTGTGCAGATCTTATTTTTGAGTGCACTCCCCCGCCCCCATTTTCCCTATGGGTGTTGAGATGTTGATACCATATCAATCATTTTTCATATTTTTATCATTACCATTCTGAAATTTCGCGTTCTCAATCCGTATATTTTCAAGGATATCGTCAAAAAACAAATCACCGATGTTTTGTAAATAAACTAATTTGCATGGTTCCATAAAGCAGTGCAGTGATTATATACACCAACCTTTTTGCTTCCACATCCAAATTGGAGATTTCCCGTTTTCTTTATGGGTAGTATTTTACATGATTCTTAGGTTAAAACAAAATCCATTTTCTGGAGAAATTTGAAATTTGAACACCTCCTTTAAAGGAATTTCAGCGAAATTCCGTATTATATAGAGTGACCCCACCAGTAAAATTCTAGTACTGCCAGAGATGATGCATTTGCCACACCTGACAGGGGTGATTATGGTAAAGGCGTACAAACAAAATAATGAACACGGTTATGTTGTTTCTGAACACATTTTATTGCGCTCACTAGTACTACGGCAACAAATCGACATTCCTTTTTCATGCACACTTTACATAGGCCTACAGGGTTAATACATTGTATTTATGTACACACATTTGCGTTTAATTCACATGGCTGGCTGATACATCTTAAATTAGCATAACTTCGGGTTGTTGTTGATGGGGGCGTGTTGGTTTATTTACAAAAATCATGCAGCTTAATTAAAGGAAGCACTAGTATTAGGTCATATATATACACGCTAAATTTGAAATGTGGACGTCAGCATTTCTACAACAATAATGACACGCGATACATCTTGGTGACTAACTTAAATATATAATAGAAATTAAGCTGAATCTACTAATTGGTTATCTATTTTAGTGCATTGCTAGTGCATTAGGCAAAAGCCAAACTGAATTTGGCTAGTTTTGAAACAAACCTTTGTGGATTAAATGATAAACCAGTAGATATAATGGTTATTTACAGTACGTATAAATTTTCCACAGTTCTAGCTATACACCAATCCGGTAACTAAGGTCGGTATTTTTTTCATATACATTGAACACGGATTTGGGTAAATTTATATATTGGGATCGATAGCTTATTCAATTCTAAGATATACTTCCCACTGACACTTCCGTCGCAAATGTTGCATTTCTGAGATAAATAAATGATAAAATTACTGCATAAAGTAATGCACAAAATGACGCGACGAGCGGTCTGTGCGTAAGCGCGACAACAGAGGGCGCTGCGCACGCGCGTGAATGGTTATCTTGTGCACTAACTGAAGGCAATTTTTGAAGAAGAAAACGTGATTTTTCTACAGAAAAGCAACATTTGCGACAAAAGTGCAAGTGGGAAGTATATCTTAAAATTACATTATGTGTTGATTCCAGGAGGTAATTTCCTTAAAATCTTTGTTCATTGTATACGAAAAAAATACCCTAAGGTCTCCTCCCTGCATATCCGCCATAGCTGGGGGTGCATCCAGTGCATGGGCTGTGCATTTTGTGTTGCTGTTAGAACGAAAAGCGCTCATCCATTACATGCACAAACGCGCCTCCTTCGCGTATACGCGACGCGCCCGCCTTCGCGCGCACACAACCTTACAAAGACGCGCAACAAATGCAGCTTCAGCAACAACAAAAACATACAGTTCATTCAGTGGAAGACCCCAGCTATGGCAGATGTACAGGGAAGAAGACCTTATTACCGGATTGGTGTATACACACTGTACTCTTGAAAAAAATACTCAGCATGCAGTGAGCTATATATAGACTTTAAAAACACCCTGGAAAATAACTTAAGTGCTCTTTAAAGTCTTACAAATTTGCATTGTTGTGCAGAAGTTTTGTATAAATTAAACCTCTAGGTGTGTACAACTATAATACAAGCATCTGTGAACTACGAAGAAACAGCAAGCATTACACAACAAATTTTTAAAGAATTTGGGACGGAGTGAGATGTCCCAATTAATACGAATGCCCAACTGACGTAACCCTGCTGAATATATATACACACAGCACTCGTAAACTGTCTAGAGCGTACATCACAAACAGCTGTACATATGTACATGTATATACTTTACACCATTTGAACAGGACGAATTTATTACTAAAGTTAGAGTGCAAAATTTTAGTGTTGGTACTTATTTCAACATTTTTGAACATCTTCAGTTTTGAAAAAAGAGTGGCAAGCACGAGATTGTTGTGGTGCTCCGGCGCGATGCCCAGATAGCTCAGTTGGTAGAGGAGTTGGCCTTGTATGCCAAGGACCTGGGTTTGAATCCCAGTCGGGGCACTGCAATTTTTTAGTGTTTCTAATTCATCTCCAATATTCAGTTTTAATTTTACAATCTGGTTTTACATTTAGAAACCGAATATTCAAATCCACGAGGAAACAAACATTTACCTTGCGAAAAACTGTGAAAGCAGTTTACAAAAGATGAATGAATCTATGCAAACCTCTATGGATCCTAGCTAATTTACCCACCCTTTGCCTGCAAGCACAAGATACAGCAATGCTAACATTTAACAAAGGAGTGGAATTCTTTGCGTTTGCCAAACCAGCATTCGAGATGAAAAATATGAAAGAGATGTCTACGCAGCAGGCCGAGCAGTTTTGATTGTTTCTTCGGTGCTTTGCCACGCTTGCACAACATTAGGAATCGGAGGTTTAAATTTCAATTCTCCAATTTCTCCAAAAGTCCCAACACTAGTAAATGAAGTCCGTGGATTACAGATGACAATTTTCTTTCGTGTGTGTGCACACTGTACAATTATTTTTGGGTTATTTTAAAAAGTAATATTTTGCTTTACCAGGTACCAGTATGAACTAACCATGCTTGGGAATAAAATACGTTTAAAAAAAAAACAAAAAAGCGTAGATCACACAAAATGTCTACTTTTTTTACATTAATGTTTCACATGCTCAAATCGGTCTTATTTACAAAATAAGATACCGTAAATCCTGTAAAGTCTCGCATGAACACATATTCACAGCAGCTCAGAGGAAAGAACAAACATTCACAAAATACACACTTCTATTGGATATTTGCATTGATTTGCAGTGTCCTACATGAACTACGACAATTTGGTTCATATTCATAGCTTTTACAAACTCCCAGATACCAGGGTTCTAGTCGAGTCCTTCACAAGTCCACCACAAGTCCCTGGGTCTCAATTCAAGTCACAAGCTGTTGAAATGAACTCCAACAAAGGCATTCTTTAGTGTGTATTCATTCTTTGCTTCGAGTTATTGGACTTGTGACGAACTTGTGCGGGACTTGTCACGGACTTGTGATTTTATCAGCTCTGGACTTGTGAAAGACTTGTGATGGACTCGACTACAACCCTGCCAGATCCATTCAGGCCACTGATTTTTGTTGACGAGTTGGCTTTTAAAAGGAGAATTATAGCCAAGAAACAAAAGACATTGTATTAAACAAGTGCAACTTATTATTATTATTCTACAAAGAACAAGAAATATTACCCACTGAAAAGCATGTACAAACTTCACAAAGAACAGCAATTGCAGTGATGTCTTACACATATACTACGGGTGCTGCCATTTTGTCAAAAAACTGCAAGTTTCTGCATACGCGTCCTTTGTAAAATCCTACGGCAATACACAAAAAAGTTGTACGCAAAAGACGTCATCCTTTGCCCAGTTATCAGACAAAATCGCAGCACCCATAAGCCAGACTTTTTCAAGTTCGTATTTGCTTTTTGGTGGGTCATGTTTCTTTGTACATGTATAACAATGATGCAACTGTCAGCACCAAGTCTTTTGTTTCGTTGGTACACTTCTCCTTTAATACACATACCAGCCAAATTGTTATTAAATGGCATAACTTATCACTTAAACTTTGGCACATCTTGAGTGACTTTAATATCTTGTTTTGTTAATACACATACTAAGAGACAGTGGTCTACTCCCCCTCCCTTCCCCCTGGTTTCCCATAAGAACTTGACTTCCTGGCTGCGTTCGGGCGTGCAGTTCTCGCTACTCCGGAGTAATGCGTGCGCATTGCACTCGGGTCACATTACGCGAACGGCAAGTCCGCAGTCCGCACGATGAGCGAATGGCCATCAGTCAAGATGGCCGTTTCTTGCCATGACTACAAAAAAAACCGCTGTTTCACTGCTCACAAGAAACTGAAGAAAATACAGACCGTAAGTCGTGAGAACATTTGATGCCGTCTGAAACAAACCTTAGTGAGTTGTTGTTTCAGTTATCCAGTTGACACGGTGAGCAAATTCACCAAAAATCCCACCCATATTCCACCGTCTTCGTACAAATCACTTGTAAGGAGTAAGAGCACACTCCCCATTTGTCGGGGAGTAGCGAGAGCATACTCATCCTGGCCCGAGTGTCGTTAATCTCGCCGTTCGCGCGCGCAGGAGTATACTCATGTTAACACGAGTACACGCCCGAACGCAGCCCCTCAGTGTTGAATAGATGCATGTAACTGAACAAAGTAATATTCTATTTGAACTGATGAGCATGAAATTACCTCTGAATTCTAATGTACATCTTCCATCCCATTAATGCAGAGATCAGTGTTTGAATAACTGCTATCAAGTCCATGAGGGCACAAGGCATTCAGGCCATGCTAAAGCCCAATTTACACGATCATACATTTGTTGTAAAACACCAGCCAACAAATGTATGACAAGTTCACGCTTGTTTAAGGTCACTAGAAGTCCCGGTTTACACCATAGAACTTTGTTCAAGATTGTTCATGCCGTTTTGGTGGATTGTCATGTGACCGGAAATACCCAAATCTGATTGGTTTAGAGGTAGAACACTGTCATACATTAATGTGCATGCTCGAACATCGTCTAACATGTTCAAGCTTGTTCGCAGATGTTCAAATTTCAATTTACACGATGGACATTTCCCCTGAACATCGTCATACAAAATGTTGAACAAAAGAATGATCGTGTAAATTTGGCTTAAGATGACAAAGTGGTTTGTTTCTGAATTCAGATCTGGTGAAAATCTTGTGCCAAAATATTTACTTATGAAATTCATTTCACCAGTTAATGATTTCATCTGTAGTTTTGATCAACTTTTCGCAGACAAACTACATGCCCATGTATTCTGCATATTGTCGAACCGAGTTGATACGCTTTTCAGTAAAATTAGCAGTGCCCTCATGGACAGGGGCGGTATTCAATTCAATACTTAAATTAAGTAAAAACTTTACTTAGTATTTAGATTGGCTAAGAAAATGATCTATCTCGTATTCAAAGCCTTCTAAGAATTTTACTTTAGTAAGTAAAATACTTAGATAAATTGTGACGTTACAAATTAATGCAGAGCGCAGAACTCCCTAAACAGCCAATCGAATACTGCGTGGGACGCGCTATAAACCACGCCTTCACATAAGCATTTTTCTCATGAAAAACACGCTACACGGGCACCCAAACAAAACCGGTCCAAACCAGTTACAGTGTGCATGTGATGTATGTAAAAAATTGCTTAAGTGTTCAAAAGAACCATTTGAATACCAAATGTTCTTAAGTATTTTTCTAAGTAAAAAACTTAGTCACTCACAAATTGAATACGGATTTTGGCTAAGAATTTTGCTTCAGCCAAAAAACGAAAATTCTTAAATATTTGGTTTAAGTATTGAATTGAATACTGCCCCTGGTTTTTACACTCATCTCCGAAGCTTATTATTACTCCATCTTCTTCTCCAGCAGTGCCTTTTGTTTGAGGTCCTTGGGGTCGTCCGGGATCGACTGGGACAGGGGTGTCAGGCATAGCAGCAGGATGTGGCGTGAATACTTCTTGCTCTCGCGGAACATGTTGTCTGTGCCGTGTAGACGGTCCAGAACGCCCAGGGTGCCGTAACAGTTGGTGAATCTGTCGAGGGGGAAAAAGGGCAAAAGCACCAATTAGAGACGTTACACTTGCATGCTACATGTACTTGCAACTTTCGATTGACTAACAAACTGAAGTTGAAAGAACGATTTATACTTAAAACAGTTTCGAGTCTTTCCACGGTAAAGGGAGATTTTGGCAACACAGACCATATTTTCCAGAAAATAAAAGAAATAAGTTTCAGTTGTTCTGAAGAGATAACTCAGGCCCAAGAAGGGTTACAAATAGTGTGACAACATGCCTTTTTAAAAACCCTGTGTAAAAATTTCCAATATACGCTCGTAACCGGGACGGACACTTGTTACATTTTAGGCCGTACCGGTTACGAGCGTATATATTGGGAATTTGTACACAGGGTATTTAGAAAGGCATGTTGTCCTACTACATGTATTTGTAACCCTTTTTGGGCCCAAGTTATCTCTTCAGAACAACTGAAACTTATTTCTTTTATTTCGAGACCAGACAAAGGCATTTTCTGGAAAATATGGTCTGTGTTGCCAGAATGCCCCCTTTACTGTGGAAAGACCCACATATAAAAGCATTCTAAAGAACTATCCCACTGCCTACAATGGTGCTGCTCCAAACTCACTTCAAATGGTGGAAATCGTGAGCCTCGGGCGAGGGCAGCAGAGGAAGATGGTAGCCACAGTGCGCGATAATCGCCGACGCCTCCACGATGATGAACCACATCCACAGCACGGCGACGTGCGATCCCATGATGAGCGGTCCGATGATTGGGGGCAGCATGTTGGCCATGACATGCTCCACGGGGTGCGCGTAGATGGCTGTTAGGCCGATGGGAGCGGTCCACTCGTGGTGCTTCTTGTGGAAGTGTCTGTACATACGCGGATGATGCAGAAGCCTGGAAGATCAAATTGTAATGTTGTTAGATTCCGTTCCACTTATTCAGACATGTGTGTTACTTTGAAAGAACAACAAATGAGCATTTTCAATGGAACTGGGTCTTTCCATAACTTTCAGAATGGTAATGAGAAAAATATGACAAATGATATGGTATCAATATCTCAACTTATGGGGGAAAATGAAGGGCTCAAACATGTGATCTAGACGCGATCCTTTAAGTTATAAACATTACGACAGCACACATCTGGGGCAAGCAGGAACCTAAGAAATTGTTGCATGAAAAATTTACACATTTTTAAATTACTGATTAAAAGCTAACCTGTGTGCGTAGTAAAATCCAATCTCCTCAAAGATGAGGAAGACGCCCATCTCAACCAGAACCCACTTAAAGGTCGGCAGGTCTGCGCTGATGTCGCAGCCACGCCACTGCATCATGACGAAAAGCGAGGCAGAAAACGGTAGGTTGACAAACATCTGGTTGAAGAGAACTGTCAGCAGGGCCTTCTTGAGTTTGGGCCAAGGAATCTGGTGAAAGGGCCGACAAAAGATGTTTCCATTTTCAAATCCATCGCCACAAAAATATATAGAATAGTGTAAAATTATTTGAAAAAGGCAATGGGTAATTCCCAAAATTAGAGGTCCAAAATGTTTGGTGTCCCAGTTATGTACAACACCCTGTGCATAAAAAATCGCCACTCATGATCACAAATTCTTAGTAATAGACAGCACCCATTTCTTGAATATTTTATTTTGTGATTACTGACAAATTTAAAACAAAAGACTAAAGGCTCATAATTTGTTCCATTATACTGAATAGGAATTTGGTGTCCCGGGTTACCTACGCCGATGAAATTAGCTGTAGAATGAGTTTGCACCTTGGTGCCTTATCCGCACACAAACGTTAAATTTAAGTGGTATTTATGGAAATAAAAATAATTATTTTCTACTGGAAAACCACTTTCAATCACTAAAACACACTTGAAAGTCTTTAAAAGCAAGTCACACTTTTGGACCCCTAATTTTGGGAATTACCCCAATGGAAGCCCACTGCTCTTGGGGAAATACCGGCGAACTCGTTTAACATGTTTAAGAGTTCATTACTGCGGTATTCCTGAACTGTTCACGGAAATCAAATAAAAGATAGCTAACAAACCACTTCTTTGGCCATCTAAAAATAAGTTTTGGACGTGCATAATCACGTGCTAGGATCACAACCACGCCTCCTAAACCCAAGCCATTCCGCTTCAGTGCACACATTGTACACTGAATGCCCTCAACCAGTACTTATAGCCCTGCATCGTAACGAGTCCGGCATTACTCCTGAAGACGAACAGAGCACTCGTTGAGTTGAGTTCACACTCACCGGTTCTTTTCAGAACCACACATATACAAAAGAGATTCACATGGTGCTACCGTAAACCCATACACACGTTGATTTCCACCATGCATAGTCTTAAGTCTTACCTAAAAACCTACTTACCGGTAAATTTTGGTCGTCCTGAATCTTGTATTTGAGAATGAATGCTGGTTTGCCAGTGATATCCACAAACAGGAAGAAAGCATTGAAGAGCCAGTAGAATGAAAAGGTTACCATCTGAGTACCTGAAAAACAATCCAAAGGTATATCACATGAGTCTTTCCACGGTAAAGGGGGCATTTTAGCAACACAGACCATATTTTACAGAAAATACCTTTGTCTGGTCTAAAAATAAAAGATAAGTTTCAGTTGTTCTGAAGAGATAACTCAGGCCCAAAAAGGGTTACAAATAGTGCAACAACATGTCTTTCTGAAAGCCCTGTGTACAAATTTCCAATATACGCTCGTAACCGGAACAGACTAAAATGTAACACAAGTGTCCGTCCCAGTTACGAGCGTATATTGGAAATTTGTACACAGGGTTTTTAGAAAGGCATGTTGTCACACTATTTGTAACCTTTTTGGGCCCAAGTTATCTTTTCAGAACAACTTAAATGTATTTCTTTTATTTTAAGACCAGACAAAGGTACATATGTATTTCCTCGAAAAAATGGTCTGTGTTGCCAAAATGCCCCCTTTACTGTGGAAAGACCCACTTATCAGGGCCTCTTGCAATTTACACGGCAGATGACAACTGTCAAAATGTACAGTACACGCAAGTACGTGAAGACTACGTCTATAATGCTACTTGTTAAAACCTGCTGAGCATCTAGACAAGAATAAGACTGCCGATGGTGGTTCGGCAGCCAGGACAGAAACACCGGGGAGAATCTTTGACTGCTCTGGGATCTTTTAAGTGCATAATGTACACAATGCACTGGACCTACGGCTTTACATCCCGTCCAAAGGATGAAGCAATTGGGGTTAAGCGCCTTGCTCAAGGGCGAAAGTACCTTGGATGGTAATGGTTTAGAACCTATAAAACCTTGGAGTATTTCCGCCTCCAGTTTTCGAGCCAATTACCAAAGCTGCTCAGGAAGAGACTCCCCAACGTCACGATTTTAGATAAATCACATGTCACGCTGCTGAATCCTGATTGGTCCGTAGCCAGGAAAATGTAACGTGCATGTGGCAGCTATGGTACATGTACATGTACATTACAGGTAGTGTATGTACATGTACATGTATACAATATATTCCCTTTTTAATGCAAAAAAGTAAACAGGTTAGTACAGAAGGTTAAAAAAGACATGTCAATAACTATAAATAACAGAATGCATTAATTTATAAGTGCATGTATTCTTACCCATTACGCTAAGCATGAACAGGTTTCCACCAAACAAGTCGTAGACTTTCATCCATTGACGGTTCCAGAAGTCACCCGATGCACCCCACACAAATTGCAGATGCCATGTCAGTGAGTTACAGGCAGCGGCAAAAACGATTATGGCCCCTCCTACGATGAAGATGACTTTCTTGACTGTATCTGTCCACTGGCTCATCAGCTCAGCCCTTTTTGTCTGGGATCAAATAAATGAAATTTCAATTCAATAGATACACATGTACGTGTACACCGGTATACGTGGCAATCTAGAGCCCATTTTGGCAGTCACGATAATACATGATATTTTTCCTATAGATCTCCTCTAAAAATAAAAGAAATAACTTTAACTTCGTTTTAATACCCGACAAATAATTGACTTTTCTAAAACTCCCTTTAAAAACTCATGTACAATAACATGTATGAGGATGCACAGTTATATTTCAAGTAGCCTTGTTCCAGTGTTCTCCACAGGTCCAAAATTTGTCTGGGCGCGCTGAAGACGCTCATTGGGAGGGTTGGGGTTGTTGCGGTAGCGATAGCATGCAGCAGCGGTCGCGGTGTGCACTCCCTGAACAGGTGCACAAAATCACCATTTAAGGGCACTGTTCAAAAAACATCCAAGCAACTGTCATGGCCGTTATTTTTATCGACACGGATTTGGGTCGCCGATTGGATAGATATGCGTGGTAAGTGAACGATAATTATTATAATGACACCAGTGGCTACCGAATCACGTTCGGAGACGTTCGGAGACTGTACTTAAGAGGGAAATGTTTTTTTTTTGTCCAGGCGGCCGAGTTTTTTGTCAGGGCGGCAACTTTTTGTCCGGGCGCTAACGGTACCCGTGATGATTTTGTCCGGGCGGCACCCTCGGACAAAACCGGCAGTGGAGAACACTGTTGTTCATATCTCTGGTGGGTCACCTGCGAGCATATTTTTTGGGCAAGCTGACAAGCTAATCAAGTTATTTCAAGCTATTCAAGTCGTTTGAAACGGAGAAGGCATTTTTCTGAGGGAAGGGAATTTGGCTTTCCTTATCAGTTGTGGTTTGCACCACTATATGATTCAAACTGGCCATGTAGTGAGTCATTCTATAACATGGTATATCCTGCATCCTATGACTCTCTACACAGTAACTAACGTGCCATGTAATGTTAGTTACCGTGAAAATGCCTATAATAGACCTTTATCATGGTGTGGCCATCTTCCCTTTTCCCCTATTAAAATGAACATATCCACAGCGAGGCTTGCAGAAAAAATAATTTGGCCTCATGTTAAAAAAATTTCATCGTGTGCATCACAACACAAACCGGTACATGTAGCGCAATAAAAACCGCACAGCATGTACAGCGATTCTCTAAAAACAACAATGGATGATTACACTCGCTATCGCGCGGTTGCAAGACAAAGATAGCCGTACCGTGATAAAGGTCAGATGCAGTTGATATGCATGATGAAATTGGCTGGATTTCTGACTAATGCATACATGTACACATAGACTCATACCTTAGCTTCCTGTGATTTGGCAATCGATACCCTGCTCGGCCCTGCACAGCAACTTTCCTCTCTTATTCCACCCTCCATCTGCAATGTAATCAAAAAAGAGAGAAAAAAGGAGTAATTGTAGTGCTTTGTGGATCAGATTTTAGTTTCAGCATTCTGAATGGCAGTTCTCTGGCAGGGCAGACTGCAATAAAAATTGTCTCGCCACTGGTTCTATCCTGGTTTTACAACGTACATAATGACTGTCCGTAAGGGACTTTCTAGCATTGTAAATATGACAATGTAACCAACGCTGTACGGAGAAAAATAAAATAAGGAGCCACTGGCTCCTAAGGAAAAAAAAAATGGGCGCCAGCATTTTTATTTTTAACTTGTTTGTACACATGGCAATGGGGGCTGAGTCGGTCTGGGGCCGAGTTTGTACACAAGGCAATGGGGGCCGAGTCGGTCTGGGGCCGAGTTTGTACACAAGGCAATGGGGGCCGAGTCGGTCTGGGGCCGAGTCGGTCTTGGGCTGAGTTTGTACACAAGGCATTGGGGGCCGTAACTCGTGGTGCGTGCGTGGCGAAATGGAAAAATAATGAAGTGATCGCGATCGCCGTTTGCATCCTGCAAGTAAGAGAGCAGAACACTAGATTGTACAGCCCGTAAACATCACTGATGCCCACCTTTAGCGACTAATGTGCGAATTTTGTGGTCGCCAGTGACGATAAGAATTTAACCACTGGTCGCATGTGAGAATTTTTAGGCGCCAATGCGACCATTTAAGTCGCACCGTACAGCGTTGAATGTAACTCTCCACGCCCGCCCTAAAACTTACATACGGAGCGTAAAACTTTAAATTGACAGTCGACACTTTACAATTTCGGGTGTTTTCTGGTCGACCACATTGGACTAAATTTGGTAAAATTAGCAACAATCTTTGATAAGTTTTACCAAAATTACTCTATTATGCGGACACAGCTAACTTATCGTTTTACCCCATTGCAATAACCCAGTAAAACTTGTATACAATGTACATGGGCAATTCCACCGTATGTACGTTACAGATTTAGCAACTTACTGGAGTTTTATTCCCTGTTATATTAACACGCAAGCCTGTCAGTTTTCCATTTTGGTACCATCAAAGCATATCACCACAACATCTACTGGACAGTAATAATTTAAATCATTTAGCCTCATTTTGTGAATTGTAGTAAGGATTTAAATTTTGGTTAGTAACGTTACAAAAAAGTAATGTTACTAACCAAGGTTAAAAACTTTATTACAATTTACAAAATGTTGGTGATATGGTTTGATGGTACCAAAATGGAGAACTGACAGGCTTGCGTGTTAATATAACAGAGGATAGAACTCTAGTAAATTGCTAAATCTGTCACGTTACTAACCGTGGAATTGCCCTCATGTAACGTACCGGTATACCGGTACATACAAGCACCGTGTTCAACCATTTTAATCTGCATTTTGAAGCAAGGCGGCTTGAATATGCACAGTAGGCCTATATTCCAATAAAAACATGCGCATAGTTATTACTTACATGTACAAGATATGGCAACTCTTAATACGTCCAAGATAGCTGAATAAATTCCAATATTTCATACAATTGTGTTGAGAACCTGAACGTATCCACACAATTTATACTAACATCTTGATAAGAAATGATTTAAACGCAGCTCTAGAACTTTCACCGAACATCAACATTCCATATAAACCCCCTCCCCTCCCATCACACAAATTCCACTGTAAACAAAAATAGGTGCACGCACGTAATCATCTGATCAATGACGATCACAAAATTGTTTGGTCCAGTGCCAACAATTTCACGTGAGCATTTATAAATGAATACACATAACGTGTACAGATGTACATGTACTAGAATACTGTACATGCACACTTGTCAAGGTTACTGGTACTACTACATGTACTGGGTACATATGTACGTTTGTATTTGCTTGGCTTGTATTTTGTATTATTTACATTCTTGTATACTGTCAAAAAATGTGGATCCAATGATTTTACATTGAAAACAGACTTATATACATAAACATAGACATGTAGGTGGTTACTTACATAGGTACATGTACATGTAATACATGTACCATGTCTGAACAGAACAATGTGCAAAATGAATCCTTGATAGTTCAGTTTATAAAATGGACAAGTTGACAAGTGTATACTGTACATGTACTGGTACGTGTACAACGTATGCATCATGGTCTGGGCATGTATCAAAGCTTGCAGAAATTTGACATGAGCCGTGTCCGTATTGGACTAATTTTGGTAAAACATGCGGACAGCCGGAAAACAACCGAAATTGTAAAGTGTCGACTGTTGATTGTAATTTTTATGCTCAGTCGCTGTAATTTTTACGGGGCGAGCCGAGTCGCGGAAGAATTACATTGTAGATTTTACACTGCTAGAAAGTCCCGTGCGGACGGCCATTGTAATATAAAACCAACAGAAAACATGTTGTGGTCGTGTAACTTCTGTGTGAACCTGAATGATGAGGTGACATGTTTCATCGAGGTTTTACGTGGCGTGGCGGAGGACATTCTGTGGACCCAAAATGAATCCACGTGCGGACACACGGAAGAATTACCACGATGGAATGTTTATATGGATTTTTTTTCATATACATTGAATACGGATTTCGGTGAATTTATATATTGGAATCGATAGCTTATTCAATTCTAAGATATACTTCCCACTGACACTTCTGTCGCAAATGTTGCATTTCTGAGATAAATAAATGATAAAATTACTGCATAAAGTAATGCACAAAATGACGTGGCGAGCGTTCTGTGCGTAAGCGCGACAACAGAGGGCGCTGCACGCGCGCG
This sequence comes from Henricia sp. BOLD:AAB3569, assembly GCA_037783545.1. Classification (NCBI taxonomy): domain Eukaryota; kingdom Metazoa; phylum Echinodermata; class Asteroidea; order Spinulosida; family Echinasteridae; genus Henricia; species Henricia sp. BOLD:AAB3569. The sequence continues at coordinate 805,583 of JBBELK010000004.1, forward strand.
TGAATGGTTATCTTGTGCACTAACTGAAGGCAATTTTTGAAGAAGAAAACATGATTTTTCTACAGAAAAGCAACATTTGCGACAAAAGTGCAAGTGGGAAGTATATCTTAAAATTACATTATCTGTTGATTCCAGGAGGTAATTTCCTTAAAATCTGTTCAATGTATACGAAAAAAATACCGTTTATGTCCAATGCGGACACGGCTATACATGTACTGACAATCCTACCATAGCTCCATGATCCTACATACTGCAATTATTTGGGTACATAGTCTATGTATTTCATACTTCATTGTCCTAAACTTGCTCATCCATGTTTTATTACTGTGTGTTCAATCATTTAAAATGTAAAATTTAACTGCATGTGTGCAACTCTCATGATGCATGCAATCTATATAAAATACTTCAAGTTTAAAAGATGAGAAAAAAATATGAAGCAAATATTCAGCAGACATTTTGTGTATAACTTGTGCAGCCTGACATCACAAAGTGTGCACTGGAGCATGCTTGGTGAAAGTGTCTAAACAGTAAACATTGAACCTGGAAACGAGCCAACTGCTTTTCAAGAAATGTTGGATTCTTGCCAACAAGTTTAGAACTCTAAGAACCACTTTGCATGTGACTTATTTGATAAATACCACACTGACTATTGTGCCACTGCCAGGCGGATGAAGGAAACCTTTCATTCACAGTAGGGGCGTTCGAGATGCTGACACCGGGTAACGGGGGGGGGTTTACACCGGGGGAGTCCCCCAGAAGATGCAAAACGAACGACACAGGGTCTCGCTTTGAATTCTGGGAACACGTGGTCAAAGGTTGTTGCCGGGTGGGTCTTTATAAACGCCGTTATCGTTTGACGCAGGATGAAAAATGAAGCCGGCGCCACGCAAAAATAGTAGCCCTAAAGTACCGAAATAAACTTCGTCAATACCCACAGACATCTACTGATTCAGCAAAATGTATTTACAGCCCTATTCCCTCCTATTTTGTGTCATAAATAAGTGTTTTTCTTCGTACTCACGTCGCGATTCCAAACTGTTCGCCATGTTTTACTACTCGCGGTTACTAGGTGACGTCATTACACCGAGCCTTACACCAGAGACCCGCCCGCGAGCTCGGGTAGTGGTGGCTGCCACCGGGGCAGACTCGTGTAGCACGTGATGGCTAAAAGAACGCTCCGGTGTAAGTTGGTGTTACCCGGTGTCAGCATCTCGAAAGCCCCTCATTTTTGGTATTGTGAAAAGGAGAGGGGGACGGGATAAAGAGAATGGACAAAATTGAATTTTGAGCAAGTACTGTGTGGGCAGCATCCCCATTCGATGTTTGTATGGACGATAGAAATCGTATGAATTGGGGTCAACAAAGCGTCAACAATACATTTTCGGTGTCCAAAAGCCAGGACAGGACACCTACCGGTACTAGAAAGTCTTGTTTAGTAAAAAAAAAAAGATCAACTTTCCCACTTAGGGCCGCTTAAAAATGCAATGAAACTAGGATGACTACTGAAGAGCATGCCGAAACTTCATGCGCACGCTATACTAGCCTTGGTTTTTAGGCGTTCATCGATAGTCCTGGGCCCAATTTCATGGAACCCGTTAGCACAAAAATGTGTTTAGCACAGAATTTCTTTGCTTTATTTTACAAAACTGGGTTGCCAGCCAAAATCGTGTGTGATGTGTATTTACTGATATTTTGCTCCTGTTCCTAAAAATACAATTTGACATACAATTTTGACTGGTAACCCATTTTACAGAGCAAATAAATTCTGTGCTAAGCAAATTTTTGTGCTAACAGGTTCCATGAAATTGGGCCCAGGCAGGGCGTGAGCACAGAAATAAAGAAACACATAAGGTGATCGTCGCGCTTGACACAAGGCGTTTATATCGCTGAAGGTAATTTGCATAAACTCCTGCCGACACATGAGGTCGCTGTTTACGCTGGAGAAGCGCGCTACAGGCGCGTACGTTTAATGCTTAACCACGTTTAATAGCTCAAACCTTGCACAATAGATAAACGCCTAACCAAGGCTAGCGCTTCACAGAATGCCTCGGCCCTGGCATATAGGCAGCAAAAACAACAAATTTTCTTGAAAACAACATTTGCGACGGAAATGTCAATAGACCATATCGCCAATCGTGTTTCACCAACAGAGGGCGCCCTTCTGCAAAGCACTATGGGATTTATCAGGGGTCAAACTATCGATGGTTTGACCCCTGCCCTAATAAATCCCATAGTGCTTTGCAGAAGGGCGGCCTCTGTTGGTGAAATACAATTGGCGATATGGTCTATGGTAAAGTTATTTTAGAAATAGAATCTTCTAATCTAAGCTATCAATTCCAATAATTATTTTCCCTAAATTTGAGTTGTGACATACATGATCTGATAATCACTTATTCAATAATCACTTATTCAATAAATGATAACAACAAAGAGTTGTATCGGGTTCGAGTTGTCTAGGGTACGAGTTGTCCAGGGTACGAGTTGTCCAGGGGTCGAGTTGTCCAGGGGTCGAGTTGTCCCGCGGCCCGTCGGATTCGAGTTATCCAGCATTCTCGCACCGGTGTTTCGAACCCTGTTGATTTACTTCGAAAAATGAGCCAAAACAGAAGTTTACGCAAGCACTCACCTTTCACCAGGGCACCCGACAGTTCTGTATAAATACCACAACTTGTGTTTATAGTAACAATTTGAAATTACGTACAAATATCGAATTAACTGCTCTCACTCTCTTCGAACAATCTGACACGTTTGGGAAAAAAACATATTCTGCAGAGAGCTGCGTTGATATGATGCGGCCGGGTTTACGTTACGTAAAGGCACGTGACCAACATGATTCGCGCATGTGACCCAGTTTATCTCCTGGTTCCCTGCATACAAAAAACACGAGAAATGAAGATTTGAGTACCAGCGAGAAAGGTCAATGACCCTTATGTAAACAGCAATGACCATTATGTAAACATCAATGAGTGACCATTATGAAACATCAATGAGTGACCATTATGAAACATCAATGAGTGACCATTATGAAACATCAATGAGTGACCATTATGAAACATCAATGAGTGACCATTATGAAACATCAATGAGTGACCATTATGAAACATCAATGAGTGACCATTATGAAACATCAATGAGTGACCATTATGAAACATCAATGAGTGACCATTATGAAACATCAATGAGTGACCATTATGAAACATAAGGAAAGTAAAAACAACCGGGAAACTTGTGTTCCTTAATTTTCCCCTGTAGTTTTATTTCAAAATAATAAAAACACACAGCAATTATTGCAAGAGACATTTTAAAAGAGGTTTTAAAGTGACATGAGTTTTCAAAAATTCACAAATGTATTTTTGTTCGAACGAAAAAAATCGATTAGGCCTAAACTTATACTCAACTCAATCGAGAAAATTATTCACATTTTATTCAAATTTATTTGTCAAAAGGAAGCGTAAATTAACATTTTGGGTGTTGTTGCACGTTGAGACAACCGATTTTTAGAAAAAATTTTGACAAAATTCAACATACTGGGGTACCGTGGCCGAGTGGTATGGGTCACTGACTCGCATTGCAATCATAGGTGAAAACTTGGGGTTGCAGGTTTGAATCCGGCTGCGGTACCTGTGCCCTTGGGCAAGGCACTCAATCACACTTGCTCCATCCTTCGGAAGGGATGTAAAGCCGTTGGTCCAGTGTGTTAGGTAACGGTAACGCACTCTAAAGATCCCAGAGCATTCTTTCGTGAAGAGCAAGGGGAATCCCCGGTGTCTCTGGCCATTTGTAATTATAATTCTAAAATGGGTTTCTTCACACTTGCGAGTGACAGTGCAATGAGCACTATTGAGGAATCCTTGGTATTAATACCAGAAAGAAATAAACCTCAACATAATTTCTTTAAAATTTCTTAGATCGAATGTCAAAGCATGGAGGAAGGAAACCTTCCTCCATGGTCAAAGACACTTCATGGTTTCAGACAGAAATAAATGACAGTATGACAATTCGTACTACCAATTACACGGTGCTCACAAAGATAAGGTTTATTTCACAAACATGGGTGTTACAATTTGAAATACACAGCTTTTTTAATTTACAGTTTGTACAATACTAGATCATAATTTTTGCGCATTAACACTTCTTTTTGCATTTATATATGTGCTTTCTATGGTACGCAAAATATAGGGCCTTAAAACCAAACCAGCACACACGGGTATTGCCATCTTCCTTTCGCAACGGTCTTTCCTGCACACGTACCTAGTTTGGCAAACCATGGAGATAGCTCCATGGGCAAACTAGGCACGTGTGCAGGAAAGACCGTTGCGAAAGGAAGATGGGGTATTGCAAACACTAAACTACCAAATACATGTAATACCGTTTTTAAGTGAACCAAACATGACATGAGAAAAAAAGTCCTATCGTCGTCATCGGGTACTAGTACCTCTGTCTCTCATGTTTTCCGCAATGGTCCCCCTAGCTCAGCTGAGCTGTTAGAGCGTTAGTCCGGTACGTGTTCCAGAGGTATTGGGTTCGAATCCCAAAGACGGCCGTGTGAGTTTTCTCTCATTCCATGTTTGGTTAATAATTAGGCACCGCACCAAATAATTGCTTTCGATTTTGAGTGAAATAAACTATCGCGGGAATTCACTATACACTGTGCATCATACGGTGTGATTTTAAGCGACTGTACTCGTCCGAAACACCACGTGACCAGAGTTTCTGGAAAATAGTTTTCGATGTAAGTTACCAATATTATCAAGTAACTCCCATATACACACCTCCCATGTCCCAAAAACCCGAAAACATTCGCATTTTCCAGTAAAAAATTGAACAAAACTTTCGAGTCGGCTTTCAGCGGATAAACGTTGATACTGGAAAATTAGTTTACAAATAATCGGTGGATTTTCGACGATATCCTCGGAAATATGCGGCCTAGAAGCGCGGGAGTTTCAGTTTCGTAATCAGAAAAATATAACGGATGTTTTGATATAAAAATCTCATGACCCATAAGTTATGGGTAAAAAAAGTGATCTGGTCACACTCCTTTAATACCGCCTCCGATTTATTAAATAAAATCAGGCAGCTGCTTTTTGCATCTGATCAGACAGAGTAAATTAATTTGCATTTATATTGTGCATAAATCAATCATAATTAAGAGTTGCAATACCGAATATTTACAGAAATACTGAGAATTTGAAAAATATTTTCAATTACCACATACTGTACTTTAAATGTTTAGCACTTAAAGGTAGAGTACATAATTTGCAGTGACCCCAATTTGTTTTCATGAGTTGACAAGAAAAACCTTACTAAAAGAGTTTATATATAACAATGGTACCAAACACCAAATGGTATTTTGTGTGAGAAATTAACAACTGAAGGTGGTTTTCTTTTTTTTAAATCTTTAATTTGCAAAAGGCTTTTTTACCATTCAACTCAACACAAAATCCATTTTTGTTTTCTGAAGTATTACTGCCTCTATATGTGGCTGAAATTTCTACACGGCAGTTTTATCAACATGGACTTTTAATCACGAATGGAAAACAAAACGCCCTGTGTAACAGTTTACCAATTATGTACTCTACTTTTAAGAAAAGAGCAATTTGATTTAAAGTAATGCTGAATGCATTTTCAAAAATGAAAAAAGAAAAAAAACCTAAACGAATACTTTAAAACGAATACTTTAGGTTTTGTGCTTTTTAAAATAAATCTTTGTCTTGTGAATTTCCGTTTAATAGCTGATAAAACTACATGCATTTTTATAACATCTGTAATAGTTATATCTTATATATAATATGTGTAAAGTAGCAGCTTCACGAGGTTGAAAAGGCATTAAGTTATGGCAAATTTAACAAAAATCATGTAAAAGCACACTGGAAAATTATTGACGAAATTAATACTGACATAAAATATATTTAAAATTGGTTCACATTCGATAAATCAAACATTCCCTTTGCTATTGAATTTCAGGTACATAGTATAATTCTACTTTGGCTTATTTCTGACTGCTTTGCAGATTCTTAAGAATTTAAGTAAATTCTGTTTTTAAAATACTTAAAAGAGAGTTGTATTTTTTAAAAAATATATTTTATCACACTGATCAACATAACGGATAGCAATGAGTTAATATCAGAAACAGTTCAGAAACTTGAGCATATGGGTCATTTCTAAAATTAGGGATCCAAGAATGTTTGGCGTCCCAAAATCTTCTCATTAACATTTCGCTGTTCGATTTAACACAGAGCGCCCAGTTTATGACCTCGTAGTCGCGTGTCGTATACAATTTTGCCAATTAGTGCGCAAACAGATTAGCCCATCCCAGCGCCCTGTAAGGCTACGAGCGAATCAAAAAATAAGTAAAATGTCACAATTTTTGACCTGTAATTTCAAAAATTACCGTAATTTTCGGAATATACAAGAGCACACTTATTGTAGTATATGTACATGATGATAAACAACTTTTACAGAATCTTAATTTTTTTTGTTTCCACATTCTTTTTCTCTTTCCCTTTTTTGGTTAACAACAGGGTGTCCGCGGGTTTCAGCAAGTCAATTTTAAGACTTTTTAAGACCTTTTTTAATGCCTTCTTTAATGGAGTTTAAGAATTCCATACCCGGCCACTACAGGCCCAAAATCTAGCTAATACAGTAAACTCTCCTTATAGCGCTCTTCAAGGGACCGAAATAATTTGAGCTTTATATCAGGAAGTATTACTGTAATGTAATACTTTTTTAATGCTTTCTAATTAATGCTTTTTAAAATCTAGCTAATACAGTAAACTCTCCTTATAGTGCTCTTCAAGGGACCGAAATAATTTGAGCTTTATATCAGGAAGTATTACTGTAATGTAATACTTTTTTTAATGCTTTCTAATGCTTTTTAATACTTTTTAATGCCTTAAATTTAGAAAAATGAATTTAAGACTTTTTAAAGACCTGCGGACAACCTGAACAAACATGTTACTAGGCTATGATCAATTATGACATACCACTGATGACATCAGCGGGGTACCGTGGCCGAGTGGTTAGGGCCATTGACTCGCAATCATGGGTGAAAACTTGGGGTTGCGGGTTCGAATCCGGCTGCGGTACCTGTGCCTTTGGGCAAGGCACTCAACCACACTTGGTCCATCCTTCGGAAGGGATGTAAAGCCGTTGGTCCAGTGTGTTAGGTAATGGTAACGCACTCTAAAGATCCCAGAGCATTCTTTCGTGAAGAGCAGGGGGATTCCCCGGTGTCTCTGGCCATTTCTTATTCTAATTCTTCATGGGTTTCTTCACGCTTACGAGTGACAGTGCAATGAGCACTATTGAGGAATCCTTGGTATGAATACCAGAAAGAAATAACAATAACAATAATAATAATTAATGGATTTACATGTATGGATAGTTGGGTTTTTCCTTGAAAGTTGGGACACAAAGTTTGACATAATTTCATTTCCACAAAATGGCCAATAAGTGAGCAGCAAGTCATCATCTCTGTAATGATTTTCCACGATATGGTTGCTTTGCTTGTTGTGTGTTAATTTTTGAGTCTTCATCAATTTTGATGGAATTCAGCAATTTTAAATTATTTGACAAATGTTCAATATACACTCATAACCGGGACGGACACTTGTGTTACATTTTAGGCCGTCCCGGTTACGAGCGTATATTGGAAAGTTGTAGACAGGGTTTTTAGAAAGGCTATTTGTAACTATTTGTAACTTTTTTGGGCCCAAGTTATCTCTTCAGAACAACTGAAACTTATTTCCTTTATTTTAAGACCAGACAAAGGTATTTTCTGGAAAATATGGTCTGTGTTGCCAAAATGCCCCCTTTAACGTGGAAAGACTCAAATACACATACTTTGAAATGTACAGCTGCAAATTAAACTAACAATCAGTTTTCCTGCTTGGCAATCTTCTGGCCTTTCACTACGTCAGGATAGAGCTGCGATGCCGGCGTTGTGCCCAATAGGAGAAAATGACGCTTGTAATTGATAGTTTGGCGGAAGAGTGCATCCGTACCATGCAGCCGATCCAGAACTTTCAGGGTTCCAAAGCAGTTCGAAAATCTGTTGAAAATTGTTCAAAAAATTAGCAAAAACTGGAACAGGGCTACTGTTTCCTATTTTTGCATTAATTTGTTTGCACTGGAGCCAAAACTGGCACACTGGGATGCGCCGGGGCCGACTGAGACGCAAAACGGTGAATGTGTGCCCATCAGAAGTCTCGGGTTCAAATCCCGGTGAGAACTATATGATTTTCTCTCATTTCATTATTGAACATTAAAGAATAATATTCTTTGGTGACTTGGCTTAAAGGCACAGGCTCGTCAGCAATGCGCGCCCGCCAAATTCGTGCTCGAAACACGCAGCTCCATGCCTTTGCTATGGAGCTGCGTATTGCGTGGCACACATTTGGCGGGCGCGCATTGCTGACGAGCCTGTGCCTTTAAGAATGACATCTGGTGTGAGAATGGGGTAGGAAAGGAGGAGACAAAAGGGGTCAATTTACATGAGCCAACATTTGCGGACCAACATTAACTGGAACTTGTTGGGCATTGCATAGACCATATCGCCAATAGTGTTTCACCAACAGAGGGCCCCTTCTGCAAAGCACTATGGGATATAGAAGGGGTCAAACTATTGATGGTTTGACCCCTGCTAAATCCCATAGTGATTAGCGATATGGTCTATGGATCAATGGATGAGCTTGCCCACACGACTCAACATGATCTAAACTATCTCAACTATGAGGGGCATTCTCCTATGCTATTGGTCGTTTTCACCCAACAGGCTCCAATAAAGCTGTGCAACCATCCAACTTTCAGTCGGCCAACATCGTCAGACAAAAAAAAGAACCTTGTTCAGGGGCGGATCCAGGATTTTGAAAAGGGGCGGGGGGGGGGGGGGTGACATTTTTAAGCATGACAATGAAATAGCGAGCGTGTAGCACGAAGCCCTAACGGCTTCTAGATGGATTCTAGGTGCGATCTGGGGCAATATTTAATCACTATAAAGGTACACACCGGCCTACTGTTTACATGATTTAGTGATGTAGCAGCATTGACAATACTTTTTTGATGGTCGTTGTGAAAAAAGATCATCAAAATATCCCGTAATTTACTAAAGAAGTGCAAAATTAACAAAAATGGTCAAAAGACGGGTTATACGCTTTACCAGCCTTTGCAACTACGCGCGAGCCTCACGACTTTGTCACAAACGATTCGCTCTTCTCCTGCTCAGGATATCTCCAATTTTCTGCTTACGATTTCACTGGACAGCCCGGACGACCGAATAGGAATTTCCGTTTTCTTTTGAGGAGTTGGCATCATGTTTTTTCTTAACGAACGTACACCGGAGCAACACGGCCGTGTGTGTGCACTCGGGCTATTTGCCGTGCTGCGCGGGGAAAATATCCTACACTCCACGGTAGCCTGCCGTAGCACGCGCTCGCTCCCGTTCTCCGGACTCTCGAAACAAACAATTATGTTCGAATTTTCATACTTATGTTTAACTTTGTTTCATACCTGTAAAAATAGTCTCTCTTTTGTCAATTACTTATAAATATTGGGGGGAAATCAGAGTTGAATTTGGTGCAGTTCTGCAGTAACAAACTTTTATACGGCTGGAAATACAACTAACTCACAAGACCACGTGACTTTTCGGAACCAGAATTTGGTTCCGAAAAGTCACGTGACTGTGAATTTTTCAAAAGTGCTAAAAAACGGCCAAATTTGGATCCGCCCCTGTTGTTGGCCAACAAATGTAGATGTCATGGCTCATGTAGATGTCATGGGCCTTTAGCGTGCGATTTCAAATGCTTGACTCACTTCAAGTGGTGAAAATCATGCGCTTCCGGTGAAGACAGAAACGGCAGGTGGTAACCGCAATGGGAGGTGACCGCAAACGTCTGCGCAATGACCAGCCACAACCAGACGACGCAAATGTGTGACCCCATGATGAAAGGGCCCATCATTACAGGCATTAGATTGGCCGCCACATGCTCCACGGGGTGACAGTAGAGGGCCAGGATGCCTATGGGGGCCGTCCACTCATGGTGCTGTTTGTGAAAGTGCTTGTACAGGCGAGGGTGGTGAAGCAACCTATATCGTAAAAAAATAATAATATCCCAATCGAACAATCATGGAGACTGAAAGATAGGTAGCTTAAAGCTCCAGTACATAATTTGCAGGTGGGTCTACGCTAATGGGCCTATTTGAAAAATGAGTCAATAATTCCTTTCAGATGTCTTCAGTTTATCTCAAACTTAAATAAATTCCCTTGTACTGTTCTCAGGAGTTAACTTTTGCCCAAAAAGGTAAGAAAATGCTGCCACAACATACAATTCTAAAAAGCTTGTGTACAAATTTCCCCTAATACGTATGTAACGTGGACAGACAAAAATGTCACAAAACAAAAGTTAAACTTTGCCGACTGTTTGCATTGCAGTTTACGTCTAGTTTGCAGCACTGTGTTGCGATGATATGGAACCCAGAGGTGTGTTCAACAGCACAATACCGAAATACGTATGGCAGCGTCGGTATGCTGCAACCGAAACAGCTTGTTGAATTACTACATCCCAAACGTACGATCAAACATGGCTACTGTGGACAATGCGGTTTGCAAGGCACTACGGCTGCACGCTTAACGCGAAGATTCTGACAATTAAATTGCAAATCAAAACTGCTAACTCGGTCAAAGAATAAACACTTCGAAATTCTCCTCGACACGCCGAATGTTGAAGCAAAATATTGACTCTCGAAACCCTGAGGCCGTAGCCACATTTTATCCATCAGCCATCATATGGAAAGCGTACCACGTTCGAGTTGGGATTGCTTGGGATGCAATACGCATTGGGAATACCGTGCATTCGGTTGCGTTTGATGTCTTCGGTATGCTAGGATGGCCAATACCGGCGTACGTATTGTGCTGTTGAACAAGCCCTAGGCTTACGTTGACGATACTGCATATTGTGCAGATGACGACCTATTTTTTTGGCACCGAGCGGCACTTAAACGTCTATAAACTGATGTCAGCCTGTGCCTCACACGCGTTCCTATAATGTGGAAGTTTATCGTAGGCTGAATACTCTTGCAGAAGTCAAGTGTTTTGGATACGAAATTGTAAAGTAATTTCTGGAATCGGTAAGTTATCACTAGGAATTGAATGTTGCTTAAAGGGAATCGGTTCCTACTGGGAATCGATTCCTCAGAAATCTGGAATCGTGATTCCGATTCCCAAGGTGGAATCGATTCTACTCGATTCCAGAGAGGAATCGGACAAGCCTACCCAGGGGCGTCAAGGGCGAGGGTTGTTTAGTTGTGGTTTGAGAGCTGCTTCAGGAAAGTTGTGCCACTCTGATCCTCCTCCCAATTTGGCAAGTTTAGCAATATGCTGGCTTTACCTGTGGGTATAGTAGAAGCCGATTTCCTCACAGATGAGAAACACCACAAATTCGACCAGGACACGGTGAACCGAAGGCAATGTGGGGTCCACATTCACACCGCACCACAATCCAACAGGGTAGAAAAATGATGAGAAGGCAAAATTGACGACGGTGATGTTCCACAGCACAGAGCGAAAGTCCTTTTTCAGTCTCTGCATGTCCACCTTAGGGTCGAACAGAATTGAAGTGTAAGACTTTAAAAATTTAAAGATATTGCCGTTTTTAAGTTGAAATTGTTATGAATTCATAAGGCACATTCATAAATACCTTAGACAGTTTATGCATCCTTTTAGACCGTATCGAATAGCCGCCATTTCGTGAGGCACCTTTTGTTACTTAAACCGTGGAAGCACAATATGTGCAACCATGCATGTCCTCAAGGAACAAAGAATCTGCCCCATGAAATGGCAGCTATTCGATACGGTCTATTGGCTGAAAGCACATCACATGGGCAGTTTTAAACGGACGATAAAGGCTCAGTCAGTCATAAATACTTTTGAGCCTGGCTCGTGGCTGCGCCAGCGCCTTGGTCAGCGCGTACACGCACACAGAAACTGCATGCTCCTGAAACAAATTGTGCACCGTGACGAGTACCCAGTCGTGTGCGTGCGCGTACAACACGCTTGCATTACGCGTAACGCGCGCGATCGAACAAAAACTACTCGACGCACAGCTAGCAGTTCGTAGGAAAGTGAATGGAAAACATGGCAAAACGACAAGCTAATTTTGGTGAGTTTTACCGATTTACACAAAAAGGTATTTATGAATGGGATTAATATCTTTGAGTACCACAGGCAATAAATCTTCGCCCGAGTTTAAAGGGAAAAGTGGCACATTCACTGCAATTTAAGGGGTAACAATTTTCATATATTTGCTATATATTTTTGTCGTCTCAGTATATTTTTAACAATGCTAGTGTAACTGACAAATTTCAAATTAACACTGGCAGCCTAGCTTCAGATGTTGAGCCCTTGTATTACGTCTCAAGCCTTTTTATTTGCAAATTTTATGACCAAAAAAAGCAGTAAGACCCTAATTTTTTATGACAATTTGAAATTCATCTATCTCCTCCTACTGCAATTCTTTGAGCAGAGGGAAAAAAAATAATGAATATGACTACCGTAATTTTCGGAATATAAGCCGCGACGCCCGAAAATTCCAGAAACAAGATTCACCGTCGGCGTATAAGCCGCCCGGCTTATTAGCCGCACCATTTTGTCGGCCACAGATCGATCACAATATATAAAGAACTGCTGCCGTAAGTGCCTCACCGCGGGCCACGTGCGCGCGACCGTGCACTGCACAGTAGTCACACTCTCTGTCGGCACGGCATGTCGCCTCAAAGAGAGCTTTGTGGTCCAGGTTGTTTTGATGACAGCACACTCAAGAGAAAACCTTATTGAAATCAAGAAGTGGCTTTATCGGAAAAGGCGTTACATGTTTATAATAAGTTATATAGCAAGGTGCAATGCACTCAAAGTAGGCTAATCTTGTTTCAGTTTGTTTTGTAAATAGATAAAGTACATGTAACTTGACATATTTTAAAAATGCCTTGGAATGTGCATAATAAGAAATCTCCAAAAAATAAAGGAGAGTATATTAGAAGCCATTGATGACGATCGAAGGCCGCAAGCCATCAAGATATTCGCTGGATTCTCCGACGGCGGCCACACGGCAGTGCACCAGGCCGACAGGTCATGTACAAACACGGTAAGTGAAAGCAGGGCTTCGTTCCAAATACGCGCACATTGTTAAACGTTTGCAACGTTCGCCAACAACATTCCCAGCTTGTACGCATGCACAAGATAAAAGAGCACAACCAGAGGCGAACGTTGCCAACGTTCGCATGAGTGGAACGCAGCCCACGTGTACAAATTGTACACTGCTTTCGCCCGGGCCCGACGCATATGCTATGCATGTACGATAATCGCCGGCCGAGTCTCTTCATTACGCGCCACCGCGATTGGCTATTTTCATTGCACATGGTGACTTGGCGATTTTGATCTCACCGGCCAAAATAAAATATGCCAAACGTTTTATGTTCGATTGCTTCCGTATTGTACTTCCGTATTGTACTTGCATTTGTCATGCGTTTGGGTCCATCACGATTAAACTAAAAACGCAAAGGACATGACAGTGACAAAGAATTAGACAGTGTACTGGACCTGATGGACGGGGGTTTAGACCGAAGCTGCAACATCAATAATTGGACGGTTCATGGGGCCTCTCCATTTTTGCAAAAAGAGTTTATAAATAAGAAAACCAGCTTCACGGTGGTCCTTGCCTGCACGGCCAGCGGCAAAAAACTGAACTTGAAGCCGATGGTCATCATCAATGGGCGTCTTGAGCGGAGTATACCAAGGCTGTGCAAACGCTATGCCTTCTTGTTTATCTCAATAGATCATTCTATGTTGATTCACTATACATCATTCAAAATTACTTGAAAAAGAACATTGCAACTGACATAAAAGGGGCTTCATGGGGATTGGGTGATTGATATTAATATTTGTAATTCAGCGGAAATTCAGCGGAATGCTACATAGATCTATCGTCTTTTGCTTGGTACCGGTATTCCCGATGATTTCTCGCATTTGCGTCCGCCCCATATTTTTGTGCACGACGCCGCTATAGTTCATTCACCCCCAGTGGCGGTGAATGAACTATGGCGGCGTCGTGTTCCGAATTTACCTTTGACCTCGCCACCGCGCGCGAGATACCGAAAAGGCTTATTAAAATAGGGGACCGTACGTTTGCCTGCCTGCGCCTGCGGACGTACGTAAACGTATGCCGCTTGGGCGGGCGAAGGGGCTCAAGTTGGGCAAAGCATGGAGGCTTCCTCCATGGGCAAAGTGACTGTACATCGTTGGAAAAACATCGTTAATTAAAATTACTTGTAATGATTTTCCATCTAAAACACACATTTCCACAGACAATGACAAACACAGAAATCTTTGGATTTTAAAACAACGCCAACTAAAAGTAAAGAATTGAAGAAAACACGGAAGGAACAGACGCACCAAACGATTTGTTTGGCGTTGGACGAGTACTTACGACCGATGGCATGGTCCGATGGCGAACTGGTTGCCTGCGCTTGTGCTGTGTCACATCGATGTATGGATCACCAACGTAGATCGGTACACTCTCTGCACCTGGAAAAATTGCACACCTTTTCGTGCGCGTGCGACGGCCTTCAACATCGTTTTTTGACAATAAAAAATTCCCGTAAAAGATTGATAGAACTATTTAACTACATTACATAATGTATATGAGCATATCATGATTTTTATCTTTAGAGCTCGGCGTATAAGCCGCCCGGTTTATAAGCCGCCGGGAACCTTTTTTTTTGCAAAATCAACGTATAAGCCGCGGCTTATATTCCGAAAATTACGGTAGTTCAAACTTACTGGGACATTCTGGTTCTGTTGAATCTTGTACTTAGCGATGAATGCTGGTCCACCAGTGACGTCAACGTACACAAATAGAATGTTAACAACCAAGTACCAGGTGAAGGTGATAAACTGGGTACCTGTGAACATGCATGGTCCAAATATAAAATATTCAAATTGCACTATTTCAATGTTTCTCGGCTTCTTGTGGCTTATTCGTTTCAGATAACAAAAAAAAGTATACTTTTTGAAAAGCTTATTTTCTCCTTTCATTTGGTGCCAAAATAATCAACATGTGACAGACAGGGTTGGTAGAAGGTCATGACCTTCAAAGCATGAATCAAGGATTTTGCGCCCAAATTTATTTTTGGTGTGGGACATCAAGACCAGACATCGTCTTCATCATCCAATAAAATCTCCCATTATCAGAGCAAACCTGCTACATCAGCTACACTAGTACACCTGACTTTCTTATTACCAAATGCCATTGGGTGTAGAAACTGTGAAAATCTCATTTTTTTAAGCCCAAGTTTTACCGATATGTCTATGTGCGAAAACTGCTGCAAAGCAATTCATTTATGTTGTACTGGTCTTGTAGATGATTAGGGCGCCCTCAATTGACATATTTTGTAAAGGGGAGCGAGAAATCTTGGAAGTACTCCAATGTATTAAAGGTAGTCTACTTGTTTGGTAATTACCCTCCAAACAAATTTTCTGAATTATTATCTAAAAGCTTACTTGTTATTAAAGATAGTAATGGTAGTAATCATCCCGTGAAATTATTTTGTCTGAATTGCCCCCATTCATGAGAAAAATGACAAAACTATTTGAATCACCAAAGATCGCCTACATGTATAGAGCCATTCATTTGTGCACAAAAACCATGCTTGGATTTTTCAGGTTTTCTGAAGTATTACTGCCTCTATGTGGCTGAAATTTCTACAAGGTAGTTTTCTCGACATAGGCTTTCAATTACCAGTGTAAATCATGCTGTTTTTAACAGTTTACCAAACAAGTATATACTACCTTTAAGTTTCCTCAAAACTCAATGGGCTGACTTACACACAACACCAAGAAGGAATCTGTTGCCACCAAAGAGCGTGTGTACTCTCAGCCACTGCTCTCCCCAGAAGTTGGCCGAAGCTCCCCAGAACCACTGCAGGTGCCAAGTCAGGGAGTTCCATATGATAACTAGAGCTATGATGGTACCGCTGATGGCAAACAGCAGCATGCTCAGGGTTTCCTTCCAATGGTAGCTGTGTACTTGCTGTTTACAATGCGAGAGAACGACAGATTATTATTATTATTATTTCTTTCTGGTATTCATACCAAGGATTCCTCAATAGTGCTCATTGCACTGTCACTCGCAAGCATGAGGAAACCCATGAAGAATCGGAATTAGAAATGGCCAGAGACACCGGAGAATATCCCCTTACTCTTCACGAAAGAATGCTCTGGGATCTTTAGAGTGCGTTACCATTACCTAACACACTGGATCAACAGCTTTACATCCCTTCCGAAGGATGGAGCAAGTGTGGTTGAGTGCCTTGCCCAAGGGCAAAGGTACCGCAGCCGGACTCGAACCCGCAACCCCAAGTTTTCACCCATGATTGCAAGTCAATGACCCAAACCACTCGGCCACGGTACCCCAGAAGTAAGGGGAAGATTGTCTCGCTTACACACCAATGGGAGACTTTTGAAACGCATTGTGATAACAAACAAATCAGTCCTTTACCATTGTTTACGTCACGATTGAGCTAAAGTGCACACGCTCAATATGACGCAGAAAATGGAATTTGGACTGCATGGTTTGTTTGCTGCCACTAAGCACACTTTTTTTTAAAAAACCTTCAGATGAAGAAAATTAAGAAATTTTTTTCCGAACTTGCCACAAACAAATATATATTTTTAACCTTTTATTTCCGGTTTGCAAGTACCTTTACGAAAGGCAGGCTCAGGGTTGGTGCATCTCAGAAATATTAACGTGGCTAAACAAATGAACGACAACTTGAACGTTCATTTCTGTTGAGAGTAGATAAAACCACCACCAAAAACCCAAACAAATAAAGCACACGTCATGGTCAGGACGGACATCGCAAAGACCGTCTGAAGCCGAATCAAGAACTTTTGAAAACGGCCATAATGCCCCGTATTCGCGCCAACTACACTGCGCCAAAATATTTGCGCCACATGCGGACTACCAGCGACACGCTGTCATGGCTGTGTGGTTTTTATATTACGTGTAGGGTTACCAGTTTATCTCAGAGATGGAAATAAAAGGTCAGATTAACAATTTTAAGAACTTTTTGCTCAAGTAATAAATGGGATTTTAAGAATTTTTACAGTGGACCTCGAATCGGTAGGTGAAACTGCTAATTTTGATGTGGTGTCAAAATGTCAAGAAGTCAAGTGTTTTGGATACGAAATTGTAAAGTAATTTCTGGAATCGGCAAGTTATCACTAGGAATTGAATGTTGCTTAAAGGGAATCGGTTCCTACAATTTTAAGAACTTTTTGCTCAAGTAATAAATGGGATTTTAAGAATTTTTACAGTGGACCCCGAATCGGTAGGTGAAACTGCTAATTTTGATGTGGTGTCAAAATAGTACTGAAGAAAAAAAACGGTCGCTGCACATGGTTAAGCTCCTATACGAGGTCTCCGGAAGTCGACGAGTCTCGCAGAGTCTCGCACGTTCTGGAGGTCAACTTACAGTCTATTTCTTTGCTTTATTTTCCAAAAATGTGTTATCAGCCCAAATCGTACGTGATGTGTACTTTACTTATTTTCTGCCATTTCTAGGAACAAAGTTTGACATACAATTTTGGCTGGGAATCCCTCTTACAAAGCAAATAAATTCTGTGCTAAGCACATTTTAGCGCTTAGCAGCGCCTCGCAATTGGGCCCTGGCAAGTTGAATCACCTGTGGGTTCAGATGTAGTAATGGCGACAGATTTCACGTTTCATGGTGGGAAAATTGACATGCCTTTCAATTTCACATCGCAGGACATACGTGCATTCAACCAATTTTATAATAAAAATAGGACAACTTGGGATTGAAGCATTTTAGAGAATGTGCTTTCTCAGGAATAGATAGCTTATTCAATTCTAAGATATACTTCCCACTGACACTTCCGTCACAAATGTTGCATTTCTGAGATAAATAAATCAAAATGATAAAATTACTGCATAAAGTAATGCACAAACTGACGTGGCGAGCGGTCTGTGCGTAAGCGCGACAACAAAGGGCGCTGCGCGCGCGCGTGAATAGTTATCTTGTGCACTAACTGAAGGCAATTTTGAAGAAGAAAACGTGATTTTTCTACAGAAAAGCAACATTTGCGACGAAAGTGCAAGTGGGAAGTACATGTATATCTTAAAATTACATTATGTGTTGATTCCAGGAGGTAATTTCCTTTAAATCTTTGTTCAATGTATACGAACAAAATACCAGCATTACACATACCTTCTTTTCTGCATGGGGCTCCATCCTGAAATCCTTGGTGCAGTTTTCAATTTTCACCATGGTTTTTCTGTTCACTTTTTGTCTGAAATCCAATATTCACACAAACATGCAGGTAATAAATACCCTTACTACTAGTAGACAGGATTTCTTTGTTGCAACTGAAGACCCTCTGTGAAAGTAAAAAGTATCAGCATTAAACAACAATATTTATGTGCAATGCAGAAATAAAGAAACAAAGTAGACTGTCAGAATATTTGTCCCAAATTTCACGGAAATTAGACAAATGTACATGTAACTCCTATAAAGAGTACTTGTCGATCTAATCAACAAGTCTCTTTTTAGAGTGTACCTGTATCTATTGGCTAAATGTCAGGTCCAAGGGACAAATTTGAATTTGGGTCTTTTCACAGTAAAGGGGGCATTTTGGCAACACAGACCATATTTTCCATTTATACCTTTGTCTGGTCTCAAAATAAAAGAAAAAAAGTTTCAGTTGTTCTGAAGAGATAACTTAGGCCCAAAAAGTGTTACAAATAGTGTGACAACATGCCTTTTTAAAAACCCTGTGTACAAATTTCCAATATAACACTCGCATTAAACCGGGACGGCCTAAAATGTAACACAAGTGTCCGTCCCGGTTACGCGCATTATATTAAAAATTTGTACACAAGGTTTTTAGAAAGGCATGTTGTCACACTATTTGTAACCCTTTTTGGGCATAAGTTATCTCTTCAGAACAACTGAAACTTATTTCTTTTATTTTAAGACCAGACAAAGGTATTTTATGGAAAATATGGTCCGAGTTGCCAAAATGCCCCCTTTACCGTGGAAAGACTCATTTAAACGAATGTCCAAAACGCCAGGTCTTTGGCATACCAGTACATGTATACAATCACAAGGCCGCTTAATAAAGTTTTACTAAGCCTATTTGGTCTAATAACTTATCACGACATCCAAAATTAATCTCATGGTCATTGAACTTTGCTGCATACGTGTCGGCCTATCATTGCATGGCTAGTGCATTATCTTCTGATTTCAGAACACTTTAGATCTTAAATCTAGAAAAATAAACACAAGCAACCCAAAAGAGGAACAAATATCTATTGAACAAATACATATTGAAACTCATATCACATACTACACCTGGCAAAGTTCAATCCTGAATGATGCCTACGGATAGGTTTTAGTACAAACATGGAGGTATGCACTTTCATCTAGCCACCTACTTTTAAGTTTTAGAAGTCTAAAAGTGATTTTCTGACGTTTACATTGGGACGTTATCATTTTCTATATAACACTTTTAGCCCCTTACCAATTTAACCCCATTCGCTATCTTGAATTTTCCTGCACGACCAAGATGGCCGCCGTACTCCAAACTAAAATTTCACCTTACAGTCAAAATTAAACATTGAAAAACTTACCATGGAAGTCCCTGGAATCTCCAAAATGTTGTACCGTGGTCCGTTTTCCCCGATGATTCTTCTAAACAGGAAAAAAACTAGTCCAACGTAATTTTTCTTTACATTTTCGAGCAAACTCGGGAGAGGAGCGATGATTTACCACGTGTTTAGAGATTAAAAATCACGGTCCAGATAGCCCGCCCTCTTGTGGTCATCTCATTGTATGATGTCACTGCAGTACAATGAGGTGAAAATGAGCTGTTAATAATTTTTGTGGGCTGAAAACAACAACCAATATCCAAATGTTTTCTTCAATGAAATTTGGCACAAACAACGATCTCCCCAGCCAGACAGTGGGCGGTTTTACGGAATCAGGTCAAGTCGCCCCCTGGCCGAGTCGCCCCTTACCTACTCGCCCCTTTCCAAGTCGCCCCCTGACCGACTCGCCCCCTGACCGAATCGCCCCCTGACCGACTCGCCCCAGACTACTCCCCCCCTTGACCCAATTATGTAAAGTGGCCAATCGCGAATTATGAAGTGTTTGGCAAAGCATGGAGGAAGAAACAAATGTGATTCTTGCGATTCTTTTTGCGACTCGGTCAGGGTTGACTTGGTAAGGGGCGAGTCGGTCAGGGGGCGAGTCGGTCAGGGGGCGACTTGGAAAGGGGCGATCAGTAGGTAAGGGGGCGACTCGGCCAGGGGGCGACTTGACCTACAATCGGTTTTACAAGTCTGCCACGCAACACGAACTGCCTTTTTAGTATGCTTTATTTTGAGTAAGTTTGAATTGAACAGTGTTGTGATGTTTTATCATATTTGAAATTTCGAGCTTATTTTATATGTGCGCAACTTCAGAGTAGATACGGCAAGAACATGAAGAATGCGTTGTTTCTTCCTCCATGGTGAAACCATAGAGAGGTGAAACTGAATGGCGGGCGATGACGTCACAGATTTCCAAGTCCCTAGCTCAATCTAGACTCGGGTCTTTCCTTCCTCCATGGGAGGACTTAGCATGTCACAGAAAACAGGGTTTTTGATTTTCAAGAAAAATAAAAAATACCTGACTTTGCTTTCACTCACAGCTGACGCTGTTCGTTCCGTCCTCGTCGCATGGTGGCGCTCTCGTTCCGGCGCTCGACTCGCCGCCCAGCAGTGAGGCCTAATATAAAGGGGCGTTCACACTATCGCGGAAAATTCACACTTTCGCGCTGCGCTCACCGCATTGCATGAGTTCCTAATCGCCGATTATTCCAAAATAGAAAATTCCACTCTGGTATCTTGGGGCTTCTCTGATACCTCATTGGCTGCGCGTGCCGTTGGAAAGGTCAGCGCACCGCGGGCGCATCGCGATAGGCCGCGCACAAGCGGCAAACTAGTTTGTGTACAAACCAATGGAACAGTGTGATTTTTCCGCGATAGTGTGAACGCGCCTTCAGACCGTCGTTGTTGTTGTGGTCAATTTCATGGCGTTGCTCAGCACGAAAATTTGCTTAGCACAGGATTTGTTTGCTTTATTTTGCAAAAATGGATTGCCAGCCAAAATCGTAAGTGATGTGTATTGAAAGGTATTCTCCTACTCTTGCGAAGAACACAAGTTGGCGAATATGCTTGGCTTGTAATCCATTTTATAAAGCAAATAAATCCTGTGCTAAGCAAATTTTTGTGCTTAGCAGCGCTATGAAATTGGCCCCTGTTGGGTCGTTGGCACGTTCGGCAACCAGAGCTGAAACTAGACTGGTTCCCGTCCACATATTCCACACAGGAGAATATCGGGAACCAATCTAAGCTAAAACACGCGTCGTCGGCGTCGTATACACACATACAGAGGGCGCCCCACAAGCTTGCCGTTTCATGAACGCGTAATCGGCAGATTTTTGCGGATACCAATTTTAATATCGGCAGCCTACATCGCCTTTAAAAAGCAAATGCTGCACGATATGTGGCAGCTGAGTTGCCTGCTGCTTTGTGTAGCACGCTACATGCTACACAGAATTGAGCATGCGCAGTGATAACCAACAAGTCTATGGTGTAGCACTTTTTTTTGCTACATGCCAGGACCCCTCCTTTTGTGCCTAAAAATATGTGTAGCGCCGTGTAGCAGTCTGTTTGTGCACAAGTCTATGGTGTAGCACTTTTTTTGCTACATGCCAGGACCCCTTCCTTTTGTAAAAGTGTGTAGCACCGTGTAGCAGTCTGTTTGTGCACAAGTCTATGGTGTAGCACTTTTTTTGCTACATCCGAGGACCCCTTCCTTTTGTAAATGTGTGTAGCGCCGTGTAGCAGTCCGTTTGTGCACAAGTCTATGGTGCAGCACTTTTTTTGCTACATGCCAGGACCCCTTCCTTTTCTGAACAAATGTACATAAAACGTTCAAGTACGTTCAGTAAATTTCTAGGTCTAGTTCCTTGACATCGGCATGCAGAAGTACATTGTTTTTAAAAACTTTGGTTTGGAAACAGCATTGCAATTATTCGTTGTATATGAATGTGTGTGTAGCATGTAGCACTGCTGCAAATAACAGTGGTAAATTCTTCTGCCACATATCGTGCTGGGTATATTAAAAAGGCATTCGACTCATTGTAAGTAGGGATGCCCTTTGGAAGATCCTTGGGCTCCGCGGGATCCCTCCTCGGTTGGTGCATCTCATCGCCTCCCTGTACTCCAGTCCGGAACGGAGAGTGCGAGTGCAGGCTGCAGCAGTGGCGTCTCTGAGCTGACTTCTTTCCAGTAAATTTTTACAGGAGTGAGGCAGGGATGCGTACTGGCCCCGTCACTTTTTAACACTTGTATGGACTGGATTATGGGACGGATGGTGAGAGGAACCGACTGTGGCCGGAGTGTCGTTCGGAGATGTTCAGATCACCGATCTGGACTTCGCCGATGACGCTGTGGTCTTTGCCGAGACGATGGAAACTATGATTATTATTATTATTATTTATTCGGCCAAAATAGGAAATACAAACAGGCAAAATACAGTTAGGTAAGAAAGTTAGTACAAGTAGACATGGGAGTAAAACAAGGACAAAACATTCCAAGCAGGCCAGGGTAAGCAAAAGTGAACCTAAACACTGTAGCCCTAAAGCCTGCTTACCCATGCTTGGAGTGTTCACAAAAAGATAAATAAATAAATATATCTGGTTATACAACATTTAAATAATTAATAACTTAAAATAAGCTGAACAAACAAATTAGCAAGAATGTGAAGAAAATTAAAAACCAGTGAAAGGACCCACTTTCCCCTCCCCTCCCTCACAGCGGTCATCTGCAAATCTTCCCACCAGTACCCCCCCCCCCCCCCCCCACCCTTAATCATCACTCCTACCTACCCACCCCTAACCCTTTGATCCATATCCTTCGATC
Organism: Henricia sp. BOLD:AAB3569; assembly: GCA_037783545.1. Taxonomy (NCBI): domain Eukaryota; kingdom Metazoa; phylum Echinodermata; class Asteroidea; order Spinulosida; family Echinasteridae; genus Henricia; species Henricia sp. BOLD:AAB3569. Next base: position 828,619 of record JBBELK010000004.1, read on the forward strand.
CCCACCTGCCCTATGAACAAACAACCAAAGTGTTTGGTACTGCAAAGAAACAATAGTCGAATGAAAAACAACAAAAAGAGTATAAATCCAGTAAAGGGTTAATGTCCGTGCTCAGGGCCAATTTCATCCTGGAAAGCAAGCTAGGTTAACATCGGGCGACTATTTTCTTGCTTTCAAGGCTAAATTAGCATAAACCACGGACAATATACCTAGGAAATTTAAAATTAAAAATATAAATAAAAATATAAATATAAATATAAAAATGAGAAAATAAAAAGTAAAAAACAAAAACAATGGGAATGAGTGAATTAACCTAGATCCTTAAAGTAGGCAGACAAAGTTCTGTTAAATGAATTAAAATTGTCTAGGATAACAGAGTCTCTGATGTGTGAGGGGAGGCTGATCCAGATCCTTGGGAATGAATGGGTGATGGAGTTCTTGAGGGCAAGAGTTCGGGCATACTGGTGGTTGAAAACGAGGTGATCTTGGTGGCGAGTGTTTACCGTAATGTTATTATGAACCGAATGGCAGTCAATGAGTTGAAATAGGGATTTGATGACAAATGTGACTGATTGCTTGTTGCGTCTGTTCCCTAAGGACGTCCAGTTGAGGGCTCGAAGTCTCTCCTCATAAGACATGGACCCCCTTGCAACCTTTAAGCACATTCTGCTGGCACGGCGCTGGACCCTCTCCAGTTTGGATGCGTCGGCAGCAGTGTATGGGGACCAGGCTGGCAAACCGTATTCCAACACTGGTAGCACAAGGGATTTGTAGAGGGATGCAATGGCCTTTGTTGACGCACCACCTGCCACTTGCCATATGAAGCCTAATGTTCGGTTGGCTTTTGAAACTGTCGTGTTGATGTGATCAGTCCAGGTCAGAGTACTGTTGATAGTGACTCCGAGATATGTGTGAGTTGTTGTGATGCTGAGAGGAGTGTCATGGAGGGTGTAAATTGCTGGTGCGACTGGTTTCCTGGCTCTTGTCATGTGCAGAACTTTTGTTTTCTTTGTGTTGATCTGCATGCTGTTCATTGCACTCCACCTGCCGAGTTCGGTGAGGTCTGCTTGAAGTGCACGCTCATCATCTGGTGACTGGATCGGTTGGTAGATGAGTGTATCATCAGCAAATAGCTGGGCACTCGAGACGCTGAGTGGGGAGGCGGTGAGGCTCGGATTGCGAGTCTCCTGGATCATGGATCAAGACCTAGATCCAGGTTTTCGGTGAGCTGCCGATTTGATCTCGTCTTGCATATAGGGCGAGAGTGTTAAGATCGTGGAGAGCTAATTCACTTACATCGGTAGCGTGTACGTGGTTCACCGCTATAGGGGGTGATGAACTCGCTGAACAAGACTGTTTGGCGCTCTCGGCATTTGAGCAGATGGACCGACGAAAGTCTTCCGCTCTCTGCAGTCTTGCCGGTCTTGCTTTACGAAAGTGAAGCGTGGACCTTGACCAGTGGGCTGAGGCAACGACTGGACGCCTTCCTGACTACTTCCCTTCGCTGCATCCTCGGGTTCCGCTGCTCGATAGACCACGTTTCGAACCAGGAGGTGCTCGACAGGCGGATAGGGAGGGTCACCTGCTTGATCCGAGCTCGCCGCAAGGTAATTCTCTTCTTAAGACATGTCAGGGTTGACAAGAGTGAAATGTAACACAGAAAGATACAGAAAATCTACCATTCCTCAGCTGGCTAAAATTTTGTAAATTGGGGAGAGGTGGGGAGGGGAGGGGGAGGGGGAGGATAGAAGGTGGTTGTTCTTGGAATGTTTCGAAATATCTTATATTCTGTTCAATTAATTACTTTAGCTAGGATAGTTTATATCATCTCATTAGTAATTTTTGTGTTAAACAGCTAGAATCCCCCCGTCCACATTTTTAAAGTTTTTCTGTTTATCATGCATGGAGGTGTAATGAGTCTACAACACCATCACAACTTGTTTTTCACAAAAAAATCGACAGGCTTTTGCTTAAAACGTAAAGCAGTTCCGACCCTCTTCACCCGAAATTCTGAAACGCTCGAGGTCACTTGGCTTGTTTATCAACAGGGTTTTGACGTCATCCTGAGAAACATACAAAACGGCCTGTGCAGTATTGAATGGAAAATACACGAAGTGAATGTTTATCATGCCTGTTTTGTCCTTGTAATTCAAAATACAAACGTGAAAAACACTTCAAGTAATATGACAACACTCCACTATTACCTGTTTTGTGAAAAAAACTGTGAAATTGTGGCTCTCATCAATGAAGCTCTTTTGAAGTAAATACTGGTGCATTGCGACGGGTGGTTTTGTCACGGAACGAACGGCATTCACAGCGGTCTGTGTACAGCATAGTACGGTTCACTGCGGGGGAAGTTCCCACGTGTTTGAACATCGCCCGGTACAAGTTAGAATGAGCGACTCATTTTTCTCTCTCTTGGTAATAGAAAAGAAAATCTTTCTGCTCTTTTTTTTATATAGTGTCTGGTAAAACATACAACTACGCAGCTACTGGGCATATCTCTGGCTTTTTGGACCAACAAAATTCTTCAAAAAACACCATCTAACAGAGACGGTTTTCCAAGTGTTTTGCGTGTAAACGTATGGAGCTAGCTAACAATCGTGTTGACTTCTCTTTCTCAGGATTGCGTCACGGGGTCACGCGCATATCATGAATACCTAATGAGCGTTTCAGAAATCGCGAAAATCTCATTTTCGAAAAGCGCACTTTTGCTTGCAATTTATCCACTTAAAACCGACAATTAAAAAATAATAAAAATCCACGTCGGCAAGAGGGATGTTTGGACTATCGAAAAAAGCCGAAATGCTGGATTTTCGTCAAGGGGGATTATTATTCTTTAGGCCTACTCTTTATAACACGTGACCAAGTTATTTATGTATATTCGCTTATATTCATCGTTTACCCCATAAGGTGGCCCGGTCAGCAGCAGCTGTAATTGGTCATTGTATTAAATTGAAATAAACCAGTGGATAAAAAATAATTCAATAAATAACACGGCCCAGTGCACATTGAGTGCGCTGTGAGTACAGTGAGTACAGTGCACAACGCGTAACGGTACAATCTTCGTTTCTTCCTTTGATACCACAGCAGAGGTTGCTTCATAATTCCACACCGTTGGAACTATATAGCAGGTATGTACCCAAATGTTTGAAATAATTTCAGTTATTATGATGTGAACGAAAAAAAATGTAAGACACAGAAGTCACCTTAAATGCATGTAATGTTGATGGAGTGAAATAAATATTGTTAGAAATAAGAAATATAGGCTAAGCTGCAAATATGCGTAAGGATCTACACTCGCTATCGTTGTGGTGCAGTGTCGTTGGGTCATGCATGGCGCACCCTCAGCCCAGGTTGGACTCCGTACCGCATACTACCGGACGGAGTCCAGGATATAAATTCCTTGGGTGGGGATAGGCCTATGCTGGGTTTAGAATTCTTTAAAATGTAGTGCAGCTCCACGCTATTGATGTCAACATTCAGTCATGCGGCATAGCCTACTTGTTTAAAATTATCTGTGACAGGTATAAAAAGTGTGAGATTGTGTCTTTTAAGGCCTTTTGACGACTGTATATTTTATGTATTTTGAAGAAATTTGGTGCTTCAATCCACGATATGGTCACTGTCTATATTACGTATATATCAGGCCAAATTAGAGTACGTTTCACCAGTTTGGCATACTTCCATTAGTCAAAGAAAATCGAATTTGTACAAAAGAGAGCTTTCCGAATAATGCTTGGCAAGAAATACAGTTACAGTAAATGCCTTGCATAGATGACCAAGCTACAGTCTCTTAACTTTGGAATGTTTCTTAACTTTGGAATGAAATGGTTAAACTAAAAACGCCATAATTAAGTTACTACCACCATCAAAATCTGTAAACTTCACGGGTCTTGCGCAACATGCAGGAGCGTATAGGCTGGTTTGGTCCCGGGGGTGGGGGAGGGGGTGGTGGTGGGGGAGGGGGGGGGGGGGGTGTTGGGGGGAGGGGGGGGGGGGGGGGGGGTGTTGGGGGGAGGGGGGGGGGGATTTTCATGAAAGCGGAACTCCAACTCCTGACAAACCGAAATCGTAAAGTTGGGTGATCGGTCCGAAATCGCTCAGTGGGGGGTTGGGGGTGGGGGACGTGGTTGGTGGGGCGGGGGACGGGGCGGGCGACCGTGTGCTGCATGACCTTTTTCATTGGACATCGATTTTTTTTCCTTTCAATTTGGTATACGTATAAGGTCTTCATGTTTGATAACAGCAGAGATCCGTCACTTGCAGATATCTTGACCACAGCAAACAAAAGAAGAAATAAATAACACGGCCCAGTGCACATTGAGTGCGCTGTCACTATGAACAACTAACAATGGAAATCTGGCACACACCATTGTTAATAACAATAGTTTGTGCCCAATTTCCATTGTTAGTTGCTCATAGTGTGTGAGTACAGTGCACAGTACAATCTTCGTTTCTTCCTTTGATACCACAGCAGCGGTTGCTTGGAACTATATACTATAGCAGGTATGTACCAAAATGTTTGAAATAATTTCAGTTATTATGATGTGAACGAAAAAAAATGTAAGACACAGAAGTCACCTTAAATGCGTGTAATGTTGATGGAGTGAAAGAAATATTGTTAGAAATAAGAAATATAGGCTAGTTGAAGCTGCAAATATGCGTAAGGATCTACACTCGCTACCGTATCGTTGTGGCGAGTGTCGTTGGGTCATGCATGGCGCACCCTCAGCCCAGGTTGGACTCCGTATATCGCATACTACCGGACGGAGTCCAGGATATAAATTCCTTGGGTGGGGGATTACACATATGCCTATGCTGGGTTTATAATTCTTGAAAATGTAGTGCAGCTCCACGCTATCGATGTCAACATTCAGTCATGCGACAGGTAAAAGTGTGACCAAATTATGTTGAAAAATGTTTCGCTTTGGCAGCAGAAATTGATAACCTGGACGTCTGTCGTAATGCAATGAAGACGACGTCCAACCTGGGCTAGGCGCACCCCACTAATTGGGCCCTCAGATCATTAGAAACCAAAATGTCAAATGTTAAGAAATGTATTTAAAATATATATAGAAGACCCACTGCGTCTCGGGAAAGTCTCATCTTCTCAATTTTATAGGAGGAATCCGTCAATTTTATTCACTAAAGAAAACCACTCCTGCAAGAACGAACGTTGCCAAATATAAGCGTGCATTTTCTCTCTAAATCTGAAAGAGTGAAGTTAGGGACTTGTCTAGACAAGTTTAGATTTTAAAAGTTTGAAAAAGGACCCCTTCCAGTATAACAATTCGAGTGAAATTTCAATCTATTGGAGTGAGGAAATTTCACTCCAAATCGTCTTGTCCCGAATTTCAATTAAAGGGAGTGAAATTTAGAGAGTTGGAGAAAAGGGTCCTGCACGGTACTGGGCATAAAGGGGTCACTTTCACGAGCTACATATTTTGCAAAAATACATGGATATGCGGCTTAAATCAAAACAAAATACCGTATATACCCTCGCCACTTTCCCAAAGTACATATATTGCACGTTTGCCCACCGAAGATCATGGATAAAATTTTAGCGACGAAGGAGATGTGGTTTTAGAAGTGGAAAGAAAACTCATAGAGAAGTCTCTGATGGGGGGAAAACCCCACGCACTAAAACAGGGTCTGCAAAGCCAATCCACGTACACGCCCCAGAATCGAACCCATAACGCCAGAGGCGAAAGGCAGGAAGAGCGCCCTAAGAGCAAATGAGGTCGCAACCGTTATCTCATGTTGATAAAAGTATTATTAAAGCCAAAGAGTGGATGGCACAAAGCTAGGGCCTATTAATAGGTTGCCGAAGATGTCATAAAAATGAACAACGGCGACATTGATGTCATTTATATTGCACCACAGAGTTGTCATCGGAAACATTATGCAAAACGAAACGGCGAGGAAGCTGAATCTTAGGAGAAAATGTTCAGACGTCAGTCAGAAAGATGGCGGCGCCCATGGCTGGTCAGCAGTGCTTGGCTTGTGGGTTACTTGGTTCGTTTGGGACGGAACATCCAGGACTATCTCTGTGATGATGCCAACGCTTCAGCTACAACTCCAAAGTCAAGTCTGGGCGTTAGGATGGATCGCTTTGGTCGTGGATGGAGTTTGTGAGGGTTCAGGTAAAATTACCTTGTTACTGTTGATCTGTTGTCGATAGATACAATAGTTGAGAGTCAATAAATATGCCCGCTGCGAATCTTAGATGACGTCATCAGGCGTTGTTTTACATGCATTTGCATATCTACAGAACCCATAGCGGATTCGAAAAAAACTTTACAGTCATGTCGCCTGCTACCTGGTCTGCGACATATTTAAAACAAAGTCACGATGACGTCGTAGTGTGTCATATTACAATCAAGGCTGCTTTCGAGCGCGGCACCAGGTGCTCCATGGTGCTTCATGGTGCTCGCCCGAAAGCGTGTGTAAGCATGTGTGTGACGTAACGTTTCCACCACCTGGGAGCACCAGGGACGAGCGCTCGAAAGCAGCCCTTGTAAATATTAATGGCCTTAAAATGCAATGAAAAAATCTACCTGTTAAGAAAAGAAAAGAAAAAATATTTTTAATGGAGAACACTGTTTTGCCTAAAAGGAGCTTGTTCAGATTTCCCTGGAAATTGATTTCGATCTAAATTAACAATCATATAAAACACCTCTTCAAAATACTATATCCATGCCATTATTACTTTAGCTATTTTTGATTGATTGATTGAAAAATGGTTTATTCACAAAGAAACTCGCAGCCCGAGGGCCGAATTGCTTTCTTTTTACAAAATGTGATGTAAGTTATGAAATTAAAATTTCAGATGAATAAGTTGAATACATAAAAGACCCCATGGGGTCATTGGATTACATAAAAAGATTAAAATAACTTGAAAGTTACATGCTGTTCAAACATCTCTGTACGAGATGACATTTTTTTTTTTTTTAAATACGGTTAAATTAACCCTTGCACTAGACATGTATTGCACTATAGACATGTACAAAAACAAATTAACACATGCGACCTCCTTGAAATACATATTATCGTATTGATCTTTATGCAAATTTTAATTTGCATATTTTCCCGCGCAAGGATAACATGTCACTACCTTAATATAGTATTCATGAGCTAAGAAATAAGTTAGTGCCTGGGTTTTATGACAAAATTGTGTAAGCTAGACTCTCTGTATTGACAGTTTATGCTTATTTTCTTAATTATGATAACATACTTGAATTGTGCCTTGCCTGGACGTACATTTTATGAGCATATTTCACTGTGGCGCATTAAAGTTGCATTGCCCGTGTTTGGGTGAAAGGATTAAAAAAATGAATTTACACAAGCGAACGAATTTAGAAAGCTTACGTGTCTCTGTAACGAAAAATATCAAAAACTTAAATTTCCGACGTCGGGAATTGGAGATACAAGCCTTTTTCTTGAAACGTGCTTCACATGTTGTACATGTGCGCGTACGCTCATATGTACATAGTATGTGTACAATGTACACATGTACGCGCACATGTACATTTACGTCATAACCCTGTCGATTAAATGACCTGCCAGTCATTTAATCATTTCTTGTTTTTAATCGACTGGCATTAATCCTTGACGGATTTTTACGTTCTTTGTGCCAAATGAAAGCTGATAACTTTTTCTATTCTAGAAAAATACCTATTTAACTTTAAAAAAAAATTTGTACCCCAAAATCGGCCCAAACACGGGCAGTGCAACTTTAATATAGTTGTTATTTGGGTCGCGCGCGCGTGTGTAAAAGTTGGAAATTTCTCGAGCTCCGAGCTTCGTTTTTGAGTCGTTCGTCCGTGAAACACCGGTTAGACACCGGAGTTTTTCCCAGAAAACCCCCAGTGAGTATTTTGTTACATTATTTATACTCATTTTGAACGTAAAGCTGTTTTTATGACCGTAAATTCACGATATTTTGTGAGTGTTGTGCGTGGCTTGTCGCTGCACATGAAACATACATTTATCTTTCATGCGCGTGTGTGTATTTATACCACGGTTGCTTTTCTTGCTTTGTACTGTACTTCCATGCAATAATGGGGGTTTTCCCACCGGGTTTTTCGGGCGGGTTTATCGGCTACTGTACTTTAATAAGCTAATGGATATGCATTACATTTACATGTATTTCAAGGAGGTCGCAATTTCCGATCCCCTACACACACATTAAGCCATGACTGTACTGCGGATCAATTATTGTTGATCAGATTGATCAGATATAATGGAAAGACTGCACTCTTGCGAAATCTGTTGGTTTTACATCTAGGTTGAGGTATTATTTTCGTTTTACGAAGAACTCTTTTAAAATGGTTTGCTAAACAGGACTTTTCCCGTTTCACATGCAGGAATTCTGGTTGCCCCCTTGTGTGAACTTGCCCCTGCTGGCTGGATTATGGCAGCGTCGGGCATTGTAGTCAGCGCAGGCATCATTGCAGCTTCGTTTGTCACCAGTGCACTACAACTGGGCCTCGTCTTGCCACTAACAGCAGGTAGAGTCACCGCAATATGCTTATTTATAGACATTAGTGAATTATGGAATTAATATCGTTCGCAAGTTGTCGAATGTCGACACTATATCCGTATTAACTGAACATTTATTGAGGTCTGTTTTGACATTTAAAGGCAGTATATATACAATGATTGGTATCTCGAAAATCAGAAATGTTCACAGATTTACGCCTATAACTTACACAATATAACGATGATGACCGTAGAAAACTTCCCCTGAAATGGTTTTGTCTGAAGTGCTATAGTCTTTGAGAAATGAGCAAAAGAAATAGTTTTCGTCTCATGAGACAAAAATTCAATTCGCCCCAAAACCATTTCGCCCCCAAACCACTTCGCCCTAGTGCCATTTCGCCCCAAATCACTTCGTCCAAACACTACATCGCCCAAATGCTACTTCGCCCCAAAACCACTTCGTGCACAGGCCGTGGTTCAGGGCGAAATGGTTCAGGGCGAAATAGTTTTGGGGCGAAATGACTGCAAACCCTTTTTTGACTGTTTTCTCAAAAGTTAGACGAAGTACGGAGCTGGTTTTTGCTCAGGTTGGTTTAAATCACGCATATCTTCAATCACACAGGGGGATAAAACTATTTGTAACAGCTTACCAATCATGTATACTATCTTTAAGTACAGTGCCTGACTGTCGTTTCTTGAGAATTTATTTTTATGTTTGGCAGGACTTGGAATTGGAATATGTAGTGTTATGACAAGGAAAACAATCGCAATCTACTTCAGTGAGCGGTACGCCATGGCCAGTGGACTGGCTCAAACTGGGGAAAGTGTGTCTCTAATTCTCATCCCGCTATTCACACATCTGGCCCTTACAGCCTACGGTTGGCGGGGCGCTATGCTCATTATGGGCGGTATTTCTTTGCATCTTGTAGTAGTCGGTGCTCTGGTTGTGAAGAACGAAGAGCAGCCTGGACGCGGGGCTGGGTCGACACAAAGCGAGGAGATGATGTTATTAGACACGAAGAATCGTTCCAATGGAGAGCTAGATCATGCGGCGAACGCGTCCTCTCTGCGACATAATGCATGCCTCTACTTTAGAGTATTTACCAACCTATATTACTGGCCCCTCTGTATTCTTTCGGTTTGCATGATGAATACATTCAGCCTATGGAGCATCTACTACATTCCTCACGTCGTGGCCAAGGGGATTTCCCTGTGGAATGCTGCCCTGTTCACAACGATCACCGGTGTTGTTACTCTGCTCTTTAAGATCTTCCACGGGCCCCTAGTGGACCGAGGACTCGTAAATGGTCGAGTCATGCTCGCCATTGTGACGATAGTATCCGCCATTGGCTTGCTTATAGACCCGTGGATGACGTCTGAGTGGCAAGCATTGACTTGTGGCGTGTTAGTCCTCCCGTTTGTGGGCGTTGCAGTTAATCTTAAAGATGTCTTGACCAAAGAGTTTCTGGGAAAAGAGCACGTGACCACTGCATTCGGCTGGATAGGCTTAAAAAGTGGTTTGTTTCGATGTATTCTTGGATTTCTACCAGGTAAGACCAGTGATTTGGAATTAAAATATCACAATCTGAAACGGTGTTGAAGGATAACAAATGTGGAAACATGTAAGAACAATGAACAATTTGCACCAGCGGCAGTGTTTGCAATCAGGCTTTGATATTTAAAATGACAAAGTGCCTATTGACACATGTGACAAGCACATATCCCGTACTTAAATTGGCACGCGTACAAAGGGTTTACAGTGCAATAATCGCGTGAATTGTATTTAGTGAAGACATGTTCACCAAGGTATGATTGAATCGCTCAATGAGCCCGTGAGCGTGCGGGTAGAAGACCGAAGGATAAATAAAAACTGCTTTTGTACATTGATATTATGTGAACCGAAAGTCATCACGTGTTGACATCAAAATACTTTACTGTTGGCTGTAGGCCTACAGTGTCGGTGGAGTGTGACGTGTACATGACTCGAAAGGTGTACAGGGTAGCTAATTCACATATACTATAATTAATTGGTTCTTGTGCCTGCTGGGATCCAATTTCTGACATCCATGCTGTGATATTAATGTAGTTGTATACAAAGGTATGTGTAAATATTTGTCCTATTGGAATTCTGACACAGTGAATGAAACTTATAAGAAATCGGTTTCAATGCCTTTATTTTGAAAGCACCTCGGGTAAGGAAGACACTATACTGAAAAACAACACAAAACGTTCAGTCACGTTGGCCACACTCTAAAATGTCAGTTTAATATCTTTGCCAAGCTTAAGGTGTATGTAAACCGTAAACTTCATTTAATATGCATATTTAATGCTGGTTCTTTTGTTTTATACCAATAAGGCTTGATATATGACCAGACTGGAAGCTTCGATATTGCGTTCATGCTGATAGGATGTCTTCAGTGTATAACTCTTCTCAGCTTTTGCATCTTGCTCTGCCTTGAGCGTCGAGCGAGGTAGGATGATGAACATGAAGTGTGCTACTATGCATGGTTTGGAGACATAATGCCACGTGCTATGAGTTCACATGACTTTGTGAGGTGATCAGTACAACAACTCATCGAGGCCTCTAATTGGGCCGGTGTCCACAGTGGCACTGTGGCAGAGGCCGTCGGTTTCCGAATAGACATTTGCACGGGTGGCCTTAACAGGGGCCAGTCACATTGTCACCATGCGTCATTCTCGAGTAGGCACTCTGAGGGTCTATTGTCACATCACTTAAATATAAGAAATCTTCCCCCGTCACATATGCGATCATCCTCACTGAGGACAACAACGATGCTTGTAAAACCTGTATTATCTACGACCTACAGTACACGTAAACAAGTAAAAAATACGAATCTTTAGGTAAAGTGAGCATATTTTAAAGGTTAAAGGCACAGGCTCGTTATAAAATGAACAACGGCGCGCCAAATTCGTGCTACAAAATACGCAGCTCCATGCCTTTGCTATGGAGCTGCGTATTTCGTGGCACGAATTTGGCGCGCGCGCATTGCTGACGAGCCTGTGCCTTTAAATACGTAATTAAGACATTTTTAAGACTAGATTAAAAATCCTCAGAGGTAAAATCTTGTAATCATTAGTTTTAAGAACAAGTGAAAAGTTAATTCTGGCAAACGGCACCTACATCTTTAAAATGTTGTCGAGGCGGTCCACTCTGCAGGCCATATAGAGCGAACTTATTTACTTAATGACTTTGTTGACCGTTTTCTTCCTCCACCATGGATTAATTTTGCAGCACAGCATCCAATTAGCCTTTTAGAAGTATGGCGGAACAAAAGGAGAGGGCGCAATTTTATTTGGGTATGAATTTTTTTAACTATCGTATTTCTATCCAAAAACATGATTTACATGTTGCAATTATAATACAGAGACAGAATTATAAATAAAACGTATAAGTGCAAAGTGAAAAATGCAGTTATATTGCATTTTATTCGATTTTATACCCACTTCAAAGTGCGCCCTCCTGTGTCCACCATACTTCAAAAAGGCTAATTGAAAATATCGTCGCCATTTCTCAGAGATGGTGGGGCCTTATAAGGTATACGGTATATGAGAAGATCACAGCTCATTTCCCCATCATTGCTAGATCGTACTTGTCGCTATTGAATAGGTCTACAGCAGTAACATGTACTCATCACTATCGACTGTCAATGAAAGCAATTTACATGCAATTGAATTGAGTTTGTGAAGTGGAGTGACGGTCATAATCTTTGTTAAATTGTTAATGGACTAAAGACAGTGTAATTCTTAAACAATCACTTGTTTTCTTTGTTGTTTTATTTCTTCTTAACGACTAATTCGAAAGGGCAGGGCTCGTGGTCGAACCCTTTGGGCTCGTTCAGCTGAAGGAGACACTGTTTCTCCCGGCCCGGCACTTTAGCGAGGGAGTAACGACCGAAGAGCCAACAGAATAGGGCGAAGATCTCGCCCTTGGCGAAGTTCTCGCCGATGCAAGCGCGACGTCCGATGCCAAAAGGCATGAAAGCCGCTGGTGGCTTGATCAAATGGGTCTCACTCTCATCCATGAAGCGCTCTGACGAAAGATACAAAGTAACAAGAAACATTCACAACTTAGTCTTAATTTACTATTCAAAACAATAAACTGTAGCTGCCCAAGAGTAGTTAAACCTGGTTAAAACGAGGTTCTTGGGAATTTGCAGGTTACCTTGTCATAAACAGGAACCTTGTGTCATCCCCGTTATAAACATTAGCCTACTCTTTGCTCAACTGCAAAGAGTACTATTTTTAGCCTTTTGTGTTTTACACGAAGAGCATCTGTGTACTGACGTACTTTCTTTCACATCCAATTGACCAGGCTAATTTTGTGTTGCTATGTGGTGCACGCCGCAGGGGTGAAGTACAGAATCAATACCGTGTTCACCGTAGGAGAGAATGGCATAAAGCAACGAGACTGTTGGCTGCTAGGCATTTGCGTGTAACAATGACGTAGCATGTGACTTTCTAAATTACACGTTCATTTGAAAGTGAATAATTCGAGGCGCCAGCCATTATTATGCAAATATTACACGCTAAAGGCTAATTGCCTGGCTCTCACCTGGCTTAAACTTGAAGGGCTCGTCCCAGTAGGCGGGGTCATGATGTGCCGCCCACATGTTGGCCAAGATCATGGTGTCCTTGGGGATTTTGTAGCCACCTATGAGAAGTTCAAAATTTACGTGAACCTCATAAGTTTTAAATTTGGAACTCGTTATAAATGCAAACTCGCTTTTTAAAAGGCATATTGTGTTCAAGGTTGGTTTTGCTTTGAAAAATAATCCTGAAAAACTTGTGGCTTATTTTCTTGGTTTGATAAAGTTATTAGCTTTTTTTTTTTAAATTGCAAAAAAATCAACTAATTGACATTTATGGGGCAAAAACTGCAATTTATGGAACCTTGGCAGGACGTCAACGTTAACTGCACCTTTTATCTCACTGATATCTCAGTTAATAACTTCGGCATACCGGAAAAATTACATTGATGTAAAAATTGTAAATTTGTAAAATTACATTTCAACTGTGAAATCGTCTCTGATCACAGAAAATTATTTTCAAGATACTTCAATCATAATTCAGCTAACTTACGTTCAATTAATTGCATGGAAGGAACACTGGTATATACTAATATAACTAAACAATAGCACTACTACTCACATAAAGTTGTAGCCCTGGTGGTAGACTTTGGCAGACCAATTGGCGCCACAACGCCGTAGCGGTTGACTTCCATCAATGTGGCCTCGGTATAGGGCATGGAGACTCGATCTGAGAGCTGTGGCAGGCGATCGGGACCTATGACCTCATCTATCTCTTTGGTAACGCGTTCGTAGATGTGTGGATACTCCACCACAGCAGCAATGGCCCAGTATAATGTTGGAATGGTCGTTCCAGTGCCGGCTGAATGCAGAACATTTAACATAAATCAATGTACTAAAAATGCGATGCATCTCGTCCACCAGCTAAGTTATTCAGGACATCGGGAGCATTAACAATTCAAAATCGAGGACAACAAAATAATTAAAAGTGCTTGGCGGAGAAAAGATAAAAACTACAAAATTTAAGCGCGGAGTGCAACAGATAGCAGAAACGAAGCAACCATTCCACACACAAAATGTTGATGCTGCAGTTATGGGAGCGCGTGTGGTCTAGTGGGTATGAAGCGGGACTCCCAATCAGAGGTTGTGGGTTCAAGCCCCACTTCAACCAACGAGTCTGTGTCCCTGGGCAAGGCACTTAATCCCAGTTGCCTCGTCAACCCGAGCGATATTTGGGAAGCTGTTAAGGGGAATGCCACAATAAGTGCTGATAGGGTTGAGCGCCTGGCCAGCAGCCACCTAGTTGAAGCGAAATGGTTCTGGTGATTTCCTGATGGCAGCGGTAATAATGGCAACAGCGCCAGGAGCACCCCTCAGGTGGACATGAGCGCTATATAAGAATCCACCATTATTATTATTATTAATAATTGCTAAGTGCCATAATCCTGTCGCAACATCAAGGGAATTGCTTCCTTAAACGATGAAGATTGAACAAAGACTATACAAACTGATTTGCACACACCAAAAACTCCAACTGACCCGAACTTTTCCAGGGTGAAGAAATTACCATTGTCTAGGTTAAAATTACCCGGGAAATGTGTCCCGGAAAGTGCCACTTTTTGATCTAGATAACTATCGTGTTACCTTCAAACAAATCTGCCACGGTTTGGATGACCCGTGTGTCAGTCAGGAACTCCGCTTCCGATCCACCTTCAGCAGAGTCGTCCATCTGCGCGGCGATCAGCGAATCAAAGATGTCTCGGATATTGTCTTTAAAAAATCCAGAAATAAATACACCAAATGAGCAAACAAGGAATTTCTAATCCAACAAAGTTGTCACTTTAGAATATGTACATGTATAAACTCCTCCCAAGTCCCAATCTATATACAAATTGCATCATGACCTTGGTGATCTCATTTGCGTTTATGACAAATATCAGGCCCTGAACCATGGACTTGCCCCCGAAGTCTGGTGCTCTATCCACTAGACCGCCGCAACTATAGACCTAAAGCATAATGACGTCACGTTTTGTTCACATGCGTGCATGCAATGCATAGTTTCGAGATTGCCCAATTAACCCCGCCCCCTTGGATATTGTTGCTGTGCCTCACACGCTATCGTCAAAATGTCCACACACACTGCACAAACCAAGGGACTTTCAACGGAAAGCACAGTTACCTTTGAACAGCGAATCGCCCGGCCTTGAAACAAAAAATTCACCCGGAACACCGCATACAACGTATCGGCAGAAAATCGCGACAATAGACTGCCGAAGTGAATACGTCACCTTTTGTTGGTTGCCTAGGCAATTGGATCTAAACTAAAAATTACTCAACCGTGTCCCAGTGCTTTTCCAATGGTATTTTTCCCGACGGCCATGATATTATTGTTATTATTATTATTCATGGTTTATTAAACTTCAACTTGGTTGCCAAAGGCAAAATTGCATTGAGTTTACATTTAAAATATTAATAAAAATTATTCAAATGTAACTACAAAGAATGACCTTCACTAATGCAACAATTACACAGGAAAACATTTAACAATTAAAGGAGCAATCATTCAATAGTTTGACCATATAAGGAATAGCACTATTAGCATGTCTCTGGGTACGCACATTAGGAGCAGTCAGGTAATGAGAGTTCCGAAGAGCACTGCCACTACTCTCTCCTCTGGTTTTAGGGAGCCAATTTCAAAAATATTTGGAGTTCATCAGGGATTTAGCAAATTTCAAGCATATGTCCTGCCGACGTTGTTTAAGGTCTTGGATTTTGCACAATTGCAAGGCATGATGGTAACTCAAATAATCCGTACCTAAAATAATCTTACAGGCACGTTTTTGTATGCATTGTAATGAGTTGTGCTGTTTGATTGTGAGACCTGGATGCCAGACTGGGACAGCATACTCTAATAGTGGTCGAATGAAACCGACATAAATGGTGACAATGTCTTTAGTCACAAGGCCAAATCTTTTAAGGGTTATTAACATAAATAACCGTCCACTGGCTTTACATATAATGTCATTAACATGTACGCCCCATTTGAGATTACTTGTTACTTTGATGCCAAGTATTTTGAGAACATCAATTGATTGGAGTTGTTGATCAGACAGCTGCAATGGAGCCAAGGATATAGGAAACTTGGCAAAGGTAATGTCCATCGAAAAACACTTTGATGAGTTGATCGACATATTATTTTTAGAAGCCCAAGAATTGAAATAATCAAGAACTTGCTGCATGTTGCTGTTACTGTTATAATCAGTGTTCTCAATTAGGATCAGGTCATCCACATACTTCAGGGTAAGGTGATGACTCTCACTGGACACCGCTGCATCATTTATCATGATCAGATAGTTTGGATCCAATTGCCATGGCAACGCACGTCACACTTCGGCTGTCTATTTGTTTGTGAGGCAATGCACTTTGACCTATGTGGGTGCTGTCTGCTAGCTCTGTTGTGATTGGTCGGCGGGTTCGGGTGATTGACAAGTCGGAACTATGTATTGTATGGGAGTCTCGGGGTACCAGACGGTTTCTAGGGCCATAAGAAAGCAATAAAAATCTGTGACGTCGTTATTTTTCAGGTATACATGTACATGTTTATCAGCGCGATCGATTGCCTTCCCCTTGCTTACCGGTCGGGTGATGACGGACCTAGCTGCGCAGTGGTGCAAAACGACGCTTTAGCCCGCACTCGAGACTCGGGGAAGGTTTGAACTTTAACCCTCGGTTTATGCAGCGCGCGATGAAGAAGAGTTCGGCATGCAGAGCAGAGCAGAGCACTGTCACTGTTGGGTATACTCATCTTCCTGTCGCAAGGCCGTTGCTATCACATCGAGTTGTTCACAACGAGCCGGAGGGGTTAATACAACCTATAGCTCAACTCGATGCAGCAAGGGTTTTGTGAAAATCGGTGTGGAGCAAACATCCTTGCGACAGGAAGATGGGTATACTTGGAGTACACGCAAATGATGATGTCAAACGTAAATCCAACGCGAGTAGGCTCGGGGAAGGTAATCGAACGCGCTAATTGTATCATAATCAGGCGAGTCACGCCCAACTGCTTTCTTACCCCGGTCAAAGGTTTCACGGTGACCTTTGAACTCGTCATAGATGTACTGCAACCCTTCGACGATGAGCTCCTTAAATTGTTTTTCTCTAGGCAGAAGAGGCAGGTACCTGAGACTGTGGATGAAGTCCCGGGGCAATCCGCTACCCAAGATGTCCTGGGTTTTCTTATTGTTTTCGAACCATTTGGTGAGGAAGGGGTCGTCGAAATCGTGGCTAGAAAAGTAAGATGTATAATTTTTGTTGTTGTAAACTGGCCGTTTCTTTAAACTGACGAAAACTGACCTTTAAACGGTATAGGTTTACGTTAAAATACCAAAGACGTACTCTTCATCACATGTCAACAAAGCACGGGGTGACCAGGCACGGGGTACCTGTAAGAAAACTTGCTGACATCCCCTAAAGGAATCGAGTTGCTGAAGGCCAGGATTTGCCGACGTAAATCTTTGCCCTGTAGCCACCTAGGAGGTTCTTCAGCTCAGCCACTTCCGAGAAACGTGCGAAGAAATCCCCACACATGAACGTGTGGGGGGAAACCCACGGAATCAAGCAGGGAAAACCCAATCCACATACCGGACAGGAATCGAACCAGGGCCACATTGGTGTAAGGCGAGGAAAGAACCGCTACACCAACCTGATTCCCGTGTTATGCATTGGGGTACTTCCCATAATTGGTGGAATATACGCGTTCTCAGACTTAAAATAAGTCTTAAAATGACAGGACGTGGATGTCTGCAAATTTTCTTACCGGTACTTCCTGGACCAGGTTCGTCATATAGTCATCAATGTAAACTTTAAATATTTCAGAAAGGTTTAGTCGGTATGTACTTACTTTTTGCCGTAGCACATGTTGGCCAGCACCATGTAGATGCTTCGGTCAAGTACGTTTCTGAGGTCAATTGGCTTGCCGGCCGACTGCTCCAACACGTTGGCTATGCCGGGAAGCACACCGTGAACTAGATTTTCCAATTTTTGTCCTTGGGCAAAGTGCCTGAAAGATAATATCCAGATAATTTCAAGCGGCAAATAATGTCTTGTTCCCCACACGTCCCCCTTTTTTGCAATTTCGATGAACGTGACTGTGCACGACGCTCAAATCGGGTACCAGCGATTTTGTATAAAACATTCTGCAAATTCTCAAACAATTGCATTGATTTTTCAAGTGTCGTCGGGCCGGGATAAAGAAAAAAGCAGTTTATACCCCAGTCACAATTAGCTTGCGATGGGTTTGCGAGTAGTTTGCGGGGCCCCACGGGACTCCTTGCGGCTGCTGGGTCATTTTTGGGCATCGGGCGGGGATCGAGTTACTTTTAACTCCGACTTAAAACCTGGTGCGGCGTTTCGCATCGCAAACTGATCGCCAATAAATCGGTCGATGCCTGGCCGATGTCCGGCAGGGCATCGCACACATCAGGCGGGCCCCGGGCCAAATTTGTGACGACACAGACGATGTTTATATCGGGCAGGCGCCGTCCGGGCCCTGGGCAGGCACCTGCCCGGCCGGGTTCACGGGCGCCGGCCGGACGCCTAGCGAGGCCCGGCCTGCAGGGTATAAAAGGAATCGACAGGGACCCTACAGCTGCCCGGCCGGGCTGTGAAAATTGGCCGGCACCCTGCCGGATGTCGCAGGGGCACCCCGCCGGGACACCACCAGGGCATCTGACGGGTGCCTGCCGGACACCAACCTATAAACGGGCCAAATTTTCTACGAAAGCCGCCCGAGTGCCCGCTGGCAAATATACATATATGACTGTGGATCCCGGTGTGCCCCCGACTTCAGAGCCCGGCCGGGGCCTAGATCGGCTACATCACCCCCCGGGACCCCTTGGAAATGTGACTTAGGCATTACCTGAGTGCAGCGTGACCAATTTTGCGGTGGAGTTGCCATTCTGGACTGTAGTCACTAAATGCAATGTCCTGGTACCCCTCTGTAACAATTCTCACTAAGGATTAAAACGAAAAGTCTTTATTTCCATTTTATGCATGTGTTATTTTCATTTGATGCATTGCATCTGATGAAGTAGTTGTTGCTACAAAAGCTTATGCATTATTTTGCTTTAAGTTAGTCTTACAAGTGCTACAATACTATTACTAGGCCCTATACAAATATTTACTGCAGTGAGGGGCATGGTTAAAGGCACAGGCTCGTGAGCAATGCGCGCGCGCCAAATTCGTGCCACGAAATATACGCAGCTCCATGCCTTTGCTATGGAGCTGCGTATTTCGTGGCACGAATTTGGCGCGCGCGCATTGCTGACGAGCCTGTGCCTTTAAGATTATAGGCCCAAGGTGATCTCGAAGCCGTGACTATGCGGAAGCAGAGGGCCTATAATCTTACCCATGACCCGAATAAAAAGCAATCAATATTCGTTTTATACCGAATATGTAGATTTTTGCCAAATTTACCGCTCGCGCTTGCACTATACCCAGAACGGACACAGAGACTTTTTGAACTCGTGTAGCCGACGACCGTTTTATTAAATAATTCAGCATAGCAAAGAGCCTAGTAAATATGCAAATACCCCTAATCGATGATCGAACGCATCACGTCTTACGATAGATTTGGTGAAATTCATCGCAGCACCTATCGTAGCCGGCCACGATCCATCGCAGCCCTACGATCCATCGCAAGCCTTATTATGGACCTTAACGTACGAAGAGTTCGGTGAAATCGACCCCTGGTTGGTTAAAAGTAACCATGTAACGTTACACAGTTACACTGGCCACCCCCACTAAAAAGCAGTGCCCCCCCCCCCCCCCCCCCCCCCCGCCCCCAGTGAAAAAAACCTAGCTACGCCGCTGCTGTAGAGCACTGTAGGCCATGACAGACGACAAAACGACTTCGTCTTCGCTCATTCCCAGCGCGCCTTACGGGCTAATGTGCCTGTACCATAGAGTTGTATAAGCCGTAACGGCTTATACAACTCTATGGCCTGTACAGAATTTCTGTGACGGAAACACGTGACGCAAAGTTCACATATACAGCCTCGCGGAGCATTGTGGGTTGCTTGCTGCCAGACGAATGATTAATAAATAGTATGTTAACGCTTATAAATTATATCCAGTGCAAAAATATAATTTACGAATAAAATGTGTGTACTTTGTGCGCGAGACCTACCTTGTCTGCTGGAAAATTGTATTTACGTCTGTTTACAAGAAAAAGACGTGACCTTGTGATCACGTGTCGTTTAAAATGTTGGCCAATGAGGGCGCCAACAATTAGCCCGTTCCAGCGCCCTGTAAGGCGCGCTGGGTACAAGCGAAACCTTGCCTGATAACACGGTTGGCAAAGAGTTACATATAGACTGGTTCCCGTCCACATATTCCACACAGGAGAATATAAGGACAGGTAAAGGGCGCTTCATCTTGATCTGTAATTGATCGTTTTTGCGCGTGCGCATTGTGTTTTTTATATTTAAAAATCGGCCAAGCCCTTTGCTTTAGGCAATGTATTTTATTTACATAATTGGATATGTTCGACACGCACGGCCAAGTTACAAATGCCAATGCAAAATCTGCGCACTTACTAAAAAAATAAAAATAATAATAACCACGTGACGGGCAGAATTCTGCCCGTCATGGCTGCCCTTTACCGATCCCTATATTTTCGCAATAAGCGAACCAATCTATAGGGATCGGGAACCAATCTAAGAGTTACATACTATACATATTTACTCGTGTAAAGATCTGGACGTCCCGCGAAGTCCGACGACTGTTTGACGAACGCTTCACGTATGTCGTCGACATCGTTTAGAACAATCACCCAGAAACTACCAAGTTTCAGTGAGAAAATCCGACCGTACTGCTCCGCTAGTTGTAGGAAGATCTCGTACAAGGGCTTGAGTGTCCTGAAGGCTGAGGGAAGAAAAATAAGAACATGCACCTAAAGTAAAAAACATATTACATGATTGAAAAACTGTAATGTAAGTCACCTCGGTAGCGGGATTTACGTCCTAAGAAAAAAATAAAAACTGTCCATACCACGAAATTCAGAAGCCTATAGTTGTTTTCACATAAACAAAATATAGAAACGGGGACATACACGTAATAAAAAGCTATATCGTCCCCTCAAAACTAGAACAGCCTATGTCCAGTTTTGGCTAAAATTAGTTAAGCCCATTATTAGGTATGTATATCGCTTTTCCTTCTATACCAGGGGTCGATTTCACAAAGACTTGCGACGCGTCGCAAGTGCCATACCCATCGCAAGTCGCCGAACCCTTTGTAATCTGTCATGGGTTTGGCAAGTTGCGATGGATTTGGTATTTGCGACGCGTCGTAAATCTTTGTGAAATCGACCCCAGAAGTGACTATGTCCAATATTGAAAATAGAGGGAGCACAAGGAAACTCAATATTGCTTATATCCATTATCATTTTTATTCTTAAGGCCAAATCTGGATAGCTTATGTCCGTACGTTTACACACAATGTTTGCAAGCATGCATGTATACGGTTCCCCCACGATTCACTGCGCGCGGTACATGATGGGATAGAAATCTAGTACACTTTGCCTCGGCGCTCAATCCCCTGGCCTACAATCGAATGAGAATTAGCAGGAGAGTGGAGCTCTCGGCCGCTTCGAACTCGTAAAACGTGGCGAATGAATGTTTTTGACACAAATGTTCACTGGTAATATAGAGCTCAGCTACAGATTCAACCTACAGATTCAACCTATACTGTGTTTGTATCTGTTTTGGGATTATATCGGTGTCTAGGTTTGGAATAATTGAAAAGACTGTCGAAAACCCGTGGTCACAGTAATTCAGCGTGTCCCCGCCGTGGCAGTGCGTGACCACGGGTTTTCGACAGTCATCTCAATTATCCCACCCCTAGACGCTGATATAATCCCAAAACAGATCAGTACACAGTAGGTTGAATCTGTATCTGAGCTCTATATTACCAGTAAACATTTAAATTGTGTCAAAAACACAAATTCGCCACGTTTTACGAGTTTGATGCTAGAGTTTCTGATTTTTTTCAGCAACAATTAAACTCGATTTTCTAAAAATGACATTTTTGGGGCATAGACTGTTTGGGGATTTGCATATGGGACAGTTCGAACCACTTTTTCATTTTCATTTGAGTATATGGTGTTCCAGTTAAGTATATAGTTGATTAACCTTTTGGGATATTGGAAATCCTGTAGGCCTATACGGGGTTTAACTAAAATAGGTCCAGATTATTGCGTGCGGCTCGAACAATGCCATGAGTGTAACATTATTTATATAGCAACTACTGAGGGCAACGTATGCGTGTACTGAACAGAGTTGACTGTGCCACAAAAAGTGCCATGCAGTTCCTTTTGTTTGCTTGCACGCGATAGTGAGTTGTCGTGTTCAAACTCGACGGACATCTCACGCGAAAGGTCATTAGCCTTTTTGAAGTATATGGCGGACGCAATATAGGAGGGCGCACTTTGGAGTGGGTATAAAATCGAATAAAATGCAAAATAACTTCACTTTGCACTTACTTATTTTATTTATAATTCTGTCTCTGTATTCTAATTACAACATGTAAATCAAGTTTTTTGGAAAGAAAAACAATTGTTTAAAAAATGTTCCGCTATACTTCTAAAAGGCTAATGTTGTTGCTGTAGTTCATTTTGTGACATCTTTGGCAAATAAACCTAATTGTGGGAATGGCATAACTTTGAGTACAGATTATATGATAGCATTACATAAGTAAAGAATAATGTTGATAAACTGCCTTGTATAAATTTCTGCCCTCATTATAAATGCAGTACTTAATACTTCAGAAAACTTGAACAAATCCATGCATGTTTTTTTGTGTTGAATGAATGGTAAAAACATTGTCCGCAGACAATTCTTTAATTGGCAATTCTTCCCACAAAGGTATATAGCATTTTACACGGGATAAATCATGTGGTGTTTGTTACCATTGCTATCAACACTTTTAGTCAGATTTCTTCCTGTCGACTCGTGAATTAAAATTTTGGGTAACTGCATGCAAATGTTGTATTGGTGATTTAAAGATAGTATACATGATTGGTAAACTGTTACAAATAGTTTTATCCCCCTGTGTGATTGAAGATATGCATGATTAAAACCAACCTGAGCAAAAACCAGCTCCGTACTTCGTCTAACTTTTGAGAAAACAGTCAAAAAAGGGTTTGCAGTCATTTCGCCCCAAAACCACTTCGCCCTGAACCATTTCGCCCTGAACCACGGCCTGTGCACGAAGTGGTTTTGGGGCGAAGTGGCATTTGGGCGATGTAGTGTTTGGACGAAGTGATTTGGGGCGAAATGGCACTCGGGCGAAGTGGTTTGGGGCGAAATGGCACTTGGGCGAAATGGTTTTGGGGCGAATTGAATTTTCGTCTCATGAGACGAAAACTAATTGTTTTACTCATTTCTCAAAGACTATAGCACTTCAGACAAAACCATTTCAGGGGAAGTTTTCTACGGTCATCGTGTTTATATTGTGTAAGTTAGGCGTAAATCTGTGGACATTTCTGATTTTCGAGATTACCAATGATGTATACTGCCTTTAAATCTACTTTGTTATCAACGTATCACGTAAGATGACGAAGGAGATTATGGCAAAGTGTGAAGTGTCCTGTCCAAGGGACCACGCACCATGGCGTTGCCTGCAGGATTTGAACCAACAACCTGTAAAATCAAACAGGTCTTGAATACGATATGCACCAGACCGCTCCGCTCGCCCACAGAAAATCACAATACTCCAGGTACAGTGAAACATAATATGGCCGCCCTCGGGACCGTAAAAAAACTGGCCACTATAAACAGGTGGCCTCTTTACAGAGGTTGCTTAATCATTATACACATGGTATTTGGGACCAAAGGTGGCCTTAATATAGCAGGTTTCACTGTATCAGAGAAGCTTGTATTATAAACTGGAGTGAAACTTTCTAGCTTGGAAAAAACGGTGACTCGGAGCGTATAGCCACACGAACGTGGTTTTCCACAATGCGAACGCCGCTTCAAACCGTATTGTTGAGAAAGTCCTATAAACAATTAGTTGAAACTAGTGTTGCAGGCCTACTTTGACGTGATACTCACCGAGCACGTTACCAATGATGGGCAGTGCCGGAGGACCTGGTGGAAAGCCAGCGGGTCTCCTGGCGTTTTGATACAGCAGGATGACCACCAGAGTCACGACGAACAACAAAACCGTCCCCACGTTCTCTACTATGAGCTCAGCGAGAGCCATCATGCAGTAACAAAGTCTGACAAACCGAATGGCAACACCGGGCAAGTGTCAAAGTTTGTAAACACACGCAATAGTCCTATTGTATACGTAACGTCTACGTGATTGTCGGGTTTGGTAAAGGCTATGTCACACAGCCACTACGTACAATTAGCGCATATTCCACGAATGAAATTTTGGTCATTCGTGATACATGTGCGATATACGTAATTCATAAGTGTTTCATGCGTTTTTCATTCGTCGATGTGCGCAGATGTCTGTCGAGGGTTTCGGCAGACGTACTTTACGTGATTTCAGTTTTGAGCTGCTCAAAATTTTTGGTCGGTTGAGATTTACGCAGTTTATGCGTATTTTACGTAGTTTATACGCAATTCTTACGTAAATCTTACGTAAATCTTACGCAGTTGTGCGTGATTTTTGCGAGATGCATACGCAAATTTTTGGCTTTCCACGACCGTTCCACGTATGTTCACGTATGTTTAACGGACCTTTCACGCATGTACCACGGATGTATCACTTTTATATCGCGCATACGGCGCACATATCGCGTTAAAATTACGTAATTGACGCACGAATCACTAATGAATTGCAGATAAACAGCGCAATAATCGCGCAATAATGGCTTTTACGTAGATTTACGTGTTCTTTGCGTGGTTTATTCGTACTTCTTCCGTGGTTTTAACGTGGTTTATTCGTGATACATCTGTCAAAATTTCACGTAAAGACCCCAACTTTTCTCAAATTTTCCACGTATATCCACGAATGACCAAATTTCATCCGTGGAATATGCGCTAATTGTATGTACGTAGTGGCTGTGTGACATAGCCTTAACCGAACACAAACTTACGGAAATTCGTGTCCTTGCCCCGAATCAAAGCTTTGACCTCGTGAACGTGCGGGATTCCGCGAGACACGTCCACTTTTGGAGACCTCGTATAGCAGCTTAACCACGGGCAGCGACCGTGTTTTCGGTAACATTTTGACACCATGTCAAAATTAGCAGTTTTACCTACCGATTCGGGGTCCACTGTAAAACATTCTTAAACATCCCATTTATTACTTGTGAGGAAAGTGATTTAAGCAAAAAGTTCATACAATTTTAAATCTGACATTTTATTTCCGTCTCTGAGAGAAACTGGTACCCCTACACGTAATATAAACACCACACAGCCATGACAGCGCGTCGCTGGTAGTCTGCAAGTGGCACGGATATTTTTGCGCGTGGTTTGACGCGTTTTTACGTTGCATTGTAGCCGTTTTCAAAACCTCTTGATTCGGCTTCGGACGCACTTTGCGATTTTCTGTCCTAGCCGTGTGTATACTTTAATTGTTGAGGTTTTTTGTTGGTGTGTTTTATCTAGCCCTACTCTCAACAGAAGTGAACGTTCGAATTGACGTTCAAACCAGATATTTCTTTAGCCACGTTAATATTTCTAAGATGCACCAAGCCTGAACCTGTCATTCGTAAAGGTACTTGCAAACCGGAAACTAAAGGTCTTCATTTTATTTATTTAATTGAGTTTGAGGTGCCTTTTCCATTTATTGGCGTTTGGGCGCGTACAAACGCGGTACGGTAAAGTGTACTGATAATTCAAAGAAGATTACCACAAAAGTACGTTAAAACCCCATTAGCCTTTTTGAAGTATGGAGGACACAATAGGAGGGCGCACTTTGCAGTGGGTATAAAATCGACTAAAATGCAAAATAACTCAGTTTTTCACTTTACACTTATTAATTTTATTTATAATTCTGTCTATGTATTATAATTACAACATGTAAATCAAGTTTTTGGAAAGAAATACAATTGATAAAATAAAACAAATTCATACCCAAATGAAATTGCGCCCTCTCCTTTTGTTCCGCCATACTTCTAAAAGGCTAATTGCCATTCACTGACTGGTCGGGCGGTCGGGTTGGCGTACGGGTTCTTTCCTCGCCTTTCACCTCTGGGGTCCCGGGTTCGAATCCGGGGCGTGTATGTGGATTGGGTTTGCAGTCCCTACTTGACCGCGTGGGTTTTCCCCTGGGGCATTTCTCTGGGGGTTTTCCTCCCACTTCTAAAACTGCAACTCCTTCTTCGTCATCTCAAGTTGATAATATAGTTAAAGCTAAAACCGTATAATTGATGGCATAAAGGGCCTTAGTTGCCGAAGATGCCATAAAATATACAACAACAACAACAACTGACTGGTCTTCGGAAGTGTGACCCGCCGCGAGACTTACACGGTCTATTGTCGCCATATAGATTGTGGTATGCGCCCTCAACGTTGCCTCTACTGGCTGGACCAAAAAAGTGTCAACCGATTAAAATGTCGGGACATTGCAAATCCTGTATAAAGGCTTTATTATAAAATACAAGACAAGGTATCGTGGTGAGTAAAGTGTACAGGAATGGAAAAATGGGGGAAACCATCTTGCCGTGTATAAAGCAGTGTCGATTTGTGGTATGGTGCGGTTTCGCATTTTAAACGAAAATATTTGGTAAATAAAGCAATGGAACATGGATATTATGAGGAAAGGTAGGCCTATATTTGGTTTAAAAAACGACAACATTGATACGTGCCATGTGGACTATGACCGTAAACATCCCTCCAACACGGCGGACGTCATGACGTCACCTCATAAGCATTTGTAGCGTGATTTTGAACAGTCAAATGAACATTTATCTCCATATATAGTAATCGTACCGTATATGGATATTAATGCAAACTAGCACATCACGTGCACCAAAGCGCGTCTGTCTGTACAGGTATGTATGGAGCCGGCTAAAGAGTTCCATGAGCTCAATGTGTGGAGCTCAATGATCTGGGCCCAATTTCATAGAGCTGCTTAAGCACCAGCTGAAAACGTGTGCTTACTGTAGCAGAAAAGTTGTGCTATTTCACGGCCGCGGCGTGCTTAAGCATGGGCGCGCTTGGAAACCGCTATTGTTGCGTCACTATCTTAAGCAAATTTTGGCTCTGCGGTTAAGGCAGGTTTTCAGTTGCTTACCGTTAACGATGTCTATGAAATAGCCTCACGCTCGGTTAACGGAAAATGGGCTGTTAAACAGCTCTATGAAATTGGGCCCTGCACACAGAGCATGCGCGCACATCGCTAAACCAATGAAAAACCACGTTGAATGAACGCACTGCCATTTTGTCACAATAAAAGAGCGAAACCAGGAACGCGCGCAAAACTCTTGGCAACCGTTTGCAAAATTAGGAGTTAAAGAACTGCGACTGTCAAATGCACACAATAGGGGCAATTTATCGGTAAGTTCGGTGTAGCATTCTAAACAGGTAATTTTTAGTGGGTTTTTTTTCTATTTGTTTTTTTCAATTTGAGCTTATCACAATACTAACGCCATTTTACATATCAAACACGTTTCTTTTTGTTTGCCGTGTGTTGCGTTCGTCTGCTTTAAATGCACAGGCTCGTCAGCAATGCGCGCGCGCCAAAATCGTGCCACGAAATACGCAGCTCCATGCCTTTGCTATAGATCTGCGTATTTCGTATAGCACGAATTTTGCGCGCGCGCATTGCTGACGAGCCTGTGCCTTGTCACAGCAACGAAATTTTACTATTTGTTTGATGCATTAAATACGAACTACATAATTTATTGTATACAGAGAGAAAATTATGTAGGTCTGCAGCAATGCCTGTTGATGAGAAAAAAGCGTTTTAGGGGGAATTTGGAGTGAAGAAACGCACCGAAAACCCCAAAATCAACTTGGGTGGATATGTGTTTTTCTGTGATTCTGTGATTTTCAGTGCGTCGTTTGGCTTCAAATTCCCCCCGCATCGCTTTTTCTCAAAGCGACTCGCGTCGAAATTACGCGCAAAAAGGGTCAGTGTGAATTCAACCGTATGCTTTCCGACGCGCTGTTGTACAAACTCATAAAGACGTCCACTGTATCATTTGCAATGACCCAATTTTGTTTTTCATGAGTTGACAAGAAAAACCTTACTCAAAGTGTTGATATAGCAATGGTAACAAACACCACATGAATTTATTTCCGTCCAAAATGGTATTTCATGCTGGAAAGTGGTACTCACTTGTACACAAAATCCATATCGGCCTATATATTTTCAAGGATTTCTGAAACATTGATGCATCTAAGTAGCTAAAATTTCATCAGGCTAGTTTACCAACATTCTTCCTTACATAAATTATGTTATACTCTTATTCCACGAATCTGTAAAAAGTAAATAATACACAGGCCTTTAAATCCGTGGAGTTCCACGTGTAAGCTAAGCGAACGCACATAATATAAACGTCCCTCATTATCTTCTACGCCGCTAGTGCGCTGGCAGCTGTCATATCATTATCGGGAAAATATCCAATTAGCGACACACGAGTTGGTACTGTAATCGTGCACATAACTATAACTACCGCCTTCTCGACCATAATTATTGTGCGATGCGGTGTCAGAACGGATGACATGTTGTATTTGCTGATTTTATATCCACGTATAAAAGCCGTTGATATACAATTTCTAGTCCTGACCAATATTAGTACACAATGGAAAATATATCGGTGTTTTGATCTGCATATGGAGATGCAAATTCCTACGCTTCATTAGACTGTCACGGACTGATTCGTCTATATTTATTGCTATATTCAAACATGCCAACAACCAGAATTCACCGTCTTGTGTGCTGACACGATCCGAAGGACCAAGGATGGCGGACTGGCGAGGATTCGGAGCCGAATTCCATCCACAAGACATTGAGCAGAGAAATGCTTGCTTCGCCCATTTTGACAAGAACAGGTACGCGTACATGTATACATGTAGTATAATTGCTCAACCCATGGCCATCATAGGAGGCCGAGGATACACTAAATACTGCTGTTGTGCGTCACTACCACATGTACCAATACCATGCAGTATCGACAGAGGAGCACATTCATAGATCGCGGACTGCATGTGCAATATAAAGAGGGTTTTTGTTACTCGTGCAAAATGAATTACAATGTTAGCCTACCCTGGCCTTGTACAAGACGTATAAATCAGGCATTAAAAAAAAAAAACTCACGACTGAAATTAAAAACACGCAAAATATCTTGTATATCACCAGACAGCTCATTTAAAGACGAATTAAAAAACTTTTCTGATACATTGGGTTTGGGCATTGGCTGCAGGTTGTCTCTGTGTTGACCCAGTCACCTTATACTAGCAATGTACAAAAGGTTATGAATTCACTTCAGTGGTCTGTCATATGAATCTTGTTAGGATTGTGAAATAAATGTTAATATTATTCTCCAAAGTGGATTAATCACTTAAAACTGGACAAATGTTTTTAATGGTTTATTAACTTCAAACTTGGCAGCCCATCAGAGGCTGAATTTCGTTCAAATTACAAAAGTCCCAATTACAATGAAAAACGCAAGAATATCCTATAATTATCACGAAATAACTGCACACACTTATAGGCCCAGCACGGCTCCATGGGCCTGTAGGAATGGTGATACGTACAATGCAGTTCACTTATTTTGTTATCAGTACTGGAAATATATGACAGTTGCATGCGGGGTTCACGGTTCACGCGATCGGCCACAACCAACACAACGTGCAGGCATGTTTATGATAAATTATGATCTTTTGATATCATTGAACTATGTGACGTCAGGTAGCCCCCACAGCTCCGTCAGCAATAATGCCCTCGGATCAAAGTTCAGAGACGGAAAATTACCATAAATGCATTGTTTCATTGTTTCCGTGTATGGTTGGTACTAAGCAACAACAACAGTATAGGCCTCAGCTAGTACTGTTGCAGGGACTGGGCCTATAATGCACATGCACTGTATGTTTTGAATTCGAACCAGACGTATCCGGGAACCATAAAATTCATATTACAAATCAATCCTGTATGTAATGCAGGGATATAGGGCAGTGCGTTATTATCGTCAAGGAAGACAACGGATAATCACAGTACGTGTATACATTAATATTGTAGTTTTTCAAAACATTCTATTTTGGTACACGTACTGTTTCTGTCGCTCACACTTCCTTTTCTGCTTTTGCGGTTCAGTTTTGCGGTTTTGATATTAGACATTAGTGTGTGGCTTATGGACTAACCCTTCCTATATACTCATTTGTGCCTGTTTTGTTTCAATTTCCGCTAACGCCCCATACGCTTCCTTTTATAAATACATCAGTGTAGTTCATTTGCGACAAAACCACAATATTATTAAGGAAATTAGTCTCGTACCCCGACCTGCTGCGGGGTCGGGGATGCTCACCCATCAGGGGCGAGCATCCCCGGGCCCAGCAGGTTGGGGTATAGACTGTTTTGAATAGCCGCCATTTCGTGGGGCACCTTTTGTTACTTAAACCGTTCAACAATTGAAGCACAATATGTACAACCATGCATGTCCTCAAGGAACAAAGAAACTGCCTCACGAAATGGCGGCTGTTCGAGACCGTATCGAATAGCCGCCATTTCGTGGGGCATCTTTTGTTACTTAAATTGTTCAACAATTGAAGCAAAATATGTGCAACCATGCATGTCCTCAAGGAACAAAGAAACTGCCCCACGAAATGGCAGCTGTTCGATACGGTCTGTACGAGACTATTGATGTACATGTACTTGTATGTAGTGGATAACGTACAATGACGTCATCGTACGTGCTGCCACGTGAACGCAATAAAGTAAAGTGCAAACGTCACTCCGTGTGTGTCGCAAGGTTACTGGGTCAGCACTAAAACCAGTAAATAATTTCCCTGACTTTTAGCAATGGACGTTTTGGATTGCCAGATAATGTTTAGAACCGACGTCTACTACATATTGTACTTTTGTGTCAGACAAAGACAGAAAATTCCGGCCTAGCTCTTGTACTTATTATTAAGGGATTAAAAGTAGGTTTGGCCAAAAGTAGGTTTTGTCTTAAACATACGTTTAAAACCGGCTAGGGTCCTGGGCGCCAGGCGAGAGCCATTATCAGCGCCCAGGACCCTAGCCGGTTTTAAACGGATTGTTTAAGACTGGCCAAACATACTTTTAATCCCATTCATAAATACCTTTTTGTGTAAATCGGTAAAACTCACCAAAAGTAGGTTGTCGTTTTGCCATGTTTTCCATTCACTTTCCTACATCGCGTTCGTATGAACTGCTAGCTGTGCGTCGAGTTGTTTTTGTTCGATCGCGCGCGTTACGCGTAATGCAAGCGTGTTGTACGCGCACGCACACGACTGGGTACTCGTCACAGTGCACAATTTGTTTCGGGAGCGTGCAGTTTCTGTGTGCGTGTGCGTGTTCCATACGCGCTGACCAGGGCGCTGGCGCAGCCACGAGCCAGGCTCAAAAGTATTTATGACTGACTGGGCCTTTATCGTCCGTTTAAAATTGCCCATGTGATGTGCTTTCAGCCAATAGACCGTATCGAATAGCCGCCACTTCATGGAGCAGTTTCTTTGTTCCTTGAGGTCATGCATGGTTGCACATACTGTGCTTCCATTGTTGAACAGTTTAAGTAACAAAAGGTGCCTCACGAAATGTAAATCGGTAAAACTCACCAAAAGTAGCTTGTCGTTTTGCCATGTTCTGCATGAATTCACTTTCTACCGCGTTCGTATGAACTGCTTGCTGTGCGTCATGTTGTTTTTGTTCGATCGCGCGCGTTACGCATAATGCAAGCGTGTTGTACGCGCACGCACACGACCGGGTACTTATATGTGCGTGTGCGTGTTCCATACGCGCTGACCGTGAGCCAGGCTCAAAAGTGTTTAAGACTGACTGGCCATTTATCGCTCGTTTAAAACTGCCCACGTGATGTGCTTTTAGCCAATAGGGATGCGTAAACTGTCTAAGTTATTTATGAATAACATGTACTGGAATTTCAACGCGACCCTGTTTTGGACAGAACAATAATTTGCAAAGAGAGAGAAGATGCC
Organism: Henricia sp. BOLD:AAB3569; assembly: GCA_037783545.1. NCBI lineage: Eukaryota > Metazoa > Echinodermata > Asteroidea > Spinulosida > Echinasteridae > Henricia > Henricia sp. BOLD:AAB3569. Next base: position 860,783 of record JBBELK010000004.1, read on the forward strand.
AAACCCCGTGGTGACCTTTTGGCGCCCTTTTTAATACTAAGCATTTATGCCAGAGGTACTGCACTCTCCCGCTCCAATAACACATAGCATTTAGTCAAAGACCCAGACAGTTTTCACTTAAAATTTCGTGGCTAAGGTCGGAGACACATTGATGACAACGTGCATCAAATATTATTTTGGGACATTATAGAAATACTTATTTTGTTGTTCCAAATCAAGGGATGGCGTTCTAGACGAAAAAGAGTTCTACAATTTCTGCAGTGAGCTGTTTACAGTTGACGGTCGGGGCCATGTCATCTCTACGGAAGATTGCAGGGCCATAATGGAACTCTTGTCGAAGGTATCAAGAAGCATCTTTCATAAGAGTTTCTACGCTTAAAGTGCATTCACAATACTTTTGGGATTGACCCTTGCTGTAAGAATTGAAGACTTGTTTGTACGTAAATTAAACTCGTTACAGATGAATAAACGACGACCTCGGCCATCATTCCCCCACCCCCACCCCAAAAGAAATTTTTTGTTCACTCTTTGCTGTGGCCGAACGTTGAACAAGATCGGGATATGCATAATTCATGAGCAATTTAATGACGTCGTTAGATATGTCACTTCGTGAACGAAAATGGAATCTGCAGATGACTTGTCTGACGACGGCAAATCCCACCGAAGTTTTGACGATATGTATTTGAGTTTAACGTCATCTTAATTTGAAGTATTGAGGCAAACAGACGTATGACCATGCAACCGATATTTTCCCCACAATCGTTATTTCAGTGTTATATCTAAATCCGTGACACGTTTTCCTATTTCAGTCAGGGATTATGAGATGTTGGTATATATTTTTAAAAGAAAGTAATGGATGTAAAATCCATTGCAAGAAACAAGTTTTTAAAAATAATTTCGCGGTATTTGATTTATGCGATGGTTTCTTTTTGTCTTCTTTGTCGATACATCACATGCAGGGCAAAGGTAGAATCGGGAGGCAGGAATTTGAATTTTGTTGGAAGCACTGGCTCGGTCAGGTAATTGTTACTAATTGATTTTTGAATCTTAAAATAATAATACAAATAACCGCTAAAGTTTGACATTTATCGTGGAGAAACGTTAAACGGTGTCTCGCGGTTTTGTATATTGTTATCTACCTACAGAGTTACAAACCGTCTGTCTGTTCCCGAGATTAATGTGTATGATTTTGATGATGATGTTGCAGATACTGTCGCCCCGTGTCGCTTTGTTCGTCGTGGACGTGCAACATGATTTCATCGACGGCTCGCTGGCCCTTCGCGCCTGTCCGGCATGCCAAGATGGCGTCGAAGTTGTCCCTGTCATTAATGAGTATGTTGTAACTTTATAGACCTTATTCACCCATTCGAACGGTTGAATCGTGTCCCGAGTCAATTCTAAGGAATATAATTATAAACGGCCGCCGATTGGAATGGTGCCAGTTATGCGTTCAAACCTCACTCTGAAGACGAGGATTTGAATGCTTAAAGGCACAGGCTCGTCAGCAATGCGCGTGAGCCAAATTCGTGCCACGAAATACGCAGCTCGCGCGCGCGCATTGCTGAAGAGCCTCTGCCTTCAAGTATTCTTGCACCTTTCAAATCAGCAGTCGCGCTCAAATTGGATCTCTTACAATCATAGATTCTTTATAATTGATTGTTTTGCAACTTATTTTCTTCTTTTCGTAGGCTCTTGAATTTAAAGTATGAAGTGGTCGTCTACACGAAGGACTACCATCCTGCTAACCACATATCGTTTTTCGACAGCTTGAACTTGAGAAAGCTCCATCCGTCTAGCAAGGTGAGGCCGATGAATTTACACGTCGCACTGTATGTCTCATGATAACTACCGAATAGGATATTATACCACTTCATGGATTATATAGAAACGGTGGTGTTTACAACATTTTATTTGACCCGTTGTGTCACATGGTTCTGAGATAACACTTGGAATAAAGCGGGCCTCCCACTGTGCGATATTTGCCACGAATTATCTTCGATTAGCTACGATTAAGTACGATTGTGTGTAGAGTCTATGGACAGTCTCTGGTAATCGTACCAAATCGTACCAATTCGTAAGAAATTCGTGGCATAAATCGCACAGTGGGAGGCCTGCTTAAAGCAGGCCTCCCACTGTGCGATATTTGCCACGAATTAGGTACGATTAGCTACGATTTGCTACGATTTGCTACGATTGTGTGTAGAGTCTATGGACAGTCTCTGGTTATCGTACCAATTCGTAGCTGATCGTACCTAATTCGTGGCCAAAATCGCACAGTGGGAGGCCTGCTTTATACACGTGGAATCGCGGCTAAAACGGGCACGTGGTGAACCGACCGATGGTACACGTTCATACATAAAGCTTTTCATCTCTAACTGTCAATCCTATCATATACCCCATTATATACATAATATAGGCCTATACATAATTATATACATAATAATAATGCATGGATTTTCCCCCTGTGGAGGTATAAGACCTCTCTTTACGATAGGCCATCAGTGTAGCTAAATTTGTCGGCATGGATTTGCCCCACTGCATTGTTGGGAAAAGAGTGGCAAGCACGAGATTGTTGTGATGCTCCGACGGGATGCCCAGATAGCTCAATTGGTAGAGCAGTTGGCCATGTTTGCCAAGGATCTGGGTTCGAATTCCGGTCGGGGCATTGCAATTTTCTCGTGGTTTCTAAATTCATCTATAAAGCTTTTCTTTAAAAATGTCAAAAATATTTTTTACATGATTTGACAATGTCCCCATGCTCGCGTTATATTATATGCATTGTTGTGAACATTTGTTTTACTCATGTGTTGCTGTTCTCTATCGTTAAATCGTTAACTGCAGATTATATTTGGTTTGTATCTCCATCCATGTCAGGTCAAGGCAAATGACGCCAAGTTGCTGGACGCAGTGGTCTTTGACTGTCTTCCCTCGGTCGAGCAAATTCTCTGGCCAGTTCATTGCGTGGAAGGAACAAAAGGAGCGGAATTCCATCCCGATCTCAAAGTACGTCCTTCGGCTGGTTCATTTTAGTCAAACTTGGGGAAATCAGGCTGCTGTTGCGGTATTTTAAACCTGGCGCACATGTACTATCTCTGATTCGCCAAATATCATTTGGTTCAGTGGTATATAAGGAGATAGCTGTCGACTGTCGTATGCGGTAAATTTTACGTAATATTATATATATGTCATTTTTAGCGCTTTGCCAAATATCTAACATGTTTGATTTTGTTTTTTTAAACGTGCGAAAAAGTCTTAAACGAGTTTGTCCAGATTTTTCCACAAAATGGATTTCGTTCCACAATTATATAAAATACTATCCACGGGAGGAAAACAAGAACTTTTGCAATCTCCGGATTGGATGTGGAAGCAAAAGGTTAGTGCATATCAGTGCACATGCTTTATGTAACCGGAAAGTCTGTTTACAAAACATCGGTGGTTTTTTGACGATATCCTTAACATTATACAGATTGAGAGCGCGAAATTTCAGTTTGGTAATAAGAAAATATGACAAATGATATGGTATAAGATATCAACACCTACGTGAAAAATGGCGATACAAAATGTGACGCTCCTTTTACCGTGAGCGGCGAATGAAAATTTCCTATACCTGATGCGGATATAAATCAACTGCCTTTAAGAGGTTTTAGACGAAAGTAATTTTCTTGGAAGACAATTAATTGGTTGATAATTTACTATGTAGATTGCAGAGAATCACCTGGTACATCTGAAGGGTACAGATGCTGACGTGGAGAGTTATTCCGTTTTTGTGGACAATGCTAGCCGCGTCAACACCAGCTTGATCGCTGACCTGACCGCGCGAGGCATCACAGACATCTACGTCTGCGGTCTAGCAACCGATTTCTGCGTGGGTAAGACCGCTATGGATGCAATCAAACTGGGTTATCGGACTGTGGTCATCGAGGATGCGGCACGAGGAGCCAGAGTGGACACCATTGATGAGGCTACGCGGGAACTGCTTCGGGCTGGATGTTTATTATGCAAAGCGTCACAGGTACAGCAAGATACATTAAGGAGTCGGTGAATTGAAAGCGGGGGCATTTGCTTGCATCTCTATTGAAGTCATGCTTTGCGTAATGTGCTCAAGGGGCGATGTCAGAGGCTAGACAATTCAAAGCCGAACTGACTGGCGACATCCTAATCCAAATTTATGAACAGCATGGTGCATACAATCACACCCCTAATGTTAGCAAGCCTCTCGTTCTGTCTTGCTTGCCACTTTATTCAACTATATCTTCGCGGCTAAAAAGTGGTGGGGTGTGGTTTGATCGGGCGGGGAAAGACGGGAAGAGAAGTGTTAAAAAACAGCAAACGGAATTTGAGAAAATTATAAGGCCCTCATTCTTTCGTGCCAAAGAACTCTTGGTATGAATTAAAATTTGATAAACAAACTGCTTTCATTGGACAATAAAAATTGACTACTCGCGAATAACTTAGGTGTTCGTCGCTGAATGCTTCATATTTCTTGCATATAGGATAGCTGTTTCCATGTTTCGGTAATTGCACACCGTATGCTTTTCCACAACAGGTGCCAGCGATGGTCTATGGACGGACGAGACACCCACAGCTGGGGCTCCTGGCGGCACGCAGAGCGGTTCACACCGGCGGTGCGCCGTCGGAAGAACACAAGGAGGTCTCAAAGACAGCACGCAGCCACAACCAGGCCTTAACCCCCAACGTCACGCTAGCTACAGAAGGAATCACCGCATAATGTTTCACAAACGAAGGAAATTATTAACTGGGAAGTTTGTTTATATAAAGTTTATCAATTTTAGACCCAAAGGTGCGTGATGCCATGATTTATTTTTAAATGTACATTTAATAGTTTGGTTTTCCATTTTACTAAGTTAAATACCTGTCACACTAAATTTCAAATGCTATTGTGGTTTGTTGAGTATTAGATGAATTCATTGCGAGTTTTCGAAGAAATATTATATACTCTTTTGCCTCGCTCTTTCTCTTCTCAAGTGACATTCTGAACAGTTTTTTAGATGTGCCGGGATGTTGTTGTTGTGTCATCTTCGCAACTAAGGCCCTTAATTACTCCATCTATCATACGGTATTCACTTTAACATTATTTTATTACCGGCTCAAGATGACGAAGAACATTTTTTTTTAGTGATACAGTTTTAGAGTAGAACTTGAGGAAAACCCCAGGGAGATCTCCTGGGGGGAAAATCCACGCAGTGGACTGCAAACCCAATCCAATCTACGCCCCGGAATCAAACCCGGGACGCCAGAGGTTGAAGACAGGAAAGAACCACAACGCAATGTGTCGGGAGATCCATCGTTTGAGAGTTAACACTGCAAATATGTTACGCTCAATATTTAAGTATGGCCTACATGATTGTGGTAACCAGTGTCGATTCAGGCATACGTGGGGTTTTTTGGACATACGTTTTTGTCCCATTGATTCCAATGAAAAATGATATTACTCCATAGGCTAAAATTAGACCACTGTACCGAAATTTCTGTAGTACGTCAAGGCGCCATTTTGGTAAGCAAGTTCCCGGATGCTGTTCAACATGTGTGTACGATTTGTGTATTATACAGGAGAAAACTTTAGATAGAAAATAAAAACAACTTAAAAGAAAACTAAAATGAATTGATAGACCCTATATTTGCATTTTTATGGTATCGTCGCTCGTATAGGCCTACTGTTTTTCACCACAACACAAGTTACACCGCGAGAGGCATGTCAAACAGTACAAGGCGAGCGGGTTTGCTGCATGGCTCCGTTGAGTTACATCATAGTGTACGTGAATGCATAGTTCCGACCTGTCAATCAAGCCGAACCCGCCGACCAACCACAACAGAGCTAGCTGACAGCGCCCACATAAGTCAAAGTGCATTGCGCATCAAAACAATCACGCGATTTTCTGCCTGTATACAGTTTGTACATTTCTCTATACGTCTTTGTACGTTGTGTCCACTGTTGTGTCGCCATTTTTTTGCGATGGCTTGTGAGCACACATAGCAACAGTATCTAAGGGGCGGGGTTAACTGGGCAATCTCGGAACTATGCATTCGTACGTATGAGTGGTATATCTTGCGCCTACCATACTATACTATACGGCGATCATCAAGTGAACTGAAATATTTTCTTCATAATAATATGTATACGTGTATATAGTATGAAATACTTGTTATATGCATCTGTGCGTATTTAATTAACATGTTTATACATCATGCATGTTTTTCACTGAAGTACTGAGAAACGACGGACTGAACATAATAAATAAGAGGGTTTATTTGTACATAGTACTACGACTAAATTAATGGTGATGTAAATGTTTAGGTTAACCTTCCATAAATAATTAAAACAAATCTATGCTATTTGTGAAAATGTTGTTGTAATTAATATTGTCCCTACATGTATTTATCTTATTGAACAAAAACAATCATGATCATCCCAAGTTGTTTACACCACCTATTAAATACTAATTCTGCCTGAAATCCTAGAGTTCTTCACCCTAAATTGATTTATTGAGTTTGTGATGACTGTACTTATAGGCCTAGATGAAACTAGAAAATTATTGTTGAAACCATATGACGTGCAAAATAACGGAAACCTCACACGCGATTCCAGGCTACAAAGCACGGACACAAGGCATTATATAGTGAACTGCCAAGCCGGTGGCGCCACCTGGACGCTGGTATGCTATGTGCGGTCTTATTTTTGCCAGATACTGTGTATACAGTACTGGATTAATTTATATAATAGTGATGTTTTAAAACGGTTTAGGTTAGCCTTCTACCCACTAGTGTCATGTCAGTTGTAGTCGTTCACTGTATAGTGGAATGCTCAAGCGCGGATCAGGTTCACCTGGGCCGGCTGCGTTCCACATAATACGCGAACGTTCGCAAACGTTGGCCAACAATTTCGAGTGGAACGCATTGTGCGCCATGCACGTTCAACCACGTTGGCCAACTTTTTGCGGTGTCCGCGAGTAATTTCAAAATGGCGCACGCGACATGAAAGGTGACAGACGGTGGTTTCCACTTTTGAAAATAACAAACAAATCGCACCTTTCATGGTATTTTGGCGATAAACAATCAATGGCAAGTGTCACATTTCTTCATATTTCGTGTCTTAAAAACTTGTAAGCAGCGTCTGTCATGCGACAAGCCACATAAGTACGTTGCTACGACTGCTTGGACTGTGGGCGCCGCCATCTTGACAACGTATTTTTGGGGAAACAATCCGTTCCACATGGGGCAAAACGGTAGCCCCACCCAACGTTTATAAACGTTCGCGTAAGTGGAACGCAACCCAGTTTCGGTGTGGATCAACACACAAACTTCAATAACTAAAAACAAAGTAGGCCTACCCGCGCCGCTTGCATGGTCAAGTGGTCTTGAATGCCAAATGCAATACAAGACCTGAATATATTTGTCGGTTGTAAAGGATCGTTAAGTCCTGGGATCATTCATGGTGCTTGTGCCCTTTGGGCAAGAGACTTTGCCACAAATTGCCCCTCTCCTATCCATAAGTAAAATGGGTATAGTTGCGAGGGTAGCGAATGTCCCAGCCCCCCGTAAGGGCGAGCTGGGTACGAGCGAAACTTGATGGTTCTTTGACCATACTCTATGTGGCATTTTCATAACTTGACACCCGCAATCATACTGATGAGTACAATGTATTAAAATCAGTTTTCTGACCAAAAAATGCTTCCAAGTTCCAACTTGAATACCGGTCCTCGAATTTGTGTTTGTATGTGGAATATGTGGACCAGAAACCAGTCTAATTTTTTTACACCAGAGGCTAGCCTTTGTTCAAGGCCTCGCAGCAGCATGTAACGCAAGCTTGTTCGGTAGCGCCACCGTGCACCATGCGGCGAGGATGGGAAGCAGCGAAGTTTGGCAACCTGGAGCAAGTTCGGGTGCGGCTGACCATTAGTCAACTTGCTGACCATTCAGTCAATTCGCACATGCGTAGTTTGTTTTTCACCCGAACGCGTCATCGGGCAAATATCAGTCAAACATGGCCAAAATCGTCCGCACGTACTGCATGGCAGCTGTCAACGGTTTACAAAAAAATACTTACAAGCAATTATTGTTGGCAACCTTTTTTCCCAATGTTTGCCCTCGTATGTTCTACTAAAGACATTTCAACTCGTTCACCAAAAGCTACCATAGAATTGGTTATTAATTCATCTTTAATTCTGATATAAATTAACACTTTTTTTTCCCAATCGCGTTTACAATTCCGCCATATTGAAAAGTGACGTGTTACAACTGACTACCCCCGGGGCTTGGTTCCTCTACTAGTCAGACTATAGCTAGTCAAACCACGCAGCGTTCGGGTGACATCTAGATCGACTACGGTTAGTCTAGTTAACTTGATGAAACCTCACCCACAGATTCTGTATCGTGGTTGGTCGAGAGCGTGTCACGTGACGCTGGCTGATTGGTTAAACGCAGATCACGCGACATGTAGATTAGTTCAACCATTTCAGTGGGCAACTGAAAAAAGTACTATTGTTTGACCTATTGCGCAATAGGTCAAAGGATAGTACTTTCTAAAAGTACTATTTCATAGCGCGTACGCAATAGCGCAAGCGTGTGCCATGCGCCAGCGCGCGGGAGACGCGTTCGCGTGAAGCTAGCAATGGTGTTTGCGTTCACGCGGACAATGTGTACTTTGGCTTGGCTCTCTGAAAACTGAATTTTGTCCTGAAAATACCAATAATTCATGAGCAGTCAATATTTGTATAATATAGGGGTTGGAAATCGGCGTCACGACGCCATTATTGACGTCATTCTCGGCCGGCAACTTCAATGTAGTGAGTGGTTGCTATACGAATTAACTGGCGTGCAGCATCGTCAAGTTTGGATATATGCGTGCGGCGCCCGCGCGATTCCATATCACGCAAACAACGACCTAGTAATTGAATTCCACATGTCGCGGCGCGCGCGTCCTGCACGCGTGACTCACAAACAATTAAGCTGAACGTACATCGCGCACGTTACTGGCAACAACATGGTGGCGCTCGCGAACGGGCTCGTTTTACATGTTTCTGTGACGCCTTGGGTAAAGGCTAACACTAACAGGATGACAGGCACGAGTCTGGTTCCACTTCCCAGACCAAAAGATTCCATTCGTTGTATGTGGAACACTATTTCTATGTGGAATATATATGTGGAGGCGGAACCAGTCTAGACATCATAACACAGCACTCAGGCAAAGTTGGGAATTCCCACGTTTTCCAGAAATTTCGACATGCTCAGGGCAAACTAGACAAAAATGTGACGTCGCGAAGTCATGGAAGTAGCGAACTCTCGTCAAAATTGGTTTGTATTTTATGTATTTTCTTTTCCCCGCATTGGGAAAGAGAAGGAATTCGCCTACTAACACCAGGACAGGTCATGGAGGAAGGTTGTTTCCTTGGTTCACCGTTTCCTTCCTCATACTAGCCATAGGAGGTACGTACTGATACCTGCACGTTTATAGCCACTAGGCGATTTGTGCAGTACCAGACAGATACAGATACAGATACTGAAAGTATTTTGTATAGACCTTATCGCAAATACCGCTTGGGTAAGTTTTCACAAAAGCAGCAATGTATTGTGGGAAGGTTTTCGGGGCAGACGTTTTCCTTCCCACAATACAGTTGTGCCTTTGTGCAAACTCGCCCAAGCGGTATTTGCGATAAGGTCTAGGCCTACCTAGGCTTGTTGTTTACTAAAATGATATGCTTAAAAAGCCTATAGACTAATCCGACGAAAGAAAACTGCGGTGTATCTCCAAGGTATTTACATGATCATCACAGCAGAAATGGAGTGACACGAGGCCTCTGAATATCTCTTTAAACTAAAGATTCGGTTTTTAAGAACGTGTGTACGCCAGTTTTGAGAGTACATATTAATTACGGCCAGAGCGGTGTGTAGAGATTTTGATTTTACCCAAAAATTGCTATTTCCTGTAAAAAGACTTGGTTAAAAATTATGTTTGGAGCCACGTTTTTGATAGGGAAAAAAATGGTTCTGTTGAAAGTATAGGCTTTTAAAGCATATTTCATAGCTAAGATAATCTCAGCTCTTTTTTTATCATTTTTCATTGGGATGTGGTCTTTTAGCAGTAGAGCTGAGAGAAGTTAAGAACATGAACCCGCCATCGCAAAACAAATGTGTCATTTTCTCACCGTGACACACTAATTCCCCCTAAAACTCACCTAAACCTTGCCAGGCATAACCACTACGCAGGTCCTTGAGGGAAATAACCAGCCACGATGATTATTTTGCCAACAATTCTAGCGAAACAAACCGGTATGCTCACAGCCTAGCCGTTGTCATGTTGTGTTCAAAATTTCTATCTGCCTAGTCTGTGTACAAAGGAATACCAATGCGCATTGGTTACTAGACGTGATCTATTTTTAGATGAGAAAATGACACATTTGTTTTGCGATGGCGGGTTCATGTTCTTAACTTCTCTCAGCTCTACTGCTAAAAGACCACATCCCAATGAAAAATGATAAAAAAAGAGCTGAGATTATCTTAGCTAATCATTTCAGTAAACAACAAGCCTATACTTTCCGTTTTTGGAAGTACATGCTGTGCTAGCCCAGGTTGGACTCCATACCGCATACTACATGGGCATACGGAGTCCAGGGTATGAAGTTCCAAAAACAGGGGGAAAATTTTTGTAAAGAAAAATATCAATATTTCTACCTTGTGCTGGAAGCCGGTATAAATGTGCTAACAAAGTTCCACGTGTCCTAATCTTTGGGATTGCCGGGTTTAGAAATCCACTACACATCACCGAACTGCATATTCCGAAAGAAAACGGCAAAAAATCACGCTAATTTGCGTACGCGTGCCGGCCGGTCGTGCGCGCGTCGCAACTGAACTAGGCCATGGCCTTGGCTCATTGCGTGCCTGGAATCGTGGCGCCGCACGCGCAAGCCTATCCAAACTTTACGAAGCGTGACGCGAAGGCAGCTGTTATTTATTTCTCTAAACTTTAACGTTAGGTTGTGCCTTAGATTTCACAATTTTTTTCATCAAATTTGGTATATATGAGTATGACATTTAAACCTCCCGTTCCTGTAAATGAAGACGTCAAGCATATATGGACATAAATTCGACGTCCATTAAAAGGTAATATAGTTTAAAAATTATATGGAAGTTTCAGTCCCCCTGTTTAAAGACATCGTAACCTGGACGTCACTCGTAATGCAATGAAGACGACGTCCAACCATGGAGGAAGAATTCTTCCTCCATGGTCCAACCTGGGCAAGGCCTAGCCCAGGTTGTTCATGTTATTTGGGTCTTTCCACAGTAAAGGGGGGTATTTCGGCAACACAGACCATATTTTCGAGGAAATACCTTTGTCTGGTCTTAAAATAAAAGAAATAAGTTTAAGTTGTTCTGAAGAGATAACTTAGGCCCATAAAGGGTTACAAATAGCGTGACAACATGCCTTTCTAAAGACCTGTGTACAAATTTCCAAATTGTTTCTTCCAACAGTTGCAGGTACATCGTAGCATAATTGGACAAACTTTGTCTTCATAATTCACGACCATGGATAGACTTGGAGCAGCAGCCTTGGCACCTACAGCTAGTGCACTCGTACATTATGTAAGTACAGTAATTACCTACTGACTACTGTATACACATTGTACATGTACATACGGTAATTATAAAATATTGGATGGCTTTGATGGTGATAATGAGAATATACCGCACGAGTCATGAAAATACGGAACGGGCCGAAGGCGAGTTCGGTATTTTCATGACGAGTGCGGTATATTCTCATATCACCCGAAAAGACATCCAATATTATTATTGTTATATAAAATGAAGCTTCGTTTGGAAAGATTTCTGCAAGATTTTTGTCTGTTTGGTGTTGAAAACTTCAGTTTACAAATGCATGCGCCTTTGTTTAATTTTTGTACAGTATTTTTTTGTAACTGTACGCAATCTATTCCCTCGATCCATTGCTTGGTGTTTCTTGCAAATTTCAAAAGATCAAGTTACCATTTGCTTGAATCTCAAAGTAATTTTCACCGTGCGTACAAATGGATATAATACAAGTATCAGCTCAATTTGTTAGTGTCCTTTAAACAGGCATCACGCATTTGCAAAGATGCTCACAAAGCACCTACATACACTAACTGTATGCTCATCTGCTATAGGGCAACACTTGCGTGATATTTGCATAAATTTGCATGTTCCTGACTTTATGAAATTTCAACATTGCTTACTTTCGATGGACAATGTAGGCCCTAACGGTTTGAAAGGGATATCCCCAATGGGGAAAAAAGGAACGTATATGTAGTCTGGTGCCCAGACCCGATAGGGATGCTCGCCCAACGGATCTGGATACTACCTCAGAGGGCTCATCGCTGATACGTTGAATGTCAGATCCATTCACAAAATCGTCAATAGTACGTGTACATGTACGTAAACAGCAATTGGTCATTTGAACAAATCAGCGCGCTGTCAGACATGTAACAAGAGGATGCCTTTCTGTAATTAGACGTCGCAAAAACTGTACGATAGCGAAGAGGCACGGTGCTATTTTATTTAGCCACTAGACTCTGTCAGTTATGCGGATAACTCCTGCGATTGCATTGACCGAGTTTAGGGAGGAAATTCTTCCTGTTTGACTCGGTTTAATAGATAGTGTGACCTCTGACGTCACGGCAGGCATCAAAACATTGGGGATTAAGCTCTCGGCAATAGTGTCTAGACCTGTTGGGCGAACATCCCCATCAGGTCTGGGCAGGAGACAATAAAGAACGAAGGTGCAGTTTATGAAGTTTTGTGACATGGACCAACAATTGCTATAACATTGTTTGTGGATTGTTTTTCACCCTTAAACCATCATTTTTTTTCTAAGACATAATATGGTTCAAATTTGTCCAATCAACGGTTAAAGAGTTAAAGACGCAGGCTCGTCAATGCGCGAGGAACAAAATTTTGCCACGATATTTACCACGCTTCATACTAATTGGGCAGTTAGCTGTTGCGACCTGTGCAGGCTCATTGGTTTACGTACGTACAATGTACATGTATGCACGTGCGTGATTGTTGGGTTTCGAGCGTGCCTGCACCCTCGAACAAGGTATGGAGCATGGTGAATTTCGTGGCACAAATTAGCTTCTTGTGCACTGACCAGCCTCCGTTATTAAACCAACATTCATATTAAATGAGGATAATCATCAGTTTAAAATTTTATTCAAAATTTTAAAGGTGAAATCGGTCTTAGAACATTAGACAGGTTCCTGGTTGGCATATTATATGTGTCTGTTTTCAATACTAGAGATACCTTTTCCTTCAGGATTATATCTCTGTACAATGCCATTTATCTTCTCTTAAAACAAAAGAAATATCTTAAGATAGATCTAAGTAGATAACTTCAACTATAGAACTTAAACGAATATTGCCACAACATACATTCCTGACAGCCATGTGTGCGAATTTCCAATATACCGTATGTAACGAGGACACTAAAAAATGTCACAAAGTATGTGTCCTATGTTACATACGTTAAATAGGAAATTTGTACACGGTTTTCAGAAAGGTATGTTGTTGCACTATTTGTTGCTTAAGTTATCTCCTTAAATCTGTCTTAAGATATTTCTTTTGTTTTGAGAGAAGATAACCGGCATTGCACAGAGTTATGATCCTGGTAAAAAAGTCTCTCCAGTATTGAAAACAGACTTATATACATGTACAGATGATTTCTCTGCAGCTTGTAATTTGCATGGTTTTGGAATATTACCGGTATAATGCTAAAAGTGTATGCATTTTTTGGTTTACTTGGACAGCTCGTCTTGACACTCTTCTTCCTGTTTTCGGTCGTCATCCCAAGAGGTGTTTTGGCCAGTACTGCTGAGCAAACTGATATTCAGATAGTGTTAATGGAAGCTGATAATGATAGCAAGTGTAACGGGGGCATTAGATGTCCTCCAGGGTAAGTGCTGTTAAAGGCCCAGTGGATCATTTGCAATGACCCCAAAAAGTAATCGACTAGTTTAAAGGGGAAAAGTTCTGAAAGTAAAGATTGAATTAAAGAAGCATGACCAGAGTTTCTGGAAAATAGTTTTCGATGTAACTTACCAATATTATCAAGTAACTCCCATACACACCTCCCATGTCCCAAAAACCCGAAAACATTTGCGATTTCCAGTAAAAAATTGAACAAAACTATCGAGTCGGCTTTCAGTGGATAAACGTTGATACTGGAAAATTAGTTTACAAATAATCGGTTGATTTTCGACGATATCCTCGGAAATATGCGGCCTAGAAGCGCGGGAGTTTCAGTTTCGTAATCAGAAAAATATAACGGATGTTATGAAATAAAAATCTCATGACCCATAAGGAAAGTCCCGGGGAGTTATGGGTAAAAAAAAGTGATCTGGTCACACTCCTTTAATAGCAACTACCCAATGAAAGGTTTCCGCTCAAAATTATATAATTTTACCAGAAAATAATCCGTAAAGATGAAATTATTTAGATCATTTGCAAACGATTTACTTATTTTTGGTTCGCATCTACTAATGCATGGGCGCTGTGTACTGCGTGTGCATGTTCTAACGTGATGCATTTTAATGGTCGCGTGCTCGAGCAGATACCCAGTTTTCTCGGTCTTGGATGCTTGAGGTCGTGATATTTTTTGTCTCGGTCTAGCAGTGGTGTAACTATGGGGGGTGGTGGGATCACAGGGAGGAAATTTTATAGGGTAAGTGCCCCCTGGACAAATATGTGCACCCCCAGGTGCCCCCTTGGATGTCTCACCCTAGTTCATCGATATATACACACTGGATGAAGTATGCAATAGCAGTTGGCTATACGAGAATTAAAGCCACGCGCCGGCAGCCATTGTACCACATGAACAATACTTGACCTAGATGCTCCCCGATCCATGCGATCGCTTGCATGCCACTTAACACATGTAGACCATGACGTAGACTCGTGAAGACAGTATGACCAGTGCAAGTGTATGGTACATGAGCACACACACATCGTCTGCAGACAGCATTTCGGGAAGCCGCATGGAGCGGCCGTAAAACCGGGAAATTCCTCAACTGAAGCAAAATTAATATACGAACTTGTCAACTTTCGTCAATCCGACTTTAAAAAGGTAAAACACAAAGGAATTGAACAAATGTTCTAGGTTGATGTGTCCAATATAAGCAAAAATCCGACATACGCGATCCGACTTAAGTGATGATTTTTATTAGGAATAACATACGAAATCAAACGTTCCAAACGATTTTGTCCGAGATAAGTGAAAATTCGACATAAACGTATCTGACTTATGCAAGGTTTACTGTATTTTGAAATAAGTGTAACAAAATCTAGGAGCAAGTGTGATCGTACATTTTACTTGTGCGCATTACTATACGCAACGGCAATGACGCTCATGATGTGATGATACACAACTGAACCACTTTTGTGCCAAAACAAAATCAGTATTTTGTCTGCAGTACATACAGAAACAATATCTAAAGGCATTGCCAATTTTACTGTTTAATATCGTTGTTCACAGTAGAATAACAGGGGTGTGAAATTTCAGATTCTTAGCTGATTTCAGCTTTTTTTTAATGTGCCAACATTTAATTTACGTAAGCGGTGATTTTATTTTCTACAGTATATCTGGCACTTGCCACTTGCTAGTGCACGCCATGTGCAAGCCAGCATTCAGTACAAAATTCCATTCTCGAAGCCATAAAATGCACCAACTGGGGACATTAATTCATCAAGATGTCAGTGCAACTTAAGCGGGCCCCGGATCCCACGCCGTTAGGGCTTTGGGCTTCGCGCTTGCAATTTCAGCTTCACGATTGGAGTTTCAGATTTGTTTTCTTCAGATTTTTGTTGGGTTCTCCACTCACACCTCTTAGAAACACGCTCATGTTCATCGCCATAAATACTGTAGAAGCTTTCTATTCTGTTTTGTTGCAGAACATTTTGTTCCGAAAGTCGCTGCATGGATTGCTCGCCGTGCCCTGATGTTTACAATCACAGGTCTCTTTTAAGAGGTTCTAACACTCTGTGGACCATGGACAAGTGCTATCGAGATGGATGGTGCCCGGACATTTGCAGCTCTATGAGGTTGGACCCTGAGGAACAAGCCGGCATGACGTTGTGTAATGAGTTGGAAAAAGGTATGTTTAAGTTTGTAACCGTCGGTTTATCATTCTGATCTAGGTTTAGAAAAAGAAATGCAAATTATACTCGAGAAGGCTGGGAGATATACAGCCTTGGAAAAAATTAATTAACAAAAATAAGTACATAACAATTTATTGAGGAATGTCTTATAGCAGTTTGATGTCATGTAAGCCTCCTGAGTTAATGACTATAGACAGCCAAAGTGTGACGTGGTTGCCATGGCAATTGGCTCTAAACTATCATGGGCGTCGGAAAAAGTACCACATTGTAGATGACGCTTTCAGCTTTCATCTATTTTAATGTTTGTGAATTTTTCATGACTGATAGTAACTGTTCGTTTGTTTTTTGTCAACAGCCAATGCGTGTGATAAAACCTGTAACGACAGAGGTGCCCTAAATAGCACAGTTTGCGTATGCTCCTGCAATGAACCGTGGAATGGCCTTACATGTACAGGTTTGTATAGAATCTCCAGGTTTTTTATGTGTTTTTCTTAACTTGGGATGAGAGAAAAATTGAAAGGGATTCGAACCCGAGACCTCTGACTCAACAGGCAGACGCTCTACCAGCTGAGCTAAAAGGCACAGTGCAGTGGTAACCTCCCTCGGGATTTCCATAAGAATCCAATTTTTCATGTTGCATGGGAGCGCAACTTGGCAAACGAACGAATGCAACATCTGGTATGGTGCCTAATCACCATTGAAATGAAATGACCAAACTTGGGATAAAAGAAAAATCATAAGGGCCTTATCGGGATTTGAACCCGAGACCTCTGACTTACTGGGCAGATGCTCTACCAGCTGAGCTATAAGCTTTGGTACATGTACCTGACTGTAGTTAGTGCAGGCCTGTCGGAATCCTCCAAACAGTGTACGCAGATATTTTATTGAGTGTATACATGTATTCCACTTGTATGATCTTGTCTATAAGTAGACAATTGTATCTGCATGACAGACACACTTTGTCACATGTGGTTTATGATCTTTCTCTTCGACCATTTTTTAGATTGTAAATTAGATTGTGGTGACGAGGGAACTCTGTTAGAATCTACATGCAATTGTTTGTGCCGTGGTAGCTGGACTGGTCCAAAGTGTACAGGTATGGCATTTAGCAGAATCCTTTTAACTTCAGTTTTGCTCCCCTAAAGGAAGGGACAACACTTGTTTGAAGTTATCGACAAATTTAATCAAAAATATTACCGATGTGGTGCCCAGTGCATAAACCTTCATGAGAATCAGAGAATCTTGTTTTGACATCTGCAACCCAATTAAATTTGATGGTAAACTCTGCAACTACTGCGCCATATTTGGGATGATGACCTTAAATAATGCAACGATTGCATGGATGACGTCAAGATTGATGCCTTGTTTCCCCACTCCCATATGCCAAAATCTGTTGTGTCCCGACTCACGCCTTCTCGAGTCCGAGCGCCGAACTGCAAAAGATGGCGAATTACATGAAGCGTACAGAGTTAGGCAACCCTTTGCAAGTGTTGTCCCTTCCTTTAAAACCCTTTTTTCATGGTATTGGACTTGCATAAATATGGATTTTCCGTGCTCCAAATCCGTATATTTTCAAGAATATTTATCCAGTTACATAAAGCAATGCAGTGATTACACCACCTTTTTGCTTCCACATCCAAATTGGAGATTGCAAATTTCCATTTTTAACAGTTTACTAATCATGTACTTTTAAAAGGGCATTCAAGATGACAACGTCCACCCTGGGCTAGAAATAGATGTAATTCATTTCATTTGATCCGGGCCCCCACACAATTTCAAACAACCTGGGGAGAACCCTGTTTGCATATGAAATAAACCATAAACCATAAATCGTAAACCAAATAAAAATTTATTTGCAGTCTGTGACATCAGCTGCAACAATGGAGGCACTCTCGACAGAAAGTCATGTCAGTGTGACTGTGAAAGAGACTGGACAGGCACAACTTGCAGTGGTGAGTAGACCTAAAACAAGCAATCGTTATTAGTCATCCCACATATCAGTGGAACAAATAACATGGTTTTGAGGATATATAGTATATTATATACCTCATGCGTAGATTCCTGTCATCTGATTGGTTAAAAGTGGGGGCATTGAATCGGCTAGACCCGGCGCGTATATGCCCACCAGGCAATAGTCTTTGCCATGCCCTGGGCATAGTCATTTAGCGGGTTCCGGACGCGCGCATTACATGTGTTAGCATAGCTGTGCACCAACTATGCAGCTGGGCGCTTCACGTAAACATTCATCAGGACGGTAATGGCGGAATCTCGACGTCATTTTGTCGTCTGTCGTAGATGATGAAGTCCTTAAGAAAGTAAGAGAAGTGGCCTACAGTGAAAACTGTGTCAGGTGAAATGTGCTACTAAAGTGCCAGGTGATTATGCTACAAATGTTTGCTGTAAATATACAACTTTTCCGCCGTAGACCAGCTTCCGAAATCGAAACGCGAAGGACCACTGTCATGACTGTATGATGTCTCGTTACTTGTAACCAACCAGATGACAAAAATCTACACATTCGGTATATAAAACAAATATTGACTGCTGTTTATTCGGGTCATGGTTAAAGGAGCGTGACCAGAGTTTCTGGAAAATAGTTTTCGATGTAACTTACCAATATTATCAAGTAACTCCCATACACACCTCCCATGTCCCAAAAACCCGAAAACATTCGCAATTTCCAGTAAAAAATTTAACAAAACTATCGAGTCGGCTTTTAGCGGATAAACGTTGATACTGGAAAATTAGTTTACAAATAATCGGTGGATTTTCGACGATATCCTCGGAAATATGCGGCCTAGAAGCACGGGAGTTTCAGTTTCGTAATCAGAAAAATATAACGGATGTTATGATATAAAAATCTCATGACCCATAAGGTAAGTCCCGGGGAGTTGTGGGTAAAAAAAAGTGATCTGGTCACACTCCTTTAAGATTATAGGCCCTCTGTGATTTCGAAGCCATGGCTTCGAGATCACCTTTGGCCTATAATCTTAACCATGCCCCTCATTGCAGTCAATATTTGTATAATATTGGCTCCCCGAGGTATTGGATGCTGGCAAGGTTCACAAGGAGAAAGTCAGTTGAGGGAACTACAGAGATGCCAAGATTTACAATTTAGCCGTAGTTTGTACAATTGTTTCAGCCGATGACGATCAGTATTGTGACATAATTCTAGAATGCATAGCTTCAAATGTGGGGTTTCAATGGGGCTTGGGTGTAATTTTAAAACTTTCGTGTCCAAAGCGGGTGCCCCGTGGCAAATTTACTCTTTTTCAAATTGCAATACTGAGAGGAGTTAATACTGACGAGCCACTCGAAATAAACCACATACCATACCATACACTGTACCTCGTATAACGACAGGAAAATGCTAAAAAAAGGTAAAATTTGTGTGTGTAGCCATTTTTTCATTCGGCTCGTGTGCGCATCGTATACTCACGCAGTGCTGTCACATATATGCTACCACTGTACATGCTACATACATGTACACTTGCCTTCTTCTTAAATAAAGCACATGCTTATTCATAAAATATTCCTGGGTAGCAGAGAAAGAGTTACTTTGTATTAGCGTGTATGTAGTAAACCGATTCCCGGGCAGCAGGAGGATAGATTACCATGGTTGTGCATTTGTGTTGTGAGTATTTATGTGTTGGCTCGTAATGGTAAATGGGCTAATGAGAACGGGACTTTTGTTTATGAATATGTATGAGGTATTGTGATCAATTTTGTTTTACTCGTACTTGGTACTCGCACTTGAGTACCATTTTGAGAGTACTTAAAATATCAAAGTAATCATACTCGAACACACTGTACTGAACTACATGTATCTCCTGTACTGAACTACCTCCTGTATTGAACTCCAAGTATTTGTACTTGAATTGACCTTTATCACGGTGCATCCATCTTTGTCTTGTTCCCCATAGTATGTGTCAGCCACGATCAGTGCGTCTGCGCAACCCCGCGATAGCGTGTGTAATCTTCCTTTGTTGTTTCAAGAGAATCACTTGTACGGGCTGTGCATTGATTGCGCTACGCGTGTTTCATTGTGATGCACACAATGAACAATTTTAACACGGGGCAAAACATTTTTCCTGCAAGCCTCGCTTTGTTTACGTTCATTTCGATCTAGGGGAAAGGGAAGATGGCCCACCGTGATAAAGGTCTATTGCCCTGCTGTGGAACATTCGAACCAGCCATTCGGCACTGGCAATCTTGTTTGTCGAGTAGTAAAGATGTCTGCCTACATACATGTAGGTTCAAGTACCACCCAAGCACAGTTTGAGGTTTTATGCATGAGTGTTGGGGGAAAGGCACATTATACAGTGCTCACTTTGAGTTGTAAGCTAAGGCAAAAATAATTATCTTTTGTAATTTGGTTTTATTTTAGAATGTAGAGATAGATCTTGTAACAACGGAGGCATACTTAACACTACTTCCTGTGAGTGCAAATGCAGTGAAGGATGGACTGGTAAATCTTGCACAGGTTGGTGAAGTTTCTACTTAACATGCAGACGCCCTAAGGGGCCGTCCATAAAGTACGTACGCACGGAGGGGGGGAGGGGGGGTTGTTGACATTGCGTACACCATGCGTACAGGGGGGAGGGGGGGTCCAAGCCAATGCGTATGTACGCAAACCGAAAATTTCTTTTTAGTAAATCGGGAAAGGATGGACAAGTTGACCATGGCTTCAGACCTTATGTACGAAACATATTAGACAGGCTACACATTTTTCTCACACATCTCACATTTTTCTCACTCCTCAAATTAGGTTTTCCCATTAAATCTCCAGTTTAATGATGCTTGATGTGTCATTTTAAGTAAACAAAAAAAAATGCAAAAGAAATCTATACATTTTGTCATTTATTTCAGACTTAGGTGGCGACATGCGAATCGTACTACACGTAGTAGTACATATCACTATACATGTAGTACTGAACCATTTTTACCAATGCTTACCAATGCTGAGGTATATATAAAATGCGTATGCGTACAGGGGGTGAGGGGGGGTTGGAGCCACTGCGTACGCCATGCGTACAGGGGGGAGGGGGAGTCTAAAAAGTCGGCATTTCATGCGTACGTACTTTATGGACGACCCCTAACAGTTGAGCTATGAAGCCAACTGATGGTCTCGGATCGCGGTATTGCCATTGTTCCCAAATCAGTAAGAAACAACTACAATCCCTTCACAACGTAAGTAGGACACAGTGTCCCGGGATTATGAGGTGACCAATATGCATATGCCTTTTTGTTTTGAAATTTTGAAATAGCCACATTGACATTTTTCTTCTTATTTTGCCAGATGTACAAGTTGAACCAAGAGGGAGCACTTTAAAACCTCCGAACAATGGTAAGAATGAACAGAGTGTTGTAGTGAAATAATACATCGCTGGGTGTCTTGTTGCTAGGAGTCTTTGAATTAGGCATTTGTGACCTGCCAAGGCATAATGAGGAATGTCCCCCAAATATTAAAACCACGTAATCGGCGCCTGCAGTTAAATTGACGTGAAAAATTTGTCCACAATCGATTTTGGGTTTTTTGCATATTTGCATTGCATAAGTATTCTAGATTCATCCTAAAGTAGTTGGTTTTGTCAAAATGTTAAATAAACCTTATTTTCGTCTACATCAGCTGTGTAAAACAAGTTTTTGTGACCATAAGAAAAATCCTGCAGCAGATCCACGCTCATTAAAATACAAAAACATAATGAAAATTCCTGGCGGTGCCCAGATACCACCTGGAATGTCCGTGTTTCGCCTGGAATTTCCATTGTGTTTTTGTATTTTAATGAGCGTGGATATTCCGCAGATTTCTTCTTATCCTCGCGAAAACTCGACCTAGCCCGCGCGTATTATTCTACCTTTTTGCAGAGCAGGTCACATAATTATTAGAAATAAATTATGAGCAAAATTTCAATAAGTTTATTACAAAATTGAAAAGGTCACACTTGCATTTGAAGATTGCACCAGTTTATTGAATTGTTCATGTTTTGGGCAATAGACACTTTGCACCGTCGGCCATGACAGGGGGCATGTTTTCATATTTAAAGGGACACACCGGCTTTGTTGGGCTATTTTGGGCCCAAAATAGACCCATACATGATTCTGAAAGTCTTTCCGAAAACCTGATAAGAAAACACCAAATTTGGCCATTTTTGAGAATTTTTATCTGATTTATCTGAACCAGATTCTGGTTCCGATAAATCATGTGGTCTTGGAGTTAGTTTTATTTCCAGCCGTAGAAACCAGTGCGAGTTGCTTTTGTCATTCGTGGTTGGTTTCTGTTCTTGTTTGAAAATAATGTCCTACGAACACTATGTACATACCGTATTTTCCAATTTGTACACAAATCTGCCAACAGATTTCAGAAGAAAGGTTTCTGGGGGTTGAAACGGACGAGAGAATCTCTCAGATTTTCGTGTCTTTGCTTCGCGACGATAAATAATATCCGAAGAAAAAACAGCAGAGGCCTATTGAGGGCGCTAAAGACACCAAAAAGTTGCATTCGAGTTGCTTCCTCGAGTCATAGCTGACCTGAGGGATCATGCAAGGTGTGATGAGTCGGGGAAAACAAGTAAAGGAGGTTAAACACGTGTCGACCCATATCGAATGCCACCTTTATTCACAAACACATGATACATAATACATCGCGACGGCTGGTAAAGCGTATTGCCCAACATTTGTTTCTTTTGTTAATTTTAAACATATCTAGTTAATTACGTGACATTTTGATAATTTATTTTAGAATGACCATTGAAAAATTATTTTCAAGGATGCAAGATCGCTACATTATGTAAACAGTAAGCCTAGTCATGCATGACGCATGGTGACAATGTGACTGCGCCCCCTGTTATTACATAAGTGGGACACAGTGTCTTCTTTTCATGGAATAAGCCTCTTTGTTTTTAAATTTTTAAATTGCCATATTGCCTTTTTCTCCCATTTTGCCAACTGTAGAAGTTGAACCAAGAGGGAGCACTTTAAAACCTAAGACCGGTAAGGATGACTACCAGAGAGTTACCAAAATCTTAGATCTTAGTGTTTAGCGCTAGTGAGAGTTGGGTAATTGATTCTTTTCATTTCATATTTGCTTCTTGCACAGAATTGCCATATTGGCTAAAAATAACAACATTCAAAATTTGATCATGCGAAAGCCGCAAGGTGTAAATTGTGCACACCCAAGATACAAAAGACATTGTGCTATTTGTGCAACTCCTACGTTATTTTTATACAGAGAAAAGGAAATATGAACTACTGAAAAGCACCATACAAACCTCACAAAAATGGCTTATAGACGCCACCATTATGAGATTTGTTAAATGCATTTTCTTTTTGCAGATACAATAATTCTGAAATGACTTCTTTTTTGGGTTAACTAAAAGTTCCTTAAACCATGGAGGAAGGTTCCTTCCTCCATGCTTAAAGGTCCTATGTATCGTTGGCAAGAATGTTGGTAAACTAGCCTGAAGAAATTTTAGCTACATAGATGCATCAGAAAACCATGAAAATCTATATACGGATTTTGTGTACAAGTGAATGGTAAAAAAAGTCCCGTGCACGGGACTTTAAAAAAAAAAAAAAAAAACCTTCGGTTGTCAATTTCCAACATGAAATACCATTTTGGACGGAAATAAATTGATGTGGTGTTTGTTACCATTGCTATCAACACTTTGAGTAAGGTTTGTCTTGTCAACTCATTAAAAACACAATTGGATCATTGCAAATGATACAATAGGCCTTTAAACCATGGAGGAAGGTGCCTTCCTCCGTGCTTAAAGATAGTATACATGATTGGTAAACTGTTACAAATAGTTTTATCCCCCTGTGTGATTGAAGATATGCATGATTAAAACCAACCTGAGCAAAAACCTGCAGTCGATTTTATGAAACATTGCGCAGCTTGCGCAACTTTTGACAAATGACGCAAGCCCCATAGCCTGCGTGTTATCTTCGGAAGAATGTTGCGCAACTTATGCAATAAAATGTTGCGCAAGTGGGCTTGCGCAACTGCGTAAGTTTCGTGAAATCGGCTGCAGCTCCGTACTTCGTCTAACTTTTTTTAACAGTCAAAAAAGGGTTTGCAGTCATTTCGCCCCAAAACCACTTCGCCCTGAACTATTTCGCCCTGAACCACGGCCTGTGCACAAAGTGGTTTTGGGGCGAAGTGGCATTTGGGCGATGTAGTGTTTGGACGAAGTGATTTGGGGCGAAATGGCACTTGGGTGAAATGGTTTTGGGGCGAATTTAATTTTCGTATTGTGAGACGAAAAATAATTGTTTTACTCATTTCTCAAAGACTATAGCACTTCAGACAAAACCATTTCAGGGGAAGTTTTCTATGGTCATCATGTTTATATTGTGTAATTTCGGCGTAAATCTGTGAACATTTCTGATTTTCAAGATACCAATCATGTACACTGCCTTTAAACTTCCACAAATACATTTAAGAAAATTATAATCCAGCTATTACTTTTGTATGTGGAGACTATTTTTCAGGAGAAGTATCTTTCTTTTATTTTTCCTTTTTTTCCCCCCCGCACATAGAACCTGATGGTGAAACTCTGAAGAATGTTGTTGCAATATTTGGTGGTGCAGTTGTGCTTTTAGTAGTGTTGGTAGCAATTGTTTGCTTCACCAGGAAGTACATGGACTGCACTGAGAAACAGCGTTCATCTCAAAATGAACTGAAAGAAATTTTAATGAAATCCATGAAAGGTAAAAAAAAAAGAGTTTTTAAAGCTGGTTTCTGCAAAAAATACTCAAATGACAAAATCAAAATATTTTTTTTTACACAAATGGAACGGGGAAAATGTTATTTGGCCATACAGTTTTGTAAAAGAAAAAAGACTTTTAAAATTTATATTGGAGAGACGGAAATACAAGTATGTGAAGTAAATATTACAAAGTGAAAATGACCATACCTGACAGAAGCTTCTATGAGGGTTCGAAATTATACTTGGATTTTTGTAACCGTTTGAATTACCTTTGAGGCATTTTAAGGCATGCTTGAGGTGTGTGATGTTGCAAATTGAATTTTGCTTCCTTCAACAGATTCACCGCCTATTTTGGACCTTACTGTTCGTCTTGGTGATGACTCGCCAATCTTGAGTGTAAATAATCGGCAAGAGCTTGATCGGTTCACCATACTGGAAATTTGCTGCTGTCTGAGGATGGATAAGTCAAAATACGAAAAGCATATTAAATTTCCACCAGAAGAGGATACGATTAAGCTGCCCACCAAGAATTATCACCTTGTTCCAGGATTGCAATACCTTGTAAAAGCTGGAAACATCAGTGAAAATGGAACATTCAACCTTGTGGCGCAGGGAAGTTTTATCTCACAAGGTATGGCAAATATGGAGTTTCATTGTACCACTTATTGTATACTTATTTAAGTAATCCTCTTGAGTGTTTGTTATTGATAAACTCCTAGGCGCCTTAACGAAACTGGCTGAAATTTTCCGTTCAGGGATATTTCAGGCTGGTTTAGAACTCGAAGGGTCACAAAAAATGTATTTATTTAAAAATATAAGAAGTTATTTAAAGGGCCCATTATTTGGGATTTTTATCAATGAAATCTATGCTATAATACCACTCTACTTAAGCGGGCCTCCCACTGTGCGATTTTTGCCACGAATTTCCTACGATCTGGTACGATTACCAGAGACTGTCTATAGACTCTATACACAATCGTACTAAATCGTACGTAGTCGTTGGAAATTTGTGGCAAAATTCACACAGTGGGAGGCCCGCTTAAGTCATAAAAATCCTATTTGGAGCTTGTTTTGGGGGTTAAAACAAAGTTTTTTTTGTTTTTATGCTAATGCAATATGCATATTCATGACCAAGGTCATGATGTCACACGAGGCAAATGCAGGAAAGTCACATTCAACTGTGCACAAAAGATTCTACCTTTTTTCTCAAACTTCCTGGAACTTTTGTAATCCATGGCTTTTTTATTTTGTTTTCCATGTTGCCTGTTGTTAGCCATGACAAAACTGGGGGTGGAAACTGCAGCAATTTGCCACAAGTCCAATTTGAAGTCTTATGTTTTTTCTTAACTTTTCCCTTCTGTCTTCCTTACGTGATGCACTCCAAACAGCGCCCTCTGTCTGTGATTTATTGCAATGAAATCTTCAAAGTTGAAAAAGGCTACCTTTTATTGATTTTTACATCCAAACAAACGATAGTATGTCTTGCTGAACAAGTAATCCATCATATGAAGCAAAGATTAGGCACAAAGTTGTTTAGCATGTCATAGGCCCTTTAAGACACAGAAACTCGAGACATGTCGGGCCCCGGGCACAATATATGTACCTTTACTTGCTGCTCACAAAGCCTGTTAGGTAGTATAAACTATTCTGTATGCTTTCAAAGAAAGTTTAATGGTAGAACACATTATTGGTATCTCGAAAATCAGAAATGTTCACAGATTTACACATAACTTACACAATGTAAACATGATGATGGTAGAAAACTTCCCCTGAAATGGTTTTGTCTGAAGTGCTATATTTTTTGAGAAATGAGTAAAACAATAAATTTTCGTCTCATGGACCACTTTGCCCTGGACCACTTCGCCCAAACGCCACTTCGCCCAAACGTGGTTTTTGGGCGAAGTGACTCGAAAGCTTTTTTTTTAAAACTGTTTTCTCAAAAGTTAGACCAAGTACAGAGCTGACTTTTACTCAGGTTGGTTGTAATCATGTATATCTTCAACCACACAGGAAGATGAAACTATTTGTAACGGTTTACCTATCATGTGTTCTACCTATAACTGAAATGGATTTCCATGGCTTTTGGTAGGGTCCTGTGGTCGGAGTACAAAATCACCACTAGATCTGTCAAAAGACGAGTCTGTTAGGCCAGTGAAAAAAAATTCAATCACTGCAAATGTATCAAATTTACAGCAAACATTACATACTTGATGCAGAGAATTTCTGATCGCCACAAAAATTATAGATAATTACAGATTTTAAGATCCCTGCATTTGTTTCTCTGCATCTCTTTAGACATGCCCGATTTATTTATCTTACACAATGTGAAATGAAATAGCCTAACATGGGATTGAAAAACAATCCCAATTGTCTTATACACTTTACACTTTTTCACATTGAACTTAAGAGTGTTGCAGTTTCTCATGGCCATCTTTAAAAAGCACCGGTGGACCACCAAACCTTCAGCAGGACCAGAACAATTCTCTAAAATAATTGTCTCGTTTAACAGCATTAAATTCTGGTTAATTTCGACCCCTTCATGCGCACATTACTAACACAAAAAAGATTGTGTCTTTATAATGAAGTGATTAGATTTAACCACACTAAAATAATTTTATTACCTTATTCAGAAACCTCTTTGGACAACAGCATTCTGGAATGCAACACAACCATTGGGGACATTCTTAATGACATCACCTTATGCAAGAGTCTGGAGGTAGAGCTTAATGATCTGAATCAAATATACTTGTCTGAACATGTTGCGGAAGCCTTTGAACTGAATGGGGATCAGTGCAGACGAGTCAAGGATGCAGGAAATGACAACCACCTGGACATTCTAAGGAGCATCTTGTGGGGTAAACTTGGTGATGAACTGGAAGTTTCTATCCATGATCTTATGGACCACTTGAAAGATAAGCCAGAGGCTAGTCTATTCATGGAAAGGTTGGCACGGTTTACACATAAGAACCAAAACTGTGCAAAATGTATGCGACTGCTCCACTCTTCGCATTAATGTTTGACAGGTGGAACAAAGGTAGACTTAATCTGATTTGTGATATTCAAATCCTCGGTTAACTTGATGCAATGCCGCATTCTCGTTAAGAGAATTGGATTCTGTGCACATGAATGCTTCCGTAACCTCAAGGGAGAGCTCCGGGTATTTCCACTCTGTTAAGCGCGTTACAATCTCCCAAGAAAATAATCTACTAAAGTGAAAGCGTCACCCTTTGTGTGTTGCCAAAGTTACTGGGTCTAAACTAAAACCAGTGAACTGTTTACCCTCTGCTTTAACAATGGACGTTTCAGATTACCAGCGAACGTTTAGACCAAATTACCATGGACTAACTGACGTCATACTTCAGTAGTCTATACCAGCAAAGCTTTGAAGTTAAGCAGCTGTTACATTTAGCAAATGTACATTTAGCATGTACAAATGAGTAATTTTGATATAATTTGATCGAATTAGTCATGTTATGCTGTTTACACTCTACCGAAATTGGAATGAGTTTGTGTTTTTTATGATTACCTTCTTTCCAAAATTTAAGGCAACATTTTTATTTACGTGCGAATAAAGGAGTGTGTTAAAGA
This sequence comes from Henricia sp. BOLD:AAB3569, assembly GCA_037783545.1. Classification (NCBI taxonomy): domain Eukaryota; kingdom Metazoa; phylum Echinodermata; class Asteroidea; order Spinulosida; family Echinasteridae; genus Henricia; species Henricia sp. BOLD:AAB3569. Next base: position 889,222 of record JBBELK010000004.1, read on the forward strand.
AAGAGGCCCTGTTGCAAGAGGATGCAATTGCCCATACCTATACATGTGTAACTCCAGTTAGACCAGTGCAAAAAGAAACTGCAACCAAAATGGACACAAAGGAGTATGGAACACTTTTCTGTAGCCTATTTCACGAATCCTTACGCACTGTGTAAGCCTGTTTGCGCAACTTTTCATTCCGCAAGCTGCGCAACATTCCTGCAAAAAATGACAGGCAAGTCTATGGGCCTGATGCCGTTTTCAAAAGTAGCGCAAGCTACGACATTTTTCGTGAAATCGGCTGCAGGTCTAACAAGGTACAGATGGAAACAACTGGAGTTTGCAGGTTCTAATCCGATTTTGCTGCTTGCGCTCTCATTTAACCACGATTGCTCCATCCTCTGGATGGGATTTCAGTGTGTTTTGCAATGCGATTCAAGGATTCCAGATTAATTAAGTTCCAGAAGTCTGTGGTCTGGATGCCTAATAAGGTGCCGTGTCGCACGATACATGTTAGGGCAATGTGTATATTTTGTAGTAATAATAATAATCATAATAGCATCATTTATATAGTGCCTTTTCCAAGGGTAGCAACAAAATATTAAATGTGACGCTCTACAAAAAAGGTATTAAGTCGCGCTGGCTAGTATACTTTTTGCGACCAAGAAGAAATCTGTGGCATTTCTACGCTCATTAAAATACCTAAACACAAAAGAAATTCCAGGCGTAACGCAGACATTCTAGGGGGAACACAGACATTCCAGGCGGTATCTGGGCACCGCCAGGAATTTCCATTGTGTTTTGGTATTTTATTGAGCGTGGATTTGCCGTGGTCGCAAAAAGAATACTAGCCAGCGCGACTTAATACCCTTTTTTGCAGAGCTGGTCACAAATGGTCATGTGTCAAAGTTTCAAATCTGATTTAGATCTTTTACTTTTCTATTTTTATATGTTACACTATGAGCAACTAACAATGGAAATTGGGCACACACCATGGTTTGTGCCCAATTTCCATTGTTAGTTGCTCATAGTGTTACTTGTACAAAGATGATTTAAAATGTGTTTCGATTTAAAGTGTTTCGATTTTGAATTAAATAAAGTTAAACTTTCTCTAGCTTTATCACTGTGAAACCTGCTACTAAGGCCACCTTGATAAACCGGCCACCTGCTTATAGTGGCAACCTGACTTTGGTCCCAAATGCTATTTGTATAATGCTTAAGAAACCTTTATAAATAGGCCACCTGTTTATAGTGGCCAGTTTGTTAAGGTCCCGAGGGTGGCCACGGCAAGTTTCACTGTATTCAGTCCTTGGTTTTATTAAAGACATATTTACCCAGCTGTATTAGAAACTATGGGCGTGTTTGTTTCGGACGGATCCAGATTCAGATCGGCGCATTACCAAGGTGAACTCGTTCACTTCGCGCACATCCTGATCGAGATCTGTGATCTGTGGAATCCTTCTCGAGAGATGGTTCAGCGCTAGATCCAAAATGGCGACGTAAACATCGTGGAGATTTTGTGTGAGTAAAACCGTGTCGTTTCAGTTTTCAGAGGCAACATACGATACAAACAAATTTAGAATGATTGTTTATTTACGACGAATGTCGTGGGAGAAATTTGGAACAGAAATTTTACAAATTTGGTAAATAAATTGCAATTCACGTGATTTGAGATCCGAGTTGAGAGCGGTTTCGTTTGTTTCTGCGCGGTAAAACAGATCGGAATCTGGATTCGGATCTATCACGAAACAAACACGCCCTATAGTAGTGCACTGAAGATGCAGTTTTGTTGTTTTAGAAGTACATGTAATGTGGCTGAATAGTTTGATGCATTGAACAAGAGGCCATTTTTTTATTCTAGTGGTTGTGGGTTCGATTCCACATCTGCAGCACGATATGTGGCAGAGGGTACCCCGTCCCATTGTTTCCCCATTGTGTCACAAACATCCAAAGAATTTTAAAAGGAATTTCTTTCAGGTTTTAGGGGGATTGGAGTGTGTTGAAGTATAATAAATAATCATAAACTGGTTCATAGACTATAGGGTGTGACTTATGCTGCACAAACAATGATAACTCTTGATTTTCTTCATTGATTTTGATGAAATAAAGAGTATTTTTTGTGGAAGAAGATTTCCTGGGCCATCATGATCCAGGGAAACCTCTATTCTCAGGTGGTCTGGTCTGGTCTGGCCAAGTCTGGCCAGGCCAGGCCATTTTTTTGGGACACCCTGTATAAGAATAGTCATTGTTATTATTATTAATACGAGGAATCATGATGTTGTGACATTACATTTAAACCTGGTAAAGTATGATAGTGGGCAATTATTTTTGGATGAAAAATTGAAATAGCATTTTAGCAGTTTAAAAATATTTAGGATTGAAAATCCTATAGCATTTTTAACAGTTTCTTCTGTTATTTATAAAATATATTTTAAAGTATATTTTTAAAATATATATTTAAAATAAATTAAAGAGCTAGCACAATAGTATTGTTGTTACACGAAATTACACAGTCAAATATGAATCTTGCATTGTAAGTTTACGCAGATGCAATAAACTTAATTTTTTTTGCAAATAATGTAAACAAAAAAGTCAAAATGCAGAAATGTTTAAAAAAAATGCATGTTTTGTAAAACTTCTGATGTACATATTAGGTTGGTTGTATATATATTTGGTTGGTTATGTACATGTTCTGTAACGGTATTTAAATCAGAGCACCTTACTTATTATTAGTTTCTTGTTATTAATTACTTGTTTGGTAATTACCCTCCAAACAATTTCTAAATTACTATCTAAAAGCTAGATGGTAATGGTAGTAATCGTCCTGAATCTCCAAAGATCGCCTGTAAGCGATCTTTGGAGCCATTCATTCATGTAAAAAACGGTGATTGGATTTTAAAAAAAAAAAAAAAATTTTCTGAATGTGGCTGAAATTTCTACAAGTAGTTTTCTCGACCTAGGCTTTAAATTACTAGTGGAAATCATGCCGTTTTTAACAGTTTACCAAACAAGTATAGCCTACTACCTTTAAAACTGCTGTGAAGGTCTTTCGGGCATTCTTTTTAGTGTTGTTTTGTTCAGAACTTGTCAGTACAGCTCTGGGAAGTATACAATTGTAAAAACAAGAGAGTTGTCAATATGGGGACAGTAACACAAATTGCGTTGTCCACTGCCGAATTATTTCTTTCTAGTGCTGAAACCAAGGATTCCTCAAAAGCTTGTGTGACTGTAATGTAGCTTGTAAGTCCTACGAAACCTGTGAAGAAATTGCTATATACTGTACATGTACTTTCAGGGAAAGTGGAAAAGGGGAAAACCCGATCCAAGTATAGTGCCCGAAGGGGATTTGACCGTGGCCACATTGGAAAACAAGGAAGGTCATATTGTATCAACCTGATTCGCCAAATCACTTGAAAATGATTCTGGCGTATGCATTACATTTTTTTAATGAATGCATCATCATTTATAGGCCAAATACCACTCTTAATAATGGCAGCATTATTAATTAAAGATTGATAGCATTTTAGTTCGATATGCAAGGCCGGCTTTCAGCAAATTTCGCGCACGGCCATGTTGTGGTTAATTGTTATATTTTTTTGCGGCTGGAATTGCGTATGAGGCGACAACGTTATTTGGGTGACATTTCTTATTTTCAGTATTTCTGTTTACCAGTAACGACTTAGCATCTTAAAAATATGAGGGAACAAAAATAATATATAATATAAGTACATGTGGGTCATTCTATAAATTTGGGGTCCAATTTATCTTGTAAAATGTTGTAGTTTGTAAATTCAGGACACATTCTTTAAATGCCTTCAATCTCAAAGAGTGATTATAGGGCCTACATCAAGTACAATTCACAAAAATATGGTTTGAAGGCATTTTTAATAATACTTGTATGGCAAATAGCACATGTCAGGTGTAACGGGGACAGAAAAATTTCGCACTTTGGTGCCCAAATTTATAGAATGACTCATTTTTTATAACAGCCTCTCATTAAAACACTCGCGGTATAGACCATATCAAATAGCTGCATTTCGTGGGGCAGTTTCTTTGTTCCTTGAGGACATGCATGGTTGCACATATTGTGCTTCCATTGTTGAACGGTTTAAGTAACAACAGGTGCCCCACGAAATGGCGGATGTTCGTTATGGTCTATACAGCTCTTCCTAATAATTATAACACTCCTTTTTGTAAGCCCTGCTGTTATTCTGTTTATTGTGTATACTGTTGCACACTAAGGCTCGAGTTTTATCCCGTAAAGGGCGCTGTAATAAGTTTACTGGTATTTTGATTTGCAAATGTGTGTAGGCCATGTACTTATGTACGCCAAAAATATATACATAGATAAAGTCAACAGTGCCTGTAGTTATCACTACATGTATGAGCAACTAACAATGGAAATTTGGCTCACACCATTGTTAATAACAAAGTTTGTGCCCAATGCATAGTTCCGAGTTTGCCTAGCCTATAGCCCCGCCCCCGTGGATATTGTTACTACGGCTCACACGCTATCGTCAAAAATGGCGACACACTACGCACAAAGCAATGGGACTTTCAACGGAAAGCACAGATTCATTGGAGAAAACTCAAAGGCATTCATGTTTCAGGGTCGACAGTTATCTTAGAACACACAGAGTAAAGGGCCAGTAATACAGGGATGTCATATCATGACATACGTGCTTTCGTACCTTTGAACAACGAAACGACCGGCCTTGAAACCAAATATTCACCCGGATCATCGCATACAACACTGTACAAATTGTATGGGGCCGGCAGATAGAACATATCGCGTGATCATGTTGTTGTGAGACAGTGCACTGTCTCACAACAGTCAGTGATTTCTGCTAGCTCTGTTGTGATTGGTCGGCGGGTTCGATTGATTGACAGGTCGGAACTATGCATTTCCATTGTTAGTTGCTCATAGTGTATGCATCCTTTCTCCTGTGGGCTGATTTTTTTTTCTCTTTTAGATCTTTACCACATGAAAAAACACTTATTGCGGAATTTCAAATTGTGATCGAAAATGTGGTGGTTTTTTGGTGATAAAATTTGCAAATGAAAGGACTTGTGACGTATATTATATTACTGGCTCAGCATCTAAAACAAGGAAGCCAGTGCTAACTTAAAATTTGTTAATGGGTCTAATAATAATGCCATTTCCATTTTATGGACCTGAAACATAATGACGTCATGACCCCATGCCGTCTGGTACCCTGAGACTCCCCCCATAGATTTGTGCGCATGTAAACAAACCGTGACGTCATTATGTTTCAGGTCCATTCTTTAACGACAAAGTGCCTTTTCTAACTCGTAATCTATGTGTAGTATACACTGGAATTTACGTTCCAACATTTTCGTTTTTGTTCGTGCACTCAGAAATGAATTAATGTATTGAAATATTTTGGTTTTTATATACATGTATGTACCATTTTTATAGTGGGCTGAACATTGAATATTGTTCGCATAGCTTCTTTTTTCAAGCAGGAGTTTATTTTGTCTTGTTTTGTAATAAACCATTGTAATAAATGTAAAAGAACACCATAAGACAGCTTAATAATTTGCCTTTATTGCCCACTGTCAAACACCAAAAGATTATTTTATTTTCAAATAAGGAAAACTGAATATTTTATATTTTTTTGAACTGTATAGTAACATGAATGAACTAGGCAATATTTAGGAGTACATCATTTACAGTGACCCAATTTTGTTTTCATGAGTTGACAAAAAACCCTAACTAAAAGAGAAAATAACAATGGTACCAAACACCACATGAATTTATTCACCCCGGCGGTCCCTGGATCATAATCCCTAAAAAATAATCACTTATTTATACTTAATCATTGGAGCAAGCAGGACAGGGGTTTGGGGCGTATCTTAAGTCATCTCTGGGAGGGGTGGTTATTTCTCTGTAGGGCTTGCTAAGCTCATGTGATAGCCAATCGCAATCAGTGAGGAACAACTGCACTACCGTGATTCGAGACCACCAGTTGGCTTCATAGCTCAATTGGTAGGGCGTCTGCACGTTAAGCAGAAGGTCCGCGATTCCAATCCTAGTGGAGCCAAGTTGCTTTTCACTGCATCCAGATTTCCCAAACTCATATGGACATTTGTCCACATTTATATCGAATTCATTCACCCCGGCGGTCCCTGGGTCATAATCCCTAAAATATAATCACTTATTCATACTGAAGGTGATTTTCGAAAAAATGTCTTTTGCAAAATACTTTTTTACCATTCAACTGAACACAAAAGCCATGAATGGATTTTGCTCTTGGTGGCCACACCCACGACCCTTCTTTCAAAGTCCCTGGCTCAAAAACTTGAAGTTGGACCATGTACCATGATGTTGCACTTTAATAGCACTATGCACTTTGCTTTATTTGCTCCCCGTTCTCGCCGCATGGTGGCGCTCTCTTAGTTCTCACATCTTGCGCGCGGCATGGCCGGCAGCGATGGACGTGATGGAGGATAAGGAAATGCGAACGATTATTTTGAAAGAACGAGAGGACGGCAAATAAATGCTTGGTAATGTTGAGATCATCCAACTTGTTGTTAATAACACTAGGTCTAGAGTTTCCCAAGCTGCTGGTGTGGACAGATTTGCAGTGAGTTTGAAGTGTGCCAAGGTTGGTCATTTTGTGATAATGTTGGTCACGTTATCGGTTTACGCTTTACGTGTTTACCATCGTCGTCTCGGACTCGGGTTCAGACATACTCGACCGTCGACGCGTCATGACCGTCCGTAGTACGTACGTACGTACGTGTGGTCATGAATTTAATGCCGTCACCTGCCGCCCCGATGCTGTCACCACCCGTCACCGTCATGCCCGCCAGAAAAACACTGATTGTAGGCAAAACAAAACTAAAAAATAAGGAAAGAAATAAGTAGTGATCATGATTATTTATGGTTTAAAAATTAAAATCACTCTAGTTTATTAAGTCATTTTAGGCCTAGGCCTATCAGTATCATGTTTATTCAACAGATCACAAAAAGAGAATTTTTAAAAATGCCAAAATTTATGAGCATGTTTCGTCCAGTATAAATGAAATTATGGTATTTCGTTTGTTCATATTGAACACGGATTTTGGTAAGTTTATTTATTGAAATCGATAGCTTAGCCTATTCAATTATAAGATATACTTTCCACTTGCACTTCTTTCGGAAATGTTGCATTTTTGAGATAAATAAATAATAAAATTACTGCATGAAGTAATGCACAAAATTAAGGCGCGAGTGGTCCGTGCGTAAGCGCGACAACGGAGGGTGCTGTGTGCGTGTGTGAATGGTTATCTTGTGCACTAATTGAATGCAATTTTAGTAAGAGTTGGGAAGTTGATCAGAATTTGTTTTCTTTAAAATTACTCATCTAGCATTGGAATGTGCAGATTTGATAGAAAAACCCAAAATTGAGTGGGACAAATTTAAGATTTTGTGAGGAAACACTCGGCCTGTGTCATATGTTTTGCACACAGGGTCTGTAGCCATGATCAACTTCCCAATTCTTTCCAGTGTTTCCTCACAAAATGTTAACAATGTTCTCACTCCCATGACCACACGTTGGCACGCTAAAAAAAAAACCTCAAATAGATTCCTCCCTCGTCCTAAAATGGTACGGTCTGCCGGGCCATCACGTCATGTGCACGTGCATGCTTTGGTCGTTCGGCAGAAGAACACGTCTGTGTGTTCAGCGGTTCGCGTCGACATTTAAAAGTTGTTTTTGGAAAGTAAAATCGTCCACTTTCATGGACGATTCTGCACGGAAATGACATACTTCAACAAGCAAAACTCGGCAATTGCCGGTATTAGAGTTAAGAAGTTGATCAGAAATTGTTATCTTTAAAATCATCAATGGTTATCTTGTGCACTAACTGAATGCAATTTTAGTAAGATTTTTCCCCTTTCTTTTTTTTCAGATTTAATACAAGAATTATATAGTGTGTTTACAACATGTATTCCATGAACTGTTTAGAACTAACGTGCAGCTGATGATGGGGCTGTTGTATTCACCTGGATGGGTAAGAAATGTTTGACCTAAAATATATCAATTTTTACATTGTGATATATCACAATATTTAAAGGTATTTTGAGACGATGATGTCATGAGAAAAAAAGGATAGAATTTACATGTAGTAGTTGATCTGCAATTGACATGTAGGCTATTACTTCCAAATACTGAAAGCCGTCCAGATCAAACTGTACGGCTTTCAAGAACAGCATTTTTCCCCCCATCAAAACCGTTGGCAAAATGGAATCTTTAGTTTACTCATTTTACAGGAAATTGCTATTTTTGGTAAAATATGAATCTCCACACGTTCTACATACCTCCCTGGCTGAAATTGTCTGAAAAGTGGCGTACATTCGTCCGTAAAACCCGAATCTTTCAGGAGCAATCATACCGCATGTCTTGTTAATTTTTTCCCAATAAACAAGATGGCGGATGTAGACTCGGCGCAGTCGTTCTTTCGGCCACCAGCACGTACTAGCACGCGGCTGGTACAGACAAGGGGGGCGCTGTTCACATTTATTCGCTCTTGCCTGTGGGCATGTACCGTATGCCGCCGGCCGGCGCTCCGCTGGCGAATCCACAGTCACTGACGCGAGTACACGTTAAAAATGTGATATATTTCCTCATGGCTTGCATCTCTGAATTGTTTATATATTTTTGTAAATTAATAGTTAGTTAGAAAACCTACAAGCTGTTTAATTATCGACCAATTACTCTCAAAATGATTGTCCATGTATGACAATTGCGTTGTTTACACGGTTGCCAATGTCTCAACTACGAATGAAGTATGATTTTTTCTTCAGCAATTCCGTTAGATGACGAAAAATATTGCCACCCAACTCCCCTTCCCTCCCTCCCAATTAAACAAATTGTACAACAAAAATCAGAAAGGACTCGAGAACCACAGAACCTCTGGAAATTATACAATTCCATGCCTATAGCTTTAGAGTAAGGATGCCGCCAACTTTTTTAAGCACCTGCAGCCGATTTCACGAATCCTAACGCACTGCGTAAGTCCGCTTGCGCAACATTTTATTGCGTAGGCTGAGCAACATTCCTGTGAAAATTACACGCAAGCTATAGGGCTTGCGCCATTCGTGAAATCGGCTGCAGGTGCTTAAAAAAGTTGCCGGCATCCTTACTCTAAAGCTATAGGCATGGAATTGTATAATTTCCAGAGGTTCTGTGGTTCTCATCGAGTCCTTTCTGATTTTTGTTGTACAATTTGTTTAATTGGGAGGGAGGGAAGGGGAGTTGGGTGGCAATATTTTTCGTCATCTAACGGAATTGCTGAAGAAAAAATCATACTTCATTCGTAGTTGAGACATTGGCAACCATGTAAACAACGCAATTGTCATACATGGACAATCATTTTGAGAGTAATTGGTCGATAATTAAACAGCTTGTAGGTTTTCTAACTAACTATTAATTTACAAAAATATATAAACAATTCAGAGATGCAAGCCATGAGGAAATATATCACATTTTTAACGTGTACTCGCGTCAGTGACTGTGGATTCGCCAGCGGAGCGCCGGCCGGCGGCATACGGTACATGCCCACAGGCAAGAGCGAATAAATGTGAACAGCGCTCCCCTTGTCTGTACCGGCCGCGTGCTAGTACGTGCTGGTGGCCGAAAGAACGACTGCGCCGAGTCTACATCCGCCATCTTGTTTATTGGGAAAAAATTAACAAGACATGCGGTATGATTGCTCCTGAAAGATTCGGATTTTACGGACGAATGTACGCCACTTTTCAGACAATTTCAGCCAGGGAGGTATGTAGAACGTGTGGAGATTCATATTTTACCAAAAATAGCAATTTCCTGTAAAATGAGTAAACTAAAGATTCCATTTTGCCAACGGTTTTGATGGGGGGAAAAATGCTGTTCTTGAAAGCCGTACAGTTTGATCTGGACGGCTTTCAGTATTTGGAAGTAGTAGGCTATATGCTGTATTTATAAAACACGACAACTTTTTGATGAGGAGACAGTTTTTAACCAATTATCCTTAAAAAATCCTGTAGCTAACTAGAAAGATTTCAACGCTAAGCACCAAGTGGTCACGTGTGGACAAACGTAAACAGGGACAACAAACATTTTTGGACCTCAATTTTAGACCTACGTGATGTAGTATGGTGCTAGGAATTGACAGTTTTATATTCATTAAGTCCTGGTTGTGGGTGTAGGATTGAGTGGATGTACAGTATATTTTTATGTGAGTTTAAAGGGAAAATTTATTTTTGTAACATGTGCAGTTGAGTGCTGTAAAATGTGCCAGTACATAAGTATGACACTTAGGTGGTACTTCCAAATACTGAAAGCCGTCCAGATCAAACTGTACGGCTTTCAAGAGCAGCATTTTTCCCCCCATCAAAACCGTTGGCAAAATGGAATCTTTAGTTTACTCATTTTACAGGAAATTGCTATTTTTGGTAAAATATGAATCTCCACACGTTCTACATACCTCCCTGGCTGAAATTGTCTGAATAGTGGCGTACATTCGTCCGTAAAACCCGAATCTTTCAGGAGCAATCATACCGCATGACTTATAGAATTTTTCCCCTTTTCAAGATGGCGGATGTAGACTCGGCGCAGTCGTTCTTTCGGCCACCAGCACGTACTAGCACGGTACAGACAAGGGGGGCGCTGTTCACATTTATTCGCTCTTGCCTGTGGGCATGTACCGTTCCGCCGGCCGGCGCTCCGCTGGCGAATCCACAGTCACTGACGCGAGTACACGTTAAAAATGTGATATATTTCCTCATGGCTTGCATCTCTGAATTGTTTATATATTTTTGTAAATTGATAGTTAGTTAGAAAACCTACAAGCTGTTTAATTATCGACCAATTACTCTCAAAATGATTGTCCATGTATGACAATTGCGTTGTTTACACGTTGCCAATGTCTCTCAACTACGAATGAAGTATGATTTTTTCTTCAGCAATTCCGTTAGATGACGAAAAATATTGCCACCCAACTCCCCTTCCCTCCCTCCCAATTAAACAAATTGTAAAACAAAAATCAGAAAGGACTCGATAAGAACCACAGAACCTCTCGAAACTATACAATTCCAGGCGCCTATAGCTTTTGAGTAAGGATGCCGCCAACTTTTTTAAGCACCTGCAGCCGATTTCACGAAGCATTGCGCAGCTTGCGCAACTTTTGACAAATGGCGCAAGCTTCATAGCTGGCCTGCGTGTTATCTTCGGAAGAATGTTGCGCAACTTACGCAATAAAATGTTGCGCAAGTGGGTTTACGCAGTGCGTTATGATTCGTGAAATCGGCTGCAGGTGCTTAAAAAAGTTGGCGGCATCCTTACTCAAAAGCTATAGGCGCCTGGAATTGTATAGTTTCGAGAGGTTCTGTGGTTCTTATCGAGTCCTTTCTGATTTTTGTTTTACAATTTGTTTAATTGGGAGGGAGGGAAGGGGAGTTGGGTGGCAATATTTTTCGTCATCTAACGGAATTGCTGAAGAAAAAATCATACTTCATTCGTAGTTGAGAGACATTGGCAACGTGTAAACAACGCAATTGTCATACATGGACAATCATTTTGAGAGTAATTGGTCGATAATTAAACAGCTTGTAGGTTTTCTAACTAACTATCAATTTACAAAAATATATAAACAATTCAGAGATGCAAGCCATGAGGAAATATATCACATTTTTAACGTGTACTCGCGTCAGTGACTGTGGATTCGCCAGCGGAGCGCCGGCCGGCGGAACGGTACATGCCCACAGGCAAGAGCGAATAAATGTGAACAGCGCCCCCCTTGTCTGTACCGTGCTAGTACGTGCTGGTGGCCGAAAGAACGACTGCGCCGAGTCTACATCCGCCATCTTGAAAAGGGGAAAAATTCTATAAGTCATGCGGTATGATTGCTCCTGAAAGATTCGGGTTTTACGGACGAATGTACGCCACTATTCAGACAATTTCAGCCAGGGAGGTATGTAGAACGTGTGGAGATTCATATTTTACCAAAAATAGCAATTTCCTGTAAAATGAGTAAACTAAAGATTCCATTTTGCCAACGGTTTTGATGGGGGGAAAAATGCTGCTCTTGAAAGCCGTACAGTTTGATCTGGACGGCTTTCAGTATTTGGAAGTAACTTAGGTGGCAACTAGTTTGCAGCTGTCGTTCACTCAGCTTGCAAAAAAAAATTGGATTTTGCTCAATTTATGTGCATGAAATACCGTATTGATCACTTCTGTGTATTTGTTATTGTAAAAAAAAAATGGACAGTATTCCAAGGTTAATTGTTTTTCAGTAAAAAAAAAAAATACTACACACGTACTGATCAATACAATCACTTATTGTTACCTGGTTAAGTAAAAAAACATCTGCAACTCAGATGTTTTTTTTATAAGGCCGTTTTCACACCAAATTGGTAGCTAGACCATTATGATTCTTTACCTTTCTATTTTTTTGCCGACAGCACCATGAATTTGCCGACTGTACAAAGATTTTGCCAAATAAAAAAAAAAATTGTGCACCCCCCTCTCCCCTTTAGCTATGCCGCTGTGTCCGAAACATAAACTTGGTGAATGGTCTAGTAACCAGGATAATTTTGTATATACAGTTAAAGTCGGAAGTTTACATACATGTACACCACTACCATCATCACCCAAAATGGTAAACAGGACTACCCGAACCATTGCAAGGTGTGCAAGCTATGTTTTAAGTACCGGTACTGCAAACACGTGAGGAATTCCACAAAATTACGACTTCAGTAAAGACTGTTACAAAAATGGTGACAACACAAGTTTAAGCACACCAGTTTTAACACAGTTCTATGTAAACTTCTGACTACAACTGTATATAGACTCATTCAAATTGACTACCCAGAATGCCCTTGTAACCTTCATTAAAATATGACCCTCGTTCAGACTGCCATGTGTAGACCGAAAATGGTCTACATGTACTAGATGACTGCCCTTCTTCTACGTAGGCCAGACCTTTTTTCTCTCTTTTGGTACTAAAAATGGTCTACATGTACATAGACCATTCAGACACAACTGATATACTGTTTTCGGTTAAACCTAAGTTATATGTGACCGACTCTGGCAAAACCCGACGCTTCTCGGCATTTCCCATTACGTGATATGGGCCCACAACCTTAAAAAATGGCCTCTGGGACCAACTTGAAAATTTGGCAGAATCAACATCGGGATACATTCAAGATTTGTTTTGTTGTTTGAACTGTCTCAAAATTCCTCATATTATTGACAACAAATTAAATAATCAACTAGTTTGTCAAACTTTAAAGACCAATAGCTCCATTTCACTTTTTCTGATCTGTCATACTTTAATTGGTCATAACTTGGCTAAAAATTATCAGAATTTCCTCCAACATGTTTTAAAAGATACCTTTTTGTATGCACACTAAGCTGACACCAAAACTTAAATTTTGAATTTTCATCACAAGTGTTGGGTTTTGCTGGAGCCGGTCACATATACATGTATATACACTGCATTTAGTGCTGTGTCTGATTTTCTGAATGCAACAGTCGAGCTTGACAGCCGGAGTGCATGAATTTTCTTTCTGAACTGTTTTTTTTACATTTACAGTACCGATACCTAGACTACCTCTATGTACACAGTATGCGGCAGGAATATTTACGTCTTATCTACATAGCATCAGTATTATTGGTGAACTTGCCAGGGTGTACCCAGTCTACTTGCCCAAACATACACATCAAATTGTCACCCGATGATGATCAAAGTTGGCAGTGCATACCGAGTTGTGAACGTGGGTAAGTTACTATGCTTACTTTTATTGTGCATACTGGTACATGCAACAGTGATTTAGCCCACCAGATAAAAGTTTCAGATTTTATACAAATCCTGCGTAGCAAAGGCATCACGCATGAAAATGTGGTGACAGTTCAAGTGCACCAAATCAAAGGATCAAGGGCAACGGAGTCGGCTGACTTAGTTAAAATTAGTTGTGGCGTGTGGGTTACCGTGGCCGAGTGTGGGTTACCGTGGCCGAGAGTGGGTTTAATACCGTGGCTGAGTGTGGGTTACCTTCTTAGAGCAAGTTAAAATTATTTCTTTAAATATGAGAGAAGATAAAAGCATTTGCAGGAAAAGATTACTTTGATTGCCAAAATAGGCTCAAGATCTGAGAAAAAACCAAATACTTTACATTTCACCCTTATTTTTTTGGTTCAGCATGTACTGTCAAGATAGGCGGTGCATACCCTGCGGGGATTGTCCAGACCCCTTCACTTTAGCTGCACAGGGCCATAAAGAGATGTTTCTCGTCGCAGAGTGTATTTATGGAGGCTCATGTCCAAAAAGCTGTGGGAATGGTCATATCTCCCTGCCGATAGCCAATGATTCCCTCTGTAGATGTTTTGATGTTATACCACCTACTCCAGGTACGTTATACAGTCGTGGCTAAACGTTTAAGACCATCTTTGAGAAAAGTACATTTGTTACCACCGCACAGTAATTTCTGTATAAACCGTATCGAAAAGCCGCCATTTCGTGGGGCACCTTTTGTTACTTAAACCGTTCAACAATGGAAGCACAATATGTGTAACCATGCATGTCCTCAAGAAATGAAGAAACTGCCCCACGAAATGTCGGCTATTCGATACGGTCTATTATGTTGCATTTCTCTTGGTTTGAAAATGGGTTAAAAAACGTCGCTCATGGAAGTACAGAGGGCATGCAAGTTGTAAATTCATTAAACCTGTACCAGAAATTAATTTTTATGAGATGCTGCTAACATTCTCTTTTTTAGTTGAAGTTTGTTTACAGTTATTTGTACTTGGATTTCATCTGTGCAAAATTTTGCCGATTCACAAATTGAACCGTTTCACTCAAAAAGGTGACATTCAATCATCACCATACTGAATTCCTTGGATGTCCTTAATTACTGGGCTTAACATGGCTAAAGTACGTGTACTCATGCATGCCCATCCACTTGGTGAATTTTACTAAATAAAAAAGGTTGTCTACTGTGGGCCTTAAAAGCAGTTAGCCCTGACTGTGATCTCGTCCAGTACACCATACTATAAACCTTTATCATGGTGAGGCTATTTTCCCTATTTCCCTACTAAAATCAACGTAACCGAAGTAAGGCTTGCAGGAAAAAATAGTTTGACCCCGTGTTGAAATTGTGGTGTGTGCATCACAAGGACAATGGCACACGCATAGCGCGATCATGCAAAGGACAACAGTAATTTAGACGCGCTATCACGCGCAGAGGCACGGTGGATTGTACAGGGAACAAGGCTAAGATGGCTGTACCGTGATAAAGGTCTATTACCGGTATGTTTTACATGGCACTCTCCAATGCATGTCTTCACATTCTTACTTTGCATGTCACACCCCCACAGTGCCCACTGAAGCTACCTGTAGGGAGGGCTGTAACCATGGTAACTGTGAAATCCCAGGGAAGTGCAAGTAAGTATAATGAGATACCAGCATACATGTATATGCAGTGCCTAATGTTCTAAATGAATGACAGTTTGGAACAGCAGGCAATTAGTGCTCCATGCATGTTTTTGTGTTAAATGATTGGCAAAAAAAAATAGATTGTCTGGAGACAACTTTTAAAAAAAATTCTCCCACGAAGGTAAAAATTTACAAGAAAAAAACAAACATGTGGTGTTTGTTACCATTGATATAAATCCTTTTAGTCGCGTTTTTCTTGTCAACTCGTCAAGTAAAATTTTGGGTAGCTAAAAATGATGTATTGGGGCTTTAAAGCAGCCTGGTTAGCCAAACATTTTACTTCACAAGTTGACAAGAAAAACCAGACAAAAAGTGTTGATAGGAATGGTAACAAACCTCACATGATTTAAAAAAAAAATACCTGGTCTCCAGACAAATTTGTTTACCATTTAATCAATAAAAAAAAACATGCATGGATTTTTCAGATTTTTGATATTTTTCCAAAATTATTCTTTAGTTATGTAACGCTGTTGTTCCTGTTTTTAAAAGTTTTCCAATCATGTAATCTGTCTTTAATTCCTTGCAATTTAGCTGTGAAGATGGTTGGAAGGGAGAGTTGTGTGACCAGTGCTCCCCGGACTGTGTGCACGGACATTGCAACTCCACATCAGGCCAGTGTCTCTGCTTGCCAGGCTGGGGAGGAACTGTGTGTGACCAAGGTATTGTGATTGTTTAGCTTCTCTGTTGTTTAAGTTTCTAATTCTTGTGCAGAAAAATATAATTTCCCCTCAACTATTTAGGGATGGCGGTTTTTGTTGTTTTGGTATTTGCCTCCATTCCGACTTTTTTTAAACATTTTGTTTAGCCAGAAGTACAGCTTTTCGACTCGCTTTTAAAGGATGTGAGTCTTTCCACGGTAAAGGGGGCATTTTGGCAACACAGACCATATTTTCCAGGAAATACCTTTGTCTGGTCTCGAAATAAAAGAAGTTTCAGTTGTTCTGAAGAGATAACTTAGGCCCAAAAAGGGTTACAAATAATGTGACAACATGCCTTTCTAAAAACCTTGTGTACAAATTTCCAATATACACTCATAACCGGGACGGCCTAAAATGTAACACAAGTGTCCGTCCCGGTTACTAGCGTATATTGGAAATTTGTACACAGGGTTTTTTAGAAAGGCATGTTGTCACACTATTTGTAACCCTCTTTGGGCCTAAGTTATCTCTTCAGAACAACTAAAACTTATTTCTTTTATTTTAAGACCAGACAAAGGTATTTCCTCAAATGTGGTCTGTGTTGCCAAAATGCCCCTTTTACTGTGCAAATATTGGAAGAAAACTACCACTGGTATGGTGTCTCATTGCCATGGAAATCAAATTACCAAATAGGGGTTGATAGTAAAATCATATGGTCCTTATTGGGACATGTTTGAACCTCGATACATGTATACCTCCGGCGCACTGGGCAGTTTTACTCTGTGGTTCTAAACTGTAGTTGTACTTTTTGAGGCCCAGTGGAATTTTCCCCCTCAGGTTTTCCTAATATTCTTTCACAGGAAAGTGTTGCTTTTGCATGAAAATTTCCCTTGCATGATCCACAGGAACCCAGTATTATTGCATGTGTACCCTCCGACAGTCTCACATTGTGCAAGTAAATTGACATCTGCATGGCAATAATAAGGTACTGTACTTAACTGATTAATTTCATGCAAAATGCAGAACCACCACATGCCAATTTCATGTAGTGCATAGCATTGCCCATCTCTTAACAAGATGCTGTTTACTAATGTACGGTATGTGGACCCTGCACCACAAGGCGTTGATTATTCAAATATTCGAATAGCATTTTACCAAATCGAATATTCGGTATACATGTGCTTTTACCGCTCCAAACCAAACATGTCTTTAAGCTAGGAAGAAGTAAACAAAACATTTTCCCGAAACGGTTGCTTTGATGTCATATAATTTGCGTCCAACCACGAGCCCGGTGTACAAGGGCCGACGATAATTTCTGCAAAAACCTCTTTGGGCGAGAGACTGCTATGCAAACAACAAGAAATCTATGGTTTGAGCACAGATTATTGTTTGAGGCGACAAATTCGGCAATAAAAAGGCTGCTGTATTCCTGTGAGTTCGGAGGTGCCCAAATCAATTAATTTCATGGCAAACTTTTTTTGTCAAAATCTCAAAAAAAATTAACGCATCAAATAATCGATCGAAAAAAAAAAGTTTGGGTTTTCCATTTAGCATACATTAGGCCCATATAAGCTGGTTAAATGTATTTAGAAACCTTGGTCCATGTACATGTACATGTACATGTACGTACATGTACATGTACCTTCCTGGAGGTTTCTGCTGAACATTTTCACAAATTGGAATTTGTACCCATGGGCATGCCAAACATGCATGTACTGTGATACATACAAATCGTCGGTCGCACCACGAAGTGGCGTATCCGCGAACGCAGTAGTAAAACTTTGTTTTGAGAAAATCGCTTTTGAAGTTGGTCACTTTTTAAAACTCCAACTTCGCCGGTTATTCTATGAAAAGCCGTTAGTCTTTTTAGGTGATACTTTTTAGTATGAGTTAAATGACGTAAAAATATACTTTTTTGTTGTATTGATTGTCTAATTAAAGAACACTTTAGCTTAAAACTTATTCGTCACTTCGTGAAAAAGAAAAATGCCGACCATGCGTGATTTGCCACAGAATTCGCCCCCTGTCTGTATTTCTCTGCGCGCGTAATATTTACAACGTCGCCCTAGCGCGTGGCATTTTCACGAAGTGGCGTATTGCGATACGCCACTTCGTGAAAAAGCAATTCATGCACATACCATCTTTTTCAATGAGTGGCGTATCACGATACGCCACTTCGTGAAAAAGTAAATTTGCAAACCCATTAGTTACGTGGTTTAAGGCAACTTCTGTAATTAAAAAAATACAAATTGTCAAGTCTCGTAACCTTGCATAAATGTTTAGGACACAAAATAAAGTCAAATTATACCAAAAACAGAAATTGCAAAAAAAATGTTTTTTTCACGGATACGCCACTTCGTGGTGCGACCGACGAAATGTACATGTACATCTACAATGTACATGTATGTACAGTACATTATGTACAGCACATTATGTACAGCACATTATGTACAGCATGCATGCATTAATTCCTTCCTATATGTACGGTATGTTATCATTGTCAATCATTAATCCAGAATCAACGCATGTCATTTCGGCATACATGTAAATGCATTTAAAGGCACATACCAGTACATGTTTGTAATTATCTCTGCTATGGCATGGTGAATAGCTGAGCTAATTTGCTTGCACTTTATTAACAAAATTTATTTAGTTGAATTAAGTACAGCTGTAGGCTTATGTCATTGTTTGTCATTGCCTATCAAATGCAAATTAGATGTTTAACTGCATAATGAACATTACATTTCAATAAACAACTTTGTAACATTAATACATGTGACGTAGCAGATCACCACGTCATCTGTGACAATTATGCATGCATGCGAGACTGCTGTTTACATTTTTTCCTGTCATTTTTTTTACAGTTTTACAATTCAAGTAACTAAAATTTTAAATCTATTGCGCTGTTTTGTTGCATTTTATCAGGTGCATCATAATAAAGTAGTCTCGGCAGCAAATTTGTCGCACCAATATTAAAAAAGTATGTTTTTTTTTGTGGTAATTTGTCACAAATTGCCAATGTAAATTAAAGTTCAAGAAGAACAATAGGGGCATGCACATAGATATTTACATACTCACAATAAGTTAGGGAAATTGTGGGGTGTACTCGGATATTTAATTGAGGGTAGGAATTCTGCTTAAATGATTTTGTATATGATTAGACAATTGTATCTGCATGACAGACACAGCTTGTCATAGGAATAAGTGAAAACAGTCATTTAAAAAAAAGAAATCCAAAATTGAACCACACCAATATCCCTAACTTACTATGAGTAGTGTATACTTTGTGCATTACAAACTCGCTTAATACATAAACAATCCCTCTAAAGCTTTGGCACAGTGCATGCTAATTATAACCTCGTAGTGAATAATATTCCGTGGAGATGGGTACCAGCAAATACGGTTGGGGAAACCCAGCTAGTTGCTGGGGGTAGACCTGCAATGGACTGGCATCCGATCCAGGAGGATCAGTACATGTAGCATTGGTCCTAGTCACTCCATGCCACGGAAACCGGGGATGAGTACCGGCCGTATGAGCCAATATTAGAGAGGTTTCGCACCGTCACGATTACCGATACTGATACGCCATGACTTTATGCGCTTCGTGTGACGCGTGTTTTCATATGCGTTGAATACGGTTATCGGCCTTCATACGGGTAGTATAAAAACAGATACATGTACCGGTTATGCAGATTTTTCGCTTTATCTGTGATGGATTAATAAATTGTATGCATTTGGTTTCCTTTGATGTATAATCCGTGAATATAGATCAAATTTAATGTGTGATGCCCACGCGAAAGCAAGGAAAATCTGTTGAAAACAAAGCCAAGCGCAGAGAAGATTTAGCAGATATGTACACATACATTCACACAGTGCGAAACCCAGTTCAGTGTGTGCATCGACGTGAATGGTTACCGTTATCATATCCGTATTCGTAACCGTATTCGTCACCCTGCGAAACCTCTCTATTGGCTCGTAAACGACCTACCTACCTAACTAGTGAATAATATTCCACCCAAAAAAGCAGTATCTGAAATAGAAAACAGTTTTCGCTGAAAATGGTTTCTGTCTAAATACTTGCTGTGGCTTTTGACAGTATCTCATTTTGTGATGACACCACGCATGTACACATGTAGGTGGGTGCATACCCATGAAATGTGAACCACTCGCTTGGTGCAAAAACCATGTATAATAGACCGATCCAGTAAGCTCCGCCCATTTAGAAATTCCCTAGCAACATGCCACACGTGCAATGCACGTGTGCAGTAGAGTCGCGTGGCCGTGCCGTGCGTCAGCGTCAGCGCGTAATGAAACACGCACACGCACACAGAAACTGCACCCTCGAAAGCAAAATGTGCACTTAAGTATCCGGTCGTATGCGTGCACGTACAACACGTGTAACGCGCGCCGTCGAACAAAAACATCTCGACACACATCTGGAACGAAGTGAATGCACAACTTAGCAAAACGACATGCTAATTTTTTTCACGTTTACACAAAAACACGTTTATGAAGGGATTAAAAGTAGGTTAGGATAGTCTTATACAATCCGTTTTAAACCCGCTAGGCCTCCTCTGCGCTGATAACAATGATGTTTATGGTGTTTTTGCGTCACTCGTGCTGCATTTGCCGTAACTCTGTGCACAAAATTTTGAGGACTTGGGTAACCAAAGTGGAGATCCGCTTTTTGGTTACCTGAACCTGAGGCTGTGATTGGTCAATTCCAAAATGGGCGGAGCTTACTGGATCGGTCTATTGTCTGTACCTACAGCTATCGAGGGGATGCAATTGCTAATCATGTCCTCCAAATCAGTTCTGTAAAGATGTTACCTGTTCATTGGGAATCTTAATATGCATTCCAAGTCTCATCTTTGTACTTGGCTTCAAATGCATACAGTCCAGTTGGCATGTTTCCAATCAGCATTATAAATTATATGAAACTGAATCAAGGGACATGGTTTAAAATTGCTTTTGTGTAATGTAATTTAATCCTTGTTTGTACATGGGATACATCCACAAAAACATTTGTTTGGCCTTTATAATGTTTACATTGGTACTTCCTGATTCACAGAACTTTTTGTTTAAGATGTGAACTTTAGTATAAATAAATATTTTTTCCTGGAGTACAAAATTATCAATGCCCTGCCTGTTTTGCTTCTACGCAGTGCGATATGGGTGACGCATCCGGTGTGTTAACTTTTTGACTCCTGTCCAATGTTTTGTTTTCCCTCAACGAACTACATGTACATGTATATAGCACCCCCAAATTCACTTAAAGGGCCCCTGAAATGATTAATAACTTTATGCACAGTTTTTGCTGCATATGAAGGATTACTTGTGTAGAAAGATAATACTACGATTCATTTTGATGCCCCATGAATAAAAAGTGGCATTTTCATCTTTGAAAATTTCTTCACATAAACTCACAGAAAGAGGGCGCTGTTTGTGGCATGTCACTTTAGGAACACACAGCAGAAAAGCAAAGAAAAAACATAAGACTTCAAACTGGAATTGTGGAAAAATGCTGCGGTTTCAAGCCTTAGTTTTTTTCATGGTTTGCAATATGTAAAACAAACCTAGACTGTCATGGGTTACAAAAGTTTCAGCAAGTTGAAGACAATTGTGGAAACATTTGTGCACAGTTGAATGAGATTTTTCTGTGTTTTCCACTTTGCTCGTGCATATGTAAATTCCATTCGCATAAAAATCAAAAACCTTTATTTTAACCCCCAAACAACTTCCAAGTAGGGTTTTTATTATTGTAATTAATGGACTAGTTCCATAGCACAGATTTCATTGATAAAAACACCATTTCACGGGCTCTTTAAAGGCACAGGCTCGTCAGCAATGCGCGCACGCGCCAAATTCGTGCCATGAAATACGCAGTTCCATGCTTTTGCTATGGAGCTGCGTATTTCGTGGCACGAATTTGGCGCGCGCGTATTGCTGACTAGCCCAGGTACCTTTAACAGACTGTGCTTTTGAGACACGTCTATCAATTTTGTTTTTAAAATTTTGTTTTAAAGACCATAGTGTATTGTAATGTGAAAGCCCACAACCAGAGAAGCACTCTGCTAAAAGTACAATGCATTTGCTGCACACCTGGGACACATTTCTGAGAGATCACGGACAAGCAAATTCCATTTTGTTGTTAAACATTTTAACTCATGGTCTGAAGGTCTTGTTTTCTGACCATTGGTCTCATCGTGGACCCCTAGGTCTTGGTCTGTCTCAAACCTCCTGGGGCCAATTTTATGGTGTGTTTAGCACAAAAATGTGCGTAATCGAAAATGCGTTTGCAGTCAAAATCTTATGTGATGTGTATTACAACTGACGTGGTGTTCTGCTTTTCTTGCTAAGAACACAAGTTGACATACAATTTTGACTGTTAACCCATTTTTATAAAGCAAACAAATTTTTGATTAAGCAAATTTTTCTGCGAAACAGTTTTATGAATTTGGCACCTGGTACATGTAGCACTATCTGGAATCGTAAATTACATGTTAGATAAACATCCCCAGCTCTGAGTAGACAGTGATACATCGGGTAAAGGCCCGTCTACACGGGCCAACATTTGTTGGCCAACATGTGTCCGACGATATTGGCCGACCAAAAGTTGGATGGTGTGGACGCCACTCCAGACAACGTCCAACATCATCCAACATGTTGGAACATGTTGGAGCATGCAGGTATCGCCTATAACTTTGTTGGAGGAAACGGGCCAATAGCAGAGTAGAACGCCTGTCACATGAAGGCAGCAGCCAACCGCAGTTGGGAGCGCGTGTGGTCTAGTGGGTATGAAGCGGGACTCCCAATCAGAGGTTGGGGGTTCAAGCCCCACTTCGACCAACGTGTCTGTGTCCCTGGGCAAGGCACTTAATCCCAGTTGCCTCGTCAACCCAAGCGATATATGGGAAGCTGTTAAGGGGAATGCCACAATCTAACTGCTGATAGGGTTGTGCGCCTGACCAGCAGCTACCTAGTTGAAGCGAAATGGTTCTGGTGATTCCCTGATGGCAGCGGTAATAATGGTAACAGCGCCTTGAGCACCCTGCAGGGTGGATATGTGCGCTATACAAATCTAATCATTATTATTATTATTATTAGTTGTGATATTTTGGACATGTTGGGTGGTGTGGTCGAGCGCATGTAACGCTTAACAAATTCCAACTTTATGTTGGACCTTGTTGGCCAACAAATGTTGGCTCTTGTAGACGGGCCTTAAGGGTAAAAACAAACATTCATTAACATTCATTCTCCCCAATGCTAAATCACCTTCACTCATCCCCAACATATGGTTTATAAAATTTGTTTGGCAAGAAGAATTCCCCGTCCAATGAATAACACCGATTTCCTATTTTAATCTTTGCAGATATTAGTTTCTGTGCCAACAACCAACCTTGTAAGAATGGGGGTACTTGCGTAAATACGGAAGCAGGAGGATACAACTGTCAGTGTTCGGAAGACTTCGAAGGCACCAACTGTGAAACTGGTGAATTTATGCAAATTTATAGAAATGTTTTCTTTTGTAACAAGGAATTATGTAATTTATTATTACTTCTCTCTAGTACTGAAACCAAGGATTCCTCGAAAGTGCCCATTGCACTGTCGCTCGCAAGCGTGAGGAAACCCACGAGGAGAAGACGATAAATTAGAAATGGCCAGAGACACCGGGGAATCCCCTTGCTCTTCACGAAAGAATGCTCTGGGATCTTTAAAGTGCGTTACCTAACACACTGGACTAATGGCTTTACATACCTTCCGAAGGATGGAGCCAAGTGCCTTGCTCAAGGGCACAGGGACTCCAGCCGGGTGTCGAACCTGCAACCCCAAGTTTTCACCCGAGTATTGCGAGCCAGTGACCCAAACCACTCGGCCATGGTACCCCACGGGTTCCAGAAAAGTTGTGGCTTTAGTATATCTTACATGTATGGGCAAAATTTCATAAAACTCGTAAACACACATGTGCTGCTAAGGGTTGATTCACACTGGGGCTTTTTGCTCGTACCGGTAAATGCGACGCGCATCGCTTTGAGAAAAAGCAGCGTAAAGTAAATTTGGAGTAAAACGACGCACTGAAAATCACAGAATCCCAAGAATGTTTTCTGCCCGAATCGATTTTCTGGTTTTCAGTGCATTTATTTCTTCTAAGGGAAACACATTCTGTGGGTCGAAGAAATAAAGTTTGAAAGAATTTTCTACAGGAGTGGTATAAACCGAACCAAAATGGACTAGTCCATGTGGAAGCAAAAAGGTTAGTGTCATCACTGCACTGCTTTATGTAACCGGATAAATAAGTTTACAAAACATCATCAGTGATTATTTTTGGACGATATCCTTGAAAATATATGGATTGAGAGCGCGAATTTGCAGAATGGTAATGAGAAAATATGGTTAATTCTCAAAATTAGGGGTCCAAACATGCTTTTAAAGATTTTCAGTTTTTTTAGTGATTGAAAGTGGTTTCCCAGCAGAAAATATTTATTTTTCTTTCCACAAGCGCCACTTAAATGTTTG
Source organism: Henricia sp. BOLD:AAB3569 (assembly GCA_037783545.1). Classification (NCBI taxonomy): domain Eukaryota; kingdom Metazoa; phylum Echinodermata; class Asteroidea; order Spinulosida; family Echinasteridae; genus Henricia; species Henricia sp. BOLD:AAB3569. Next base: position 913,836 of record JBBELK010000004.1, read on the forward strand.
TGTGTGGATAAAGCATCCAGGTTAATGCAAAATTGTTCTACAGCCATTTTTCATTGGCGTATGTAACCCGGGACACCAAATTCCTATTCAATATCATGGAACAAATTATGAGCCTTTATGGTCTTTTGTTTCGAATATTTGACAGTAATCAGAGGACGAAATATTCAAGAAAATGATGCTGTCCCCTATTATCACAAGCAACAGTCTACTGCTGAGAATTTGTGATCATGAGTGGCAATTTTTGAAGCTCGGGGTGTCGTACGTAACTGGGACACGAAATGCTTTGGACCCCTAATTTTGGGAATTATCCATATGGCAAATGATATTGTATGAAACGCCCATGGAGAAAAATGTGGAGTCAAAAAATGTGATCTGGACACGCTTCTTTAACAAGTTGTGAAGGTGGAGTACCTGGTTGTGACAATTTTGTCTTTCTTTGGTTTTCTATAAATAGCAGTGAATCAGCATATGTGTGGATCAGAGAGTTGCCAACAGAATGAAACCTGTGTAGAGACAGAAGAGCCTGGTGTGTTTAAATGCCAGTGTCGGAAGGGATTCACAGGAGTAAAATGTGCCGTGAGTATTAAAGGTGAGTAAAAGACATGTAAAACTATGACACTTGGTTTGCATGTGTACATATGTGTGGTGGTCTGGGAAAACCCGTCCGAAGTCGCCACGTACATTTTGTAGTTATGGGCCGATTTACACAAAAAAAATCATTTTTGAAATTTTAGTTCCAAAGTGAAGTTATGGTATTTAAATTCCCTCTCAAAGTTTTTTTTCTGAAAAATCAAAGTGTAAAATGTAATTTGCGAGTGTTTTAAAACCCAACACAATTAGAAATAAGTAGAAAATGCCAACTTTGAAGCCTGATTTCTCTGTTTGTCTTTGAAAGGTCATAACTTTAGTTGTGGTTTGAATATTGAACTCATTTAAACTATTCTGAGATAAGTAAAGGGTGTATTATTTGATTAAATGTTCAACAAGAATTGTAAAATTTTGACCATCCGACGGTTTTTTTCCAGACAGCCACACATATAGACTCTTGGAGAAGTTCTGAAATCATTTTTTTCCCGCAGTCCTGTAGGACTGGTACATGGTAATATCATGCAAATTTGTCAACATTTTCACGGATCTACAGAGTGTTGGAAGGGGAGGGGGTGTCCTGGGCGGGTTGTCGAGGGCTGTAAAAGAGAGAAGATGGCTGCACCGTGAGAAAGGTCTATTAACAACCTCAGAGATTTATAGAGGTCTGAATTCAGGATGCCTTCTTTAAAATCCGGGAATTTAGGTTGGCAGCTCTGAAGCCTTTGAACACTTTGATATGAGTAACGTTTGTCTGGTCAACCCATAAAGTTAAGATTCAGGTTCATTGCAAATATAACGTCGCTATAACGAACAAGGCGGTGTCCACAATAAATGTTCGGTATAGCGATCGTTCGTTATAGCGATTTACACATGTATACAGCTGCATTCACGACTATCATACCTTTAATCGCTCATGTGATCGTCACACACCAAATGGAAACTCAAGTTTGACTGACAATTTCTCTCTTGTCATTTTCCTTGAATTTGGTATCGTTGGAAAGCCCTTTTATTCCTCTTTACAATAATGTCATTTATTTTGATTAAGCAATTGGGGGATGTGTAGCACAGCTGAATATGGGGGCGGGTGTAAAGTGAAATGTCACAAAATGCATTGCTATTATCAAAAAGTGTATTGACACAATCCCATCCCCCAAGCAAAAGGGGAATGCACTGTATGACAATAGCAGTGAATTTTATGACATTTCACAATTTGAGGAGTTTCAAAGTAATGTCACTGCCCCCTGTCATGGTTGCCCGTGTAAAGGGTCTATTGCATTATATCCAAGGGGTTGGGTGGGCTCGGGAAATAGGGGGTTGGGGGATTGGAGGGGGGGAGGGGGGGTGGAGGAGTTGTAGGTTAAGTGACGAAAAGCAATATAATATTGACAAACTTCCAACATCACTTTTTGTTTTATTTTTGTTTTGATACCTTTCTTTTTACATTTTTCCCCTTGCAATGGGAAGTTCATTAACTATTAACTGCAAACGTGGCATTCATTAATCACTGGCCGATCTGAAAGCTCAGGGTGTCGTAGTACGTAACTGGGAAACGAAATGCTTTGGACCCCTTATTTTGGGAATTATCCATATGGCAAATTATATTGTATCAAACGCCCATGGGAAAAAATGTGGAGTCAAAAAATGTGATCTGGACACGCTTCTTTAACAAGTTGTGAAGGTGGAGTACCTGGTTGTGACAATTTTGTCTTTCTTTGGTTTTCTGTAAATAGCAGTGAGTCGGCATATGTGTGGATCAGAGACTTGCCAACAGAATGAAACCTGTGTAGAGACAGAAGAGCCTGGTGTGTTTAAATGCCAGTGTCAAAAGGGATTCACTGGAGTAAAATGTGCCGTGACTATTAAACGTGAGTATACGAACTGCCCCCAAAAAGACTTGTAAAACCACATGTATGACACTTGGTTTCGCATGTGTACATGTAGTACATTCTTGGACATTTCCGAAATCATTTTTGTTGCAGTCCTATAGACCATTCCCAGGACTCCTTCCCTGTACACGTCCGCCATTTCTGGGACGCTCTTTCTCCAGTGCATAGACTGTGTCTTTTACGTTGCTGTTAAATCGAACACTGCGCATCCATGATGCGTTCAACGCGCTCTTCGCACACACAGATTCACACTGAGCCTCCTTTGCGTGTGGTTGCCACGCGCGTCACTTTGATAAAAAGCGATGTGGAGGAATTTTGAATGAAACGATGCACTGAAAATCACTGAATTTTAAAAACACTTTCCATCCAAGCTAAATCCGTGGAAAGAATTTGGCCTGAAACAACGCACCGAAAAACACAGAATTAGCTTGGACATATTTTCATAATTCAGTGATTTTCAGTGCATCGTTTCACTTAAAATTCCCTCCACATCGCTTTTTCTTAAAGACACGCGCGTCACAATTATGCGCATGCGAAAAGACTCAGTCTGAATTCACCATTACACCAAACGGGCAAGTTGTTCGAAGTGACGACACAATGAGCATCATCACATAACGCATGTAGTTCATGCACTGACTGCGCCACAGCTATGGTGGACACACAGGGACGGTTTCCATGGTAATGGGAAAGGTCTGTAGGACTGGTGTATGTGGTGATATCGTATGTAAGAGGCCGTCCGAAGTTGTTAACATTTTCACGGATATACAGAGCGTTGGTAGGGGGTTGGGGGTTGAGGGAGGGCTTGGCCTGGGAGGGTTGTCGATGGCTGCGTAAGAATTTACATGCACTGTAAAATGTTGACATTTCACGGTATAGACAAAAAAGGTAAGAGTTGGGAAGTTGATCAGAATTTGTTTTCTTTAAAATGACTTAACTAGCATTGGAATGTGCAGATTTGATGGAAAAACCCAAAATTTTGAGTGGGAAATATTTAAGATTTTGTGAGGAAACACTTGTCTTGAAAAATACGCTCTGTAGAACCGTGAAAATGTTTACAACTTTGGAGGGCCCCTGATACTTCAAAGCAAGCCTAGCTTTGGTTACGTTTATTTTAATTGGAGAAAAGGAAAGATGGCCGCAGCGTGATAAAGGTCTATAGACTGCCGAAGTGAATACGTCATCTTTTGTTAGTTGCCTAGGCAATGGCTCTACACTAAAAAGCACTGAACCGTGTCCCTGTGCTTTTGCAATGGTACTTTTTCCGACGGCCGTGATGTTTAGGGCCATTTACCATGGCAACCTCAGAGATTTATATATGTTTGAATTTAGGATGCCCTCTTTAAAATCCGGCAATTTAATTTGGCCCGTAAGTAAAAAGCACTTGAAAAGACCACAATGTATCGATTATGCAACAACTTGGGTAACCGATGGCTTTCCCTTCTATTCACTGGGAAAATAATGCCTGTCTCCAACCATTGATACGTAAATTAAAAGAAAGTGTTTTTTTAACTTATACGAGGCACTTTAGTTCAGCAAGGCGTTTGGCGCACCGTGTTCAGCACAAAATAGACCCAAACAATCGGGAGCCAAATGTGGCGTTCGTTATTACCGAATGTTCGTTAATTTGGTGTTTGTTATAGTGACGTTCTACTTATCATTAGGAGACCTATGATATTGCATAATTATGAAGTGTAGCTGTAATGTCCTCATATTTTCACAGATAACGGTCCCCCTGTATGGGTATATGCTACAATTGTTGCAGTCGTAGTGCTGATAGTGTGTGTTCTGCTAGGGTGGTACTTGTCCAGAAAATCTGGCATCTCCTTGAAATCACTAGTGCGTCGAACACGGCAAAACGACAAAGACATCACTCTTCTTCGTAAGTATTATTTGAATTGTGCCACAAGCGATTCTACACATGTGTGCATGTTGTACATGTATGTTGTTTTAAGCGATCACAGCCCCACCCCATTGTCTGTTTTGTTTTCAGAATTTGGCATGCATTTAAAAAGTTGTTTATCTCTAGAGAAAATAAAAACGGAATGTCAACACTTTTTCAGCATGAAAAAAAAATGTACCACTCGGTCCAAGTTTATTTATTTTGATACATTTATTTATTTATTTATTCAACCACATCTAACAGTGAGTAAATTGCCACTTCCAGGATAAATCCACCTGACAAAATTCTACCTGTCACGTTTTATTGTCCATTTCGCAAAGTGCCCATCTAAAATCACGCATTGCCCGTCCAAAAGACGGGTAGATGGGTCGCTAGATAAAACGCTGCAAATGTTTGTGAGTGCAACAACACACATAATTTAATGGAATCTGTCACCGAATGAAATTATTCGTTCTATTGCACAAATTTTAAACAATTAATATTTGTTTTATGAAACACCAGAATAAATTCCTATTTCTCTGAACAAATTAGTGTTGTATTTTACGTGGATTGTACCAAATAATTTAACCACACGTGACCGACAATGCACTAATCAGATGACAGGGATTTTAGGGGGTTTGATAGAATAGCGTGTGTTTCTGAACAGTGTGTCCATCGAAATTTGTGTGAAGAACCGACACGCATGTTTTTTCCCCCAACCCCCCTCCATGTGTGCTGGTGTGTAACATTTGTAAATGTTGATTTGATTTTGTTTAAAATGGTGCAGGTTTTACTAAAAAAACGGGTATGTACCAAGATTCTCTTTTTGTTGATGTTAAACATGTTAAGGGGCCGCCCAAAGTTGTCAACATTTTCACAGTTTGTAGTATTTTTCAAGACCCCCTACCTCAGGCTCCACCCCCGAAATACTACTTATTATTACCGGTAAATGTCAACATTTTACGCGGCCCTTGACTCCCCCTCCCCTCTCCCCTTCCAAGAAAATGTTGACTTTGGACAGCCCCTAAAATTGCATGAAGTTGTGATGTTGCTAAACTTTTTATTTCTGCGTGTGAAATGTTCTCATATACATGCAGTTAACATCTCTATTTAAAATGAAATTTGACTATAGTAGTTCTGTGGACACTGCCAGAATATAGCTTTTGCACCGTTGGCCATAACGGGTGGCAGGTTTGCAGATTTAAATGATGTGACAATAGATGCACAAAGTGCCTACTCGTGCATGACACGTATGTCACCGCCCCCTGTCATGGTTGCCAGTCTAAGGGTCTGTTGCACCATATCCAAGGGGTTGGCTGGGAGGGGGAAATCGGGCGGGGGTGAGGGATGGGGTTTTGGGGAGGGGGGAGGGGGGAGGGGGGAGGGGGGGAGGGGGGGAGGGGGGAGGAGTTGTAGGTTAAGCGAGTTACAGCAATGACAAACATCCAACAGCACTTATTGTTTTATTTTTGTTTTATACCTTTTGTTTTACATTTTTTTTCCTTGCAATGGGAATTTCATTAACTGTTAACTACAAACTTGGCATTCATTAATCACTGGCTGATCTGAAAACAGTTATATCAACTCACCCAAAATCACATGTAAAGGGCTCCTGATAATAATTTTTCAGTTACATGTACTGCTAAGAAAACGGAGTTAACCTTTTGCGTGTAACTTTGCATAGTGGCTGGTGCCCCGTGTTCTCCACATTCAAATGGAGGTGCAGTTTAGAAGGTCACTATATGCTATTATTGCTACGTGGTGCACACCATTACCTAGAGTCTGGCTGCTTTGTCATTCTATTCTACGGTGAACAAAGTATTGACACCTGCCATGTGCACCATGCATATACACCAATCCGGTAACTAAGGTCTCCTTCCCTGTACATCCGCCATAGCTGGGGGCCTTCCACTGAATGAACTGTATGTTTTTGCTGTTGCTGAAGCTGCATTTTGTTTACTTCGAACAAGTTGCGCATCTTTGTAGGGTTGAAGGAGGAGTACGCGAAGGAGGCGCGTCGCGTGCACGCGGAGGGGGGCGCGTTCGTGCATGTAATGGATGAGCGCTTTTCGTTCTAACAGCAACACAAAACGCACAACCCATGCACTGGACGCTCCCCAGCTATGGCGGATATACAGGGAAAGAGACCTTGGCTATCGGATTGGTCTATAGCAGCAGAAAATTAGTCTGGTCAAGTAGATAATAAATGTGCATGTGAAAGGAAGTGTGCCAGAACAACAGACATTATTTATAGTTGAGGCTAAGACCAAACAAAATAAATGGTGCGTTTACGGTAACAGGCTAAACAAAATCCAGGTAGGTAGGTAGGAAAATCATTTTATTTTGTCATTTTTTTTTTACATTTCAGTTCATGCATTTGTGTGTTGTTTTGCAATGTTTGAAACGCACTATTAACACTATTAACCATGTTCGTGTACAAGTGTAGAAAATGTTATGTTCGTTGGAAATTATTGCAAATAGTGCTCATTTAAAATTATAAATTGGCAATAAAAAGTTTGAGGTCGGCAATTTGGCCTCAAAAATTCCAGGTAGGTCGGGTTACCGTAAACACACCATTTATTTTGTTTGGCCTAATCATAGTTAAAATGACTGCTCCTCCAAAAAAATAATACTTTGTATGAGCATAATGTAGCCACGCCTCGGACTATCTATATAAAGTCAATTTTAGGGCCCAATTTAAAATTAAATACTAGTATCTGTTCTCGGTTTAAATGTTTTATGACTTCTGTAAACAATATTTTCGTACGTAAATGTGGAGTATTTCTTCGAAGTTCTTTTTATGTTACATGTGCTTCTGATGAAGCACTGTCACAATATTCTAAAGCCAATGCACCACTTGTACTATAGTTCATACATGTAACTTCTCAAGTTTTTTATTGTGACTATGAGGATGTATTGCTCAGTTTTTTGAAAACCCACGGAATTGATATGTAATGATTTTGCAGTACCACAAACAGTCCAATTTTATAAAAACGGTTTACTAGCTGTAGTCTGCATCTGTAGTTTTGACCGATGTTTGGCAAATTATTGCTGAGCCTTAATATTTGCTATAAAACAGTATTTTTGGTCTATTAACTACATTATGAACCAATTAACTAATTTTTGGGGTACCATGGTCGAGTGGTTTACACATGTTAGGTCGTTGGCTCTCAACGGGGATGATGACTTGATGTTGTGGGTTCGATGCCCGGATGTGGTACCTGTGCCCTTGAGCAAGGCACTCAACCACAATTGCTTCGTACATAGCTTAAGTCATGTAATTCAGTGTACTAGTCTCGTGCCCAGACCTGCTGGGGATGCTCACCCATCGGGTCTGGGGATTTGCAATGAGACCTCATCTCTGATAGGTTGAACGGGATGCCCATTCGTGAGCCGTGGCTGATAGTACGTACACTGCTATTGGTCATGCGATCAAATCAGCGTACTGCCTTAACAACAGACGAGCACTCCCTTGCTAGAAGTGACTGTGGGCGCCATATACAGTGCAGCAGAGCTACTAGACTCCGTCAGTGTGTTAAATGCTGTGCGGTAAATGTTGTGATTGCATTCGACAGAGATTAGGAGGGAATTCTTCATGTTTGACGAGGCATGACGTCAAAGATGTACATGATGCTAAATATGAACCTGTAATGTAATCTGGGTGAAGAAAGTACGTGTCATGTTTCTTGTGAAGACCATTTGGTGTGTGTTATGGTACTGGTACTGGGGGGTGTGCAGCCTTCCGAGCATGACCCACGGTGCTTATGATAATGAACCAAAGCCTTTGCGGGGGTCCCGCACCGAAATTCGGTGTGGGCCTCAACCAATCAGCAATGAGCCGTCATCGCAAATCCCCAGACTTGATGGGAGAGCATCCCCAGCAGGTCTGGGTGTGAGACTTCAGCATACGGGCTGCGAATTGAAGTTCATTAAACTTATTAAAAAGAGAAGAAAAAAATACTAATGTGCTAATTGCACCAAGTGTATAATGCACGTATTTTAATATAGTTAGTGCTTACTTAAATCTAACATTTGCCATTAGACAGTGTATTCATATTTCCCCAATGCTTGAAATAAACACTTACACTAACCGCCACAAGTGTTGAAGTGCCATCTGCAGCTAGAAACGTGATTAGGCGTGCTGCAAGAATTAAGCCACTGTGTGTGGACCTTTTGGTCATGTGTGTATATGCATATGACAACTTAAAATAAGCCGTGTCTGCATTAGACGTGTTTTTCGGGAGGTTTTACCGAGACTACGACAACATGAAAAATTAATATATATTTTGCTGCTGTCCGCACTTGGACCTTTTGACACGGGAAATTTTTTACTGAGACCGTGGGAGAGCAGGCGCAGTGTCTCTTCGCAGGTTGACCTTCATGGCCTGAATGTACGCTTCCAGAGTGGTTTTACCGACTCGATGTGTCCACATTGGACATTTTGTCTCGGGAAATGTTTCCAGGTCGATTTTCCTGGGCAGCAGTTGGCTGAGAGGAAAACGTCCTATGGGAAAAGTACCCATCGTCTCGGTAATGTTTTAAAAAAAGTCCGATGCCGACAGGCCTTTAGTATCGGAATGTGGCTGTCATGTTATGACCAACATCATCACGAGAACATGCATTGTGTATGTCTTGTAGTATAAGACGGTGTGACCTCCACGTCTGGCCAACGATGATACATGTGTTTTATTTGTATCAAGGCCTCTGATTGGCATTTGCCTTTTTTGTTTTCTAACTAGCTGCAAAACTGATGTACGAGCTTGAAGGGAATACACTGATTCTTAAGGATCTACATAACTGGACCTCATGCACCCTTTACACTTGCAAGTGCGTCCCAGGCTTCCCTGTTGAAATCACAGCAGAAATGAGTGATTATCCAGTTTCAAACCTGCTTCCGGGACTCGTGTACAACTTTGAGATTCTCCGACGGCCGTCTGATGACGTAGAAGACAATGGGAGTGGTAGTCTTGCTGAGGTTGAAGTTAATATTCCAGGTAATGTATGCAAATTTATTATCAGTGTTGGAGTCGTGTACATATATTGGCTGCGTTCGGGCGTGCAGTTCTCGCTACTCTGGAGTAATGCGTGCGCATTGCACTTGGGTCACATTACGCGAACGACAAGTCCACGGCCACAGTCTGCAAGCGCGAATGGCCATCAGTCAAGATGGCCGTCTCTTGCCATGACTACACAAAAAACGCCGTTCCACTGCTCACAAGAAATTGAAGAAAATACAGACCATAAGTCGTGAGAACCTTTGATACCGTTTAAAACAAACCTTAGTGAGTTGTTGTTTCAGTTATCCAGTTGACACGTTTAGCAAATTCAGCAAAAATCCAACCTATATCCCGCCATCTTCGTACAAATCACATGGCACCCGTCAGGAGTAAGACCACACTCCACATTTGTTGGGGAGTACCAAGAGCATACTCTCACTGACCCAAGTGTCGTTAATCTTGCCGTTCGCGTGCGCAGGAGTATGCTCGTGTTAACACGAGTACACGCCCGCAAGCAGCCTCAGAGTACATCTTGGCTGCGTTCGGGCGTGCAGTTCTCGTTACTCGGGAGTAATGCGTGCGCATTGCACTCGGGTCACATAACGCGAACGGCAAATCCGCAGTCCGCGTGCACGAATGGCAATCGGTGAAGATGGACGTCTCTTGCCATCACTACACAAAAAATGCCGTTTCATTGCTCACAAGAAACTGAGGAAATACAGGCCGTAAGTCGTAAGAACCTTTGATGCCGTCTAAAACAAACCTTAGTGAGTTGTTGTTTAATTTATTAAAATTGAGTTGACACGTTGAGCAAATTCACACAAAAATCCCACCCATATTCCACCATCTTCGTACAAATCACATGACACTTGACAGGAGTTCGAGCACACTCCCCATTTGTTAGGGAGTAGTGAGAGCATACTCTCACTGACCCGAGTGTCGTTATTCCTGCCGTTCACGTGCGCAGGAGTATAACTCGTGTTAACACGAGTACACGCCCGAACACAGCCCTTGAGTACCGGTACACAGGTCAATTTCGTAAAGCTTGTAAGCACATACATTCTGCTTAAGTCTTATGCTCATAAACGCCATTCTCTGTTTCAGCACTTACAATGTGTACATGTAATACATGTAGTACACCAAACAGAAAATGGATTTTGGTCTAATAACCTACATTGTAACAGTCATATAAAGTTGAGAGCATGAAGTTTCAGAATGATTATGAGAAATGAAAATTTCTCAAAAATATGATCATGGGCAGATTGCAATATGCGGTCCAAGACCGGTTTATAGGATTTTCCCGCTTACGCGGCGTCCGCTAAGACCGGTCTATAATTATAGCCCGCTTGCAATATCGTAGTCTAAAAGTAAGACCAGTCTTAAAATTGGAGCCCGCGGCGAGCAGGCTATAATCGGTCTATAATTTTGGACACGTAGGGCACTACATATTGTGATTTTTGATGAAAGAAGACGAAGAGTATTGTAAACAGAATGCCCATTGGTGCCCTTTTAGTGCTATTTGTGAGCTTTCGCGGTCAGTTTCTTTGCAAATACTAAGAAAGCGCACGCGCCATCAAGTGGCTACGTGAGGATGTTTGGCTTGAAATTATGTAAGTATATAGCTGGCTGCATCACTTTTCGTTAAGGTATGTGTTTTTTTTGGCTGGCGCAGCCGTACTTGGTTTATTGCAATGGGCTAAACCAGCGACTAAGCCGAGACTGGCTATGTTGATTAGCCAGCTATAAAAGACTGGTCTAAGACAGGTGTCTTAGTTAATTTCATTACAATCTGCCCCTGGACTCGCTCCTTTAAAGGAGTGTGACCAGATCACTTTTTTTTACCCATAACTCCCCGGGACTTACCTTATGGGTCATGAGATTTTAATATCATAACATCCGTTATATTTTTCTGATTACGAAACTGAAACTCCCGCGCTTCTAGGCCGCATATTTCCGAGGATATCGTCGAAAATCCACCGATTATTTGTAAACTAATTTTCCAGTATCAACGTTTATCCACTGAAAGCCGACTCGATAGTTTTGTTCAATTTTTTACTGGAAATCGCGAATGTTTTCGGGTTTTTGGGAGATGGGAGGTGTGTATGGGAGTTACTTGATAATATTGGTAAGTTACATCGAAAACTATTTTCCAGAAACTCTGGTCATGCTCCTTTAAACAACAACTGGTGAATATCAAATTTAGCTGTATGTGTAATGCCACGATAGCCAGACTCTCTGAGGTTTTCAATTACAGCATCCACATTGACGTAGACGAGTCTTGACTTCAAGCGTTATGTGCAAATTTTGAGGCGTTATTCAAAGCTGTGATTTATTTCACTTATCTCCTTGCAGAATCTCATGAACAACAGAATGTCTGCACAGGAAAACTTGAAGAAATTCAGAATACTCCTTTTTGCCGCAGTCTTAATAAGGTACTCGACTCCAATTCTGACCTCCGAAAGTATATTTCCAACTACTACCGGTACCATCTTAAAGACTTCCAGAGAGACTGCATTGAGAGCTCAAACGGTAGGTGCGCGGATCATCTATGCGACATACTCGGGACTAAGGACAAGCTAGACACCAGCATTGAGCCCTTGCTGAGTTCCATTGTGCGTGACAAGCCTGAGGGAGCACAGGAGTTTGTGCGTATATTGACGGAATACCATCCAACGTGCAGGGTGTGTCGCTGCATTCGCCACAGGCTTCATGGTGGTACATGTACAGGATCGCAGATGGCCCAGCAGCAGTACATAGAAGTATCTACTGATGACTCCTCAAACAGTACTCAAATATAGTGAGTCTAAATCGCTACAAATGTAGGTACAAGTACATGTAAGAGAGTAGATTTGATTTGATGTTGATATTTTTTTTAGGGTTAGATTTTCTATTTTCTGGTACAGGAAATGTCTCAACATTTCTAACTCTTTAATATAGTACTTGTATCAGCAAAGTTTAGGACCGTCGACGTCCGTGTCAAGATATGTACATTTTAAAGGGTTTTGTAAATGTTTAACACGGTTCAACACGGTTCAACACGGTTCAACACATGTACTCCCGTACGTCTAGGAACTGGTTGGAAGTGCATGGCATGTTTTTTGTTCGAGGTACCCCATGATTTTGAACATTGACAACAACATTAACTGATGCTGGTCTTACAAATGTGTAACAGGAATCCCTCTTGACGTGTACAGTAAAACCACATTTCTGATCCCCTGATAAACCGTTTGTTTAAACTGATTTTAAAACTGATTTTAGACAGCACGGAATGCCACTAACCACCCCAGCCTACAGGCATGCACATGATGGGTTTAGCAAGTTGCCATGGATTTAAGCACGTACGACATGTCGCAAGTCCTTGTGAAATCGACCCTAGGAACAGTGAAGAACAAACCTATAGTTTTGCTTGTTATAACAAGAATCTTGTATCAATGGGGTACCATGGCCGAGCGGTGTAGCGTGTTGAATCCAAGACTATGGTCAAATCCACAGGTCGTGGGTTCGAATCCCATCCCGGCTTGTCCATGGTGCGTGTGCTCTTGGGCAAGGCACTTTGCCATGAATTGCCTCTCTGATCTACCCAGGAGGAAATGGGTACCTGTGAGGGTAGTGAAAGCTAATGTGTTTGATTAGTCCCTGTGCGCATAAGCAGCACGGGACTGTATACTCCCCAGGGAGTTGAGAAGGATTAAGGAATGATATTACTGAGCCCAATGACCAGGGGTAATAATGCAGAAAGCGCATGGAGAGATCCGTCGGATCTGTAATGCGCTATATAAGAACTGTCTATTATTATTATTATTATCACTCAGTGCTCTTATTATGTAGGTTCAACCATAGTTTGCTGCATATCGTGGTTTATTTCCTTAAATTGCATCCGGCCAGTTTTTCGAAATAATGAAAGTTGTATAAATTGGGAATGTTTCATTCAACAAGGTTTTATGCGACTCAAGAATAAGCAGCTGAAAAAAAAATACTATTGGATTTTCTTGCCAGTTATAGTTGCCAAAATGGCAAATTTATTTCTGTGACATGTTTGCGTGTGTATTTGCCTCCAATCGTGGACCTTCATAGCAATAAACACATTCAAACCGTGGACCTTTAACGAACGTGGACTGTCCACGGTTGTTAAAACTGTGTTTCTCAAACCTATATAGGTTTGAGAACCAATTATAATTATTATTGGTTCTCAAACCTATACTAGGTTTGAGAACTAGTAATTGGTTCTCAAACCTATATAGGTTTGAGAACCAATTCTCAAACCTATACAGGTTTGAGAACCAATTAACCCTAACCCTAATTATTATTGGTTCTCAAACCTATATAGGTTTGAGAACCAATAGTAATTATAGTTAGGGTTAATTGGTTCTCAAACCTGTATAGGTTTGAGAAACAATAATAATTAGGGTTAGGGTTAATTGGTTCTCAAACCTGTATAGGTTTGAGAATTGGTTCTCAAACCTATATTGGTTTGAGAACCAATAGTAATTATAGTTGGTTCTCAAACCTATATAGGTTTGAGAACCAACTATAATTATTGGTTCTCAAACCTATATAGGTTTAAGAAACAATAATAATTAGGGTTAGGGTTAGGGTTAGGGAGAATTGGTTCTCAAACCTATATAGGTTTGAGAACCAATTACTAGTTCTCAAACCTATATAGGTTTGAGAACCAACTATAGGTAAGAATTAGTTAAGTGTCATTATAGAAATTATTTTCTACAGTATAGGTAAATCGAGTTAGGTCCACGATTGCCGGCAAATACAAGTATGGGTGTGTGCTACAATGTATATATTTTATTGAACATTGTCTGTATGCAAATTCTTTCAGCGTCTCTTGCAAATGTTATAATTGTATTATACTAGTTCCTTTCTTTCTTTCTTTCTTCCTTTTTTCTTTGAAAATTGTAATTTGTAGTTGATTGAGATATTTCCTGTTGGAATATATATTTTACTTCGTTCATATTTTCTAGGGTTTTTTTTCTCACAAGGAGAGATTTCTGCATTTATGATTCGGATTTCCACTTTTTGGAAATTGTTGAGATCGTTGCAAACATTGGTTTCAGTGTAGATGAAGTTGGTTTTACTTTAAGCTACGCTAAAACTCCATGTGCAATTCATGTAGATGTATTAGCGAGCAGATTCCCATCTTGCATAATTCATTTTAAATTTTGATTTATTGGGGGTGGGAGTGGTGCATACTTATATTATAGGAATATGCATTGAGATGTTATGGTGACGAATGGAAATTGTTATTTACTGTTTGCTCTCACCAATGAGGGCATGCTGATACCAATCGACATTCAACGATAATTTTGGGGGTTGATCTTTTTTTGTCAAGAGAATTACTAGTAGTATCAAACGATTCTATTACGGATATGCCTTTTTTTGTAAATAAGATATCGGCTTAGCTAGATAATGTAGCAGAGTTTACATCTACCCATAGCGAGTGCATATACGTACGTTATGTACATTCACCTGTGACATTCAACACGTGTATTCCCATGACCTCTAATCTGTTTTACAGGTATTTTAATTCTCGTAGCAATGTGTTGTGTGTTGAAAGGTTTTTGCATGTGCATCAGTGGCCAGTGGAACAAGTACATGTCACTTATACACGTACTTTATATCTGTTAATAATATTGTAAGATTTGAGGCATTTTAGTTGGGTTTGCATTGAGGATGATGCTCATGGTTGAGATGTTTGTTTGCAGTCATGCTGCATAAGACGAACGTTCCCAGTGGTGGAGGCTGATGATACCGTGAATATTTGTATTTAGTGTTTAAGAAATATATCTTTAAACAGGAGACTCAAGTTAGGCCGTTCCATGTTTCGCACAAGTAGTGCCTGGTGTACTGACGTACTTCCTTTTACATGCAAACTTAGTATCCACTTGACCAGACTAAATGTTTGTTGTGGTACATGCGGCAGGTGTGAAGTACAAAATTAATACCGTGTTTATCGTAGGAGAGAATGGCATATAGAGCAACCAGGCAATGGCGTGCACCATGTAGTGGAAATCAAGCGCATAGAAAAAGATAAAGGTGATTGTCGCGCTTGACACATGGCTTTCATACCGTTAAAGGTAATTTGCATAAGCTCGTGCCATGTGAGGTCTCTGTTTACACTGGAGATGCGCGCCACATACGTTTAATAGCTCACGCCCTGGACAATTGATAAATGCCTAACCAAAGATACCCTGGTAATTGTACATTACTGTGCAATTTAGACCCCTAAAAAGGGGGGGGGGTGGAGGTGGGGGGGGGGGGGGGGTGGGGGGGGGGGGTAGGGGGGTAGGGGGTGGGGGGGGGGGGGGTGGGGGTAGGGGGGGGGGGGTGGGGGTAGGGGTGGAGGTAGGGGGGGGGGGTGGAGGTAGGGGGGGGGGGGGGGGTGGAGGTAGGGGGGGGGGGGTGGAGGTAGGGGGAGGGGTGGGGTTGACCAATTAAAGAATTATTCTGCTGGCAGTATAGCAAGATCATGAAATGGCATCTTAATCTTTTGTAATAGCGGACTTATTGAAACCCCAACAAATTAACCGTGCACAAAGCATGATAATAGATCCTCATTGTTTCATAGTGAGCTGATAACGGGAGTAAGCTCTCCCAGAGAGAGTATAGGTGATGCGATCATGTTAAAAAGTCTCCATCTACTTTACAAGGTCACATTTGCCATGTTCTGTCACTTACCAAACTTCCCCCAGAATGTGTTAAACAAGAACTTGGTAATCATCATTATGCCATTGTTCTGAACAGTCTCCTCAGCCAGAGCTCGATACATGGGCTTGTTACTGCATCCTACTGCATCCTAGATGCTCTCATCTGTGTTCCACGTGAGCGTCCATTGTCACACCGCTTGCTGTAGTCCACGTGCAATCCATTTAACATCTTAGAGGGCCCATATGATTTTTGTCTCATCCCAGGTTTGGTTTAATAATTATTTAAATAGTTATGAGGCACCATACGAAATATTATTGCATTGGTCATCTTAGGGGTTCATAGATAGCAATTTCCAGAAAATATTTCACTGTAATCATGTATGCAACAATTTATATCCATCTTTTCCTGCCTGTTCAACTAGTTGGACACTCCAGTTGACGATTCTGTCTATATTTGGTAACGGTCGTTCCACATTGCTGTATGCACACTGAAATTCAAACCGCCCATACGCGTGCAAATCTCCAACATTTTATTTGACGATTATACAAAGGACAAATTACAGGAATATAGGTGCACACTCACGGGTACAAACGGCTTTTTTCTTTCCAACCCCAGCAGCGTTTTCACGTATATTCCAAAGCCATGTAGGATTCTTATAGTACTCTTTAAGTATCAGTAATTGATCATTGGTAAAGTAAATGTTTTTGTAAATTTTGTAGTGATAGTTAGTATAGAAAGAAAATAAACCATGATCAATGAGAAATGGCGGGTCGTTGCTGATGCCTTTTGAACGTTGTTTACTCAATTCTGAGAATGGGCTCTGGGTCGCAGAAATCAATTTAAAACGCCTAAGGCGAGTGATTTCAAGCGATCACTAAACGGGATTCCATTTTCAAGATACAGCCATTATCCATTTGCGGTGCAATTTTGGAAATGAAAATGTTGTGTTATGGTGAAGCTAAACTCCTTTTTGTGTCAGACCAGCCGCAAGTCTAGCTTGGGGGTCGTGTACAAAATTAGCTCTATATCAACTGCAGGAGTGGTGGTTTCCGGCGTCTCTCGCGCGACTAGACTGCAGGACGTTTAAGGAAGGTCGTACGTAAACATCTTAACAGGACCTTTTATTAGCACAGAGTTGGTTCTTTCTGAAGAAAAGAAGGTGGGGATCAGCAAGCTTTATCGCAACATACCCTACTGTAACTTCCAGCGAACGTTATTGCTTCATAACTTTATTCTGTTGGAGTTACATTTACATGAGGAAACTTGATTTGCAGATATTCAGACGATTCCGATGTGAGACCCGGACCAACTGCGTATCAAATAAGATAGGCGACTTCACAACTATGTACATAAGCATTCTATATTTATTCACAGTATAAAAAGTCTTTGAGATAAAAAATAAAAATAAAAATTGCATCATACATAATATTGTGTTACACGCTGATGTAAAACAAACTGTGTATATAGGAGATAGGTTTTTAAAACAAACTAATCCACGCAAAAGAGAAAACAAATGATTTATGAAACATCACAAACACCTACATTTCCATTCAAAATGACGGCAATTAGGTAGAAAATGAATGGGATATACAGCAGATCTTATGGGGGCGGAGATGGTTAACAATGCTAATATACTCATAAATACGGTTAAGGACCGTTTTTTTCGCACGCATACCGTACAGAAATGACAACACCTAATAACTTGATGTTCTTATTTCATTAAAGAACCGAAAAGCGTTTACAGAAAATTCCATGTCAAACGGTGCAGTACAAACAAAGCTAGATGCTGTTAGTCAACAACCCTCTAATTTCAAAATCACAGCAGTGTCTCTGACAAACTGTTCGAAGCACGTATGGCCTTCGTTGTTTCCAAGGAAATCGAGGCAGGTTGTCGCATGCATAAGGAGCGGACCAGGTTGCAGAGGAAGGCTTGGGGCACTGCATTCCACTCTTGCTGAAGCCATTGCAGCAGCTGATGGAGATTAGCAGGAGGACGGTGATGCTGTTGAACGTCCAAGCTCGTCCCACATATGTTAGGGCTCATATCGGGACTGTTCGCTGGCTAGCCGATGTATTCTGTTGACCCTGGCTTGCTGGAGGAAAGCGTTCATTGCTCTGGAATGATAGGCCCGCGCCCGGAAAGCAGTGCCCCAAGACCACCTCTGCAACCTGGTCTGCTACATGCGACAACGCTGCCTTTAATGCACGAAACGACGGAGGTCACATGCACGCGCTACTAACACTGTTTGTCAGAGACACTGTTGTGATTTTGAAATTAGAGGGTTGGCGTTTTCCGCACCCATTAGGAGTTAAAATAATGATCATCGCCATCGGAAGTCCACGGTCGTTGCTATAACACATGTTGAGTCCCGAACTCCAAATGCAGGTCTCTTATTGGCAGTAAAACGTGTGACGTCCCAGCACGTTACATAAAAGCGCATTACGTGTAGTTAAACAACTTAATACAGGTGAGATGCTACATAGTCTGTCGTCGAGACATTTTGATTACTAGCTCTACATACGTTAAGTACAGATTTGCATGCTTAAATATATTTCACAATAAATAAAATGTTCGTTCATTTGAGATTTCAGAAAGGCGGGTCGGATGACCCACCCCATATCGACTGGAGGTCTGGTTGTTGTTTTTTTCTCTCCAAATGATATTGAATTATGCTCCATAGGGTAAAATGATCCATATTATTTATTTCTTTGGGTTGGTTATACGGCCCTGCACAGCCAGCGCTGGGTGAAAGCACCTTTTCCATTTAATACATTCACATTGTGTTATCGAGAAAGGTAGAGCAAATCAAAGCTTCAGCTTGAGACACAATTTCGTTAAATGCATCTTTGTATGCAAACGCTATACTTAAAAGGTTTTTGCCAAGTTATTGAAATTACGTATAAATCCATTAAATACATTGAACGGTTTGTGAAGACCAGGGCCAGTTGGTTAACCTAAAAGTTGTATTGTTATTGCTTAAAAGACCAATAAAACGATTTCTGAATTGCAAATCCCTATATTTTATACGAACGTTGTGTTTTTTACGAGGAGTTCCGAAGTCTTCTTCGATATGCTTTGATATCCATCGTTGTTGGTACCATGACCACACAAGGATGCACCGGTGATCCTCAAGAGCCGGCAAAGGCAGACGATGGCCACAACGGATACAACCACACACAGACTCGACACGAGGAATAGGGTGAGCAGGACAATGGTGTAGATGCGAGCCGTGGCATCGTCCATGCCGTGACCGCTCTTGCTGACGACTCGCCGTGGGTGTTCAGACGGCGTGGGACGTGCGTGGTCACCGCTTGGTTGCGAAGAATCTGCGGTGTGGGCGACAAGAGTTTTGTAAATATGTATACTAATTATGCGTTCCGAAGTATCTGGCACCATTCCAATGTATAGGCCTACAACTGAATAAAGAGGAAACGATCCAAACTGTCCTCATTTAACCAGGATACATCATGTATCGGTTGTCAAAGGACTTTACCTTTACCTGTTGTACGCGGAACTGGGATTTCGCCGTCCTCGGGCGAACTTTGCATCATCAGAGTGGGCAGAGGCCAGCACTGCATGTCGGGGGCCATGTCTGCACAATCCGGTCCCTCGATTCTTTCGCTGGTACCCCCGTACTGGTCCTCGCAAGGTGAACAGGGAAGGCAGTCTTCATCCACGGGACTATAAAAATGACCTGTTTCCATAATGACATGTATAAAGAAACTGTCAAACACGATTAGACACGCTATTAGGGCCATTTCACAGCTGAGTATATATGTAGATATAACGTGGTTAGTGGAATACAAGCAATATCTTGTGGATTGGGGACCGCTCCGGACAAAGCACCTTTTTCCTGGAGCGTTGCTTCAATTTCTGTATAGCATTGCATCTGCTGTCTCGGTATACATATATAGTTCCAATCAAACATAACACCTTAACTACCCTCGCAGGTTATACCCAGCACGATATGTGGCAAAGGGACTCACCCCCCCCCCCCCCCCCCCCCAACGCCCATATACGTACCTCAACACACTCTTTCCTTTTTTTTAAAACGCACCCACCCACCACCCAAACTTCCCCCCCCCCTCACCCAAACTCCCCCCTCCCCCACCCAAACTCCCCCCCCCCCCCCCACCCAACCCCCCACCACTCAAAACTGAAAGGAATTCCTTGGATGTTTGAGACACAATGGGGAAACAATGGTAGGGGAGTGGGGGAGTCTCTCTGCCACATATCGTGCTGCATATGTCGCAGGTACGTATCCATTTACTCCTGGGTGGAGGGAGGCAATTAAGTGTCTTGCCCCAGGGCACACGCACCATGGACGTGAACATGCTTGGATCCGAACCCACGACCTGTGGAATTAACCAAGATTTTGAGTTTGATGCGATAAACCTCTTGGTCATGATACTCCACATTGGCAAGATTTACATAAATTCAAGAGAATCTAATTTTTGGCAACAGGGGAAATAGGTTTATGAACAAAATGCCAGACCTGTGGGACAATGTGCCACACACACGGTGTCCGATTTCGCGGTACAGGCCCTCTCCTCGACATAGTGTTTGCCGCACGTCACACAGGCGATGCACCCATCGAGACTACTGTTGGTGGCCGAATACTGGCGGGTATCGGTAGGACACGGCGAACACTTGGTATCGTTGTACAGCGTGCATAGGCGACTAACTCCGTAGCCCGCTAAACACTGGCTGCAGGGCCGACAGTTCAACGTTCCGTCTTCTGACCCCTGTCGCCGATCGTCGAACATTCCATCTTTGCATCGCACCCCGTGATTTCCCTTAAATTTAAAGAAAAAATTGCCAATTTAAAGCAACGTTTGCATCCGAATTAGGCCGATGACGGCCATGCCATTGTGATTTCTATCATTGCATGTGAACTTCACTTTATTGCCTTGGTTACACAATGCCGATCGTCAGTCCCGATTCCCCTGATTGTCCGTTTTTGGAGAATCGCCGAGGATCGCACGATCCAGCGCCCCGAATGCTGTCGGGTCGAAATTTAAGCCGCTCGAAAGCACCCCGACATTAACGACACCGTGGTCCCGATCCCTCAAAGACTCTCGAAGACTCTTGCAGGATTCTTGCAAGATAACGGCCCGTTACTCCGACACAAAACTCGAAACGATTCCCGGCGAGAAATTTGCAATGTATCATTTGCAATAACTCAATTTTGTTGTTCATGAGTTGACAAGAAAAACCTTACTCAAAGTGTTGATAGCAATGGTAACAAACACCACATGAATTTATTTCCGTCCAAAATGGTATTTCATGTTGGAAATTGACAACCGAAGGTACGTGTATATAGTTTTTTTTTTAAAGTCCACATTTCACTATATACTCTTGTACACAAAATCCATCATATAGATTTTCAAGGTTTTCTGAAGCATTGATGCATCTACATGTATATAGCTAAAATTTCCTCAGGCTAGTTTACCAACATTCTTCCTTAGACATGTTACACTCTAAAGTCTTATTCCACGAATCTGTAAACAGTTTAATCTTGCAAATAAGGGCCTTTAAAGCCCCAATACATCATTTTGCAGTTACTCAACATTTTTGGAGAAAACAATGGGCATTACGACGTGACTGGTGTGAGCAATGCAAGCCATTGTGAGGATGTCAGATCAGTGTCAAAATTATCGTCAGAAACCACACCCGGGGTCAGACCACACAATGTTGTATTTCCTTGTTGTGCGGTTTATTTTAACCACGTTAATGACTAAAAACTGCCCATTGTTCATTGGTGGAAAGTCCCGTATACGTTTTGTAAATCATTCGATTTTCTCTAATTACCAGTGGGCCTCAAAGCTCGTTATTTTCTGAACAAACAAATGCGAAGTTATTTCATCACAAGTTTAATCAGCCATATTTATTATGGGCCGCAACTTTAATGTCAGTTTAGTGAATAAAGGCGCCTAATCAAAATGCCAAACTGGTTGCCTCAGCATATCGCATGGTGATTAGTCTCGATAACTTCCGCATTTAAGTACAGAAATAGCAGTGAATTAATGTTGTTTATCATCATTTGAGTCGCGTCGCGGGGGCGAAGGTACATGGGAAACGAGTTATTTTGCGTGTAGGCCTAATATTTGCATAATGGCTGGCGCCCCTAATACTTCACTTCCAGATTGAGGTGCAGTTTAGAAAGTCACATACCAATATTTTGTTGGTATGTGGTGCACGCTATTGACTTGCAACCTATTAGTCTGGTTGCTTTGTACCGTTCCCTCCTACGATGAACACAGTATTGATTCTGTACTTCACACCTGTCGCGTGCACCACATAGTAACAACAAATAGTCTGGTGAAGTGAATATACAATAGTGTGCCCGTGAAAGGAAGTACGTACGTCAGTTCACCAGACGCTATGCGAAACACGCAAAAGGCTAATTCAAAACGGCTCACTGTATTTTATAAACCGGTTTACATCGCTCCTCACACGAAACCGCCATATATTAGCTAAACAATGGCGCCTTCGAGTCGTTACTATATGAATGTGTTCGTTTAGCTTCCTCGGGTCGCCCCGAGTTGTTCGTTTAGCATGCACGACTTCAACCACAGACGACCGGTCGAAGACCAGTCGCAGACCAATCTCCTACCCTTGGACAACCAATTGAGAACCAGAAAACTAGTCCTCCCTACCCCCACCACTTTGGTCGCCGACCAAAAATGCCCTGACAACGGTGACGGTGAGTCGGCGACCACCGACAACGTAATACCTTTCTACGATCTCTGATAACCCTATCCCAATTTACTATTTAGCTTAAGGATATTTTGAAAACATTTCATGTAGTTCCTTTTGCCGATAAGTTGCTTGATTCATTTTTAGTATAGGACGCAGAGTAGGCCTAACTTTTCTATCAACATGTCAACCGAGTGGCGCCATTTTCCAACTTGGTCTTTTCCACTTAGGCCTATATACGGGAATGTACAATTTTCTCTTTTAGGAGAACTAAAAATCTAATGGAACCAGAAGCTATATGGTAAAATTGAATCGGGATAACCATTAACTAAGATGGCAGGAGAAAAATAAGTAATTTTTGAAACTGAAAATCAAAATAGAAACTTTGTGAAATCGATGATTTTGCACTTTTTGGTGCATGATTCAGTGCACCAGAATGTTCCTGACGGCACGACTCTGTCAGCCATTTACCAATGCAACGGGTAAAATGTATGCATTTCGACACAACAAATACAGTCATTCACGCATGACAATAGTCTAGAAATAGATAATGCTGATGGCAATTATTGTCGCGAAAACCTTGACCTCTGTACTCAAAAGTTGGTGTACATGTTAAATTGTACTGTGTTCTATACCTGTACCTGTTTTCTACGTTGTCGTTGACCACGGGCTGCAAAAGTCGATAGCTCGAAGTGACTTAGCAAAAGCACGCCTAACACTAAAGGCACTTTGCTTATACCAAAAGCCGCCATCTTACGGTCGCAATCCCAGGTCTACGTTGATATATTACGGGAGGTTCCCCTGCAGTGTACAGCTTGCGAAAGGGGAAACGCTACATCACAAAGACCCCTCGGTCGGTCCGTTCGCAACGTTGCCTGTGTGCGGAATGAGTGGTTGCGAAACTTGCACCTTTGTATTTGTAAAAAAACACTTCATCGACCCGAATAATAGAATAACGCCAGCTAGGGCTTGTAATGGGAAAACCCCCGTTTACAAAGGACAATTGTGTGCTTCAAAAATAAATTGCCACTCCAGATCCACCTTCATGTTGCTTTCAAGAGCTAATTAAAACGATTTCTGAAACATTTTACTTTATCCATTGCAGAGAGAAGTAAGCTACAGCCTATAAAAACTGTTCACACTGAAGCCTCTACAGTGTATTACACTGTGAGGAACTCTGACTTTTGGGTTAAACAAATTCACGGTTAATGTTGAATATAAGAATTTAAAATTGTCATTGAAAAACGAGGGTCACTCAGTGCTTTCTTTTGTGATAGAATTTTGCAAATGAAAAGTCACGTGACGTAATACAATGGCTTAGAAAGTATCCAATACGAAGCTGTCAATGCTAATTTGAAGGGGGGAAATGTCCGTATGCAATGTTAAATATTTAAAATAATAATTAATTGCCTGAGCATCATGTTGGTACTCTGACTTGTACAAACGCATAAGCAATGCCGCGAGTGGGAACCATCCGTGAATGTGACGTCATTGTGAGGACTTGCCGTGAAAGTGTAGTTCTCCTAATATAATAACTTCCTATACACACAAATACTGTGTACGCATCACGGAGCCTAGACGTCTGCCTTGTTTGCAGGGGGTCGTGGGTTCTATGAAGTTTTTCATAGTGTCTCGGGAAAGCACTATAGTATACAGTGCTAATATACGTCGGATAAGGACAAAACAATCCCTAATTAGCATCCTACACCATAATTTGTGAAAAGACTGCTCCTTCGAAGTGCGTCTCATCATGAAATTCACTATGCATGACTTGGTGGCGCGCACGGATCTGCATGGAGCTGCATGCAATTCGGTGACAGCCAAAGCGAACAAAAGTACCATGGTTTTTGATTAATTATTTGAAAATCACAATGAATAAACGTAAAAATATAGAACCAGCAGCCGATATCACGAACCCCTTACGCACTGCGTAAGCCGGCTTGCGCAACATTTTATTGCGTATGAGCTCTGGAACTTCCTGTGATAATTACACGCAAGCCTATATGGGGCTTATGTCATTTTCAAAAGTTGCGCAAGCTACGCACTTTTTCGTGAAATCGGCTGCAGGTCTCCCAATTTAGAGGAGAAAACTAAATTTTAGAAATCGTTGTACTCAACTGCCCTTCTAATTCAATAAAATGTACAATTTTCTCGGTACGCCACTGATCCCAAACATAAAACGACACCTGTCCTCTAATCAACCAAATCAGTGCAAATATAAAGCGCACAAGAAAAATAAACTAG
The DNA here is from genome assembly GCA_037783545.1 of Henricia sp. BOLD:AAB3569. NCBI lineage: Eukaryota > Metazoa > Echinodermata > Asteroidea > Spinulosida > Echinasteridae > Henricia > Henricia sp. BOLD:AAB3569. The sequence continues at coordinate 938,787 of JBBELK010000004.1, forward strand.
ATAGAAATGGACATGGACATTTCCGGTCATGGACATTTAATTTAATTAACTCCGGCAGTCCTGGGTCAATATCCCTAAAAGAAATCAGCTATTAAATATACTTATGAAATTCATGCATGGTTGTTGTGCTAAGCGAATGGTTAAAACGGTGTCTTCAATTGTTAAATTGGTTACAGAAAGTATCATCTTGGATATCAGATAGAAATAAACTCGTCAACCCACTAAGTAAAATGTTGGGTATGGCCTTTAAAGGGGCTATCGGTGCGTATGCATACACGTACATTGTATATGTCCACCGTACTGAACTTGTGTTATACACTATGAGCAAGAACATGTACATGTTCATTGTAACCCCATTGTTAGTAACAATGGTGTGTGCCCAATTTCCATTGTTAGATGTTCATAGTGATAGTCTGTGTGCGCTGGTACGTACGTGGTGTGTTATGCACTATGACCTTTTACAATCACATGTATGTCACTATGAGCAACTAACAATGGAAATTGGGCAAAAAGCATTGTTATTAACAATGGTTTGCGCCCAATTTCCATTGTTAGTTGCTCAGTCATAGCATGGAGGTAGCTCATAGTGTGTTGTAGTACCAAGAATGATTTTTAAAGGTATGTACGACTAGTCCTGTGTACTACGCGACCCTATCATTGCAAATATCACACAAAATATCCAATCAGTAACTCAGTATCGGGACACAGTGCAATAGTATACCGTGATGGCGGACAGCGGTAGAAAACACAAGCAGTTTCTCAACTCGGTGGAATCATGCGTGGACGAAATGTTGGAGGGAGTCGTTGCCGTCAATCCAGCGGTCAGATTACTCAGAGGTAATGCACCTATCAATTGTTTACCCCACCCCTCCCACTGCATTAACAAAATCCAACTTCATGCAGCAAAGGTCTCGCTGTGCCAGTTTCCTGCAGGTTACCATATGGCCCCATATGGCTTAGTAGCAACTGCTACTTAGTGTCGTGTTTCACGTACTTTAATCATGGAGGAAGAAACTTCCTCCATGCTTTAATACACTGTCCAAATTAGTTGCTGCGTCTTGAAATATCACATGTGTATGTGGTTCGTCTAGTACCTATATGGAGGTAGGAAAAGTCCAGGCGCGCGTACTCAAGATAACGAAGAAGGAGATGTAGTTTATTTAAAAGTGGAAAAAGAGGGAGACCACCAGGGAAATCTCCTGGGGAAAACCCACGCGGTCTCGAAAGTATGAATTGCAAACCCAATCCACATACACGCCCCGGAATCGAACCCAGGACGCCAGAGGTGAAAGACTGGGAAAGAACCACTATACGCCATCAGACCGCCCCACATACTGCTTTCGCAGACTAGCTTGGAATGAGTTCCCCAGACCGTTGTATGGAGTTTCCCATCATGGAGGTTGACTCGCAGCATTGCAGTTTTCGGGTGGGTCATATCTGCAGTGCATTAAATCGACTGGAAAAATCTAACTGTTAATCGTACATTGCCAGATTACGTACATGTTGCAATAAAAAAATGTGAAGGTCCAGTGGAAGGTCTTCCCTTTTCACTGATGTATATAACCTTGATTGGTATACTATAGGTTGGCCTATTGAGGAAACGAGGCTTTTTAGATTGTGGTTGAAAACCTGTACCGGCATCTACTAACAAAACGGATATTGCACAAAACTACTTTACGGGACTTTTAATAGACTGCCGAAGTGAATACGTCACCTTTTGTTGGTTGCCTGGGCAATTGGCTCTAAACAAAAAATCACTGAACCGTGTCCCTGTGCTGTTGCAATGGTACATTTGCCGACGGCCATGATAGTTTAGAGCCAATTGCCATGGCAACACGTCACACTTCGGCTGTCTATAGACCGTATTCCTGAACGCGTGAGGGCTCTCGAACAAGGTGATTTGGGGGAAAATGTCCATAGACGACAGTAGAAAAGTGGGGGTACGTGCATACGTACGGGGGGAAAAGTCGCGTACGCGGAGCGCGCAGACCTGTGTCGCGCGCACAGATTTCCATTCAAAATAAACGTTTGGAAGGCGTGTGCGCGTAGCGCGTTTTGTGTTCGAACATAACGCACGATGGGCGCGGACCAGGCGCGGACCACTTGACAGCGCCCTCCACGTTCAGGAATACGGCCTATTGAGATTTTACTCTTTTTCTTACAGACCACAGAGTTGTACTTCGAGCTGACATATCGGACTATAAAGCTAGCGGGAAAGTTGCGGTGTTGTGTGGCGGGGGCTCTGGTCATGAACCCTTTGCATCAGGTATGCCGCATTATAAGGGTCTTTATAACAAACAATGGAGATTTATGCTGAAAAAAAAACAATACAGTGTTCGTCTATACGTCTATTTGCCTTCATCTTACGCAGTCAAGTATGGACTGCAAACCCAATCCACTTACACTCCCCGGAATCAAACCCAGGACGCCAGAGGTAAAAGGCTAGGAAAGAACCACTACGCCAATCAGACCGCCCCACAAATACTGCTTTCGCAGACTTGTATACCTAAAGGACGAATAGTGTTCGCCACTTGCACAGAGCTTTCAAAACGAGACTTTCCGTGCATACATCATATTTTACAATGGACAAAAGCCTCAATGTCATAGCAACCGACACGGTAACGGCGTGAGGGAGTCATTGTTCATGCAAGTATAGCCTCGCTGTTTTGCCAATATGGTGGTTCCGTGCAAGTAGCGAGTTGTGCGAAAATTGTCTGATCTTTCTCATAATACAATTGTATTGTACACATGTAAACATGTATTATGGTTTACCTCGTGTGTAATTTCAAGACGCAATTAACAACCTAAAAGGAGCTTGTCCAGATTTTTACAGAAAATGTATTTTGTTCTAATCTAAAGCCCGGTTCACGCGAAAGGGAACGCGAATCTCACATCGATCTGACGTCAAACCTTTGGCGGTGAACATTCGCGCATTTGTTTGCGAATTCGATGCGCGAAACATTAGCTGTGACGTTAATTTCGCATTCGCGCATATCGCGTTCGCTTTCGCATGAAGTACGAATTTGGCCTAACAATCATATAAAATACCTCCCCAAAATACTATCAATGGAAAGAAAACAAAAAAATTTGTAATCACCAATTTGGATGTAGAAGCAAAAAAAGGTGCTAATTACTGCACTGCATCAGATAAATTAGTTTAGATAATATCGTTGAAAATATTCGGATTGAGTTTTGAGAACGCGAAATTTCAGAATGGTAATGAGAAAAATGTGACTGACGTGGTATCAAAAATGTGATCTGGAAACGCTTCTTTAATTCGGATAAGGTATTTTTTTCCAAATTAATAAGCACGTATGGACCTTATTATTTTCTGTGGTTTCCCCCTTGAGGGTATGTTGGTCAGGGTATGCTGACAGGGGCCGTAGCTGGTCTGGTCTTCGCCTCGCCTCCAGCCAGTGACATCCTAGCCGCCATTCAAGCCGTTGCTAACCCAGGTAAATAATCAAATTGGAACTCGGGGCATTGGAACTTTGAGGCCGATGGTCATGCATGGGCAGAAATGACGCTGTTGAGGCTAAAGTCACACATTCCCGGTTTTGTGTCCCGGTTGGATTTCGTAGTTATAGTCCTACCAATCATATAGTTAGACCGTACTTAAATCCAGTGACCCGTAATCAATCCTTACCAACCGTCGTCAATCAGCAAAGTGTCCCGGTGGAGTTTTGCATGCAATACTTTGCCAGGATCAACCGGGAAGAAATACTTTTTTTAGTAAAACCTATATATATAGCAAGATCCTAGATCCCTATATATAGGGCCGCCGGTATTAAAGAATTTCAATTTTTCAAAGTGGCGCCCATAGGGCACGTTTCCTACCTGCCCCCATCCCACCCTATAGCTACGCCACAGTGACTGCTAGGGGCCGTCCAAAGTTGTCACCACTTTTAAAGGTTCTATACACAAAGCGTAGAAAGGGGAGGGGGACGAGGGCCGAGGGGGACGAGGGCCGAGGGGGACGAGGGCCGGGGGGGGGGGGGGGGGGAGGGCCGAGGGGGACGAGGGCCGAGGGGGACGAGGGCCGCGTCCGACTTTACATGCACTGTAAAATGTTGACATTTCATGGTAGTGACAAAAATGTTGACATTTCATGGTAGTGACAAAAATGTTGATAAGTAGTTTTGGGGGGTTAGGGAGGGGGAGGGGTGCGTCTACTACCCCTGTAGAGCTGTGAAAATGTTAATAACGTTGGACGGCCCCCTAGGCCCCTATACAGACCGCATCGAATAGCTGCCATCTTGTGGGGCACCTTTTTATAAGTGCAACCATAAGTGAAACTGCCCCACAAGATGGCGACTATTCGATACGGTCTGTGTGTGGTAGTCGCTAAGACTGGTTTAACTGTATTGCCTTTAAACACGCTCATGAATATTTCATGGCTGCTAAACCGAACATTCTCATTCTATTCGATCACTTTCAAGCTGGTGTGTTGCTCATCGTGGCCAACTACACCGGAGACCGCATCAATTTCGGCATTGCTGCCGAGAAGGCCCGGGCACAGGACATCCGAATCGAGACGGTCACAGTGGCTGAGGATAGCGCCCTTACGAGTGTGGATAAGACGGCTGGCAGGCGAGGGTTGTGTGGGATTATTCTGATACAAAAGGTGACCGATGGCCCCCAAAATAATTCTCGTAGAAATGAACCAATTTAAATTCAGTTTTATTTTTTGATAATGTGATTTTTAGTGCGTTGTTTCACTAAAAAATGTCCCCATGCCGCTTTTTTTCCTTCAAACTGAAGCACGTCAAATTTCCGCCCGAAAAGGCTCAGTGTGTACCAGCCTTAAAAAACACCGTTACTTTTTGTCGCAAAACAAAATTTAGCACTGCCATTTTCGTGTGAAAAAGAACGATATCCAGTTTGGTTTCACCAGGTATTTGCAATTGTCGAAATGTTTACATCTTTTGAGGGTGGTGATGTTTGTAGATTGCTGGGGCGATGGCAGAGGAAGGCCGTTCCCTGATGGAGATCGTGGAAGCTACGACTAGAGCAGCTAAAAATATGGGTACGTTGACCATGCCAAAATTGTTGTACTCTTGCCGATTGTATAACCGTCGGAATGGGCGGCAATAAAAAAAGGAAGTTCTTATTACGCTTTTTTGCCTCCCATATATGATGTAATTCATATTTGTCGGCAAAATGAAAAAGTTAATGATACTAATACCGCTGATAAAAAACCAGGGCAGTGGCAATGCTATTACATTATATTACATGACTTGTATGTCTATAGATACAAGCTGTTGCGTGAGTGCGCTCAGTCGCTCACCAAGCACGCCGCGCCCCCCGCCCCCCATCCCGCTGAGCGACACCGGAGCGACCCGCTGTGGGCTCCCCTCTCCCCCCTCCCCCCTCTCCACACACACACTTTTAAAGAGATTGCTACGCCTATGGCATTTTTCTGAAAGCCATCATCCTGTATGTTACATGCAGGATGATAGCTCTCAGAAGAATGTTCAGTTTGTCTGGAGAAACCCTGCATCATGTCAAAAACATCATTAAGAATATTTCATAACAGATTTATACTTTATTTTTGATGTTTTAAAAAAATTACGTACGTTCTACTTTGTTGCATACAGGTTACTTATTCTCCCATGTTTGTCCCCCTAAAGTTACAGATTGCAGATACGATAGAACTACACTCAATAGACGCAATAGGAACATTGTATATGCGAGCTGTTTTAAGATTTTACCAATAACATTGGCGGTGTAGTTTGGGAAATAAAACAACCATGAGGCCATTGGCTGTCTTTAATCGCAGGAACAATAGGCATCAGTTTATCACCGTGTCACGTGCCCGGGTCTGGTGCCACATTCCAAATTGCCAAAGATGACATGGAGTTGGGGCTGGGAGTACACGGGGAACCGGGCGTAAAAAGAATGAAGGCGAGTTTTTCCTAAAATTAATCTTGTGTAAATTAAAGTTTGATTAGAGAATGCGATTTGGCTTGCGTCGGCTACTAAAGTATAACATCGAATTTTCAATATTGAAAAGACGAAAACACAATGTAACTTCAATTTACAATATAATACGACGTAAATCTAATGTTCGCCATCACCCATTTCCCGATAATTTCTTGCACACAAAAATATGTACATCTGATACCAAAAAGTAAATTACAAACAGTTTCATGTTATGGAACTATTTACTTGGTTTTTATTTTTTTGCAGCTTTGTTCAGCGGACACCGTCACTACCGACATGATCGATCATATGACCAACACACAAACAAGTAGCCACGTTAAAGTAAAAACAGGTGCATTTCCAAGAGTGTTGTTTTGATATCGATTTATCGCAATTTTATCTTCATCGCTTGGGCGAGTGGTTTGGGTCACATGGCTGGCAATACTCGGGTGAAAACTTAGGGTTGCGGGTTTAGTACCCGGCCGTGGTACCTGTGCCCTTGAGCAAGGCACTTAAATACACTTGCTCCATCCTTTGGATGGGATGTAAAGTCGTTCGTCCATTTTGTGTAACGCACTTTAAAAATCCCAGAGCACTCTTTCGTGAAGAGCACTCTGGCGGCACCCACCTATATATCTCGGTGTTTAGGTGGAGGACACTTAACTTCATAAAACCCATTATAACAAAGTGATATAGGCCCTAATATAAATGCAATAGTTATAATTGTTATCAGAATGTACAAAATATTTTGAAGAGATCACTTCATGGATTTGTCAAAAGAGGGCGCTTATCCACATGTCCGTGATTACCCCTGAGCTCTGTTATACAAACAGTATACTATAACTGAGATCACTGTTGTTTACAACGGTTTAAGACTATATTATAGCCGGATAAATACATGTAGGCCTATGTAAATTAACTATATGCAGAGGCGATATCGCCATAGTCCATTTGTTGACATTTTGAAGATGTTTCAGCTTGACAATATCTACTTGACAATAAACTTGTAAAACGTCAGTTTTGCGATATCTGATATCAGGAAAAGTTGCAAATGGAGGAATTTCAAAAACGAGGGCCTCGGTGCTTTCTCTTGTGATAGAATTTACAAACAAAAAGACGCGTGACGTCACACAATGGCTCAGCATTCGAAAGAATGTTAATTTGAAATTGTTTAATACATGTAGAATGAACGGTTTTGACAGATTTTTACTCAAATTTATTTTCAATCCCAATTACTGAGGAAAAACTGCACTAGCGTGATTCGAGACCATTAGTTGGCGTCATAGCCCAATCGGAAGGGCGTCTGCACGTTAAGCAAAAGGTCCGCGGTTCGAATCCCGGTGGAGCCAAGTTGTTTTTCACTACATCCAGATTCCCCAAGCTCATGACATTTGTCTACATTTTTTGTATCAAATTTATTTCCAGTTGAAATTGGCATTGACAACAAACAGATCGTAGTGAATTAAGCTTTTAAATTCAATCCAATATAAGAAGTGATGACGTGAAGTGAAATACATTTCAGTAATTTCGAATATTTCAAACCTGTGATTCTTTTTAAGAGAAGAAAACATGTTCGCTTATTTCTTTCTCTTCATTGTTTATCCACAGGGGATCGCGTCCTGGTTCTGCTGAACAACCTGGGCGCGACGTCAGCCCTCGAGCTGTTCTTGATGTCTCGGTCGGTTATCAGGAATCTCGGTAATGAATAACACAGTCTGGGAGTTCTCTAAATAATACCCTGTTAACCTTAGCGTGAACAGCTGTACAATGTGGCTGAGACTCGCATTTCCGTTCAATGTATCACATAATTATTGTTATTGTGCATGCGAATATTACATTCTTTTGTGAGTCTCCGCCGGCTGCCCGCTTTCTTCAAAATGGCTTTCTGTATTAAAGAGCAAGTTGCCTCTATTCATAAGTAAGCGTTTTCATCGTGGTATTAGAAACTTGGTTTTCGTGTTTCTTGAGAACGATTGATTGGTCACAGATTAATAGACAAGAACAGTTGATGTTTGAAAAGTGAGAGGATTGCTGAGCAGGGTTGAAAGCAAGAAACGTACATGAATATTTCAGGAGTTTTAGTGCATAATGTGCCTATTAACCGTATCGAATAGCTGCCATCTTGTATGGCAGTTTCTTTGTTCCTTGAGGACATGCATGGCTACACATTTTGTGCTTACATTGTTGACCAATTTAAATGAGGTTGCCCTACATGATGGCAACTATTCGATACGGTCTATAACAGAGATGCACATTGGTGAAGGAATGAGATTTTATAACAATTTGTCTCTGTGCTGATCTATACCCAACATGCAGGCTATTGTAATATTATTTTAAACTTCATGGTGCATGTTTTCCTATTTAGAATCTAAAGGAGTCATCGTGGAGCGAGTGATGGCCGGTCATTTTATGACGTCATTAGACATGGCGGGTCTCTCCGTGACCATCATGCACCTGGATAAGGAGAGGAAGCGGCTAATCGGTATGTGATCTATAACCTCAATATCGGCTATAAATTTGACTGGGTCGTGGTGTCTTTTACATCTTGTACCATACCACGAATCAGTTTGATGTTTGATCATGAACGTACAACGCTAAATTTGCTTGGGAAAAAAGTTGCTGCATAAACCAAAATATAGCGCCGTAGACGCAAGATAGGCCACTCATTCAATAAAGTGAAGTACGACAAGGCGCCATTTTAGTAAGTAAACTAGACGCGCCTCGTGCCTGTTCGACATGCCTCTCCTGGTGTAATCTACGTTTGTGGCGAATAGTTACAGCAGCATCCGCGAGAGGCATGCAGACAGACACGAGACACGTCTAGTTTGCTCGCTAAAATGGCACCTTGACGTACTTCACTTTATTGACAAATTTCAAATTAACATTGGCAGCCTCGTTTCAGGTGTTGTTCCATTGTCTTTTCATTTGCAAATCTTATCACTGACAAAAGAAAGCACTGGGACCATCGTTTCCGACGACAATCTGAAATTTTCCAATTAAATTTATTTCGCATAAGTGGTCTGTCTTGCGCCTCACGGCGCTATATTATTATTGGTATCTATAAACAACCGTACGTATTTGTCTTCAGATAAAGAAACGAATGCTCTCGCCTGGCAACGCAACGTTCCAACTGATGAGAGCGCCCTCTTGCATCCGCGAGGCGTCACAAAAATTGAGCTTGCTGAGAAAGATGGAGAAAGTGCTGAGAGGCACCGAACCGAGATTCCCGTCGATAAGGAGAAAGGTACAATACACATTCCTTTGTTCCCACTCTTATTCCCAGTCCAAGTGATTTGTGACCATAGAGAAGCTCGTATCTTGAATGCCAGTGTAGCTCCCACTTTATTTTGTTTGCCGGCTTTACGTGTCTTCTATACCAACTAGAATCCAACTCTGATACCAACTCTGATACCAACTCTGATACCAACTCTGATACCAACTCTGATACCAACTCTGATACTAACTCTGATACTAACTCTGATAACAACTCTGATAACGACTCTGATACCGACTCTGATACCGACTCTGATACCGACTCTGATACCGACTCTGATTCCGACTCTGATACCGACTCTGATACCGACTCTGATACCGACTCTGATACCGACTCTGATACCGACTCTGATACCAACTCTGATACCATATAATTTGTCATATTTTTTCTCATACCATTCTGAAATTCTGCACTCTCAATCCGTATATTTTCAAGGATATCGTTAAAAACCACCTATATCTTAAATTAGTTTACCCATTCCATAAAGCAGTGCAGTGATTATGCCAACCTTTTTGCTCCCACATCCAAATTTCCTGTTTTCATCCCATATGGATGTATTTTGGAGAGATATTTTATATCATGTTATAGGTTCGAACGAAATCTGAAAACAAATCTGAACAAGCTTGTTTAAGAATATTAAGTGCGACTGACAACTGGAACCCAGCTTCCCTATGTGGTACCAGAGGGTGGTGCTGATATCATGTGAGGCTCATGGACGGCATCGTCAAAATCCCAATAGTCTCATACATGTATTTTATTATGTTGAGCCCATCCTTGACAATTTCAATTACACCACAACCTTTCAACTTGGTTGGACACTAATGTGAAATTCGTTTGTTATTGATCCCCAGATAACAGTCTTTCTTTCGATGAAATGTGACAATTTCATTTTTCTCCACTTGTCTTAGTCTTGAGGAAAAAGCAATTTCATGACTGCACGCAAAGTCTTTGTTCTGTACACCACTGTATCCGCTGAGTAAACACAGAATGGATTCACACAGAGTAAATTTATATGAGGAAAATCTATTTTGGGCAACAATCCTGTTTTTAAATTGGGGCACAGAATTTGTATGGAAAATCGGGTGTGGATGAAACGTCGAGGAGCTGTAAGAATGTGTTTATATACCATTTTTGCGAAGCATTACCACTGCGCGTCTCTTGACAGATTGCACTTGCGTCACTACAGTTCCTGTTTGCAAAAAGGGAAGGTCGCGAATTGTCACCGCCCAAATGAATTTCTCAGAACTCTTCCTCCATCATTGTTTACATCATCCCGGGTTGATTTGCTCGCCCTTTCTAATCTTCCCTCGGTAAGCGCCATGCAATATTCGCCATCCAGTCCGTGGAAAAGTGTGACCTAGAAAATTTCACCTTGGTAGAAAAAATGTACTAAATTGATCCCCTGTCAACGTAAGGAGCGCGCCCTTCCGGGTACGCACCGTTGCGTCATCGGTTCATCTTTGTGCCCGCCCCTTCCGTGTTGATACACCTTCTGCCCTGTTTTAATTCTGCTTTATAATATGTCCCCTTGCAGTCAAAACAGGAACAGCAGGTGCTGTGTTGCCATAGCAAATAGATGTTGGGAGGTTGCCGGGGGCAAAGTCTGACAAATGAGAGATGTTTTATCCATCGCATATAACTTATGTATGCGTTTTTTGGATGCTGTGGCAATTTCAATTATAGTTCACATTTGACTGAGATTTTGTTCCTGGTATATGTGACCTAACTGGCGTTGCTAACATATTCACAAGATTAGGCCTGTATCTAGATCGAAACGATTTGAGAAATGAACGAGTCATGACATTTCAATCAGTGAAAGTAGCACTCGTCAGAATGTGGTAGATTTTGGACCTTTTGTTTTGGTTCCGTTGTGTGTTTTGTTGTTTCAATGGGTTAATCTAGCCTCCGGTCAAGCCGAAGCTATATGCAGCTAAACTGTAAGTCTGTGTAGACATTATCTATTTTGAAAACATTCGACGTTATTTTGAATAAGTAGCAGAGAGCTTCATAACGTAATATGCAACAAGAGTTGCCTAAATTAAGCAGTTCTCTTTCAAAACGTCTCCAACGAATGAATTATTGCATTGTTTCTTTGTTTCTTTTCAATAATTAGTGTTTTTTCTTCGCAGTTTCACACCTTCAAAGAAGCCTGCATAAAACAAGGCTTATCCCACACAATCATGTTATACAGAGGCTAAATAGTGGGTCTTGGGGATTATCTCATACAATTTTCTGGGAAAAATAGTCCATATTTTAAATATTAACAAAATAAGTCAGAGATGACATTTTGAATGATAACAGTTAAGATGCAACGGAAGAGTCTTGACATGCACAAAATAAAATATCCCGGGTTGTGAAAGTACAATAAAGTGATTTCCAGTCATTGCTGTCAACATGTGGGGTATCTTGGCCGAGTGGTTTGGGTCACTGACTCGCAACGCTCGGGTGAAAACTTGGGGTCGCGGTTTTTACCCGGCTGTTGTACCTGTGCCTTTGAGCAAGGCACTTAAACACACTTGCTCCATCTTTCGGAAGGGATGTAAAGTCATTGATCCAGTGTGTTGTTTAATGCATGCATTTAAAAGATCCCAGAGCACTCCTTCGTGAAGAGTAAAGCCCGCCGCACACCTTTGCGATTTATGTGATAATCGGACACCAGATAAAGTTTGATTTGCTCCGGTCTATATACGGTGTACGGTCAGACCGGCCCGAATTGTTTCAGCGCACACCTTTCCGGTAAGTGGTCCGATGATCCGATTACCCGGTAAATCGCAAAGGTGTGCGGTGGGCTTAAGGGGATTTCCTGGTGTCTCTGGCCTTCGGCTGTCAATGGCGCCACCCACCTATGTATCTCGATGTTTAGGTGAAACGCACTTACAATTCAGTCTACGGGCTACGAATTGAAGTTCATTAAACGAATTGAAGTTCATTAAACCCATTCAATATAAAAAGGTACTTGTAAAATGTTTTCATATGCATTTCATTATCCAAAGCAAATGTCGACCTTTATTATTTTCCAGTTTGCAAGAGGATGTTAAACCCTAAAATCGTAAAGTTTAAAACGTATAAGTCGTATATTTTTTGATCGATATACATCCCCCACCATCTGCCAGCTAACACACTGCAATGTCACCTGATAAATTTTCAGCCCTCGGGAAAAATCTAATGGGAGACTGACTTAATGCATTAGGCAGTGCTAGTATATCATAATTTATACTGTATTGTCAGCAGCTAGTGTCCCGTTACCGTGATATCTCGTAATTTCCCCAGCGTCTGAAATTGCACGCGCAAAGACAATTACGGCATCGTCTTACATTATCGCAGCCGATTTGCGGATACTGATATAGAAGAAGGCTCCACTCAGTGAACGCTTTTAACGTTTTCTCACGTAGACGGTGGAATATTGAATTATGTAGTTGAGTATACTGAATGACATACTTTTACGATTCCGGAAAAGAAATATAACCTATACTTGGAAGATGTAGAACTTCGAAAAACATGATTTTTATTAAAAATGTGATTTTTAAAGTATGTTTCTGCACGCAATAATCAGGGCGGTCGGGTTGGCGTATAGTGGATCTTCCACCGCCTTTCACCTCTGGCGTCCCGGGTCCGATTATGTGGATTGGGTTTGCAGTCCCTCGGAGATTCCCCTGGGGATTTCCTCCCATGTCTAAAACTACACCTCTTTCTTCGTTCAAAAGCGATTTTCTTAAAACAAACTGTTACTAGGCCTATAGTGAAACCTGCTATTAAGGCCACCTTGATAAAGAGGCCACCTGCTTATTGTGGCCACCCGTCTTTGGTCCCAAATGCTATGTGTATAATGCTTAAGCAACCTCTTTAAAGAGGCGACCTGTTTATAGTGGCCAGTTTTGTTACGGTCGCGAGGGTGGCCAACAAGTTTGTACCGCGTTTGTATAGGTTCGCCACTTCTTGAAAACGCCGACGCATCGTATATAATTCATAGACCTTATACACAATCAATCTTTTTTGTATGCGTAGACATATCAAAACATCTGGTATCCGTGATATCAGCCGTTTGTGAGGCTCTGATCGCGGCAAAGGACACTCTGAATGACCTGGACAAATGTGGCGGAGACGGAGACTGCGGAACGACTATGAAACGCGGAGCAGAGGGTAAGGGCGTCGATGAATTACCGAGATTTATGAGGCAAAATTGACCTTAGAGTGTATAGAGACGAGGTGTGGTTGCGCTGTTTACCAGTTTGAGATATACAGAGGTTGCAATTATTTTGGTGTTGAAAACCATATACTGTAGATATAAGTATGCAGCTGGTTGATTTCTGTTGTAACTACTCATGATTCTGAGAGAATTATACGCCGTTCACTTTTGGCGTCCTGGGGTGTGTATGACGATTGCGTTTGCAGTCCCTATTTTTTTTACGGGTTCCCCCATTTCCCTGTTTTTCCCCCACATCTATCTTCATCTCCCTCTTCGTCATCTCCAGTTGATAACAGAGTAAAATAAAGCTAATACAGTACAGTTGATGACGTAAAGAATTTTTGTTGCCGAAGATTCCATAAGATTTTCTGTCTACAACAACATCAATTGCCAATTCAGTGCTTTATTCGCTATTTAAATTTATACAGCAGTTTGTAAAGAACAGAGAGATATACTTAAATGTACATTTACAATAAATGTATTATGATTAAAACTAATATGTAAAAAGACTGAAAAGAGAATAGAATAGAATAGAATTGAAGCACAAACAAGATTTAGATGCACTAGTTAGCATTGTGCTGATTTTATACCGTTTTTAAACCATTGCAACTTCAAACCAAATGAGAGGTTTTCTTGAAGTGTCAACTTGTGGTCTCATGGTGAATAATTTGAGTGGTATCTGACAAGATATCTGTTATTTCAACCGCCGAAAAATTTAACACTTGCATGTTCACGTCTCTGTGTACACAGGGGTTTATGGGGTACTTGCATTGTTGTCCTATTTTCCCTTTTCTTTAGAATTCCTCTGTGGGGTACCACTGTTCCTTTTGAATTTCTTTATGGGGTACCATTGTTCCATTGTGTTTGGTACCCCACAAGTGTGTCCGTGTTAGACCACACACATACACCGTTAATATCGCTTCAAAACGTGAAATACAGCTGGTTATCTGTTTCCGCATTAAGGCAAATCTGCCAAATCAGAATCGTCTACGAGTTGAATGCAAAAATATTGTCTTCTGGGCGGTACCATGGAGATGCTTTATTCTGTCACGATAGGTTTTGGGCTTTTATGGTGATGGTAGCTGAGCAAAATTAGGACCTCCTTGATGAATTTAGTTCACACCCCCACGTTGAGACAAATTACTGGGTGTTTCCACAATGATCATATTCTGTAATGCAATGGAGGAGATGACGAGTATGGGCCTACGTCTCATGACCACAGTCCACTGATTTTACCGCTTTCTAAAAGCTTCCATCATCAGTCCATCATGCCAAAAATCAGGACCGGCAGCAATAATGAATGTAATGCTTTATACTTGCACTCTGGTCAGTTGGATACGACCATTAGGCGAATTAATTTACAGCGGATACTAGTCGGTTTTAAAACCAACTCGGCCGTTGCATCCGTTCACAGCGATCCTGCGTGACCGGGATACCTTGGTTGCTATGGGAGCACGGGATGTGATGGACGCACTCTCCGGCACGGTGGAGCGGACCATGGGTGGCTCATCGGGCGGGGTGAGTTGCGAATGTTATTAGTGACCGCTGCGTTGACGTATTTAAGATGGACAACTATGGGATGAGTTCAGCTATGCATATATGCATCACCGAGGGAAAGGTTTTCAAGGAAACCTGAGGATGGCAATATCATGTGCCCGAGTTGTCTGTGGTCTCGCGTTCAAAATTCAACAAGGGCCATGCAGGGGTGGATTGCAGTAAAAGTTAGGATGTCTATGAAGACATCATAACGAATCATTGACTTGCAATAAAGCTATGTGTCATAGTCTGTATATATCTTAAGACACAAAAATTAAGACACCTAAATTCAGATATGATATGTCTTAGACTTAAGACAATTATAAGCTATGTATCCCAGGATCTTATATTTTTCTCTTGTCCTATAATTGGCGCCCCATCTTCAGGCGCCACATCAGATATTTTGTTCATTTAGGATGAACATTTATAGTTCAACCTTGAAATGCGACCTAAAACAAACGGTTATCTGCTATAGTAGTTTCTCATATAAGACGCAGGAGCGTTTAGCAAACCATACTTATATTAATGTTTCGACCATTTATTAACTGTTTAATCTGGAGCGGTTTTCTCTGTTTGTTAGGTCCTTTGTCGTTTGTTTGTTAGTCCAATGCTGATTTAATAACCGTCACTCGGTCTGTCTTGGTACAGCTAACAGTGTCACATTGACAGCGTTAACAGTTAACAGCGAGTGTTAGATAGCCCATCACGAGTTCTCGGAACTTAAAGCAATGATCAGAAATAGCACGCTTTGGCGCGTTTTGGCCAGGTATTACCTCTTAGCTCTATACATGGATTGCAGTGCAAATAGACCGTATCGAATAGCCGCCATCTTGTAGGGCAGTTTCCTTGTTCCTTGAAGACATTCATGGTTGCACATATTGTGATTACATTGTTGAACAGTTTAAGTAACAAAGGTGCCCCACAAGATGGCAGCTATTTGATACGGTCTATAGCAGATGGGTATGGGAGGGTTAAAACAATGCGTCGGCCATCTTGTTACAGGGGTTTGCCTGCTTCCCGGTCCGTATAGTAATCGTCCGCAATCCACTTAACGCATGTGCTCACGTGAAATTAGTGTAACCAATGTAACAGCTGTTTGCTGACAAACTCTTAATAATTATTGACTCACGAATTCCACTTTTCTTGAAAGTGACAGCAAGCACAACCATGTGTCGCGATTTTACATTTATGGGTCGGATTTTCGTTCATTTACAAGCAGCCAAAGTCGGTGTTTCGTAATTTGATATAAACTTGCTTTGGATATTCTAGATTGGTTCCCGATCCTATCGCTTATTGCAAAAAATATAAGGATCGGTAAAGGGCGGCCATGACGGGGCAGAAATCTGCCCCAGCGTATATTTTGCATTGACATTTGTAACCCGGCCGTGCGTGTCGAACATATCCAAATGTAAATAAAGTACATTTTCTGAAGCAAAGTGCTTCGCCAATTTATATATATAAAGCACACTGCGCACGCGCAAAGACGACCAATCACAGATCAAAATGAAGCGCCCTTTACCTGTCCTTATATTCTCCTCTGTGGAATATGTGGACGTGAACCAGTCTATGGATGTTCGTGAATCGTGAATGCTGATACGTAATTGAATGGGTTTATGGCGGACTTACACATAATTGGCAGAGCTCATGTTATTTCCAGGAAAAGCAAGAAAACTCTAATTGAAGCGGCGCCAGTTCTAAAAGCCTGGTCACGCATACGCATCAAAAATTAAGTGCCATGCGTCAAGTATAGCTTGCAAAGTTAACATTTAGTGATATAGGCCTATCTATTTCTGGACGTGCCATGCTGTTTATATTTATTTCATGAAATGAATATATATCTCTGTTAGAAATATTGGTATTTCGGGAGGGAACGTAACTTGGCAAAATGTCCATATTATATATACATTGTATTATGTTAGTTACTTTGTATGCCGTACTTTATATATAGTTTTTATATATAGTGAGGGGACATTTATCAAAAATCTTCCTTCGTACAGTAAACCAATTCCCTTTCCGTCCAGTTGTACAGCTTGTTTCTAACTGCGGCAGGCAGACACTTGGAGCCCTGTCAGGATGATGACCAGTGGGTCAATGCCCTGGGTGTCGGGATTGAGGCCGTGCGGAGGTAACTAAACCGTCTTGAAGTATCAACGTGTTGTAGCAGTTTATTTATTTCTGTCAAAAGTGATACCTTGTAGGGTTTGTTTAGCTTACGTGATAACCGCTTACTTGATAACTGCATGCAATACCATGTTTCGAGACCACCAGTTGGCTTCATAGTTCAATTGGTAGGGCGTCTGCACGTTAAGCAGAGGTCCGCTGTTCGAATCCCAGTGGAGCCAAGTTGTTTTTCACTGCATCCAGATTTCTCAAATTCATGGACTTTTGTCCACAATTTTATCAAAAGCGATGATACTTTTCTGTGAGAAACTAACAACTGAAGGTGCATGGTTTGGAAAACAGCATTCACTTAACACAAAACAATCGACGGATTTTTAAGGTTTTCTGAAGCGGCGTTGCATCTTTCTCTGAAATGTCTGCATGGTAGTTTATCAACATTGTTCCAGATATCAGGACTTCGCAGAGAGTTTCATCTTACACAATGAATGAGAGATTGGGCTTTTGAATATCAGTGAGTCTAATTGGCGTCGCTGATGATGTCATTAATTTTGAAAATGAAATAAATACACGTAAATAATAAAATACATAAATTAGGACTGTCTGTTTTGCAAACCTAAAATTGTTGTCCTGTTGGGAATTCTTATATTTTGGCTTGGGCTGAAGAAATTAAAAGCTAATATGTATCTGTACCTTTAAGATCGGTCAACATAACGAGATGCACACTAACATGTTTAAACTGCCTCAAATTGCAATTTCAGATACGGCGGAGCAGAACCTGGCGACCGAACAATGGTAATTATTTGTGTCCGTTTCGTCGTAACACCATGTCTAAACGTATGGGTTTCCTCGCACTTGCGAGTGACAGTGCAATGAGCACTATTGAATAATCCTTGGTATGAATACCAGAAAGAAATAATAATAATATTAATAATAATTCTTCTTAATGCTGCAAACGGTCGACACCACGGGAAACCTTTCCAAAACGACCACCGAAATTTCGACAAGAATCACTCAAATTGATACCAAATTTCTCTACCCAAAGCTTCCACAAATGGTTTTAGACCTAATAAAAATGGTTTTTGACCTTAACAAAAAGAAGAGGTTTTTACCTTTAAAGAAAATTGTTTTTAACCTGCAAAATGTTGGGGCTACACCAAATTGTCGCCCTAACCGACCGTGTCGCCCTAACATAACTTTCAACGCAAAAAGTGTCACCCTATTGGATAAATTAGAAAAATATATCCAAGATATCCGATTTTCCTTGTTTGAAGATCTGCGTGATCCCTGCTTGATATCTGATTGCGCCACCAGTGTGTATAACACAGCTCTTCTTTAAATGAGTGTGTCAAGATCACATTTTGATACCATTTGTCATATTTTCCTCATAACCATTATGAAATGTCTGCTCTCAATCTCTATATTTTCAAGGATATAACGATTAAACAAAAACCACCGTTGCTTGGTAAACTATCGGGTTGCATGAAGCTGCATCCAAAATTGGAGATTTTATCATTCCCGTTTTTCCCAAGGTATTTTATATAATTATGGGCTTAGAACGAAATCCATTTACTGGAAAAATCTGGACAAGCTCCTTTAATTATCCTTTTATTATTAGGAATAAACAGTTTTACTGTCTTTTAATTTTTTTTTTACAGTAACGGGGTACATTTTGAAAAACCAACAATCAATAGTTTTGTTCATGCAGATGTTTTCAGTATATCTGAAAATTATTAAAGAGATGTCTTTGTGCATTGGTGATGTTTGTTTAAAAAAGATAATTTCCTTATATTTGGGACAAAATCATAACAGTTGAAATGAATCTATCTAGACGTAATAACTTGTGTGTCACAGAAAATCTACCCCGTCAAGTAGTGTGTCCTACGGACTATACCGGGACAGGGGCGTTTTTGAAAAGAGACTACATGTAGCCTATATGCATGTATGTGTATAATATTACGATTCTGACTTTAAAAAGCGCGTGTACATACCAATTTCTAACTGTACTTAGCCGACTTTGTCACAGCCAGCGGGGTGCATACATAAGAGGGGAAACCACTGGTTAACCAACGGACTCCGGTTCAAATCCCAACTTAATGCAATTAAATAAAAAATAACTGAATTTTTCACTTTGCACTTATTTATTTTATTTATAATTCTGTCTCTGTATAATAATTACAACATGTCAAGTTTTTGAAAAGAAATAAAAAAAAATAAATAAAAAAATAAAAAAATTACACCCAAATAAAATTTCCCCCAACGTATTTGTTCCGCCATACTTCTAATTTGCGGCACTCTTGTTATTTGCATAACCATGAAACACTGTAGCCGTATCAGGTATGACGTCTTGGCAATCACTTAATAAGTGGTTTATAATTTACTCCGTGTGTGCAGATTAGTTGTGTAAAACATGGCTCTTCATTTTCTTTCATGTCTAATTGGTATGTCACAGAACGACCTGCGTCAATTAATTGTACCATATGCCGTCGATGTGGTCTGGATCACGGTGTTTGATATGGCTCAAATCACCGTCATCAAACTTTGCCCGGCTGGTCTTTGAAAATACCAAGCTCATATTATAAATTCATGTTCAGGGTAACAACCACCACGAAACTAGCATAGACCTTATCGCAATTACCGCTTTGGTGAGTTCGTAAACAAAACTGTATTGTGGGAAGGGAAAACAAGAAAAAATTTGCCCGGCAAGCATCCCACAATACAGTTCTGCTTTTGTAACTCACCTAAGCGGTATAATTGCGATAAGGTCTATGGTTTGAGGTTGCACCATGTAGTCTATAGAGAAGATGCGTGGTTCCGATCTTTTGAGAACTGCACATCTTCTAAAGAGAGATATAATAATCTTGCAACCGCAAGCCTTCTACAGACCGTATCGAATAGCTGTCATCTTGAAGGGCATTTTCCCCCTTGAAGACATGCATAGTGGCACGTCTTGTGTTTATACATTGTTGACCAATTAAATATCATAAGTTGCCTATATACAAGATGGCGACTATTAATACGGTCTATATTGAAATGTTCACGATACACGGTCTTAAGTCAACAACAAGCTGTACTGCAAATGACAGCCCTATTTTTTTCGTGTGAATTCTGGCTGATGAGCGGTTCGTTGAACTGAACCGAAGACCTTGTGTAGTTCTAACGGTTGTTGTTCACTGCATTGTTTTATGTAACCTGATAAATTAGTTTGCAAAACTAATAGGCCCTATCCCCGAAAATTATCCTAATGAGAAAAATAAGACACATGATAATGGTATCAAAATCTCATCACGCGAGGTAAGTGGGAGTGTCAAAAAGGTGATATGGTCAACTCCTTTAACGTTTGACACGGGGTTGATTTTCGTGTTTTTTATCTTATTTCACTTGATCACTAGCTTGACCCTCTCCACGCGATGTGGACTGCGCTAAAGAAGGCGCAATCGGAGGCAAAATCCTTGGGAAGAACGCACTACCAACAAGCTGTTGAGGTGAGATTTTATTTCTCATTCTTCAATACTTTGATAGATCTACACATCTGCATGAAACGATGTAAGAGGAATTAATAAAGCAAGAGCACGAGAAGAATAGGGCCTTTTAAAGATATACTGTCTGAGGTTCTCAGCAAATTTGATTGTTTTGTCCGAACGAATTTTGAAGCATTTACTTTATTTTAACGACAAAACATCATACTTTGTATTGTATAGACATCGGCAACCCTGTTTTTATAGGGGCCGTTTTTGCGCCTTGCTATAGACTTGGCCGCGCCCAAAACTGACTTCCCGTGTTTGGTGGTGCGGTCAAATCTTTTTTCTTCTGTCTCTGAAGACTTTCTGTGACAGGGGAAACAGAAGAAAACAGATTGGACAGGCCACCGGTCCGGAGGGCGCACTGTGCGCTGCGCGTTGCAGACAGAGCATGGGAGGTCAGACTTGGGCAAGTCTACGCCTTGAATTATTGGCGGACCGCCAATAATATAATTCGAAATATTGACAGTAATTGTTCGAGAACTAAACGTTGGTCATTTTTTTCGTTGATGTCTCATTGTAAAGCTAATAACTTTTATGTTTCTAGAAAATTATTAATTTAAAAAAATACTTTCATTTTCTAGATGTTTGGGAGGATGCAATATAATGCAGAAGTAGACGAAGTTGTATTTTTTCCCGGCTCATCAGAAGGCTAATGCGTTTTCCCGAACTTATTCTCACGTCTGTCTCTGTTTGCCCTTTCGCCTGTTTTCCTAACATTTCCCAAGACCTTCAATTTCACATGTTCTGCCCAGTATCTCAACCGAACCGTGCTCGTCGCCTCGAACGAACAAGACAGAGTGCTTTTTCAGAAAGTTAATAACAACAAATCCTGCTACGAGGCGAAGCCACGTGACCTTGCATTAAATGAGGTTAGGGGCAAGTTCGCCGAGGCAAATGTGTTAAACAATTCGCGCGCCAATTTTCCCGCGTGTCCTAATTCAATTTCCCTATGCAGAGGAGGGGCGCATTTGGCGGGTTGGGGAGAGCGGGTGAAAATGTTCGCGATGTCTCGTATGTCAACGGTTCATCGGCTAAAGAGGTTCTGCACAGGCGGTCATGACGATGATGTAACAATTTAACCACAAAGCACATACTCATGCATGACGCACGGTGACAATGTGACTGCCTCCTGTCATGGCCGCATTAGCTGCACTGTTTCGAGCAGTTCATTCAGGATTTGTTTCATGTGTGGAATGGTTTCTGATTTTGCATGTATGCAATAGTCGATATTAATTGTGTTATGCAAAGAAGGGAAGTGCATACAAATTGGAGCATGCAGCCACATAATAAGAGGTTTTGTCAATGACCGTGAAAACAGCGTCGGTGGATTTTGTACCGAGGGAGAAATATGTTCACTTAGTACATGGCATTAGCCTTTTAGAAGTATGGCCGAACAAAAGGAGAGGGCGCAATTTTATTTGGGTATGAATTTAGTTAACAGTTGTGTTTCTTTCCAAAAACCTTGATTTATATACAGAGACAGAATAAATAAGATAAATAAGTGCAAAGTGAAAAATGCAGTTATTTTGCATTTTATTTAATTGTTATACCCACTTCAAAGTGCGCCCTCTTATTGTGTCCGCCATACTTCAAAAAGGCTAATGTATTTGCATTTCAAATGATCTGCAAATTCAAAACCAACCTATCTAATTACTCAATACATAAATTATCATGGCATACACGTACATCATTATTGTAAGCGTATACGACTGTCCGAACCGTCGTATGAAGTCGTAGTGAATGGTGCTGTCATTTTCAAGAAATAAATAATGGAGTTTATGTATAGAATTCTGGGGACGGTCGACTGCCCATCGCTATAGTTTCATCCGTCTTTTAAAATTAATTGACAAATTTCAAATTAGGCAGGCTCGTTTCAGATGCTGGACCATTGTATTACGTTACGCGTTTTTTCATTAGCAAATTTCATCACAAAAGAAAGCACCGAGAACCTCGTTTTCTATGACAATTTAAAAATGCTTCTGTTGTCGGCCATTTTTTCTTCAGGCAATGTCATACATCCATTAAACTTTCAATTGAGGCGATTTCAATTCAACCGACGTCCCCAGTTTGTGTGTGGATTTCCAGTGCCATAATGCGAACGACAAAGGCACTAACAATGAACGACGTTTTTGCCTTTATACAACATCCACAAACATAACATTCGAACGCCAGTGTTTTAGTGTAACATCATTCAAGTCCATTTTGTTTCTAGACAAAAAAAGGCGGCAAAACTAGCCACACTATTTTTTCATGATATATTTTGGTAACGTATAAGCCAGTAAATGTGAAATTTGACAAATATGTTGCAAGTAACTAGGTGACTTATACAATCACTTACAGATATTAAATTGTGCGACGGGATGGATGTTTTAATTTCGAAACACTCATTTGTAGTTCAGCCAATTCATTATCCAGGCATGTGATACACCTCGTTATAACACTCGTGTTGAAGCGGAGATCGGATTCAATTATTGTAAGACACCATACCACATCCTGGGGCATGACATAGTACATCGTTTCATCTTCATATATACATGATGTATTTCACCCTCGACGGGTTAATTTCCCCCGCGAGCGTGCGCAAATCACTCAATAATTCTTAGCCGATGTGAATTATTTTCCGTCTGTATTAATTTTTTTCTTCTTCTTATTAATCTCCAGGCAGCGGAAGAAATGACGGTGCAAACCGGATCGATGCGGGCGAGAGCCGGTCGGGCGAGTTACGTCAACCCGGAGCTGGTACACGGCCCGGACCCTGGAGCACAGGCCGTTGCTATATGGCTGCGCGCTGCTTTTTGGGCCGTCTACGGAGAATGATGGCATGGTCTTTCGCAGTCGGTTTATACTTCCGACCCATAGGTCCAAAGTGGTAGTTTAGTAAAATAACGAACGTAATATCTGTTATGGTGCCTGTAATTACCATTTAAATGGAACTACCAAACTAGAAAAATCGGCCTTATCGGGATTCGAACCCGAGACCCCTGACTTACCGTGCAGACGCTCTGCCAGCTCAGCTATAAGGCACAGTGGTATATACTCCCTCGGGTTTTCCCTATGAACCAAATTTTTCTCTTGGTGTTGCATAGGAGCACAACTGGGTAAAGTAACGAACGTAATATCTGGTATGGTGCCTATTATCATCACCATTGAAATGAAACAACTTGGGATGAGAGAAAAATCGTAACGCAAATCATACTCTGACCAAAAAGATGGATAGATGACTATAACTTATTTTATCAGTCAGTAATAGACGTGTGTGAACACATCTTGTGACAAGGCTGACTGCACCAGGTTCCGTAAGAGCCGCCGAGGCAGGGTGCGCTACTCTGCCTGAAGTGCTTCCTAAGAACCTGCACCTTTTTTCAGACGCGCGGCACCAAAGTTCATCTCATCCCACGCAGGTTCAGCACCCAACAAAATAGGATTCTTCCAGAAACGGGAAATGTCACATTTCTTTGCTGTGGGGATCACTCTGGAACTGGACGAAATCATTGAAGCTAAACAGTCTTGGAAGCAATTCCAAAGTAATTGGTCGATCAGTGCCCTGTATTCAACAAATTTCTGTTATGATCAAGAGATTATATTTTATAAAAATTGCGTTCCTTTTTAGGGAGTATATTTTTCATTTTAATAGCATCTCTCGAAATTCTGTATAAACTTTATGTTCAGTATTTTTTTCAAGTCATTTTGAGTGCGTGCAAAGGTTTAAAATTTAAAAATAGTAAACATTTAAAAATGGTGAAATGCTGCTCCCAGAGCAAAATATAGATATTAAGTTTGAGAAAACGATTGTGGTATTTTGAACGGCAAACATCATTGCGTCTTGAGCACCCCCTTTTCCTCAAGGGAGTTGAGATTTTGTACCCATATCATTTGTCATATTTTTCTCATAGGCCCATACCATTCTGAAGTATCGCACTCTCCAAAAACACTCATATTTTGTAAACTAATTTATCCGGTTCCATAAAGCAGTACAGTGAACACACCGAGCCTTTTGCTTCCACATCCAAATTTAAGATTGCAAATGTTATGTTTTCCTCTCATGGATATAGTAGTTTGAGGGAGGTATTTCATATGATTGTTAGGTCAAAGCAAAATCCATTTTCTGGAAAATCTGAACAAGCTTCTTAAACCAGGAAGTGATTTGATCAGTTGTACTTTTGACCACCCATACTAGTAGAAAGATATGTGACACGATTTGTTGCCGCAGCATCCATTGTGACGTTGTTGGTTGTCAACCGGCTTCAGTAGCGAGCGAAAATGCAATACTACCCGAAGTGGCACAATTGGTAAACTGGATGTCGAGTCACGTGCAGCGTATCAAGCTTAATATTGGCAGTGAATATGTGGCCACACCCGATTTTATTGCTCCACCTAAATCCACCATCGGTTTGTCCGGAAAAGTCACATTTGTCAAAGAAAACACTATACTCACAAATGGAGGTTTGCATCACACATTGTGCACGCATACAGGTATACCCAGCACGATATGTGGCAAAGGGACTCGCCCCTAATGCCCCTATACCTCAACACACTCTTCCCTTTTGTTAACGCACCAACTCGCCCCTAAAAACTGAAAGGAATTCCTTGGAAATTCCTTGGATGTTTGAGACACAATGGGGGAACAATGGTAGGGGGGATGCCCTCTGCCACATGTCGTGCTGCATATGCATCCAGGAGCCGGGACGTTTCAGCTATAGTATTCGGCTTTCTTTCCGTCCTCCCATACATCAAAGAACATATGCTTGGATCAATACCTGCATTTGTCGTCGCCATTGTTAATTCATACCGTCAGTTTGGACATTCAATAGCCATTCAGTGTAATTGTCTGGCTGTTTTATAAGCTCGTGTCAGGCAAATAAAAGCACTTCAACATCGGTTAATTTCATGTGCATTCCCAGAGACAAAGTGAGGCCGTTTCACTGCGAATGTTGCTGCTTCTGTAAAGGTGAGTCGGCTCACGTTAAATCGTGAATAAAAACAAAGTCTTTTGCGTGTTACCTTTCAAATTGCATTATCCTATGCCTAGTGCCCCGAATTCTTTGCTTTCAAATGGAGGTACGTTTAGAAAGTCCACATACTATTATTACGTGGTGTACAGATGCCTGCATCAACCAACATTCTGGTTGCTTTATGTTATGTCATTCTTTCCTATACAGCGGGTGTTAGTTTAACAGATCCGTTAACACGGCATTAATCTCAACCTCTAACTGAACGTCCCGGTTAACACCTTGTTAACAGATCTGTTAACACCATGTTAATTCTCTGCACTGTACCTACATAGGGCGTAATCACAAATCAGGGTTGCGTGTTAGTTTTAGTGTAACAGATCTGTTAACCTAATCAGAATTGTGACCTCGGAACAGGCGCCGTGTTAACTCGATGTTAACAGGGTGTTTATGACGTGTTAGTGTTACATCGCTCATGTTAGTTTAATACCTCATGTTACAGATCGTGTTTTAGTTAAGTTAATTTGAACGAAGTGGGTGGTGTTAATCTGTAACACTAACGCGTAACACACGACAGAATTGTGACCTCACCCAGTGAACACGGTATAGATTTTATATACTCGCATCTGCCGCATGCACCCGGCCACTCTACAACAACAAAAATATGAATACTAAATGTGCATGTGCACTAAATGTTACATTTTTCTCATTACCATTCTGAAATTTCGCGTTCTCAATCCATATTATTTCAAGGATACTGAAATTTCGCGTTCTCAATCCATATTATTTCAAGGATATTGTCAACACAACACCGATGTTTTGTACAATGTTTTCTCCCCGTGGATATAGTATTTTGGGGAGGTATTTTATAGGATTGTTAGGTTTAAAACAAAATCCATTTTCTGGGAAAAATCTGAACACGCTCCTTTAACAATCTGGCAACAAGGTCGAATCGAAAGTGTATAAACACGAACTACACGTTCCGGCAGTAACTGTGTGCAGTGAAGTGCGTGGCGCCCAAAACGCTGCACTCGTATCGTTCATTCTTGACAGTGACACGGTCGCCTGATCACGAACGAGCCACAGAATACACCACAGTACAACGGAGGCGGGCAGACCTGTAGTTTGACATGAACACGCAGCGTTTTAACAACAGGTGATGTACTCGGGGAGAACAATATCTCTGACAGTGTGACAAGGAATGCACGCACATGAACAGGATACGGGTAGGAGAGGGAGCTACGGTCGCAGCAGTATAAAAACGGATGGTGGAACTGCATTGGTTTATTATAACCCTGAAATGTGATTTAAATAGTCACATAGTACCACCAGTGGTTTCGAAATTATAGTCTGGATCCATACCAAAAAAGCAAGGAATATCGATAGACTGATCATTTACTGGCTTGGAGATACGACATCAAGTGAGTACCACACTAACACACCAAGCTACATGTACAGTCGCAGGGCGCGAGTGTGTTTTATGGTCCGGTGTTGCAAGTTTGGCCACTGACCGTATACAGGGTCGTATTCCCAACTGAACGTTCTAGATGTGTATCTGACCCATACTTCATTTCCTAGTTTCTGTGATTGAATGACCCAGCAGTTCCGATTGTGTGGATTCCGACTGCGCTGGCCTCGCGTTTTTCTGCTGGTATATGGCGAGCTTAAATATTTCGACCAGAGGATTTAATCACGCTTTTCACGAACCCAGTTGGATTATTTGACTGAGTTTCGCCTGAAACGGTCTTGATTGTTTGAGGTCACAGAATTTGTCAGTACTTGGCGGAGTCGACACACCAACACGGTATGTGATATGTTTTCTTTCAAATATTTATTTGCTTGTTAATGTTTGTTTATTTTTTTATCCATTTGTTTATTTCTGATATTTTGTTAGGATGAACACGATGCACGGTATATTTATTAGTATTATTATATTATGGATATGTGGATATGTTCACATGCGCTTCATATTATTTGAGTTTTTACAGAGCTAATACTCCACCTAAACGTCGAGATACATAGGTGGGTGGCGCCATTGGCAGCCGACGGCCGGCCGGCCAGAGACGCCGAAGAATCCCCTTACTCTTCACGAAAGAGTGCCCCTGGGATCTTTTAAGTGTGTTGTATATTATATTTAGAAAAAGTGACTTTTTTAAGCATTTCATTTTTTCCCCGTTATATATCATCAGTACTGACAACGACCGCGTAGAAGGAAGGGAAATGTCTATGTATGTGTATGTCGGTTATTAAGATCTCTGTTCCTGACACCTTTAGCTTACTTCTGTGTTATTTGTGGTCTGTCAGATTTCCGGTTATGGATCCGGTTAACACGGGGAGGAAAAAATAGGAAAAAAACCACAACGGTATCGGACAAAATGTGTCCTATACCACCACGGGAAACTGACAAATGTCTCCCAAAGGGGAAAATTTCGGATTCACCGGCTGCTTGTGGATAGCCTATTGTAGGTGTCAACGATTCAACGTTTATTTATGCAGTAAAGTCTCAAAGTAATTAAACATATTTTGAAGTGTCTATTATGGTTTTGCAACTATACTTTAAAGGGCCCCTTATTTAGGATTTTTATCAATGAAATCTATGCTTTAAAACCACTCTACTCAGTTAAAGTCATAAAAATCCTATTTGGAGCTTGCTTTGGGGGTTAAAACAAAGGTTTTTAGTTTTTATGCTTATGCATATTCATGACCAAGGTCACTATGTCACAAGAGGCAAACACAGAAAAATCACATTCGACTGTGCACAAAAGATTCCACTTTTTTCTCAATTTTCCTGAAACTTTTGTAATCCATGGCTGTTTGAGTTTGTTTTACATGTTGCCTGCTGTAAGCCATGACAAAACTGGGGGTAGAAACTGCAGAAATTTGCCACAAGTCCAACTTGAAGTCTTATGTTTTTTCTTAACTTTTCCCTTCTGTCTTCCTTATGTGATGCACTAAAAACAGCGCCCTCTGTCTGTGATTTATTGCAGTGAAATCTTCAAAGTTAAAAAAGGCTACCTTTTATTGATTTTACATCCAAACGAACAATAGCATGTCTTGCTGAACAAGTAATCCATCACATGAAGCAAAGATTAGGCAACAAGTTGTTTAGCATGTCATAGCCCTTTAATACAAAACTAGGTTTCCCGAATAACGTGACTTGTCATAACTTTACTACATGCCGTAAGATATAGGCCCTACAGAAGCAAATTTGGTACATTTGTCAGTAAAATTGGATATAGGCCTATAGACATTTGCCCATGTACTTCGCGAAAATATATCCTTAAAAGTCGACCACAATGGTTGCGAAATGCATTACATGCCTTTGTCTGTGACCTCCTAGGGGTAGATTTTTGAGACAATTCTGCTAAAATTCCATAGACACACGCTTTGGTGGAGAATGGGCAGCAGTTTGTTTTGCTATAGTCCCCCTATATAGCCATGTTAAAATGTCTGCTGCAAGACAAACCTTTACGTCAACACCTTTTGTTTTACCACGTATAACATTTTGACTTTTTTTTCTGATAATTTGCCCGTTGTGGTGTAGTAGCCAACCTATACGTGTGACCTTATGGGTCTTTCTTTAAATTAGGGGTCCAAAAGTGTGACATTTAATGTCCCCCGTTACACCTTTACGTGTTATTTTTCGTACAAATATCATTCAAATGCTTTTAAACCATTTTGTATGAATTATACTTTATGTACTCACTCTTTGAGATGGAAAGTATTTAAAGAATGTGTCCTAAATTTACAAAAACAAGATGTAAAATTTAACGGGGGACACCAACATTGGACATCTTATTTATAGAAGGACCCTTATGACAGCACGCGTGATTAAATTTCAAATTCAGATTAATGTAAGACACATGGAAGGCTCATCTAAACAGCGGTTTCGCTTCAAAGCAATTTTTCATGCTGAGATCACAAGCAGATATTGATGTGAATTACATTCCTAAGAATTCAGTGGTATTTAGAACATTGAAACTGTAAACGGTCTTTTTCTGTGAACACATACTTAATAATATATAGGACATATGCGATTTACCACTACACTACTATACTGAGCAACTCGTCATTCCCGCTGGGCTTGCAGTTAAAGTATGTTGACGGTTTACAGAACAATATAACACATTTGAAGAAGTTTCATCCCTCCAGGGCATAAAAACCTCAACTCAAGGTTTCGAAAACTACAACATGTACGTGGGTCTTTCCACAGTAATGGGGTACATTTGAAAAATAAGTCAATAATTATATTCAGATGTCTTTAGTTTATCTCAGAATTAAAGACATTTCCTTGTTTTGTTCTTGCATGGTGGTTCTTGGGAGATAACTTTTGCCCAAAAAGGTAAGAAATTGCTGCCACAACATACATTTTTGAAAAGCTTGTGTAACAATTTTCATATTACGTATGTAACGTGGACAGACCATTTTGTGATATTTGTTTCCGTCTTTGTTACATGCGTAATAGGAAAATTTGTGCACGGGGTTTTCACAAATGTATGTTGTAGGACTATCTTTCTTACTCCTTGGTGAAAAAGTTATTTCCTCAGTTTAGCTTGATAATTTAAAGATAAAATTAAGACATTTGAAGTGAACTGGGACCTAAGATCTTGAATGTTACAGAAATGTACCCCATTACTGTGGAAAGACCCACATACAGAAACTCAAAGACATTTTTGTTATTAATTGGAGTCGATTAATACATCTCCTTCTCATGCAGTTGGTCACTCGATGGCACTCTCTGACCCAATGATTAAGAATGAACAGCGCGAAATAGACTTGATCATATATGACATTACCAAACAGGCGGAGTAATTACACGGTGCATTTGACACCATTAGCTCTCCGAGTAACGTTTTCCAAATTTAAGGTCATGGGTTTTTAAGCGGATTGGCGGTTTTTTTTTGTTTACCTCACATACTCTGATTAAAATATATGGCATATTTCTCGGTACGCCAATGCAAAGGCGATGTCGGAATTAAAGCGAGCAATCTCCAAGGAAAATAGCAGACCGAATTGAACCATTTCGCAGACGGCTACGGCGTAATACAAGGCCATACAGAAAGGTAGGGATGACGGCCGCAGGCTTAAGCTTTGTGCTGAAAGTTCGGAAATGTCAAGGCCCGAAATTAAAGCCGTATTCACTTGTACTTCTTTTCGTAATTTTCGTGTAACTGAAAACCTTTTGCGCATTGGGTCCGGCAGTATATAGGTATCACATAATATTTATCGCTGTTTTTCAAATGGTTTCAATATTGTGATCTCCACAACCTTTGTCTGGTCCCAAGCGTTGGCAACGTTGAATTTGAATTTTGGTACAGAAGGCATATTCTACGCTTTAAATGCAGGTTTCTTCTACATAATTTGCCGTTAAAAGCCTGTAGGTGGCCTTTTGGGTAAATAATGCGAAAGTCGTCTATATAAACACTATCAGATTTTTGTCTGACACTGACATAGGCCTACAACTGTTTAATGTTGTTGGACTTTCTGAAAACTTCGTCCACACTATATATCAGACATCAAACATTTGTCTGATGTTTAATGATGTTTGACAATTTCTGATAAAAAATTACTGCATTTTTTTTGCGGGATAATTTTTATTGGCATAATAAATTGATAAACACAGTAGGCTTGTGTGTCCAATCTTTGTAATAAGAAAAAAATTGCCATAATGTTATTACATTAACTGTGACGCGTTCATAAAAGGTTATAATTATACAGCATGCACCCGGATATTGCATGTGTTGATGAAACTCGCTCAGTTAATTTTGCCAGGCCTCGTTTACATAATCTGAAATTTTGGTTTAAATCCGTTGGAAAATGACCGAGTTATTTAACATAAAACGTAGGACATGTTTTTTGACACGTATAGCACAAGCAGATTTGCAGCGCTATTTTCAACGTGTTCGACTGTATTAATTTCATCACGGATCTTCGCGAAAATAAAAACCGTGCAGCCAATTGTTTTACCGGGCGTTAATTCACAACATGAGCCCACCTAATACCATGCAGCCTCAACCGGGAAAGAAAAAGGGGATTTTTTTAGAATTTGCACTTCCGAAAATATTGTCGAAATGGAAACTAGCCTGATATGATAATAGATACGATCCATCAGCTGTCTGTTGATAACAAAACTAAATTCATGGTAAAACCTATAGCCCAGGTTGGACTCCGTAAAATAGCTCACCTGGGCTATAGGTAAAACCAAACGTATGCTCATTGGCTCAACTTAATGAAAAAGGTTATATAGCATGCACAAGCTCAGCGCTTGAAGTAAAATCACTTAAAGTATAGCTTGACTGAATTACTTTTTTGACCCTCCACTTACAATGTACCTCATGGGTGATGAGATTTTGATATCATATCATATCGTGTGTCATGTTTTTCTAATTACCATTCTGCAAATTTCGCACTCTCAATCCGTATATTTACAAACTAAGATATCGTCAAAAAACCACCGATGTTTTGTGAACTAATTTATCTGGTTATACTACTGTATATAGTGGTTCAAATTGGAGATTGCAAATTTCCTGTTTTCTTCCCATGGATAATAATTTGGGGAGGTATTTTATATGATTGTTAGGTTAAAACGACATTGATAAAACCTTAAGTCGGAACCAGCATGTCAACGTGTAAAGATAACATTTTCTTCGATGCTAAAAAGAATTCGGGACTGCGTGACACTGTTGCACAGTTCAACATTTGAAATACATGCAGACGAAAAAGCAAATATTGGCCAAAAGACAATTCCATCCCGAATACTGATGAGGCAAACATATGAATTGGTTCATTTGGCCAATAGTACGTAGTAATGTCTGTAAGGCCGCCAGCTGTATTCGTCTGAAAACTGAAAGCTCACAAAAGCGACCCCATTTGGCTGCTAAAAATAGACATTTTGATGCCAGTGCAGAAAGGAATAAAATATGGATGTCGGCCGTGAAAACTCTGGTTGGCGTCATAATGGCCTGATGGTAGTGCAAATTTTCGAACGCAATTCG
The DNA here is from genome assembly GCA_037783545.1 of Henricia sp. BOLD:AAB3569. Lineage (NCBI taxonomy): Eukaryota > Metazoa > Echinodermata > Asteroidea > Spinulosida > Echinasteridae > Henricia > Henricia sp. BOLD:AAB3569. Next base: position 971,291 of record JBBELK010000004.1, read on the forward strand.
TGCGTATGTGCGACTTACGTTACGACTTTCTACTAACGGCAAATAGCCTTTTGCGTGTAAAGCCGGCCGTACACCTTGCGTTCCGTCTCCGTTGCGATTGCACAGACACGCCCAATTTCGAGCATGCTCGAAATTCTGCGATTGCGTTGCGACGGAGACTACACAAAATCGTGACCACGTCGCCATCGGAACGCATCGCAAAACCCGTACACCTTGTGATGCGACTGCACAACATGCATGCGCTATCGTGATCGCATCACGGAGGAAACGCAAGGTGTACGGCCGGCCTAACATTTCCATGATGGCTTGCGCCCTGAACTCTTCACGTTCAAATGTTGTTGTTACGTGGTGCATGTCATTGCCTAGCAAGTAACAACAGTCTGGTTGCTTATTGCCATTCTCTCCGACGGTGAGTACTGTATTTATTATATAACCTCACACCTGCTGCGTGCACCACATAGCAACAACAAATTAGTCTGGTGAAGTGAATACTAAGTGTGCATGTGACAGGCGGTGCGTCAGTACACCAGACGCTATCCATGCGAAACACACAAAAGGCTAATTGCAATTTTTAATTTTGTTCGAACTCCGCGCGATATTAAAATCCTTCAACAAGAAAAAAAATGTAGATTTTAATACAAAGGATCTTTCAGCAATGTAAGCCTGCATGTTCGTGCTTGATCATCATGCCTGTATGACCTTATAAGTTATAGAAACGTGGTTTACAGGCACATGCCTTATTTCAATGACGGCCGCGTTTTTCTGGTGTATTAATCAAATGAAAACGCACAAAGTTGAGTGACACACACATATTTTATTTGATTAAAAACTGAACCAACCAGATGAACCGTGTCGGAGACCCAGTTGTTGGCTGTACCATGGAGCTATACTAACGCATTTGTATACTTAATTTGAGCCAAAGATGAATGGTCAACAAGATGCTTGAACGCTTTGGAATTTTTGACACAAAAACCAGGGAGCGATTGAATTTTTGTAAAGTCGGCATTGGCTAATCACATTATGGCGGCCACTTTAAAGGGCCCCTTATTTAGTATTGTTATAAATGAAATCTATGCTTTAAAACCACTCTACTTAGTTAAAGTCACAAAAATCCTATTTGGAGCTTGCTTTGGGGGTTAAAACAGAGGTTTTTAGTTTTTATGCTAATGAAAATATGCATATTCATGACCAAGGTCACTATGTCACAAGAGGCAAACACAGGAAAATCACATTCAACTGTGCACAAAAGATTCCACTTTTTTCTAAATTTTCTTGAAACTTTTGTAATCCATGGCTGTTTGAGTTTGTTTTACATGTTGCCTGCTGTAATCCATGACAAAACTGGGGGTAGAAACTGCAGCAATTCGCCACTTCAAGTCCAACTTGAAGTCTTATGTTTTTTCTTAACTTTTCCCTTCTGTCTTCCTTAAATGTGATGCACTCAAAACAGCGCCCTCTGTCTGTGATTTATTGCAGTGAAATCTTCAAAGTTGAAAAAGGCCACCTTTTATTGATTTTGCATCCAAACGAACAATAATATGTCTTGCTGAACAAGTAATCCGTCATTATGAAGCAAAGCTTAGGCACAAAGTTGTTTAGCATGTCACAGGCCCTTTAAAGCTGATTTATATCATACGCAATGACCCAGAATCTTACTTCAAGGAAATTGTTCAGAATTTTCCAGAAAGTAGATTTCGTTATAACCCAACAATTATATAAATACCTCCACAAAATATTATCCATGGGGAGAACCCAGGAAATTTGCAACCTCCGATTTAGATGTGGTAGATGTGGAAGCAAAAATGTTGGTGTTATTACCGCTAGTATAACCGGATAAATTAGTTTACAAAACATTGGTGGTTTTTGACGATATCCTTGGAAATATGTGGATTTGGTGCGCGAAATTTCAGAATGGTAATGAGAAAAAAGGACAATTAATATGGTATCAAAATCCCAACACCTATTGGAAAAGTGGGGGGGGGGGGGGGGGGGGGGGGGGCGCTCCTTTCACGACATGTCGAGAATACCTATATATTTCGAAATGATACCAAATGCACTTTGGATGTTCAGACGGAAATTGGAGGAACAAAGCAACAATTATAGATCATAATTCCTTCAACAATAATGTTATAGGGAAAACGTCCATATTATATAACTAATTTATAACAGATTGTAGATTTCAAGCAAAGGACACTGAATATTCTTGGGTTTCACTTTCTTGACAACCGTTTGCTATCCGCCATTACTGTGTTCTTACTATGGCACGCCAAAGCGAAAATAATTCAACACTAATAATTTAACGTCAACCCTGAAAAACAAGTCCACAAAAAAAACGTTGGCTTGTTGATAGACTGTTTGAAACCGGCATTTGAAACAGTTTTTAAAAATGAACTATCAGTGTTGAATTATTTTCGCTTTGGCGTGCCATAGTATGGACACAGTAATGGCGGATAGCAACCGGTTGTCAAGAAAGTGAAACCCAATAATTGCTTTGTAGTTTGGGAAGGGGAACGAAATTTAAACTGGAAACTCATCACAACTCTTCTATGCGTATGAAGGATAGAATTGCAGTAAAAGTCCTGGAATGTTCTAATTGTAAACACAGCTATTTTAGTATTTGTCGGTATCATTAACTATAACTGACGTACCGAAAATAGTTTGTCTGACTACTAGGATATCGATGACGTCAGTATATCACTATGCTCAACGGCTGGTAACCGTAATGTGAAAAGCTGCGTGTTGACAAAACATGTTGGGTCTTGATGATAATTTATTGTCTTTCAAAATATGTAATTTATCGTGCGTTGACAAGAATAACTCTGCTTGGTATTACACAGTCCAGCTATTTTCGTAATCAGTGCTGTGTGAGGTTTTTTAGAGTTTGTATTTTGCTTTTTGCGCATCACTTTGCGCACACATTGAGTGGGAGTAACTTCAAGCGTACAACATGGGGTACCAATCAATTTTTAGAAACGTTCTGATTCTGGTGGTCTGTTTTCACTTTATCCTTTCGTTAATACCACTCGAGGTTAAATACAGTTGCGCTTCCTGAACATTTTCACTATTTTTTTTTTTTAAAGTTAACTCATTTTCGGAATATAATCGTATTACACAACCATATTACCTTTCGCATTTTTAATTGGATTTCACATCCGTGACGGGCGTCACCGATCTGGTTTCGAGGAATAGACAGATTTTTATTTTCGTTCGTTGATTATATTTTCCCCATCAAAGCAAACACCTGCTTTTGGGAAATTGAGCAGGTGTGCTGAACGATGCCCGGGGCTAATTTGCATATTTATAAATGTAATACAAAATGTTCGAGAAGAGAGGGCATGGGTATTATTCGCGATTTGTTAACTTCATATGGTCATGTCTGATTGATAATGCGAACCAAACATTCCATTTGACCTTCCGTCAAAGACGAACACCACGTAGTATGTTACAGACTCGTGGGGATACGTTAACTTTGTGAGGTGCTATGCGGAGGGATCTATAGTGGATCGTAACTGTTTCCCCACCCCCTCCCTCCCCCCCTCCCCCCGGGCTACCCCACCTAAGAGGTGGAGATTGTCACTTTTTGCGTGACAAAATCTCCACCCCTGGGGCAACATTTAGGTGACCAAAATCCCCACCCTCGGGTGCAAAACATGCGCGTCTTGTATACAAATGCACAGAAAATTGTATTTAAAAGGGTCAAATGCCCAACCCTGGGGCATGAAAAACGTGACCAAACCCCCACCTAGAGGGTGGGACAGCGCGGGGGGTGGGGAACAATTGATAGGTGCATTATCAAAACCCGAGTTAGTTCCAAAGGTAGTGGGTTCGAATCCTGGTCCGGTATATCCATGGTGTACCATTGAGCAAGGGATCTACAGGGTGTCTCTATAAAAAGTATACCCATTTTAAAATTCAAATTATCGCAAAACTACACAATATTTCAGAAAAAGAAAAATACCTGTGGAAAGCTTGGAATGTCCTCTGTCCATTGGTATAAGGTTCATTATGTCACTGTCATGGATGACTGAACAAAAAATACAGTTATGAAAGGTGTCGAAATCAGCACTGTGACAAGTTTGTAGACAGTGGTGACCGGACAATGAATGAAGAAACAACACCATTTTTCTGATCCTTTCCTTTAATTGTGGTATTTACATGTAGGCTACCCGACACATTTAGGGTTGCTGTACCCTCCACATGCCCACCATTTCTGACGATGCATAGTTGGCATCTTCGTGTCATGTCTCTTACTGCTCGCCTTATCATCCCATGATCTTGGCGGAGATGATTCACTTCATCCACTAACCGGGCTCTTAACTCCTGAATGAAGTCGCATGGTGTCAAGTCTGGTGATCTTGCAGGCCATTCAACCTGGTGGAATAATGCAATCACCCGGTTACCAAAAAGCTCTGCTAGACGATTCCTCACAGCAATAAGTCTGTGTGCAGGGGCTCCACCCTGAGCCCACCACACCCGTCTGAAGGCTCCACGTCGCTGTCTATGGAAGATCTGATCCATCTCTGGTACCACAAAGTCATTGATCATATTCAGGTATGCCTGTCCGTTCAAATTTCCTTCAAAGAAAAATGGTCCTAACAATGATCCATTACCACAAAGTCCAATCCACACATTAACTTTCTCCCTACTCATGTTCACGTCATAAGAAAAACCCGGTGGATGATGCAGTTCAGCGTACATGTGCTCGTTATGAAAATTCACTTTCCCATTCATGGAAAAGGCTGCCTCATCTCCGATACTAAGGAACTGTGGATCTCTGTGACATTTATCCACAAACCATTGTGAAAAGGCAAGTCGTCTGGCAAGGTCAGCTGGTAGGAGTTGATGTTGAACATGGATGTGATAAGGATGGAGATGCAAATCCAGACGTCTGATCCTGTTGAAGGTAGCACGAGGTAATCCTGTATCATTCCTCCTGGTGCTTAGCGTTGGGTTACCTTCGATCGCCTCTCTAACCACGTTGATATGTTCCTCTGACCTTCCAGTTCGTCTGTGCCCAGAATGTCCCTTGTTACGGTTTAAGCTTGTCCCGTGTTCTTCATACTTTCTCACATTTTTCCAAATAGTCATTTTGGTTGGCACTTGCCTCTCAGGAAAGTGGTCCCTAAAGGCATTTTGGACAGCAATGAAACTTCTTGTCTCATGGTATGTCTTGACAACAAATGTCCTCTGTTGAGTTGTGAGCTGCACCATGTTTGCTGTTGGTATGAACTTTTTCTGTGGCATGCAACACTTTTGGTGCATCCAAGAATACTTACATAATGTGATGCATAAATGTACATCCCTGACCTATGAAGTCTTACGTAACAGCAAAGAAATTGTGAAGAACACCTGTCTGAGCTTTGTCATTCCAGAAAACAACTTGTCACAGTGCTGATTTCGACACCTTTCATAACTGTATTTTTTGTTCAGTCATCCATGACAGTGACATAATGAAATATTGTGTAGTTTTGCGATAATTTGAATTTTAAAATGGGTATACTTTTTATAGAGACACCCTGTATTTCGGCTTCCAATTCGCACATAGTTCTTGATTATTCTTGTTTCATATTCCTATAGGCCTATAAGTGATTCTTACAAAGTAACAACGAATCGGAGCTAATTTCTCCCGATGCCATCAATATCTGGTTATTCGTCGCAATAATTTGGAAATGTGTGAACATATAATTTAATGCGGTATACTTCACTAGTGCTGAGTTGTGCACCAGTAGTCTAAAGTTCAACTCATAATGAAGACCATTATTGGTTTTCTTCTTTCAACCCATGTTTGTTTATTTTATTTTCATGCTAATGGCGCCAGGCGGGATGTTGTGTTTGCTGATGTTATGTTCACAGAATATCTGTCACAAATATCGATGTTTTTCAAGGTTTCGTTTTTAGAAATCAATTTTTGGCTTTTTTTTTCTTGATACATCTCCTTTACATTATATAAAGCGAAGCCAGACGTTGATTTTTCGGTGATTCTGGATCCCTGCGCTTTAGAAATGGACGTTTAAGATTTCCAGCGAATGCTTAGACCAGTTACCCTGGCAAGTGACGTCATACTGTAGTAGTCTATACAGTGTGGAGAGTCAACCCCGTTTCCAGGGTATTGGTATTAGTTCGGAAATGTTTCGAAGTATTTCCTCAGTTACTAAAAAAGATAATGGTATAACCACAACGAGAACTCAGCTCGTGTCCTTCTGATTGATAGTCCAAGGCTTTACCACAATAGACCACCAAGCAACTCGCCAAAGCCTCTTATTTTCGTTCTTTTATTCCCTAATTTAAACAACTCTTTGAGGGCGCTATAAAAGAGTATGAATATTCATTTCCAATACACCAAACAGAAGGGACAGAATCCTCTGCCTATGCTATGTCGTTTGGAAATTAAAAAACAGCGACCTTTTTGCTTCCACATCCAAATTGGAGATTGCAAATTTCCTGTTTTTGTCCCATGGATAGTATTTGGGGGAGGTATTTTATATGATTGTCAGGTTATAGAACGAAATACATTTTCTGGGAAAAAATGTGAACAACCCCTTTATCAGCAGGTTTGACTGTACATCATCTGTGATCTTCCACCAGATACATGTAGATAAACATTTGGCTGAAAAAGCTGTGAAAACAGCGCCAAAGGCACCCACTGCTGAAAATTAAAAGTTCTCGGGACATTCCTTTGCCTAATTGCCACATTCCTTGCAAGCAATTAGTAGGCCCTACTCGTCTGACGAACACTCCACAGGTACTGTCTTATTGCACAGAAAGCGACTACACGATTCACCGACGATAATTATTGTTGCTCGGATGTATTAAAGGCAAGGCTCGTCAGCAATGCGCGCCCGCCAAATGTGTGCCACGCAATACGCAGCTCCATAGCAAAGGCATGGAGCTGCGTATTTCGAGCACGAATTTGGCGGGCGCGCATTGCTGACGAGCCTGTGCCTTTAAGTGACGCGCAATCACGCACAAAGAGCGCGCTATATACGTATGAATAACGCAGTGACGACCGAGTATGGCCATAGACCCTTTGCTCGAGCGGCCATGATAGGTTTAAATATAATATTGTTGAATTACAGAAAACGGTGAACTTGTGGTTCAGGATCACAAAGCAATCGATCAGTCGCTTTGGAATCACTTTCAAAACTGTTATACGCTTAAGTGATTCCGTCCAGGTCTAAGTGGACTTGTTTGCACAAAGTGAGCTCACATGAGAGGATATAGTTATAGGGAAGCCGATTTTATAATTTGATTAAATCTGCCTGGGATGAGCTGCCCTCAGGAGCTTACGCGTTTCGGTCACTTCGCCCCGTTGCCACTTCTCCCATCGCCATTCGCCCCATTACCACTTCGTCCCATTACCACTTCGTCCCATCTCCTGACGGTATTTTGGTCTAAACGAAAGCGATATGTCTGTCTTTCTTTTTCCATTATTTTGCCTACCTGTACATTTTTACTGTTTAAACATTAGATATTTTATTTCCTGCAAAATTGGCATCATTTTTTTCCTTTTAAAACTTTAGCCGATGAAAAAGCAATGTTGAAATGGCATCGGGGCGAAATGGTAATGGAGCGAAGTGGCAGAGGGGCCGGGGCGGAGTGGCAATAGGGCGAAGTGATATGGGGCGAGCTGACATGGGGCGAGGTAGAAATGGGGCGAAATACCGTAAAGCTGAATTACGTCACTTTTGCAGCAGCACGCATGTGCAAAAGGCAAGCTGCGGTGATGACGCGGCCCATGGCCGTACCCGGGTAGAAGAAAACCTCGAGCTTTCAGACTAAGGCCGCCGTTAATCCCGAGATTTGTGGGTTAACCCACCTCGCGAGCAGGGTTAGAAATTACCGGGGTTAATTGGGAATTTTAACCCCGAGAAGTGTAGTCTGAACGCTCCGAATTACAGCATAGTCTGAAACCCCTAAATAATTAATAAACTCGAGAAATTACAAATGAAAGGCCATTACAGAAACAGTTGCACATAATTATATTTAGCATGCACGGACACGCATTATCTTTATCGTACACCATTTTGTAAACATGCAGATCCGAATGTAAACAACGTCTACGACGGTGTAAAAATGTGGTTTTTGCCCCAATGAATTTATATGCAAACACGTGTTCAGTGGATAGCCAAAATACTGCTTCGTATGTTTAATGAAATCGCTGTCGGCCTAGACAACGGATATATCTGTTATGATAATGAGTCAAAACCGAAAGTAGGCGCAATTTGTTGGTTTTTTTCCTCGGTAAAATGCCCCGCAGGAAGAGCTCTGTCTACGTAGGCCTATTATGGCATTTTCGGAGTGCCCTGCAATGAGCAATCAATCCGTAAACTGAATGTTTGCTCTATATAGGGCCTATAGGTTATTGAGGATTGATGTAGCCTACGTATATAACAAAAAGATATTGCAGCTGTTCATTTTTATTTTAAATTAAGAGACTATCCTGTTTTGTCTTTTCTAAAAATGTATGCGGAATAAGAGCGCCTTTTTGGGCTAGATTCACACTTGGCCATTTCGCGCGTAAATACGTGCCTTTACGGTTCCCCCACAATTCACTGCGCGCGTTACATGGCGCAGTGCATGATGGTATAAAAATCTAGTACGCTGGCAGAATCTCGTACACGATTGTACACAAGTGAAAGGGTTTCGGGAGGTGAGAGGAGTTCTTGGCCGCTTCAAATTCATAAAACGCGGTGAATTTGTGTTTTCGACACAAATGTATGGTAATATAGAGCTCGGATATACAGATTCAACCTACCGTATATCTGTTTTAGGGTTATATAGACATCTAGGTGTGGAATTTTTGAGATAACTGTCACAAATCTGTGGTTACGGTATTGCGTGAAGCCGACTGCGTCGCCAGTCATGGATTCTGTGTTTTTCAGTAGGCCTACATCGTTTCACCCCCAATGCCACCCACACCGCTTTTTCTGAAAGCTACGTAGCTACGCCTAATTTACGCGCGAAAAGGCTCGGTGTGAATATATAGAACATAGTGCACCAGTAAAACTTGAAATAGATTCAACCGGGAACTGTGCCAAACATCTGAGGCTGGACTTTTTATCAGACATTCAGGAAACGAGCAACGTAGTGCACTGCAGGTACAGGTCAGCGCTTGATGTATATCACATCCTCGGTCATCATGAATATGGGAATACCATAACAACCAAAAGACACGATTGCACCCCATTCGACAACCGTAACCGAAAGGAATAATATATAGGTCCTGTATTAAGTTATTAAAGCCCAATATTGCAGTCGCCTAAAATTGTACTAAAAATACGACTATAAAAGTGTTGAAAGCAATGGTAACAAAAACCATATGTTTTTTTTCTTGTAAAATGGTGCCTTTGTGGCAGAAATTCCCACAGATAAATGTTTTCCTATTTATTCAACACAAAAACCATGCATGGATTTTTCTGGTATTTTGAAGTATTACTGCACGCGTTTGCCCTTAATTTTTTTTTCCAACTGGCCAGGCCAGTTGGCTTAAGTCTTCACTGGCCCGTCGGAATTTCAAGTGGTCCGGTTTAATACTTGCCAAAAGTATGAGAGAGAATCGGCGTTAATTTAACGTGTTGGGATATATCTTGTCGTCGCAAGTGGACGGTTTCCTGTCATAAAGCTGAACGAGCATTAAGAGACATTACATGATTGGGAAAACTGCTAAAAACGGCTTTATCTCCATGTGTGACGAAGGATAGGGGTGGGAATTTACGGTTAATTCAGATACCGGTTTGCAATTCTTTCAAGTGCCGGTTAACCGTTCGGCTGACACTAAAGATTGTAAAATGTTGCTGGTATTTATACTATTATAGATGCAAGTGCAATGTACACAATATCTCTACATTTAGGCCCCCAAAATAATCGTTTAACCTTTATCTGGTCAAAATATAAATTTATTTCAATTTCATGAAGTCATTACAAAAAAACCTCTGAAAACTATTGTAAATTCTTTAAAACTGGTTTTCATCTTTTTTTCGGTTAAACGGTTAACCGGTTAAAGGTCCCATCCTTAACTGAGGATGTGTATTATATAAAGTCGTCAGCTCAGTACCTATACGTTCCGAAGCGAGAAAAAAATAAGTGTGCCTAAGCTTTCAAGAAACTGTGCACGGCAAAGCCGCCGTCCTATTACACCGGTGTTCGTTTGACACAAATGTAACACCCAAAGAATTAAAAACCTTGGTGTTTTTAACACCGCATTTTTTGCAGTGTATACATATGAATATGAACAGGTGGTTAATGATGCTTATACGCATGCTGCACGCTGTCTGCAAACATGTAGACCGAAGTCCATCTTCTCTGAAGTTCACGTCAGTCCATCTCTCCAGAGTACTTGCTGTGGCCAAGTATATAGCCAGCACAATTTGTGGCAGAGGGACTCCTCCCCCACCCGGTCATCCTTATGCCTTAACAGTACCGAATTACCGAGCTAAGCATTGATAATAGGATTGCTATTACATTTTGCTCATAACAAGGGCAATCTCAATCATTTACTCTTCATTGTGCATTATATACAATAATGTACGAGTTGTACGAGCTCTTGGGTAAGTGGCAACATTTTGTGCTCGCACAGTTCGTTAACAATCAAATGGAGGTAGAACCGTAATATTGTGGCCCCTGCCTGACGGGGCTAGTGGCCAGGGCACTGGGGTCTACGTGTGTACTATTAACTGGATAATATGGTCACGCACAGTAAATTGCCTCAATGAACCATAGCTACCGCGTAAGACTTTACGAGGAGTTTAAGAAAAAAACAAACAAATTATCTTTTCAATGGTGTACTTCTTGATTCACTTTTTGCTGATTTACGGCTACAGGCATGTACTTCATACACTATGAGCAACTAACAATGGAAATTGGGCACAAACCATTGTTATTAACAATGGTGTATTCCAAATTTCAATTGTTAGTTGATCCTAGTAATAGGACGTGATAGGGTGTTGAAATATCTGCACATGTGAACGTTTATATAGACGATGTGCTCTTTGTTTATATCTAAACCGCCCTCTGTTGAAAATGTTTGTTGTATGCGCACGCATCCTGTTTTGCATATATTTGGTTTGGTAAAGTGCCAAAGGTGACATGATTCACAGACGATTTGACATGCGCCTCATTCCTAAACCAAATTTATGCAAAACACAATGCGTGCGCATAACGCCAGGCATGTTTTGGTTTGCTGTGACGCCAGAGGGCACATCGTCTATAGAGGCCACCTGTTTAGTCTGTCAGTCCCTTAGGTGGCCACTATACACGATTTGACTGATGTAACTAAATCAATTAAAGTGTGCTTATGCATACTCATTTTTAAAACCATCTTTTTAAAATAATATACCGACACACTTTAGAAACGCAAAACAGAAAATTTAATGTAATTATTATGTAACTAATACAGGCAATAATAATGAGGCCCAAACAACATTTGAATGGCAAAGACATAATTTTGTCGATAAGGCTGGGTTTGAATCTCATCCATGTTCCCAATATGAAAACAATTGACAAAACGCAGAAAATTCTGTGCAGCTGTCACGTATATCACAGGCATGCACAATCATGTTGAATGCAATGCACGTGCAACACGAGTACCTGGATACATGAGGTTTCATACACACGTATATACATGGACTCTACGTCCTTCGTCAAAAGTGTTTTTATGGTAACGGCTCTCTGACCGAGTGTTTCCGTTCTCAAGCTGCGGCGGCTCATTTCGACGTCCCCGCTATCCTGGCAACTAGCTAATGGGAGGTTGCCATCGTAATATCCGAGCACGAAATTACTTTCAATTACCTTTATTTTATTTGATGGCCACTCTTGATGGGAGTATACCAAATATCCTTGAAAGGAAAATAGGTTTTTTAAATAGCAGGCATAAAATGTGTTTCGTTTTTGTCTTTGTGTATAAACAAAATGTATGGTCGTCGTCGGAGATTATAATAGACTGGCCAAAGAAAATGTCAAGGATGTTTATATGCGAACGTGGGTATTCCTTAATTTGGAAACGGTGCATGGATAATGGTTGATCCGCTAAATGCAAATAGTCAGGAACTACGAAATTATCTGAAATGTAGCGACAGAAAACAAATTGGCTTCAAAAAGAAAACGGAAATATGATTCGGTGAAATGGAATTGCACGATAACCGTACATGTAACTCTTACTAACCTAACCAGTCTTATACACAAAACATAATATTTATTTATTTTTTTTTTTTATTTCTGATATTTAACCAGGGTATCCTGTTCACATAATAAACGTGGTCTTCCACTAGACCCTGGGGTCTTAAAATGATTAATAAATAATAAATTTAAAATATAAAATATTGTTCTGAAGGCAGACCCAGAAGGGAGCACTCATAAATAAATATATATATATACAAGTACATGTACATGTAATTATAATATAGAAGTATAACACTTAAAATACATTCCACGGGGACCAAAATGAAGCAAAACAATAATGTAAATTCATTTTTAAAATAATAAAAACAAAACAATTATTTATACAATAACAACAATTTAAAACCATTTTAAACAGAATTAAAGCAATAAAAAGAATATAATTCTGTCAGAATTAAACACATATACACAGGGCAAAAGGAACGAACAGATAACAAGGCAGGGGAACAAACGAAGCTGGCAAGACGTATACAGAACAAAGAGGATAGGTGGGACAATAGGACAAACAAACAAATATGACAGATTATTCAACGTATAATAATTTAAAACGATAAAACAAATTAATAGACAGCCGAAGTGTGACGGGCTTGCCATGTTAATTGGCTCTAAACATCATGGCCGTCAGCAAAAGTACCATTGCAAAAGGGCAGGGACACGGTTAATTGATTGTTTAGTGTATAGAGCTAATTGGCTAGGCAACTAACAAAAGATGACGTATCACTTCGGCAGTCTATTTTAGCGTAGAATGTATCCGCAGGGTAAAAAGTCAATCTTACACTCGCTGTGTCAGAATGTGAAATTGGCCGTCAAATTTGAACCAGAATGGCATTTTCACGGTTTGTAACATTACATGTAACGTCATCATGCAGTTACCGTGAAAATGCACTGAATGACCAAGCGAGCTACAGTGTGTCATCCTATTTGACACGACTTATCCAGCATCCTATGACACGCTGTACGCAGGGGCGGATCCAGGGGGTGCATGGAGGGAGCACACTCCCTCTTTTCCAAAAAAGTGGTTAAATAATGCCCCAGATCGCACTACAGAGCATCTAGAATCCATCTAGAAGCCGTTAGGGCTTCGCGCTACGCGCTCGCTATTTCATTGTCATCAGCATTTCATGCTTAAAAATGTCACGCTCCCCCCTTTTCAAAATCCTGGATCCGCCCCTGGTACGTGTAGCTCCCTGTGTCAATATAAGTGTTATCTCACGATGACATTAGACGTTATGTCAGTTTACCATGAAAATGCCCAGTTGAAAGATTACTATATACGGCCACACCATCATGGCACTGATGCAGTATAAAATGTGTGTGTTGGTGCGGAAGACCCGTAGAGTCCGTTCAATCCTTACAGATGTATCATGTTTAGTTCTTCTGTTGCTTTAACAATGCTGAAGGAAGTAACCCGATTAAAGCCCAAATATAAATCATTTGCAGTGACATAAAAGTTTACTTTACGAGTTGACAAGAACAATCCGGCGACTAGAAGTGTTGATATCAATGGTAACAAACGCCACATGATTTCGTTTCCCGTGTAAAATGGTACCTTTGTGGGAGAAATTGCCACATGGAGCAGGTGCCCTTTTTTATCGTTTGTAATTTTGTTTTTGTTTTTACCATTCATTCAACACAAAAGCCATCCTTGGATTGTTAAGGTTTTCTGAAGTATTACTGCATCTATGTGGCTGTAATTTCTGCAAGTTAGTTTATCAACATTATTCTTTAGTCATGTATATAATGTGGTTGTTGTTCCTGAAGGTTTTCCAATCATGTAATCTGTTTAAGCATGTACATAAGCATGTGCTTGATTTCCAGACGCCTATACACTTCCGATACCGCTTTTAAGCGTGTACCTCTTCACAAAGAGGGAGTTCAATAAAAATAGGCTGTACGATATTAGAGCGCACTCGTTCCTAGATCCTGCCCGCTGTGCAAATACCTTTTCTAGATTTTATTATATGCGTCGTGTTTGCCTGTGCAAACAGTTAACAACGGCCATGCAGCCCTTGAATGTCATTTTAAAACTTCCATTAGTTTTAAGGCATGTTTGCGCAGCGAAGGCTCAACGCTGCATTGACGAACCGACAGTCAATTAGGACCTATGTCGTGACGTATATTTTATGCCGACATCGGCATGCACCTAATTTCTGCTTCGAATTTACAAAACAAGAGTGAAAGAAAAACTGTGCTCCAGGAAAATTGTTTCAAAGAAATTAGCCACAAAATATAAAAATCATTAAAAATAAATAAATAAATAAATAAAACAAAATGGATTTTTAAAAAGAATTTCATTCTGTCGCTTGTTCATATTTTGGGGAGACACTAGGTGCAATCGCAGATCACAGGGATCGCAAGCCGAAATATTTAAATTTATGTGTTGATGACGTCATAGAATACAATTTGCACATAATGAATCAGCCGAATATGATTGGTTCTTATCCTTTCTTTTGTTAAACATCGAAAGTTATAAGGTGCGTGGTGTTGTCCGTTAAACTAGCTATTGATTTCATCGGATCTTAATTTTGGAAAATAAGACCTTTTTGGCTTCTCAAACTCCCATTTTGTCACGACAGACCCGTATTCACTTCCATCAAACCGAGCATAAGAGCTGAATACTCACTGACACTGACTGATGCGTGCGCCATTTAATTAACAACGATGCAGATAAACAAGGAAATTAGATCTTTTCAATATGTTCCCAGATTAATCTTGACAAAATGCTTTAATTAAATTTGAAACTTTGACGAATTAATATACGGTGGTGTGCAAAATGAACACGCATAATATGAAGAAATTGATATTCAATGCCTTACAGTGTCTGCTTTACATATATTTTTCATTTGAGCATAGGCCTAGCTTACGTTAGTGTCTGCCAGTCCTATTATTTAAATCAAACTTATAATCAAAAACAAGATATATATGTGTTCGAATAAATTTGCGAAGGACGGTATTGTTATGAGAAGTTTGTTGTGATTGTTGTTAATTCTATGGCATCTTCGGTAACTGAAGCCCTTTATATCATCAACTATACCGTATATAGCTTATGGCATAAAATGCCTATTGTTCATAGACATAGGCTAGGATGATTTTGCATTTTTGGCAACTGAAGGCCCTTTATGCCATTAACCGTACTCTATTATCAACTTCAGATGACGAGAAGGAGAGTTTTAGAAGTGGGTGGAAAGACCCCAAGTCTATATATCACCACCCACATTGGGCCGAGTGTAGTGGGATTTCTTCGAATTCATTCCCTTTTATATAAACACTTCGCCGCGTATATCCGTTTTCTTGCGTGGTAGAATACCTTCAATTTTGTTTTGTTTCAGGCGCTTTCCAAACTGCGCATCCGAGTTGGTTAAGAGTGTGTTTTTGGTGGTACACGCATAACACTATACGATGGCCAATAATGCATCGACCGTGGCAGAATATTAAACTCGTGTATAATTTACGGATTTTGTCTCTATATCTTTATTTCTCATACATTTTTGGTGCACAGCTCAACCAACGCCAACAGTATAAAGCACAACTTAGCTTCCTTCGTTTTCAAGCCAATATATGCAGCATTAGTAACCTTAAAGACAGATTACATGATTGGAAACAGTTAAAAAAAACAGGAACAACAGCATTACATAACTAAAGAATAATATTAATAAACTGCCTTGTGGAAATTTTAGCCACAATTAGCGCCTACATGCAGTAATACTTCAGAAAACCTGAAAAATCCATGCATGGTTTTTGTGTTGAATGAATAGTAAAAATCGTTTGCAAACGAAAGCACCTTCAGTTGGCAATTTCTCTCACAAAGATACAATTTTACACGGGAAGGAAACCGCATGTGGTGTTTGTTACCATTGCTATATCAACACTTTTAGTCGGGTTTTTGTCAACTCATGAAGTAAAAGCACCCTTAGTTGGCAATTTCTCCCACAAAGGTGCCATTTTACACGGGAAGGAAACCATGTGGTGTCTGTTACCATTGCTACACTTTTAGTCGGGTTTTTGTCAACTCATGAGGTAAAATTTTGTGTCACTGCAAATGATGTATTGGGACTTCAAGCGTTTTCAAGCCCATATATATATATACAGCATTAGCAACCTTAAAAATGCTACCACTTGGTACCATTCAATTTAATAAATTCAATTATTTCTTTCGGATGCACACACAAAAACAGACATAGGCCTAAGTCATGACTTTTTCATGTAGGACTGGGAAACGACACAACAATTCTATGTTTTTTTTACAACTATGAATGTAAACCCTTGAACATGCATGTCATTATTTCGAGATGGGTGTAACCTGACATTAGCCGTAACCCCCAAAGCGCATGTGCACGTTTTTCTAAAATTGACAAGATCCAATCTATATTACCTGTATATTCCACATTTTTGCCTATCATGTACCGAAGTAATTATCAAGTAATTTTCGTACTGGTCGCAGTAAAACGTCGTCCATGCTCCTTCCTGGGATTGGATTGTTTATGGGGTCACTTCGCCACTTATCCTTGATTGAATTGTTTTTCGCGGTAGAAAAATACCTTCATTTTGTTTTTGTTATAGGCGCTCTCCAAACTACGCATAACGATGGTAAACGATGTTGTATTTGTTTTGAAATTACAAATGTGTCATATACTATCTCTCTGGACATGAGATTCAGTGAGATTTACGGCAGTATCTGATATGCATTTTTAATGCAAACCTCGATTAAAACCGACTCGCAAAACCGAACCACAACTTTCCTCCCGTATTTTTTTAAAAATCACGGTGTCAGTCCGGACACGTTATCTGCTGCGGGAATCGATTTTGGAGCCGCAGGGACTGATTTCCGCGACTGATGAGTTTCTCCGTATACTTTACAAGAGTCGCCGGATGTAAATTTCTATTCCCTATAGTGCACCAAGTAAACGTCATTGCTGTCTCGTACTGTAATGTTCTGGGACCAGCTATAGCTTCAAGATATGTCTGAGATGCCTTTATCTATCTATCTCGTCCCAGGCACCGAGCTTATGAAGGGTGTATTTGAATTGTCGCCGGACGCTGAGTGTTTGCGCTCATATCTGATGTCAAATAGTCCATAGAACGTGACTGTCTTCCAGCACAAAAAGACGCAAAATAACGAGGCAATACGTTTAATGTTTGTTCTCGATACTTGAAGACGATTTAAGTGTGCTTAAATAGAGTTAGAATACATTGTAATTACGGACTTCACCAACAGGGTATATTATTTTGTTTATTTTATAAAGTGCTCGGAACTCCTTTATGCAATAATTGCGAACAAACAACAAAATCTTGACTTTTAAAGGAGTGTGTCCAGATCCCGTTTTTGATGCCATATCTGTCATATTTTCCCAATTAGCATTCTGAATGTTCCCGGGCAACTGTTTTTGTGTGGCGCCGGCTTCATTTGTAATCGTGAGTCATAGGATATCTTCAAAAAGCAACGGTGGAGATTGCAAATTTCATGTTTTCTTTCCATGGATAGTATTTTGGGGAGGTATATTTTATATTTTATATCGTCCATGCAGAAATTGCACTTACAGCGGTGGCTGGTGATGCAGTTAGCCTTGCCACAAGAGGTGTTCGTACATGTTACCGATAAAATATGTGACATCTCTCGGGATCCTCGATTTTGTGGTCAGAATATAATTTCCGTCGTTTTAAGTGTATATATACCATTTCTTTGGCTAATTTTTATGTAAAATGTACAGGGTATCGGAGCAATTTCCAGGATTGTCAACATGTGTTTTGGTGTTCTGTAAGGGTCTCCTTGATCCATCTAAAGTGGTAGTTTGCTTTCACCACAAAATTCCCACGGGGGTGCACATGCTCCCGGACTAATGTATTTGTTTCCTTCTAAAATGATGTCTATAACACTGCTATTCTTCGCACGGTCGCACAATTATAGACAACGTTGCACAGCCCGTTCTATTAGAAGACTTGTGATTGCCGTTCATTTTAAAGCTGTCAAATTAGTGTGTATATAAGTATGCAGCTCTGGACCTTGCACTAATTGGTCTCGATTCCCATTAAATGTCATGTTAGGCATCAACAGCAGCCATGCACACTTCTGGCTGTCCATCTCCTGAAGTCATCATGCACTCAGTGCAGTGACGCTTGAGTCTGATGATAAGGTTGTCGGGGCTTTCTAGGCGTTAAATGATATGACATGACTAAGGATGCAAGCGTACCTCCTGTGTGACTTGGTACCTGCCGATCAGCATCTTTGTTCTTGTGATGTACACCAGTTTCCGGAAACTTTACATATCACAACAGGGCTGTAGTCGATTCCATGCATCACAAGTCCAGAGCCGATAAAATCACAAGTCCGTGAGAAGTCCTGCACAAGTTCGTCACAAGTCCAGTAACAACAAGCAAAGGATGAGCACGCACAAAATATTGCCTTGAATTAATAGTGACTTGAATTAAGACCCTGGGACTTGTGGTGGACTTGTGAAACGTTGTGAGGACTTGTGATGGACTCGACTACAACCCTGTCTTACAAACGTCTAGTCTAGTCATTTTGGTTGGTGACCGGGTGTTGCATATTTAGTGGCCACATCGTTTTGGTTTTTTTCACTTTGTAACACGTAGGCCTAAAGTATATGTACTGAGTTGATGCTCCTGGTTCGTGATTCTTTTTCTCCGTTCTTTTGTACCATAGTCAAATAAAGGAGCGTGTGTTCACATTTTTGAACCCCCAACCCCATTTTCCCTATGGGTGTTGAGATGTTGATACCTTATCATTTGTCATGTTTTTCCCTTTACCGTTCTGAATTATTTCGCTCCCAATTAACATATTTACAAGGATATTGTCAAATATCACCCATGTTCTGTAAACTTAATTTATCTGATTACATTAAACTGTGCATTGATTACACCAACATTTTTGCTTCCACATCCAAATTGGAGATTGCAAATTTCTTGTTTTCACCTCATAGAGACTCCTTTAAGATGAGAAGTGATGGCATTAGACGTGCACCTACCTGCACATTGTTCCAATAGCGATGACGATAGTCGCATGACATATTCACGAGAAGGACCTATTTATAGCTCGATCAATACAATGTCCAGAGACACGCTCGATTAAGCAAAACCATACTAAGCTGGAATTTGTATCCAAAACATTTCAAACCATCATTGCTATACACTGCAAAAAACCGTGGTGTTAAATTAACACCAGTGGTGTTGTCTTATATAGATACCAAGCCTGGTGTTATAATTTAACACCATAGGTGTTAGTTTTAATTCCTCAATTGGAATAAATGCATTATTTGTAACACTAGGTGTTAAAAATTAATACTTGTGGTGTTAAAACTTGACACCAGGCATGGTATCTATATAAGACAACACCACTGGTGTTAAATTAACAACACAGTTTTTGCTTTAATGTAATGAGGTTTTGAGGTATTGCATGGCTAATTAATACTTTAGGGTTGGTTTATGAGCCTTTTCGCGCGTAATTGCGACGCGCGTCGCTTTGAGGGAAAAAGGAGGGCATTTTTAGTGTAACGATGAACTGAAATCACAGAAATAACTTAGGAGGAACGTGTTTTTGTGATTCTGTGATTTTCAGTGCATTGTTTCACTCTAAGTTCTCCCCACGCCGCTTTTTGCGAAAGCTATGCGCGTCGCGTCTACGCGCGAAAGGGCTCAGTGTGAATCCACCCTTAGGAATTTCGGGGCACGACGTCTACACAAAGGGACATATATGTTACGGCTCCTTAACCTCAACTGTGGTACATGTATACTCGTATAAATAAACGAATTGGCCCACAGATCCCACCACGTGTCAAAACGTAAACAACATGGTAAGCACCACCTGGAAAGCACCAATGTCGAACAACCCAAATTACATCGTAACACGTGTGTATAACCTACCTCCATGGTATAACCATGTAATTCTTTCTGTGCGACGGACGACGTGATGTGTACATGTACACATGGCGTGATGTCACTTTGTGCACTTTATACGGAACACCTAGAGCGCCCTCCCGAGTGAGTTTTAAAGTCACTGCTTAATTTTCTGTCACTTTCATAATGTCATCAATAATTTGTGCTATGCTTGCCGCGTGTTTTATGTTTTAAATTATACATGTTTATTTATAATGTTGTAAAGCATCATTAGTAGCTTGTGTGGTATAGATGCAACAATGTGCGCCGTATAAAATTTCATATTTTCCATCCACCATGCCTAGAACGAGTATAGCATAGAACGATTTACCTAGAACGAGTATAGCACCATTGCTATCAAGCAAAAAGTCAGGTGAATGTATACAGTTGAGAGATTAATGGTATCGAAAATCGATACCATTATCGATTTTTTGCGACACCTAGTCGAGGTTGAATTGTTTGGTAACACGTGTCTTATTGAATTGAACGTAATGCTCTGTTTACCATATGAAAACAAGACCTTTTTAAAAATTATTCATCTCGTTTGTGACGATATATTTGAATTGAACAGTGATAGTTAAGTACAAGACCAATGTTGGCAGTTTTTTGTGTGTTGAGTGACTTGATTTTAAAAGTGGCCCAACATTGCTGTTTTTTTTCAAATTAAGAATGTAGCTTGTCAAATAATAGAGGAAGAAAAACAAAGCGTTTGAACATTGTCGCTATAAACAGACTCCCTTCTAAATGTCGTTGCAACGGCAAGCTCTTTTTCTCCAGAAGAACCGCTTCGTTGTAAAGCACGCATGCTGACACGAACCTCGCGCATTCTGCTAGTTCATATATGCGCGCGTGAAGAGACTGGTCGCCTAAAGTTATGTTCATAGCAAAAGTTCCTTATAGGCTTACGTTTCAGTGCGTGTCGATTTAATTTTCGTCTGTAAACGTCAATTGTGCATTATATACAAGTTGTTCTGAACCATGATTTCCATCGACATAAATTTGTAATTAACATAATGCACATGTTGCATGTTTCTCGGGCCAGGTATTGATCATTGGGCAAAACACTTGACAAGCTCGGAACACATCACACGTACGTGTTTTTTTTTTCCATTTCGGACCTTGAAAACTTACATTTCTGCTGGTATAAACCTAAAGCAATTCGTTGTTTTGACAATTTATTATGTTTGGTTTTTCCACAGGAGACCGCTCATCCCTGTTTTACGTACGTGTGACTAGACTATATTGCCGTTGTAAGGATAATACTATGCACACATCACCTATCCGCACTGTGATCTTCAGTCTTTCAATTTCCCATGGTAAGTACTTTTGTTCTATTAATTTGTCTTATTCTACGTAGATTGTAACAAACGCAACATCTGGTATGGTGCTTAATCACCATTGAAATGAAACAACCGAACTTGGGATGAGACAAAAATCGTAAGGGCCTTATTCGGGATTCGAACCCGAGACCTCTGACCCACCGTAGATTGTAGATATACATTTGTACTTGGACGTAGTTTTAGATTTTGTAGAAACGAAGTCAGTTTGTGACAAAATGCTCGCGTGTTCAATTCTTCAAATTGTCTCTTTTTCCATTAGGTAACAAGTCATTCATAATTCACATTCGGGTTGTATTGTTTGTTGCCATGTTTAATACAGACATACACCTTGAAATAATATCCATTTTGTGTTATTTTCTTTGTAAAAAAAGGTTTAAACACATAGCATTTCAGTTCACCATAAATTCCAATAATCAAGGGAAGTTTTCTTTCTGGCAAGTCTTTCTGGAATTAACGCAGGAAATCTTATAAAACTTGTTACGATTATTGTAGTCTCGTGGCCATACCTGCTGGGGATGCTCGCCCAACAGGTCTGGACACTTGCCGTGAGAGCTCATCGCTGATAGGTTGAACGCCATACCCATTCGTGAGCCGTCGTTGATAGTATGTGCAAATCGATCAAATCAGCGTACTGCCATAACAGAACGCGCCTTACTAGTAGTCGGGTGCCAACAGATCGTGCGATATGACCCTGTCAGTGTTTCGAATGCAATGCGGTAACTGTTGTGATTGCATTTGACCGAGATTGGGAGGGAATTCATTCGTGTTTGACGAGGGAGACGTCATAAAGATTTGCCAGTTACTAAATATGAACCTGCAGTCCTGTAATGTGGTGGGGGCGAAGAAGGTACATGTAGGCCTATGTGTTATGTTTCTTGTAAAGACGATTTGGGGTGTGTGTGCAAGTATGCACATGTAGTCTTGTGCAGTCGTCTGAGCTTTACCCGCGGTGCTTATAATAATGAGCCAAAAGCTTCGAAGGGGTCCCGCACCGAAAATAGATGCGGGCGTCAACCAATTAACGATGAGCTCTCACGGCAAGTGTGCAGACCTGTTGGGTGAGCATCCCCAGCAGGTCTGGTCATGAGACTACGAATACTGTAGACAGTGTGACAAGACCAGTGCAAGCATAATGTTACCCCTATGTACACCTCTCGCTATACAATTAGCGCGTAGAGACAAATTTCCTTTTAATTTGTCTTCTTCGCTGAGTGCTTTTCTTCTGAAAGCAACTCAATAAAACATGCCCACTCGCCACATTCCCCATCTTTATTAGTCCAATTAGCCATCGGTGCACTGCTTCCTTCTGTAAACATCAGTGTCAGTTTTAATATACATGATTGGTGCTGCTGTCAGTTTGATAGATTAAGGGGTTATAGCTTATGCTGTTATACATTTTATACATTCAAACAAACAAAATTATTTGCATGGATGCGTGCACTGGGAAAATATAAAAGATGAAAATCCCTTTAAAATGTCTATTTCCCTGACCCTATTCCAGACGCAATAAGAAACCCAGTAGACATTGGAAAGGTCGTCGAAGCAACACAAAATGTCTCCATAGACGAATCCCAAATTAACCAATTTGAGACCGGTCTGCGCACTTCCGGGTTTGATAACGAGGCCCTTCTTGTTAAGTAACTAAAGTGAACTAATGTACGCACGTGGACTGCACAGTTATACTCCTAAGTGCCACGCATAAAAGCACACGTACACAAACACTCTCTCAGTCACTTATGTACAATATTATACTTGTAGCGTACGCGTACTGCACTGCCGACTTGACACGAAGAGCCTCGGCTTCAATGTGAAACTGCGCAGATCGGGCTAATGTGAAATTCGTCTATCGCCACCGTCTTGCAAGGGGCTGGACACAATTTTAAAGACATGCGCGTTTGGCATAGTACTGTAGTAGACTCGATAACTGGTCTATCGTCAATGTATAAGTAACCTCCAGTTCCGTCGACGCACATAGCATCACGCACGTGCGTGGACAAATTATTTAGCTTGTACGGTCGCAATAACGAAGCATGACGTAATCTTATTTTAAGAAGAAAAATTGTACAGAAAAGTAAAATTCTTGGAGACAGTACTGTCATTGTTCCCTAAACTTACGGGAATAAGACAACATACGTACTCTCATGGGGTTGTTGTCCTTCCTCCATGCAACTGCGACCTGGAAGATACGAGTGCGTGTATTTTAACTCGATTTTGTCTGAATTTCTGTTGTTGGTATCCATATGGGACTGTGGGAGCCTATAGGGACTCGAGGGAGTATACAATGAACTCTACGGTAAAGGACTGGTACATTATAGTGGATTTCATGTACATATAGTCAATCTGCATCTGTAAACGATGTTGCCGCGCCGCATTTAACTTGATATGTTCTTGACGAAGAGGACACTACCCTCTATTTGCATTTTTATATCTAACAAATTAATTTCTCTGATATTAAGCGACATCAGAATTTGGATTTTGCATTCTGTCATGCGCACATAGTGAAAGTCTCCTTCTAAAATCCAACACTCTAAAAACAGATTGGTTGAAGAGTGAAGTTTTACAAAGGTCTCGAGAAGGTCTCGACTACATCCCTGGGGCCAATTTCATAGAGCTGTTTAACAGCCTATTTGCTTTTAACCGAGCATCAGGCTATTTCATATAAGCATTGTTAACGGTAAGCAACTGCAGAGCCAAACTTTGCTAAGATAGTGACGCAACAGTAGCCGTCTCCAAGCGCGCATGCTTGACAGCGCTTAACTCGTCTGCTATAGTAAGCACGCTTTTTTAGCTAATGCTTGAAGGAGCGTGATGACCAGATCAGATTTTTGAGCCTCCCATTTTGTTTTATGGGTGTTGAAATTTTGATACCATATCATGTGTCATATTTTTCTCATTACCATTCTGAAATTTCGCGTTCTCAATCCGTATATTTTCGGGGATATCGTCAAAAAACCACCGAAGTTTAGTAAAACTAATTTATCCGGTTACATAAAGCAGTGCAGTAATTGCACCGTGCACCCATAGCGTTAAGCCAAAATGGCGTCGTCCATATCGGCACATCATGTATTGGGAGTGCGCACTCTATGCCCCAATCCATTATCACCTAATCGTTTGATCTACCTCTGGTGTTTTTCCGCTTGACCGTCTCCATTTATGTTCCTCCCAACTGTTACGTACTGCATTTCGAAGGGCATTTGGTTTGTCTTGTCACTTTGACAAAGACTGTGTCAGGGTCGAAACGTGAGTCGAAAAGTTTTACAGCGACTTTATATTCCAAGCTCTGTCGGTTGGTAAGCAACAGTTTTTGTATTAATTATGTTTTTTGCATTCTTCTATAAAAGAGCCCTTAACGCAGATCCTCATTTGCATACAATAATTGTATAATTTTGTATTGAGATAAAATGCTGTGTTTATACAGTGCGCAGCCGTAAGGTGACACCATTGAATGATACGCTTCGAAGCTATACATGTAGGCCTATAGTGTATGTACAAGCACCCGCACAAAATAATAGTGTGTACTAACGTTGTGCACTCGAGATCGGGTGAAAGATCGTAAAAATGCCTTTGTCACTCTAAGTGGACGTTCCACTGTTAACAATGACCGTGATGTATACCAAGCAATCAAATGTTAATACCTCTAATGGTTGAGATCCATGTATATTTAACACCGGTATAATCCTGGTAAGTAATATTCATGCCTAAAATGGGCGGTGTCTTTTTAAAGGCCCAGTGGATCATTTGCAATGACCCCAAAAAGTAATCGACGAGTTTACAGGGGAAAAGTTCTGAAAGTAAAGATTGAATTAATAGCAACTATCCAATGAAAGGTTTTCGCTCAAAATGATAAAATTTCCCAGAAAATAATCCGTAAAGATGAAATTATTTAGATGCAATTATTAAGTGCATTGGCGCTGTGTAGTGCGTGTGCGTGTTCCAACGCGATGCATTTTTATGGATCGCGCGCACACGCAGTATGTGCGCCACAGACTGCATGACGCAAGTCACATAGTACCCGATCAACTGAGAACGAATATTTGAAACACCCCGCCAAGCAGCGCCAAGACCAGGAAAATGCATATGGATGTTCATGTTTTTTTAAAACGTGGTACATTTGACAAAGCTGAAATTTCTTCAGATGAGTTTGTTGATGTCTTTCTTTTGATTTATAATGGATTTATTCGCAGAATCGCTCAAAAACAGATCATCTACAGGGCCTTAATATGTTCCTTATTCCGCAATTTTTTTTTGTCGAACGCGGTCACCTTCAAGGTTATGTGCATGACTAATTTTAAATTATGGTTTTACAGCACAGCTATTTTCACCTTTAGCGTCAATTTTATTTATATCTTTTTTTACAGGCCTAGGCTTTGTATTTGAAAGTTTCTTTTTTATTTGTTGTCTATAGTACAATGTCACTTGAACAAAAGTTGCCGCTAAGTAAGATCGAGTTTGCATATCATGTGATTTCTTACAGAACCTTTTCTTCATTTTGTCGCGAAATCTTCGCATAACGAATCGGTGTGCGAAGAGCGCGCGCACACATGCGTGTCGGTTCGTGAAACGTTTTTAGCGCACTAAATTTAAAATAGAGTCATGACTAGCTGATCATGCACTGAGCCGGATCCATTGATCTAATTAAATAGGCAAGCGAGGTCATGTAAACTAAGACAAGGTAGACCTAGTAAAAGCCGTTGCTATATCCATCCACCCGTCAGCAATCAACCTTTGAAGTGTACAAAATTGAGGGTCATTCACACCATGACGAACTACCAAGAGAAACGATAAAAGTAATTAAAATCAAGAATTACTTCTTAATCCATATTTTGATCCCACCGAATGGAAGGCCTGCTTTATCGGATACGGCATTAACTGGATAAATTTGTCGAGAAAAACAACAGCAGTGTATCTCTCGACTTCGTATGAAGTCGAGAGATCATTTTGTCGACCGTATAACATGTATACGCACGGAACTGCGTTTTTCCTATCACGAATTTGGCCTCACGCGCGCATTAAAGTGGTTATTAAGATTAAATAATGTACAGCTTGTTTAGGACAATGCCCTTTATTTCTTGGGTATAGACCGTATCAAATAGCCGCCATCTTGTTGGGCAGTTTTTTGTTCCTTGAGGACATGCATGGTTGCACATTTTGTGCCTACATTGTTGAACAGTTTCAGTAACAAAAGGTGCCCCACAATATGGCAGCTATTCGATACGGTCAATACCTCATCTCCTGCCAAGCAGTTCATTTGAATACGTCATGTTAGTTGCCTAGCCAATTGCTCTACACTAACAATCACTGAACTGTGCTTTTGCAATGGTACTTTTTCCGACGGCCATGATGTTTAGAGCCAATTACCATGACAATACGTCACACTTCAGCTGTCTATTGCATTTGTATTTATCATATTGTATGCCAAATTGATTGATATTGAAAGGGTACTTTTCGTGGTTTTTAATTCAGCATCCATTACCAAACAGTCGCCCCCTCCCCCCATCCTTCACAAATTTTCACTTAATCTCTATTTGCCATATGAGGATGCCACACTGATTGATATCCTATGGTGATGTTCATTATATGTGATGAATTCGCCCCACCCCGGAATAAGCAAGATTCCATACACTCTGATTTGACCTTGTAGTCCAGTAACGATAAATCTCTTTATAAACACAATCCTCCGGTCGGTTGAAGCCGTCCCTAGTATAAAAATGTATGCAGTGTGTGTGTGTATCAGTTGGTTAAAATTGCACTATAGGCTGTATTTTTTGAAAATTAAACATTGCAAATTTCATGCTTTTTAGACCACGAAACACTGCCATCCACCCTATCCGGTCATTATACCTTGTTTGTTTTGGTGACGAAGAGCACGTTGGATTCTGTCTACTATCATAGTTAATACGTTCGCCATGATGTGGGAAACTTTTCTCGACAGTTTGATTTTGTTTGTCTAGCGATCATGCTTGTGTAGACGCTCTGACAATGGGGTATAAGTTGAATTTTTTGGTGGAGTTGTTTCCCTGGTGTGTTAACCCTTGAGGGTACAAACTTTAAATGTAGATTGCAGATCCGAATTTCGCAACAGGAGGTATGGTCAGAGCGATCACATGATGTCTGCTTCCAAGTCATGGTAGACATGTTTTTATGGCAGTTGATTGTTTTTACAGCTGGCTGATTTACGGTCGCATGGCATGTTTGAATGTGTTATGCAGCACGATACGTGTCGGAGGGTGCCCCTTCCTTTGTTCCCCCATTGTGTCTCAAACATCTAAGAAATTTGAGAGGATTTTTCGCCAGGTTTTCGGGAAGTTAGGGTCGTTGGTGCGTTAACAAAAGAGAAGAGTGTGTTCAGGTATAGGCCTATTGTAGCAGTAGCGGGCAGTCCCTCTGTCACATGTCGTGCTGGGTATGTATGTAGTTGGTTAGGTAAAATAAGACATGGTAAGTGTGACCACATGGCGTCTCCTTCTGGCCGATTTCATATACATGCATGTTACCATGTGGAAGCCCGCTGTATAGATCTCTAAAAGCACCAACATTATCCCAGGGATCTGGACAGCTTCAACTTAAGTCTTGGATTGGAGTTTCGATTTTACTGCAAGACCTATCTCGTGTTCCTTTTGGCTGTTTGGAATGTTTTACTACAGGAAATCACCTTACTGTTTTTAAAAAGGAGTTATAATCGAACAGTTCGAAACTTCTGAAAACTGTCCTTACTGATTTCTCCACAGGAGTGCTACTGTTCTGCTAGCCGGGCCAGCCACTCCCACCCAAGCCGCAACCATGCCCGCCTACTACCACGTGGATGCGGCCAGCGACCGCATCCCCATGCAGATCGTACGCAAGGAGGCCCCCTTGTCCCCTGGCGAGCGAGCCTTCATCTTGGCCGTCGAGCGAGGTGACTACGGTAGCGTGCGCCAGGCGCTGGAGGAGGCCGACATCTACTTCAACCTCAACAAGAACTGCGTGGACTCGCTGGGACGCACCGGGCTCCTCATTGCCATCCAGAACGAGAACATCGAGATCATCGAACTGCTGCTCAAACACAACGTCAACGTCGGGGATGCCCTGCTACACGCCATTGATGAGGAGGTCGTAGAGGCTGTTGAACTGTTGCTCAATTACAGACCGCCCAAGAAGGATATCAGGGTATGTATCGCATTACCAATAGAACTGTGTGGGGATATACACATCCCCTATTGGTGGAAGCGTGATGTAGCACGATTAAGGAAATTCAAATTGTCATCGAAAACGAGGGTCCAAAAGACGCGTGACGTAATACAATGGCTCAGTATCTGAAACGAGGCTGTCAGTGCTCATTTGAAATTCGTCAATATGGCCGCACAGTAACTTTAAAAGGCGTACATTAAAACATGGCGACCGCAATAACCTGCTGCCCAATCCCCACTAAACTTCGTGAGAACTTTACCTTGCGCGTGTCTACGAAATTTTGACAGACTTTGTCCATATAAGTCTCGAAAGTCCACCTTTGGAAGTCAATACTAGTATACCTCATGCGTAGATTCCTGTCATTTGATTGGTTAAAAGTGGGGGCCTTGAATCAGCTAGACCCGGCGCGTATATGCCCACCGGGCAATAGTCTTTGCCATGCCCCGGGCATAGTCATTTAGCGGGTTCCGGACGCATAATACATGTGTTAGCATAGCTGTGCACCAACTATGCAGCTGGGCGCTTCACGTAAACATTCATCAGGACGGTAATGGCGGAATCTCGACGAAGTCATTTTGTCGTCTGTCGTAGATGATGAAGTCCTTAAGAAAGTAAGAGAAGTGGCCTACATTGCAATGAAAACTGTGTCAGGTGAAATGTGCTACTAAAGTGCCAGGTGATTATGCTACAAATATTTACTGTAAATATACAACTTTTCCGCCGTAGACCAGCTTCCGAAATCGAAACTCGAAGGACCACTGTCATGACTGTATGATGTATCGTTACATTTAACCAACCAGATGACAAAAATCTACACATTCGGTATATAAAACAAATATTAGCTGCTGTTTATTCGGGTCATGGTTAAGATTATAGGCCCTCGGTGATCCGCCTCGGGGCTTCGAGATCACCTTGGGCCTATAATCTTAACCATGCCCCTCATTGCAGTCAATATTTGTATATTATGCAAACATGCATGTTGCAACCGTTGACTTATAAGATGGATTTTCGAGAATTATATGGACAAATTCTGCTAAACATCCACAAACACACGCAAGGTAAGGTTCGCATACTATCAGACGAAGTTTGGGGGATTGGGCATGTGGTTATTGTGCGAGCCATGTTTTAACGTCTGCCTGTTACATATGCAACACGAGATGTGACAGATGGTCGTTTATGAACATTATCATGGTCATGCTTCGCAACCCAACACTGAAAACATTATCTAGTCAACCACAGTGGAAAATTAGTCAAACAAGGGCAAAATGATTAGTCATGTATACAATTTGTCAGTTGACAACTTTTTGTTGGTGCATGACAAATCTTTGTTGGTGCATGACAAATTAAAACTGTTGCAGGACAAATTAATATTAGCGGAAGACTAATCTGAACGACTGACAAATGTGATGATCGTCTTTTAACTAATTTGTATTGTCACGTAAAACAACAACTGACGATTTATTTTCCCATGACTAATTACATGACTAACTTTTGATTGCATTACTAATGGCAAGAATAATGCAGCCGAAACTCATGACTAATTTAATTAGTCATGAGTTTTGGCGGATTATTCTTTACATTGATAATGTAATAAAAGGTTAGTCATGAATTCGGTCGTGGGAAAATAAATTTTCAGTTCTTGTTTTCGTGCAGCTGTGCGACGCCATTACATGCGAACCGCACCGTAAAATGAGGTCGTGTTTGACTGGACTAAACATTCTGTGACGTATACTCTGGAAAGGTAAGCGTGTGACGGGTTTTGTGTGACACCAAAGAATTGTGCGGGACTCTGAGATTTATAAGGCAATACTTGGTTTGCATGTTTCAAACTATGTCGTGTGTTGGAGTAAAGACAATGGTTGAGGCCGTGCTTCGGGTCTCAACATCCGTGTATTGACACAAATAGTCATGATCTATAAGGACAACTCAGTACGTATTCGTAATGTTAGGTCAGCCCAGGTTAGACTCCTTTTCTCGCTGCAGTTAGAAGTAAGTTTATAAAATGAGCTACGAATAGTAACTGGATGTTTTCCTGGGTACATCGTTGCCTCTTCCATTTTTGTTGTCGCCATTATCGTCATCAAACTGTGGATGTCTTTGTTGCATTAACACAACACACCGTGCAGTCATTGCACGTATTCTGCGTAGGCCTATTTCAGTACGTTATACGAAACACACCGTGACAAAGTAAGTTTGTCAGGCTGACTAACTGACATTACTAATTAATTTTACTGCAGGACTAATTAATTTTCCTGCAAGACTAATAATTTTTCTGCAGGACTAATAATTTTGTGTGCAAGACTAATTAATTTTGCCGCATGACTAATCATTTTTTAAATTAGGCAAATAAGACCCTCTTTCATGACTAATTAAAATTAGTCAATTCAAACCACGTATGACTAATTGGAAATTAGTCAAATAAGACCCAGAGTATGACTAATTTTTTTGTGTCTATTGACGAAATAAAGTTAGTATACATGACTTTCAGCAATCATCGTCCTCGTCTAATATTTTTAATAATCGCTCGTCGCTATTGTGATGGTTTTAGTGAAATACAAGTCTCGTCGCTAGCGATGGATTTTTGGTTATAAATTGTTGTTTCGAGTTTCGCAAAAATGTCAGTCAAATACGCGCCAGGCTTTCAATCTGAGCGTCTGAGTAGGATTCCTCCTTATGGTAAGAAAATTGTTAATTACACGCAAATTGTGTGTTTGGCCGACAAGCTCACGGCATGCACGAGCCTATTATAATGAAACAAGCAAACGCCTCACTGTAGGCTGTATATCGTCTATCGAATGCACTGGGCAGGGGTGGGGGAGTGGCTAATAGACACAATGCTGGCCCTGACGTGTTTTGAACACAAGGTGGGAGACGCAAATAGATCAGCTGCTAGGGAGGGAAGTCAGTTTAGCAACAAGACGTAATCACAACGTGATGTATATGCGATATCCGGTACCTCACAAACAGTGCACAGTTTCATTAAAGGAAGGGAAAACACTTGTTTGAAGTTCTCGACGAATTTAACGTGAACAATTTCACTGTCAAACGATCAACTCGCAACAAGACGATGGTATTGCGAGCGCACTCCAATCGTGTAAGCATAACCACAATTGTAAGCCGAAACGAAAGCTTCGTAGATGTTATCAGCGTTTTTATTTCCGCAGTCCAAATACGGAGACAGTATTAATATTGAGAAGCGTTATGTCCGAAGTCTGACCCATATTTCAAATATTTAACTTGTCAAGAAAATTTCCAGCGCGTATTGATTGCTTTCCGGTGACGTCACCCCTTCCATCCACCATTTTGGTGGGCATTTTTCATGACCCACGTGGCTCGAGTAATAACCGGCAAAAAGAGCAGGAAAAGCGCATTGGTTGCACTTACCTCTGCTGCTTAACCTTGCTTTATGTTGTTGCGCTATGGCTGTTGTATCGAGAAAGATAAAAACGCATTTCTTCAGGCTAAAAACCGCGATCAACTAAAAGCACTTTCGTTTTTACAAGCCGAGTGCATGCTCAATAATTTGAACGTATCACAACGTCCGCGTGCGGCATCTTCGAATGAAAACACGCTGGTGAGTTTTTTATTTACGCGTGTTCATATGCGTCTATTGGCGCGCGCGTGTACGCGCCTGACTGTTGCCCACCACACATTCCCAAATGTTCTACGTCATCGAAAGCAATCAATAATATGGGACTGTTACAACTTAGTGCATATAGAGTGGCTAACATCACTGAAGTAATGGTGCTGGTATCTTGCACATCCATGCAGCTATCTTTGGGAGTTTGTTTAGTTTAATTGTCATCCATGTCACAGCTAGTGACGAATAGTGAAATATGATACCGGCATGCCAGATCAAAAAATTAGCCGGTATAGAGGCAAAAAGGTGAACTAAAACGAATATACGCGAAGCAAACCTTGTAACTCCTTAAAAGTATATAGAATATTTAACAAAATGAAACTTTGCGTAATTATTACGCCAATTGTTTCTTTATTATTAGCTCAATACTAAACCACTGCTATACAATGAATTTTGTGAACATTGTTTGTAATTGTACACTGCAAAACTGTGGTGTTAAATTAACACCAATGGTGTTGTCTTATATAGATACCAAGCCTGGTGTTAAGATTTAACACCACAAGTGTTAGTTTTAACACCTAGGGTGTTAGAAATAATGCATTTATTCCAATTGAGAAATAAAAACTAACACTCATGGTGTCTTAACACCGTACTTGGTATCTATATAAGACAACACCATTGGTGCATGTTAATTTAACACCACAGTTTTTGCAGTGTAATTGGTGCTTTTTGCATGCTGTACTGAAAGACAATGTGCACTCTAAAGAAATAGTTGGATTAATACACAACTCAAACACGCAGGCTGTTCAAAGGTTTGTGTTCACGGATGCCAGAAAAATAGCAAGAAAAAGAAAGATCGGCTTTAATAAATTCGTGCACGTTCGCGAAATGTCAGGTCGTGGAATGAGCACTATAACTGGCCAAAATCGTGGATGCAAATTAAATTTGAGTTCACTTTAGACTCTCAAAGAAAAGATGTCCAGCTATTGTGACATTGATAGACTTTCATTCAAATTTATAGGGGAAACATATTTCACAGTAAATTTTACTTCTACTTTTGCCTATATTTTCAAGATTTCAAGACAGAGCTGGAATTAATTGTACAATTGTTTCTTTACACGTTACGTTTCGAGATTAATCGATAATATGAACAAAAATATCGCTCCGTCCGATTAAAGAGTTGTAGTTCTGGAAGAAAAAGGGAACCTGCGGTTATAAATTTAGTTTTTCAAGCCAGTGACCGAATTTTGGACTTTTACTTTGACGTCACCCGCTTGTGCACATGGCCATATTTCCTAATTCCTCTTCGGCCTAATGTGCACTTTTCAATTATAAGCATTGTGATGTTACCAAGCAACCAGGGACTCAACTATACACGCACGCTGTACTAAAACCCAAATCGCCATTACTGATGGGACCATGATGAATTCTGACGTCAACTACACGTCTAATATTAATGAGCGTTCGCTGCTAATGGCGTTTCTGCTTACGAAGTGACGGCCGTTTAAATTGTAAAACGGAAACAGACTTGTGTTTACATTACTGTACCCTAGATGACACAGACGTTTCTTTAGCAATGCACTATACAGGCAGACAGAATAGATGAGTCCAATACTCTCAAGATCTGACAAGGGATTTACATCAAATAAACAGCGTATTTCGTCGCACGGCATGAGCCACCCTCATTACGAAGGGCAGACAAAACACGAGTGAAATGCTGACCAAAATGAAATCTTATACTATGGCTAATTACAATTCATTCTCGCACATTGCACTTCCCGTCACTAAAAGCAAACTTATACTTAATTGTTTCCCCCACCTCTCCCCCGGGCTACCCCAACTAAGAGGTTGGGATTTTCACTTTTCGAGTGACAAAGCCTCCACTCCTGGGGCAATAATTATTTATGTGACAAAATCCCAAGGGTGCAAAACCATGCACGTTTTCTACCATATGCGCTGACAATCTGATTTCTGTGTGTCAAACAACGAATAATGCTCCAGGACCATTATTGCAGGCCAGAATCTCATACATGCATGCCTTTACATCTACTTAACTTAACTAAAAGGCATGTAGTCCTTACGGAAAATGAGTGGTTGTAGGCCCTTTAGGGTACGATTCTCCGTAGTTAGGTTATTTCGCTCTGACATTCGTTAACGTTCCCAGTGCTCATTTTGGTGCTTTGGCTCATTTTTTTCTAACATGAGCGACAAGAGTCCCATGTGCAACATTGATTTTTTTCTTATTGATAAATTGGCCAGTGTCAATGAGATGGCTTAGGCCTACCGATAATTAGGTTATTGGGAAACCTTGATGTATGGTCTAATAGGCTCCCTTGCTCAGTTGATAGAGCATCTGCTCTTATACGAAATAAATTAAATTATGACGAATGAAGACAGTATTATTTTTCTGTATTAATACATTTTTCTTGAGATGCAATATTCTACTCATTGCTCACTTGGGAATCCATGCAACACTGAGATAATTTTGTTAATGGAAACCCGAGGGTACACTCTAAAAACAGATTGGTTGAATTCAACCACTGTGGTTGGTAGATATGTGTCCAACCAATATATTGGTTAAAATAACCAATCATATTGGTTATTTTAACCAATCATATTGGTTAAAATGACCAAATCCATATTGGTTAACCAATACGGATTGAATATTTTAATCAATATGATTGTATATTTTAACCAATATGATTAGTTATTTTAACCAATATATTGGTTGGACACATATCTAACCACATTGGTTGAATTCAACCAATCTGTTTTTAGAGTGTATATAAACAAGAAGAGGATAACACTGGGCCTCATCAATCTGTTTTTAGAGTGTATAAACAAGAAGAGGATAACACTGGGCCTCATAAATCGGCTAGTATAGAGCACCTGCCCGGTGTATCGAATGGTATAAAGATTCGTTTAAATATTTTGTTATGCATAGCTAAGTTACACGGCAACAACGTAACAGGGATTTATAGCTCCTTTGACACGGGCACTATAAAATATGACCTTTTGTTACTTAAACCGTTCAAAAATGTAAGCACGATAATGTTCAACCATGCATGTCCCCGAGGAACAAAGAAACTTCCCCGTAAGATGGCGGCTATTCGATACAGTATATTGTGCTTTCGATTTTTCTGGGTCGGTACTCCGAGAAAGTCCGAGACCTAGAGTTTTAGACTAAGGGAATCATTGCGTTTTCTGATTTGTATTTTCCTCTGTTCGGTATTTAGGCCCGTATTCTCCAGGAACAAAACGAGACCGACTTCACTCCGGACATAAGCCCCGTGATCCTAGCGGCTCACCGGAACAATTTCGAGATATTGAGGATATTGTTAGAGAGGGGCGCTTCCATCCCAAAGCCCCACAATGTCAAGTGTGGCTGCGATGACTGTATCTCCAGCATCCGACACGACGGACTCCGGCACTCCCGCTCCAGGCTGAACATCTACCGGGCCCTGGCCAGTCCCTCCCTCATCGTGCTGTCTAGCGAGGACCCCATCCTGACGGCCTTTGAGCTCAGCTGGGAGCTGCGCAAGCTGAGTTACCGGGAGAACGAGTTCAAGTCAGAGTACGACAAGTTGGTGGAGCAGTGCCGGGAATTCGCCACGGATCTCCTGGACCAGACACGAGGCTCTAAGGAACTGGAGAGTATTCTAAACAGAGACAACGATTCGCCAACTGGAGAAGAACCGCTTAGCAGGTTAAGGCTGGCCCTCAAATACAAACAAAAACAGGTTAGTATCGACAGATTCGCCATATAAGAAAACGAAAATTTGTGCAGAAACTTGAGAATAGCCCCACACACATACTGATACACACATACGGATACACACATACTGATACACACATCGTAGTCAAGAATGCGCTGATTTGACAACGACCCTTCGACCACGCGGAGTGTTACAGCTCGGACGTTCTATTGATCCCAACTCAAGTTCCTATGCTAGATACTGTAGCTGTGGTTCGAATCTAGGGGCGCGTTCACTATGACAATACGTACGCTGGTATTGGCCCTACCGGCATACCGAAAACGTTGAACGCAACCGAACGCACAGTATTCCCAATACATGTACGTATTGCATCCCAACAATCCCATCTCGAACGTGGTATGCTTCCCATACGAAGATGGCAGACGGACAAATTGCGGCTACGACCTCGGGGTTTCAAGTTAATATTTTGGACTCCTATCACAGTTAAAAACCCTCCTGGACTGTCAATTAACAACCTCAGAGATTTTTAGATGTGTCTGAAGTCGGAAGGTGAACCTATTTTCCAGGTTTCTTCTCCAAAATACGGGACGTTGGCAGTTATGTGGATACTGTAATACTATGCATGCTTGTTTTTGTGATGAATGGTAATAAATTGTCTGCAGACAATTGTTTTGTTTTTTATAAAGCACTTTCAGTTGGCAAGCGGGAATTCATGTGGCGTTTGTTGCCATTGCTATCAACACTTTGTCGGAATTTTCAACTCGTGAAGTAACATTTTGGGTAACTGCAAATGTTGTATTAGGCTTTCTTTTGGCCTTTGGTATTAGTAACATTCACCCCATTACCACAATTAAAATTAATCGCGTAAAACCTTCAAGCTGCGACCTGAAGCATCATCCATATCGTCTGTTCATATCTCGAAGACAATAATTGAATGACATTGAATTGAATGACAGCCGATGATATTCTGTATTGCGCCTATTGTTATGGGCAATTATACATCACAACCTTTCCACAATAGTGCTTAATTGCTGGTGTTATAGCGCTGTTTTCAGTTATAGGTGGCAATTTTAGACCTTGGTAGTATCGATTCAAAGCGGACATTGACGTCCACTTCATTTTTAGAAATATATTCAACGTCAGGTTGTCCTTGAACCCGAGTGAAGTAGCAACGGTTTACACACGTTTTCATTAAAATGACAATGAATTGGAAATCCCGACAAGCAGCCTTCGTGTTTATATAAGGCAGATCCGTGTTGGTAATAAATTCGTTTAGGGTTCTGAATGTTTGCATCTTTTTGTACATAAAGGTCTCAAGGCTAAGTTTTGACATTTAATGTCCAGATAACATGTTTTTAACCCCCATTTTTTTTACGATAGATGTTGAGATTTTGATACCACATCATTTATCATTTTTTTCCCCGCATTACCATTCTGAAATATCGCGCTCTCAGTGACTCAATCTACAGTTGTAGTCAGAAGTATAAATGCAACCAAGTGTTAAAACTGGTGTGCTTTTTTACACCATTTTTGTAACAGTCTTTACTAAAGTCTTGATTTTGTGGAATTCCTCACGTGCATGCAGTACTTAAAGGAACACGTTGCCTTCAGATTTCACGAAATCTCACGTTTGAGGGTGTTCCTTATACTTGTTAAGAGTTGTTCTTGCAATAAAACACATTTAATGTGTTATAATTAGTGAATGGTAATTAAAAAAACAAACACTGACCTCTGACCCCCACTACATGTCCCGCGAAATGTATACGTATTTCAAGCCGTCAATACGATCGTCCGGGTAGTGGGCAAAATGCAGCGACGAACAGGAGTTAGGCTGGCGCCGTAGCCAGTGGTCAGGTAAACCTATCAGATGAACGCAAGGTACCATACCATTCTCCGCCTCCCGAGACATGTGTGAAATGTAAACACATACACACACACACACCGACTGGCTGTCAAAAAATGGATCGTCAAGAGAACACAGCAGACGCGTAAAAAAATAAAAAAACGAAAACCTCGCCAATCAGGGTAAGAATATTGTCATGGGACAAACCGATAGAAAGGACTTGGATGATTTATACCCAATGGTTATTGTAGACACGAATAAAAAAACTGATGATAATACGAAATTTTTAAATGAAATAATTGTTCAGAAGTATTTCAACAGCTGCGACTGGAAATAAGACTAATATAATTTCTCCGCCATTTATGGGAGTCAAGATTTTGACTCCCATAAATGGCGGAGCGTGCTGCTTCGAGAAATTACGCAAAATTGATGCATTTCTAAGGCACGTTTGTGTGGATCATTATATTCTACTTTTTAAACATCTTTCAGATCGTGCTCATTATACTTCAAACGCTTGTAATAGCCCAAAAACGCCCAATAAAGCGCAACCCGAAGGCAACGTGTTCCTTTAAAAACATACCGGTAGCTTGTACACCTTGCAATGGTTCGGGTAGTCCTGTTTACAATTTGGTGATGATGGTAGTGGACAGTATACATGTGTTTATACTTCTGACTTCAACTGTATATATTTTCAAGGGTATCGTCAAAAAACCACTGATGTTTTGTAATCTATTTTATCCGGTTACATAAAGTGATTACACCAACCATTTTGCTTCCATATATCCCGTTATTGGAGATTGCAATTTTTTTGTTTTCGTCCCATAGATAGTATTTTAGGGAGGTTATTTTACATGATTGTTAGGTTAGAACGAAATCCATTTTCTGGAAAAATCTGAACAGCAAGCTTATTTAATGCAGTCAAGTTTCTCTTTTGCACGTATTTTTTCTT
Source organism: Henricia sp. BOLD:AAB3569 (assembly GCA_037783545.1). Taxonomy (NCBI): domain Eukaryota; kingdom Metazoa; phylum Echinodermata; class Asteroidea; order Spinulosida; family Echinasteridae; genus Henricia; species Henricia sp. BOLD:AAB3569. The sequence continues at coordinate 1,009,950 of JBBELK010000004.1, forward strand.
GACGCGAAACAATGTTAATCCAACGCAGCCTACCCTTCTTCATGCAGTTTACACATTACAGACTCATCCGTGTACCGTCATGCGGCTTTTAACAGAAGGTCGCATTTCAGTATCCCAATTAGACATGTCCAAATTCTGCACAGCTACAGGCGCATCTGACCTGGCACAGTGAACATTTTTTCCCCAATGGGGTTTATTTTTGCGTACAGGCACGTACAAAATGTGACATACATGTACCTTTACAGATATATAGACATGGGTCGGGATTATTATTGTCATTTCACTGGACACAATCACCAAGCTTCATTTCGCGCTTGGAACCACTGCTATCTTCCATTTTGGGTGACGTCCTTCCGGTGTTTGATTACATTTTTGGGACATTGCAATTTGCAACTCCTGTATAGGTGCTTCAACTGAGTCGAAACTTTTCAAAACATGAACAACAGCATTACATAACAACTGCAGCATTACATTACTGAAGAATAATGTTGATAAAATACCTTGTAGAAATTTCAGCTACATATATGCAGTAATGCTTTAGAAAACCTCAAAAATCCATGCATTTTTGTGTGTTGAAAACAAATTGTCTGCAGATAATTATTTTAAAAAAAGCACCTTCAGTTGGCAATTTCTCCCACAAAGGTACAATTTTACACGGGATTATGTAGGGTTTGTTATTATTGCTATCAACAGTCGAATTGCTCTTTTCAATTGTGAAGTAAAATTTTGGGTAACTGCAAATGTTCTATTCATGAAAGGGCTTTAACGGCGGTGTTATAGTAAAACAAAAAATCATAAAACGGGTGGGGCAGCGAGAACTGCGCGAAATGTATTCTAGGCTTGGCAAAATCTGTCGAAGAAAGTCCAATGCGAAATGCTAGTGCGAACGTGAGCATGTACTGCTTAAAAGAAACAAAACGGTCCTCAAGGACACACGGTCAATGACGTAATGATTTGCATGTGTATTCAGCAATAGACGGAAGTCGGCTTTACACGTGGTCAGCTGGTTTCTGAAGGGAAGCTTTGCTTCGATTTCCGATCCAAGGCCGTCCGTTGCTCGACTATTCACCTGCCTCTATAGGCGCACATCGCCCCGTCGATGTCTCAAAACAAACCCGACGAATGCAGTATGGGCGGCACAATGTAGCCAAGGCCAATATGCGGAGAGTATTTTCATGTACTTTGAAGAAGAACAAAACCAGAAATGGAATTCCGTCATGCAGTATAAACACAAGAAATTTAAATTAAAAACAAACAAATAAAAACAAACAAACGAACAAAACAAAACACCGGCCCCGTCCCAAAACCTGCCCCCAAAACACTAGCAAGGGGTCAAATTTCGCTGATGTTTGAGCCGCTGATATTTTCCACATGTCTTTTGTAAATCGTTGATGGAGCATCATGGCCGAGTGGTCTAGAGCGTTGAACCCAAGACCTTGGCTAATTCGGCAGATCGTGAGTTCGAATCCAGGCAGTGGTCCCCGTCTAATAGTATGAGTGCCCTTGGGCAAGGTACTTTGCCATACGTTGACCCTCTCCACCCAGTAGCAAATGGGCACCCGCGAGGGTAGTAAATATTGTTTGCGTTTGATTAGCTCATGAACGCCTAACAGGCAGATGGGGCAGTCCGAATGTCCAATTAAGGTGTACTGTAAGGAGCCCAATGGCCAGGGGTAATAATATGAAGCGCATGAGGTCCTAAGTGATCTAAAATTGTCGCTCAAAATAAGCCTGTATGGGTTTGATATTTACAGTCACACTTGTTGTTTATATAGTAAAATCGGAAAGATTTAAGGTCATGCAAGTACGCATCATTAAGAAAATAAATAAGTCCTGAAAATTTTAAACGAATTCACTTGAAGTTCCATTAAATAAAAAGTTGGAGTTTTCTCTACGAAATAATCAAAAATTTAATATGGCCAAACAAACGACTAAATTAACTTGATCTTACCATAATTTATCTAGCCCTTTCATTCTGATGACAGTAAATCAATTAAGGCTACCTGTTTTAGCGAATAATTTGAGGGAAATATTACCGATCGAAGTAGCATCATGACATGACACCTAATGATAAATGATTAAAATAAATGAATGCATCTTGAAACTAACGATTTCGAAGTGGAAGATAGTGGCATTAAGCATCATAAAACGACCTGCCGTACAGCGAAAACGATTATAGGTTTTTTTTAATGATAATAAATTAAAAATGGTTAGTGTCCACCGCATACGGATATAGACTTCCCTCGTGCGGAAACAAGACTGTATAGCCTGCCGAAGTGAATACGTCATCTTTTGTTAGTTGTCTAGACAATGGATCTACACTAAAACGTCACTGAACCGTGTCCCAGTGCTTATGCAATGGAACTTTTTTTTCCGACGGCCATGTTTAGAGCCAATTACCATGGCAACCACGACACACTTCGGCTGTCTATTACTAAGGCTGTATAGTTGTCTCTTTAACTCGCGAAACCTGTTTGATCAGGTCTCAGTGGTTAGTTGACACGTTCAGACTAACTCGCGAAACCTGTTTGATCAGGTCTCAGTGGTTAGTTGACACGTTCAGACTAACTCGCGAAACCTGTTTGACCAGGGGCCAATTTCATGGCGCTGTTTAGCAGCCGATTTTGTGCTAACGAAAGCTCCGGCTATTCTTAACTTTAAGCACTGCCAAACGTTTGCTAGCTTCAGAGGCAAATTTGCTAAACACTAGTGACGCAACAATGCCCGTTTTCAAGCACGCGCATGCTTAAGCATGCCGCGGCCGTGAAATAGCCTTAAAGTTAGCACAACTTTTCTGCTACAGTAAGCACACGTTTTCTGCTAGCGCTTAAGCAGCGCCATGAAATTGGCCCCAGGTCTCGGTCAGTTCATAATGAGAAAATGTACTACACTGTACTGATGCGTTGTATAGACACTGAGGGCGCACTGACATTTCGTTGGGTTGCTGAAGTCTGCAGCAAAGAATCATACAAAACAAAAAAACAAATGTAGAAGCCCTGAAAACTTTCATAACTGCAATAATAGGGAGGTCTAGATGCACGTAGAACGCGAACGTAAAATGCGTTAAATACTTGGCCATTATTCTGAGGAGATATTAGAACAGATGAAAGCCAAAAACCTACATCTTTGACTTTCGTGGCGATATAAAACCTTTGATGTGACCAAGATTCGAGCCCGAGTTCTAAAGCCCTACACTGGCACTTTTTCATCCGATTCAACTCAACTCAACTTGTCGGCTAGAGTTGGTGTCAGTCGGTGAGAGTCGCTAGACCCGCTAACCACAACCGACTGGTGGGTATACACTACACCGACTTGCCGCAACTAAGTCCGACAAAAGGTCACGGAGGTCGCCATTTTGCCGATTGCACCACTGGTCACGGGATTCGGGTGCGCGCGTTGATTGGCTGCCGTGCCCACGACTTGCGACTGGCGGGTATACACTGGCACATGACGACTAAACTCAACTCGGACTAGAAGCGACTGACTCCGATTTGAGTCGTGAAGTGGTATACACTTACCGACTTTCACCAACAAGTTCGCTCCAGTTGAGTTGAGTTGAGTCGCGCCGCGGCCGAAAAAGTGCCAGTGTATATATATAGACCGTATCGAATTTCGTGGGGCAGTTTATTTGTTCCTTGAAGACATGCATGGTTGCACATATTGTGCTTCCATTGTTAAACGGTTTAAGTAACAAAAGGTGCCCCACGAAATGGCGGATATTCGATACGGTCTATACCGGGCTTAAAACCTCCTCGGCCTCATGAGGTGACCGGTGCTTAAAGAATTTCGTGCTCACGCTCACGTTTTACATGCATCTAGACCTCCCTAATAATTTAAAAATAATTATAACTTCACAATTTTATACAAACACAAATTTGAGCATGGTTCAACACCTACAACATTAAGACTGGCGGAATATCATATAGAAATTGTTAACATATTTGCTAACAGAACAACAGCACAGTACAGCACAATGTACTAACATATCTGGCCCAGACAAAGCAAATTAAGGATAATGGAATGCCATTGACATAGATTTTTTTCCCCGATGGTCATTGCGTCGGCGCACTGTTTTCTTTATTCTCAGGTATAAATTATATGCTACTTGTTATTGTTCATTACAGTTCGTTGCTCATCCTAACTGCCAACAGCTGATCGCAGAGGTGTGGTACCAAGGTCTTCCGGGCTGGCGCCGCCAGCCCTTTTTCGTCAAATTCCTGATCAGCCTGGTGGTTGGTCTCTCGTTCCCTCTTCTCTCCCTGACCTATCTCGTGGCCCCTCGCTCCCGCGCGGGCAAGATTCTACGTCTTCCGTTCCTCAAGTTCATGTGCCACACTGCCTCGTATTTCGTATTCCTGATCCTGCTCATCATGGCGTCGCTGCCCGACGTGGCCGGGAAAGCCTCAGACCAGGCCGGGCAAGCCTTAGAACAGACCGAGGAGTCTCAATCGCGGGTCGATCTGCGGGCGCCGCCGCCATCGGACATAGAAATACTTATCGTCTTGTGGGTTTTAGGTGAGAATTTGGACCTTGATTAGCCGTGGCTTTTGATGAACGGAGCTATATCACTTTCATTCTTTAATTTCTCAATTTTGTTGCCCACAACACCATGAATTTGCCGACAGTGCCATGATTTTAGATAAATGTCCAATCGTAGTCCCTGTGTTGTGGTTATATTTTAGGTTATATTTGGGCGGAGGTAAAGCAGTTGTGGGACCTGGGCATACAGCAGTATCGGCGAGACTGGTGGAATTCGGTCGACTTCGTCACGAATACCTTGTATGTTACCGTCATCGGGTTACGGGTAACTGCCTATGTGAACGTAAGTCACGTATGCATACTGATGAGTGTAACTGCAACGGCGGCCATGGCAGGGGTGATACAATATGTTACATCTCTCGGACTCCTTGATCTTTCAGTCGGGCAGCGGCGTTCCTTGGGTTGGGCAGATAGGACATGTACCCAAGGCGTCACTTGAAGAGGGCACCAATGAGCAGTTTCGTGTTTTTCCTTCGTGTTTTTCCTTTTTACAAATAATATCATCATCATTATGCGCAGTACTGCCTATTGGTTTTTGGGATGCATATAAAAGGTTTCGGGGGCGCCATAAAGCCTGTGGTAACCATGCGCATTGGCATAACAATTCGCGTCCTATGGCGTAAAGGCGCAATTTAGTCGCGAGCTATGGCTTTTCGCCATACGCCGTGATTTGAATTTCAGAGCCTTATTTCCCTGATGCTGCGTTTCCTTTTTGAACCGTATTGACAAATGTCAAATTGACACTGGCAGGCTCGTTTCAGATATAGGCTATTGAGCCATTGTATTACGTCACGCACCTTTTCATTTGCAAATTTTATCACAAAAGAAAGCACCGAACATGAGAAAGACCCTCGTTGTCGATTTAAAATTCCTCGATATACGTCGGGCAGTAGATGGAAAGAGTCGGTATAACGCTTTAAAAATCGGGTTTTGTAATGCAATGCCCCTATAGACCTTTATCAAGGTGCGTCCATCTTTGTCTTGTTCCCCATAGTATAGTACGTGTCGGGCACGATCAGTGCGTGTGTGCGACCGCGCGATAGCGCGTGCAATCTTCTGTTGTTGTTTTGACAGAATCCCTGTCCGTGCTGCGCGTTTTCTTGATAGCGCTGCGCGCATGTCATTGTGATGCACACAATTAACATTTTTAACACAGGACCCATCTATTTTTTTCTGCAAGCCACGCCTTGGTTACGTTCATTTTGATAGGAGAAAAGGGAAGATGGCCGCACCGTGATAAAGGTCTATTTAATATGCATGTATATGTATTCTCTGAAAATCGCCATGATCGGACGTGGGACATACCTTTTATGTCATTTTTGTTTTCAAATTGAAATTCAGATTATGTGTTAACTTTGTCAATTTCAGCTGAGGGTCATTGGGAACGTGAACCATGGACCCGTGCATCTTAAACGAATGGACTGGGATGAATGGGACCCGACTCTCATGGCGGAGGCTACCTTTGCAGTGGCAAATATTTTAAGGTGCGACTCGCTGTTCCTGCCCACAGAGGGCGGTAATTCTCATAGTCGTTAAATACCCTGTACATCTTTGGCATTGTTTTCTTAATTAGGGATTAAAAGTGGGTTTGAATGGTCTTAAACATACGTTTAAAACCGGATAGTGGCCTGGATGCTGATAATGGCCCCAAGCCGAAGGCGCGGGCCATTGTCAGCGTCCAGGCCAATATCAGCGTCCAAGCCCCTATCCGGTTTTAAACGGATTGTTTTAAGCCCATTCATAAATACATTTTTTGTGTAAATCGGTAAAACTCGCCAAAATTAGTTAGTCGTTGCAATCATCTTTTTGCTTCATCTTGGCCTTTTTCCAAACTCGACTTGGGCTCGGGCTCCGGCTCCGGCTCCATGTAAACCACGTTTGTTTTCACACATCTTCAATCACACATAGGCCTACACGGAGATAACGACAATAAGTACAGTGTTCCAATCCAATAATCTCTCTTTAAGGAGCTTGTTCTGATTTTTCCAGAAAATGGATTTCGGCTTAACCTGACATTCATATAAAATACCTCCCCTAAATACTATCCATGGAAGAAAACATGAAATTTGCAATCTCCAATTTCGATGTGGAAGTAAAAAGGTTGGTGTAATCACTGCACTGCTTTATGGAACCAAAATTAATCACCTTTATTTTATTCTCTCTTTGACAGCATGCTGCGCGTTGTATACTTCTTCACCGCCAACTCCCAACTCGGGCCTCTGCAGATCTCCCTGGGTCGCATGGTAGAAGACATCGTGAAGTTTCTCTTCCTGATGGGGCTGGTACTCTTCTCGTTCGCGGCGGGTCTTAACCAGTTGTACTGGGTTTACCGAACCATACCGGAAGACGGCTGCTTCGGAGTAGCTTGCAAGGATTCCAACAATGCTTTCACTGAGTAAGATTCTTACACTCGCTTAAATTCGGAGTGCCAAAGGGGAATGAAACCACCAAGTAGGCTACAACATAATTATGCAAATAGGTCATTCCGTGTAAATTCACCAATGGGTTAAAACCAATCATCTCAAATGATGTATAACCACTGGCATTTGTAACTTTTAGGACACCGTTCCATAAGCGATTAAAAGTGTTACTTTTATCAAACCAATAGATCAAGAGTAACACACTCTTGATATTTTTCTTCATAATGACAGAGTTAATTTTGTGGAAAGACGGAAGGGTTTTGATTTTTGAGGGAAATTGTGGGGTAAAAACAGGAATAACTGGTTAATGCTCAACAAATTCAAGATGGCGTTTTATGCTAAATACGGCATGAAAGGTCGTTTTCGATTGGCTGAGAAAGGGTTAAGGTTAATACCTCTGGTTGGTCAATGATGGGGTGTTTTTACAGCATGAAACAGCAGAAGGCCAAATTCAAGAGAGTTGGCAATGCAGCTGACAAAAGAGGTAACCATTTTTCTTTTAAAGAATTATCTTCCAAAAGTTGGAAAACTATGGGTTACAGGAATGAATAGTTGTTTCCACAACTTCAGATGTACCAAAGGTCAGTTTTACAATTAAGTGTAAAATTTATGACAAAAAGGTGTCCTAAAAGTTACGAAAGCGAAACCACTTATCGCAGTAATGTTGTCTTGCTTCTTATTTCAGTGTCTTCCAGACATTGCAAGCGCTCATCTGGGCAATTTTCGGCCTCACCGATCTCTCAAACACCAAAGTAATGAACAACGGCACCACGGCACCGGCTAACCAGCACAAAGTGACCGAGTTCATCGGTGCCACCATGTTCGGTGTGTACTGCATCATCACCATTGTGGTTCTGCTTAATCTGCTCATCGCCATGATGAATGATTCCTTCCAGAAAATCCAGGTTGGTTGTGTCACATTTCAACATTAGATCTGATGCACCAGGTTTTACACGACGCGGCACGTGGTCTAATATTAGGGAGGTTTAGATGCACGTAAAACGCGAACGTGAACGCGAAATTCTTTCAGTATCAGTAATATTATGAGGAGGCCTTAGCAGTCGGGCTCGAATCTTGGTCACAGCAACAAAGTTATCTCGCCATGTACGAAAGTCACAGATGTGGGTTTTTGGTTATTATCTGTTCCGAGATCTCTTCATTGACAAAGTGTTCAAAGCATTTCGCGTTCGCGTTTTACGTGCACCCAAACTCCCTACCAATAATATATATTTTCCGATAGTTTTGCATCAACAAAGTATCAAAAGTTCAATGTTGCTGTTGTCGTAGATACCTTCAGGGGATCATCTTGCTTCATCTAGGCGTGCTACCCGGCCTGTCACATTCTTGCCGACAGCTCCCTAATTATTGCTTGAATCCACGAGGCATTTCGGATCAAGTGTCTTGCCCTGGGACATGACCACTCTGGGCTATAGTGGGACTTGAACCCCACAACCTCCCGATTGTGCGTCCGCTCAATCGCGTTTCATACAATAAGTGCTTTTCCCGCCAAAAACGCATAGCGTGCTCGGGCGGGACCCACGACCTCCTGCACTGCATACCAAGCATGTATTTATTGTTTGTTTCTCGAAACCAGGGTTCCTCTCGTATTTGTAGTGCATGTATGCACATGCTTCGGTAATATACCAAGACCACGTTACATTAAGCCAAACGATAGCCACAACGAAAATATTTCATTTTGTTTACAGTGGCAGCGCAATGTTTTTACTTATGCTTGTCACGTGGGAACACATCGCTTACAACCTTCGGTAATTGGAGAAGGTATAGACCGTATCGAATAGCCGACAGTTCGTGGTGCACCTTTTGTTACTTAAGCCGTTCAACAATGGAAGCACAATATGTGCAACCATGCATGTCCTCAAGGAACTAAGAAACTGCCCCACGAAATGGCGGCTATTCGATACGGTCTATAACGAATTGAAAACAATTGTCATACTTTGGACAGACACAAGCCGATATGGAGTGGAAATTTGCCCGATCTAAGCTGTGGATGAGCTACTTTGACGAAGGTGAAACAGTCCCCGTTCCGTTTAACATCATCCCCTCGCCCAAGACATTTTACTACATGTTCCGCACGATCTACGGGCATACCTGCAAAAAGAAGATTCTTCCCAAACAGGAGAACAGGAATGTTACCAAGGTATAACACTTTTGTTACATAAAAGCATACCAGAGAATTTAACTGGTTTTGAGTTATACTTGCAAGATTTCTGTGTTTATGCTAATGATTCCCATATTCATTAGCAAAGCTGCGATGACATCTTTGTACGCCTATACGACATCTTTGTCCCAAAATTAGGGGTGCAAAAGTGTGACATGCTTTGTAAGATTTTCAAGTGTTTTTAGTGACTGAAAGTGGTTTCCCGAGAGAAAATTGGCACCAAGGTTAATGCAAACTCATTCTACAGCCAATTTTCTAAACTCCTATTCAATACCATGGAACAAATTAAAATATGTTATGGTCTTTTGTTTTGAATATTTTTCAGGAATCAGAGAACAAAATATTCAAGAAAATGATGCTGCCCCCTATAATCACAAGCCACAGTCAATTACTGAAAATTTGTGATCATAAGTGGTGATTTTTGAAGCAGAGAGTGTCGTACGTAACTAATACACCAAAAATGTTGGACCCCTAATTTTGGGAATTACCCACGAGCGTTTCGTGGCATAAATGAAAGCAAAAAGTGAAACAATAATTATTCGAAGCTTCAATTATTTATTGATAAAGTAAACGTTAGATTTACTGTTTGATGTGCTATAAAAGGACAGTAATGTTTTGGAGGTGGCTAAATGTTTTGTAAAGTTTTTACTGGCATTCGTTCAAAATGCCAGTACCCCTTTGGTACGAAAATGGCCTGCTGTTAGTTTATTAGTGCAGCTAATTATTACGTTTCGTAACTCTAAACTTTCCTTGTTTTTGTTTAAAGCTAAACTTGGCCCAGAGAAGGAGACTGAATGACGACGAGTACCAGGTATTAAACGTATTCTAAATCAAACTAAATAATTACACTTAAGGATTAAATATATGTGTAAATTACACTCAAGAACTACTTTGTGGGTAATTTTTTTTTCGGTAAAACGGTTGCTTAAAAATGTTAGGACATCGCAAATTCTGTGTACGGGATTTAAGTATAGCAAGGCCTGGTAATCGTATTCTTATGTTATTTCTTACTGTAAATAGAAAGTGATGAAGAATCTTATCAAGCGGTATCTGAACGATAGCCGACGTGGACAGCGAGCCGAGGGCGTCAGCGAAGACGACTTAAACGAAATCAAACAGGACATTTCTGCTTTCCGCTACGAGATGTTGGAGATTCTCAAGAGTGGTGTTCAACAAGCTGTCGGCCCGAACGATGGGAAGAACGCGTGTCAGAAAACGCGAGTTGTGTCGTTTTCGAGCATGGGAGCGAGTGCCTCCGTGACGTCAATGTCTTCCGTGTCGAGTGAATCGCCAAAGATGGAAAGAGTACCATCGTATCTGCTAAGGAAAGGCAAGAAGAACAAACGGAGTCCGCAGCACCGGGAAACGATGCACGTGCCGCTGAAGTGTGAACCTATCCAGGAGGAGGACTACACTATGCCGGACTTCCTGAAAGTCAAGAACGTCAAGAACGTGGTGTCCGCAGTCAACGAGATGAAACGGAGCTCTCGCAAGCGCCGGCTGCAAGAGCTGGTTGGGAAGAGGGAAAGTCTGATATCAACAGATACCATTTCGGAGCACACGGACGAGGACTCGCCGGAGCTGCCTCGTACCTCGCCCCGGAGGCTGACCAGCCAGGCATCGGTAGACCTCAACGACGACGACATGGAGAGAGACGTCATGAACAGAGGATTGCTGGAGCAAGACTCCAATGGTACTAAATCCACGTCGAGCGAGGATGAATCGGACGAGCCGCTAGTGAAAGGAACCCGCGAACTAACTAAGCGTGCCAAGTCCTTTGCTGGGAAGATGGGGCATGACAACGGGGCGCTTCGCTTAGAGGAGGTGGACTTGGAAGATGGGCCACGCCCAACACCTCCACAGGACAATAGCGGGGATTCCCAAAGCACGTCGGGGATTGCATCACCGAACAACAGCTTTCAGTCCCAAGACTCGGTAGATGGGGAGGCTGCGATCACCCCGACGGCCGTTCAAGACTCTGAAAGTCTGAGCGATGCCGACGACGATGCCAATGTCAGCAGCAAAATGAACGTGGCCCTCAGACCAAAAGGGAAGCACAAAAAGTGGCCCCCGAAGCGCACATCGTTCCTCTGGGGCAGCCCGCCTGGCTCCAGAGACGGTGAAGAAGTCGAAATGACCAACTTTGAGTACAACGGTTTCAAGCCCTGATGCTGCTACATCATGTATTATGGTTCCACTGAAGATGGTATTCTATTAGAGGTATAATTATGAAGAAGAATCATTTTGTGGAGTTTCAATGTTAGCCCAATATTGCAACTTTGACGATTGCAAACAAATACATGGGGCAAACACACAATTTGAGCACTATATTTTAAACAATTCGCTGGCGGAGTCGTGACGTCACATTGCGGGCGCTGGACAGTAGCTATGGTTACTGGTTCACATTTTACATCCGTGGCGTTTGCGTACAGTGTATTCTACTGTAAATCTTTTAGAAGAAAATATCAAAAAATAATGACTTGCAATGGTTTGCTCATACCTACTCTCATAGCGATACGCTACCATACCGCCTTATTTTGTGATGTTTGTAACAGAAAAACTCAACAGAAAATGTTCCCCTTGTGGCTCCTGTGCAAAACGAATGGAAAAACGCGTTGCCATGCAAGTAGCGTGAACCGTTGTCAAAGAAGTGAACGCTTCCGTGGAGAAATTGACGTCACACTCTGCCAGTACCACACCGTACCACCGTTACCTGTTAGACACACTGTATTGTGGACGTGCAGATACGAGAACCGGTAATTTTGCCAACTTTTGTGGGTACTTTAATGAATTTGTTTATTAATTATATGTGTATAGACACTAACATAATGGGGCTGCCTGTGTGTTATGTCATAGTTATTTAAGGAGTGTCAACACATGTAGAGTTTCAAATACATCAGCACCGTTCTGACTTCATTAGAAAGGTTACCCCATATGAAGCCAATGGTGCCATCTTACTGTCAACTTAGAGCTGGCCCAAATACTGTTGAGAATAGTTCTAACATATTGTTGGAATAGTTCTAGCATATTGTTGGAATAGTTCTAGCATATTGTTGGAATAGTTCTAGCATATTGTTGGGAATAGTTCTAACATATTGTTGGAATAGTTCTAGCATATTGTTGGGAATAGTTCTAGCATATTGTTGGGAATAGTTCTAGCATATTGTTGGGAATAGTTCTAGCATATTGTTGGGAATAGTTCTAGCATATTGTTGGGAATAGTTCTAGCATATTGTTGGAATAGTTCTAGCATATTGTTGGAATAGTTCTAGCATATTGTTGGAATAGTTCTAACATATTGTTGGGAATAGTTCTAACATATTGTTGGGAATAGTTCTAACATATTGTTAGAACTAATCCCTTAACACTAAGTTGGGACCGTTGGTGCAGTTCGGGCGTAACAGAAATAACTTTGTGGTTTTCCTTGCGAGCTTCCGATTAAATTATCTTTCCATTTATAAATATGTAATATAACTTCACTCTAACTGAATATTTAAAAAATCTGTTTAGAAGATTAGGGGAAGTACTTATATTTTAATGATACTGATAAAATCAATTTAATGAACTCTACTATTTTTAAATTAACTACAATGAAATACGCTAATGTAATTAGGTCTTGCAACCGTAGTATATACATTTCGTGCAACACATTTTAAACACAACCACAGTCATTTTATAAGTCGTTAATTTTCTCACCTTCTAGTGCCATTTTAAAATCTGTTACGTGGATCAAATTGTGGTGGTGGAATATCGTTTTCCGTTATTAATCCATTCGTAATTTTTTTTTTAACGAGACCAAAATACTATTTACCTTCACAAATACAACTTCCGTTCGCAATTTAACACTCAAATTGCTAGCAAGTAATACAAGTATTTTATTTTTATTTCAGCGATTATATCCCTCAGCGACCGCAATTTGAAGTGAAATTGTGCGCTGATGTAATATACATGGGTCTGTCCACAGTAATAGGGTACATTTCTGTAACATTCAAGATCTTAGGTCCCAGTTCACTTCAAATGTCTTAATTTTATCTTTAAATTATCAAGCTAAACTGAGGAAATAACTTTTTCACCAAGGAGTAAGAAAAATAGTCCTACAACATACATTTGTGAAAACCTCGTGCACAAATTTTCCTATTACGCATGTAACAAAGACGGAAAAAAATGTCACAAAATTGTCTGTCCACGTTACCTACGTAATAGGAAAATTTGTACACTTGCTTTTCAAAAATGTATGTTGTGGCAGCAATTTCTTACCTTTTTGGGCAAAAGTTATCTCCTGAGAACAACACAAGGACATTTCTTTAATTCTGAGATAAACTAAAGACATCTGAAAGGAATTATTGACTTGTTTTTCAAATGTACCCCATTACTGTGGACAGACCCACATAACTGTTATCGGTGGGTGGAACCTTTTTCAAAATCGTATTTTTATGAGTGACGTAAACAGCTTCCCATTAAGGGGTCCGGAACATTTTGAAATTTAGGGGATTTCTTTTGCAATCTAAGGCACTTTAGGAGCTTTTTAAAAAGTTTCATAAGAGGGATTTTTAATGCAATATTTTATTTATTTCTTTATAAAACATTGGTTCACCGCTCGAGCAGGGAGTTGCAACCGCCTCAATCCCTCCGCCACTGTCGACAGTCGAAAACTTGTTTTTAAATTGTATATCGGTAGCAATTCGAGTTCGTTCCATAAATGGGAATTGTTTGTGCTATTTTGATAATTCAACGATAAGATCAGCGAACAGCAAACTACAAAAGTTACTTTTGAATTATTTGGCTATACGTCTTGGCATTACACACAAGTCTATGGAAAGCGATCGTTTAGATTTTCTTAGACGTGTTTTCATATTTTGGGCTTCAAAAATTACAAATCGGATCAAATCTGAATTTCTGTACAATATGGGCACCGGTATTGACCGCGCGGTCATACAATGTCTTCTCGATCACCGGCAAAAACTCCTGGTGGCGCTATTGTAAAATGGCAGAGTTGGACGTTGACCGGAGTGAGGCTCTAAAATACTAACGATTGGAGTCGGTTGGGTCTACTCGAGTTTACTCGGTCATGCTTCCTCAAACGAACTAATTAAAGCAATTTCGGTTTCACTATCGCTAATGCCCAAATCCATCGGTAAACTATTGCAAGTTATCAAACAATAAAGTTAACATCGTTCTTACGATGATTGCAAATTTTTACGTTGTCAAAATCGGGCACAGGTCTAATTACAGTAGTTACTCGAACCTAATTGCTATTAAAATTCACCATCTTGCCCCGATGGGCCAAATTTCATTATAGCGTAATAAAATTGGGCCCTTATTGTTAATTAAACGATGGGTACGAAATTCTGGTCTCGGAGTAATACAAAAAAAACGTATACGTAGACGTAATTGAAATGTTCAGACATGTTTACCAGTGATGTATGATGTCAGATGTCACGATAATGGTTTTGTACATAGATCAGTCAGTCGACTATTTTTATTGAGGGTATGCATTTCGCTTGAATAATTATGATATTGCTTAGACAATCTGCATGACAGAAACACCTTGTCACTGGAATAGGTAAAAACAGTCATTTGAAGAAAAATATAAAAAACAACGTTCCAAATATCTCTATAACTTTAACATCGATAATAGAGTTAGCCCTATATTGCAAATGGTCAGGTCACGCTTCGGATATTTACTGCCGCTAACGGCCAAAATGTAATGATCTGGTTGCTGGAATTCAATATGTCAATTTAACATTTTTGGCTGCGGAAACTCGCACGCGATATTACGTACGCGACAACCACTTTCTTGTGAATGTACGATATGGCTACGGATACATATTGGTCAAATATCACAATCTGGTAACTAATGTTTTGTTGAAATGTGCGATATCTTGTATAGAACCCAGGTTTGAGACAAGACGCGCCGAGATTCTGTAGGAAAGCACACAGAACAGAACTTGGAAAATGGCATAGCTTTTGTGTATTTATCGCAGGAAGTTGTTGCGTAGGCTTAAGCTGTTAAAGTGTGAAAGTGACCATAAGCAGTTTCAAATAGTTTTTTGTGAAATTGGCTGTAGGTCTAAAGGCAATCACAATGTGTCAATATAGTGTACATTGTCCGTTTTATTTTTTTATTTTTTATTATTATTTTTTATTATTATTTTTTTATATAAAGATCCTAATCTTGTGTCTGGAACTTTGCGTCTTGACAAACTTCAACCGATTCACATTTAACTTTTGTTATTCTATGCAGGGATTTCAGGTCGTTTTTATTAAGTACTACAATAAATTATGAGAAATTAATCTGGTGTGGTGTTATTTCTATACCCGTGGCATTCGTTGATGTATAAAGCGCTCCTTTGTTGAGATCATGCCCGTCATTGTGCGTATATATAGGCCTACTTACCGTGAATGCTTCGAACTTGCCACTTTTGGCATTTGCACAATTACCTTTTGCGTGTCTCGCACGAACAGCGTCTGGTGTACTGACGTACTTCATTTCACATACACACTTGGTATACACCTGACCGGACTAAATGTTTGTTGCTATGTGGTGCACGAGACATGTGTGAAGTACAGAATCAACACTGTGTTCACTGTAGGAGAGAATGTCATGAATGAACCAGTCTGTTGGTTGCTATAGGCAATTGTGTGCACCACGTAGCAACAACAGCGTATTATGTGACTTTCTAAACTGCACCTTCATTTGAAAGTGACGAATTCAGGGCGCCATTATGCAAATGTCGCGCAAAAGGCTATAGTTACCAGATGAAGCGGTCGGGTTGGCGGAGTGGTTCTTTCACCGCCTTTCATCTCTGACGTCCCATCAGGTTCGATTCCTGCGCGTGTATTTGGATTGGGTTTGCAGTTCCTGGCCGCGTGGGTTTCCCCCTGGAGATTTCCCTGGGGTTTTTCGTCCTTCTAGAACGGCATATCTTCCTTTAACCTTATACATGTAGTTGGTGGCATAAAGGGCCTTATAGTTGACGTTCGCTCGTATCCACCGCCCTTACAGGGCGATGGGATGGGCTAATCTGTTTGCGCCCTCATTGGCTAAATTTTATACGACACGTGACCACAAGGTAACGTCTTTTTATTGTAAACGGACGTCAAACCTTTTTTCCCCAGCAGACAAGGCAGTTCTCGCACAAAGTACACTCATTTCATTCGTAAATTTGATATTGCACTAAATATAAAAGCATTTGCATACTATTTATTAATGTTTCGTCTAGCAGCATTCAACCCACAATGCTCCGCGCGTCTATATTTGTGACGTTTGCGTGACGTATTTCCTTTACAGACATTTGTGAAGGACCATCGGCCCGTCCCAGCGCCCTGTAAGGGCGGTGGGTACGCGCGAATAGTTGACAAATTAAGTAGCCATAAACATTAACAACAATTACTATAGAAGTAAACATATTTATCTTTTCAAGGAAGCTTTTGTATGGGCCGTGTTTAAAACTCAGGTAGGACGTCAACCTTTGGTGATCCCGAATCCAATTTGTTTCAACGGTAATTTGTTGATGATGTAAAGCCGTTCTTTTTCTCAACGTAAATCTCGTGTCCAAACAATTGCCAGGGCCAGGCAATATCTATATTAATTGACTGATTTGAAAATCCGAGCCGGACGCAAATTGAGCGCAGGAAATGGGGGCTTTGCGTTCCGTCATAAAGTCCTTGTAGCCCGTAAGCTTCCCAGAGTAAACGCTTTTGCGCACCTGGACTGTGCCTGGTTTTTGTCAAATGTATAGCAATGCGCACTTTTGTCAGATTACATGTGATGTCAGTGCGGAAATATTAAAATTATTATGTCATTCAGAGATGAAACTTCTTTTTTTTAAACTAAAGAATAACCGCCTAAACTTCTAGAAATGTCAGCTACATACTAGATGCTGTAATACTCCAGAAAACCGTGAGAATTCATGTATGGTTTTTGTGTTGAATCAATGGGACTGGTGGCCTGTCCAATCAGTTTTCTTCTGTTTCCTCCGTCTCAGAAAGTCTTCTGAGACGGAGGAAAAGAGATTTGACAGGCCACCAGTCCAGAGGGCGAGCTGCACGCACCGCATCACAGACCAAACACGCCTGTATAAAACGGCGGTTTTTTTTCACAGGGTTGCCGATGTCTAAAATACAGAGTATGATGTTTTGTCGTTGAAATTAAGTAAATGTTTTTAAAATTCGTTTGGAAAAAGAAATCAAATTCGCTGAGAACCACGGACTGTATATATTTAACTTACAGTGGTAAATATTGCACGAGGCTAGCCATGGACTGACTGCACCTGTGCTGATTCCCCCTGTGCTGATTCCCCCTTCTCGTTATGATCTCAAACATTTATGACAATATCAAAGCTGTGGGTTTTTTGTGCGGCCTACGCTGATGGAAATGTAACGACTTCGGGTACTTATTGACCCCGGCACTCAATTATATTGGCTCAGGGCATGCAGGTGGAGCCCCAGGACGATGAGTTTCCGTGAAGATGGGACAGTATTTAATTGCAGTTATTTAAAGGAGAAAGGATTTATACCCAAGAAACAAAAGACATTGTGCTGAAAGAGTGCAATTCATGTTATTCTTATACAAAGAACAATACATTATGGCTCAATAAAAACTAGATGGGAACTTCGCAAAGAAGGGCGTTTGCAGCAATGCCTTGTCCAATATGGGCGCCGCCATTTTGTCCGGGAACTGGGCAAAGTATGACGTTTTTGTGTACAGCTTTTCCGTGTACTGCCATAGAAATGCACGAAGGACTTGTACGCACAAAAGTCATTTTTTGCCCTTACATGATTGGAAAGTTGCACTGTCATTGTACACCACAATGTCGCTTTGTTATAAACGTTTTTGGCCATTTCTCTCGGAAATTACTCCGAGTGTATACATCAAACGCAGTGACAAACGAATTTCTCCTGCGGCGTGTTTACTAGTCCTTTGCTACACCGATTGAGAAATATTTGCGTGTTTACGCGGCCTCAATTGTGGTTAAGACGACGTTATCTTCACATCAATGTACAAAGGCGCCATTTTAGCAAGCAAATTGTAGACGTGTTTCGTGTCTGTTTGACATGTCTCTCGCGGATGCTGCTGTAACTTTTCGCCAGAACACAGATTACACCACAGAGGCATGCCAAACATGCACGAGGTGCGTCTATTTTGCTAACTAAAATGGCACCTTGTCACACTTCCAGTTTATCGCACGAGTACATGGTCTATCTTACGCCTACGGCGCTATATCATCTCTGATTTCGTTTTGGAGTTGCTCCAAGCAGCTCCAAGCTCTATTCTTGGAGCATGACCAGGCAAGGAATATGTATTAGAGCTATATAGGACAGTAAACCGTTTGTCAGATCTACGTTTGCATGCCGACTACTCGAGTGTTAATGAGCATTTCCTGAGGTTAGTCCCTTGTGCAATTGGTGCGCGTTATGTGATAAATGGTAGCGCCCTTCCATTGTTTCTCTGTTTCTCAAACATCCGTGAAATTTTAACACTCCGAGGCACCACGCCCATAAAATGACACGGAAGCACCAAGGAGCTCATCCGAGAGGCAGTTTCTATTATTAGCGACCCAGCCAACCCCCTGGAGCTAATCCTCTTCAAGGTTATTGATTGTGAACATCTCTTCTTTACATTCTGTCACTGGGGAGCGGTAACATGGGTGTATTTACACGCAGAGTATTGCATTACTCACTATGGCTAACATTAAAAGACATACGTTTGTACACAAACATATGGGATCTTGGCCTGTGGCCCAGATTCTCAGGGTCGGCCAGACTTGGGGATGAAGTCAACATTAAAGATGACTGCAGAATCTGAAACTAGGCTTTTCGACTGAGGATTATACATGTAGTTTTTAGCAAAAATAGCCCTCAGTTTTTTTTGTAATAAAAAAATAAATAATATAGTCAGGTAATCAATGACGTCATCATGACGTCACTTTCTCGTTCTTTTTAAATGATTATAGTTAGGTATTCCCAAAAGGGCCTAAGTTGCTGAAGGTGCCATAAAATCAACAACATAAAAAATGTGTTTTGATCGGTACATAGCCTACCCCCTGATTGGAATCTGGGGCACTTGTTAATTTGAATGATAATTAACTATTTAACTTCACAGCAAATTCGCCTCTGTGTTGCGTCATATTTCAACTTCCACGGCCCTTTTGAAACTATAGGATGACGTCAAACGTGCAACAGTTGCATGGGTCGCGTCAAGATTGAACCCTTGTGTTTCTGACTCCGACACCCAAGTGAAGTAAAAATATCCGCCGTAACCTAGCTCACGCCCTCTCGAGTCGGAGCTCTGCAAAGCGCATTGAAACGGTGTGAAAACTTCTACGTGTCACCTTTATACTTGCTGTGCTGGTAATATCCTAAAGAATGTAAGCAAGATTCTGCAATTATTTTCTCCCTTTAATATCTAGTATTTGATGTTGGATAAATTACGTGCAAATAAGCAAACCCATAATCGCCGATCAGTGCTATTAATCTTACTAAAAACCGGTAGTATTTTGTTCACTCATAAGAAAAATTACGATAATAAACTCTAATTCCCAATTTTAAAGGTCACTTTTTTGACCGCCCAACTTACCTCTTGGGTGAGAAGATTTTGATACCATACCATGTGTCATTTTCCCCCCATATACCATTCTGAAACTCCGTATAATAATTTTCAAGGATATCGTCAAAAACACCCATGTTTTCTAAACCTTCCACATCCAAACTGGAGATTGCAAATTTCCTGTTTTCTTCTCATAGATAGTATTTTGGGGAGGTATTTTATATGATTGTTATAGGTTGGAACGAAATCCACTTTCTGGAAAAATCTGAACATTTTCTACTTCCATGATCTAAACAACTCCTTTAAAGAACTTGTTTGTAACTTTTTATAGGGATTTTCCATCAATCGAAAACTTGCATATCGTTCTTTAATACGTGACCGTGCCCACTGCATACAGCCACGAAAACTCACGACAAGATATTCAGTGGACCAATCTCTGCAAAGTCTGATATGCTAATGACGCTCGGTGCCTGACGCACGCTATGGTTGGGTACGGTACGGGTACTATAATTGGAAGTCCTGCTAGGATTGTTTATCCGCTTTCCATTCGTGAGGCACATCGGCTTCTACATAGTTCACTTGTGCATGTGGTCTGTCTGCAACAGGACAGCAAACGCCCACATTTCCTCAGTGGGTTCTCAAATTGATAAACACATAAACCGCAACTAACATTCCGCGAACTGTTGCGCCCTTGGAACAGTGGGAAATTCGTTGGTGCAGCCATTCTGAAGGAACTGTGCCAGTTTTAGTGTGTGCACGACCACTCCGTGGCGATCCTTCCAAGAGTCAACTTGCACAGGCCCAGAAGTAAAATTTGTAGTTACGCCCAAAGTCATTTCTGCAGACATTCCTGAAAGTCTTGCACAACAATCAGTGTGCTTCAGGATTAACATCACACGGGTTCTTAGCGGATTCCAACTGCGTTGTCTCAGCCTCGAGCGGGTTGTTCCATCGACTGCTCACCGCGTCCAGTGCGTCCAGAGTTCAACGGTCGAAGTCGCCGTATTAACAACCAAGCAACATGTTGGTCAAATCGGTCACGTTTTTCCTTCTCGTCGTTGCCGCCGTGTTTACTGAAGGGTAAGTGGACTCTTGAAAGAAATGTGACACTTATGTGGAGTGCTGTTGTGTTTTGTCATGTTGCGACTACGGAACTAAAGATGTGCTATTCATTTTGTCCAACAATTTCCACTGCTTTTAACTCAGACCCTACCTCCATGACATAAAGGGGGAAGAATTCCACACCCGCCCACAGCATGTCTGGGAACTCATTCACAAAACCTATTCGGGGAAAGAATTGGGGGTGTGAATTCCGTGCACTGGTCGCCACCGAGGTGCTGTGTGCTAGTATTAGTCTATGGAACCTGGTTTTGTCAATGAATTTGTTGAATGTTTTTCACTCCTAAAGTAAATTCTTCCCTTTATAATATTAACATGTTTCGGTGCATGGTTGTTGAGTTATTGGCCACGGCTTCAGACCTTGAGTACAAGACATTGTAAGACTGGCTAAACTTTTGTTCACTTCTAAATGTTTGGTTTGCTACATGGTGCTATAGGACCAAATTATATATTTACCCTTATGAGACAAATAGGGGGAGCAATATGTAGAATACAGAGCCACTTGGAAGTTCCCACCTCTGCTTTCTGGCCAAATGTCTCTTTTAAAAACATACCTCAAATTGTGTTAACTGGGGTCAACTTCCAAGATGCCCTGCCCTGCCTTCTTGTAATAAAAAGGAGTTTTCCTAAGTAAAATCCTCACATTTTCCCTGTTAATTTTATGTTTTCACAGTTGCACTTTTACACGGTTTATAGGTCATAACAAGATGAATTCTTATGACCAGATGGTCCATATAGACTTTGAAGGTCTGGCTGGCAGCAAGATCAGCATTCTCTCCTGTTTTCTATTTAAACCCTACTACAGCATTTGCAGTTACCCAAAATTATGACAAGAAAAAAACAACTAAAAGTGTTGTTAGTAGGCTAGGCCTAATGGTAACAAACGTTGCACAAGGGACTGATTTTGTAAAATGGTACCTTTGTGGGGACAAATTGCCAACTGAAGGTGCCTTTTACATTCATTCAACCACGGAGGATGATTCAATACAAAAACCATGCATGGATTTTTCAGGTTTTCTGAAATTTGTCAACATTAATCTTTAGTTATGTGATGGTGTTGTTCCTCTTTTTAAAAAAATCCAATCATATAATCCGTTTTTAACGTTCTCTTTATTTCGGGGTTTTTCGAAAAAATTAAAGCGTAACGTTTTCCAGGCTTCGTTTTGTTACTCGACAACCTTTGCCATTAAACTTTGTAAAAGAACGACACTGGAATCCCGAACGTTTATTGATGTTTTCCTGTTGGTCATATGTCGAGATGATGTCATTAGCCTTGTCCTTCGATGAGTTATGGCCTACAGACGACTTTTAGACCGATTCGAGGGGGAAAAAAGCACCTGTCAAGACAAGTGTCATGCTATCAAATCAAAAGTTTAGGAAATATATATTTCAACATGAGATTTTATTGATTTCTGGAGTAAGGTTATAAAATATTAAAAGACATTTGAAAACCTTTAAAAGTTTTGTGTTAAAGGAGCGTGTTTACATTTTCCAGAAAATGAATTTCGTTTTAACCTAAACAATCATATAAAATACCTCCTCAAAATACTATCCATGGGAAGAAAACAGGAAATTTGCAATCCCCAATTTGGATGTGGAAGCAAAAAGGTGTGTGTAATTACTGCTCTGCATTATGGAACCAGATAAATTAGTTTACAAAACTATGTTTAGCGTATAGGCCTAGTTAAAGTCTCCCGAAATGATGCTATGACGCGGTTTTTCCCCCGCTTTTTTTGTAAGTGGATTCCAAGCAATAAAGTCAAGTTGATATGAAGCCAACAGTATTTACTGCCAAAAATCCAGGGACATTATGCCTGGCCAAAAGTACCGGGAAGAGACGGCAACGTTGATGTCGCAGTGAAGTTCGAGCCGCGACTGCTGTCCACAGCAGCTTGACTAGACGGTGCGTGTCTACGTGCATTGTGTTTTTGAAAGAAAAAAAAGCTTTTGTGTACAAAACTTTGCGACTGGCTGAAAATAGTGTTTTCTAAGATTTGTAAAAAAGAAAATATCTTTACAAAAAATATTGTCCCCACTGCTAAATTTGAATTTTTCTCTCCAATCTGTACTTACTGTGAGTTATTCTTTAAAGATAATGACCAACTTCTAAATTTTTACCAAAGTCTTTTCATGTTTAATTCATGGTATAGAAAACACTAGTTTGTATAGTTCTCCATAATAGTTATACCACATGCTCTGACAATACTAGCTTCAATACTAATTGCATTTTCGACTGATCGTATTCCCATCTTTAACAATTTTTACCGGTATATAGGTGAATAGAAATTGTAAACCATTTCAATTTACCAACTCTTGACGTCACTGCCGCAGTAGCCTAAACATAATCAAGATCGGAACGCTTGTACACCAAATTTATTCTTACTACTTTGTCGGAAGGGAAAAGTTGAGCCTGATGTTGAAGTTTAGCCTACCAGGGAACGCATGCCTACATGTATGTTTTTTTTTACTTCCGAAGTATTTGGAGAAACTTATACATAAAGTAAACATAATTGTCAATTATACTGCTGTGCTTTAAACAAACGAACCGAATGTTTAATATGGCGTAATAATTGACGTATCAGGAAAAAAATATGCGCCGAATAAACAACCCCGGGAACGCAACACTTATTTCACCAAGACAAACCAAATTCCTCATATTACGTAACTGCATAACCATAAGTTGTTTATTTCAACAGCCATAGTCAATGCCTGGCTTAAAACTTACGACACCTTTTTACATTGTTGATGAATAAATGACGCCGGAAACTCCAGAAATAGCTAACCCATCATTAATTTTTCCTCTGCGTCTGACCTTGTCACCGTCGATGGTGCAAGGAATTTCACCCCAAGCTTCATTCCTATCGTGCGTGCGTTCATATCGTGCGTGCCTTGGCCGTTCAGTCGTGCTGGAATGGCGACCATCTTTAGAGGAATAAAACGAAATAATTGTGGTAATCGGAATAAACAAATACTCATCTGCTGTCTCGCGGTGTGGTCATATGTGGGGACTGCGAAGTTTATCAGGCGAGGGTGTAGACAATAAACAAGGGGGCGGAATATAGCGTGAACTTTCAAAAATTCCGAGCATTGTCAGTTTGACATTAAGTTTTAAAACTAATGAACGTTGCTCATTTAACCTTTCTGCCGACTGAAAGAAAAATACTTTGTTTTCCGTTTAATAAACAGGGTGCTGAAATAGAGTTATTTAGCGTAGCACTTTGCTTTTAAACTAAAAACTTATACTATAAGAACGTTTTATCTACCGATTTTAACTTTTCTCCCGACTGAAAGAGTTGCGCGCCGTAGACAAACAGTGACGTCATTGTGTTTCAGGTCTACTGAACTTGTCACGTTGAAGGTTCGCTTCACCCCCCCCCCCCCCCCCCCCTCCCCCACCACCCACCACCCACCACCCACCCCCACCCCCACCACCACCCCCACCCGCCCCCCCAACCCCCCGTCCCCCGTAATATTGGTAAAAGCACTTTTGGTTAAAGCCTGTTGCGAACATTTATAAAAGTGTGTAGTGCTCTTGTAGTCTCCAAATATAGGTGTTCTGATGACAGAGAACTCACTCACTAACCCAGATCTTTGATGCCTAGATTTGTTTTTCTGAAGCCTAAACCTGTCATCGAAAGACTTGAAATACCAACTGAATAAATAAATCTTCCGTGGCTGCCGACTGTCACTTGTCCGAATGTGTCGCTCCAAGATCACTAAATCACGCTGTAACTTGTATTATTGTCAAAATGTTAGTATTGGATTTAAGAACTGTCTTTTCTATCTGTCCAAACATGGAGGAAGGAAACAAGAGTTTAGTTGCATGTAATTCATACACCATTCGGAATTGTAACACGCAGATAGCCCGCTAAGAAAACATTACTAACAAAACATTAATATCGGCGCGAGGTACACTTGGTATCACTATGGCCACTTATAGATGCATTGACCTTTTCAGCAACCTGAAAACCTGCCAAAATGGCAACAGACACCAAAAGGGATTGATTAAAAATTGTAAAACAGGAAGTTTGGAAAATGTGAAGATAACAAACGGCCTTTTCTAAATTGGTGTGTCTGTCTATTTGTGGCCAGAATAGCCGGGCATGCGGTCTACATGGGCCCAGTGTACTGTTTAGCGGTGATTACGGGTTATCGCCCTTTGAATTAACACGAATTGACGAGTGTTACCATAACTTAGATAAGACTGCAAGGTGCAGACTCTTGCCATTGGCAACAGATGCAATGCATTGTGCGTCGACAGGGGGTTAATGAAAAAACGACTTCCGAACGGATACCCCCGTCCGTGCGCGTTAGGTGTTATGTATTGTTGTGATCTCATTTGTAAACTGTGCGGTTTTAAAACATTAACTCCCTAGGGTGTACGTAAAATCGTATTGATTTGAGGATTATAAGGAGTGTTAGGTTTAAACTACACAGAAGTTTGTCACGAATCGTTTTTATTTAAAATGACTTATTTGGCAGCAGTAGACCTAAGTACAGATTTGATAGAAAAACCCAAGTGGGAAGAATTAAACATTTGAATCCAGTCTCATGTAGTATGTTTTGTACACAAGGTCCGAAGCCATGATCAACTTCTCAATACGATTACCCACAATTCACTGCGCGCGGTACATGGCGCAGTGCATGATGGTATACAAATCTAGTATACGCTGGCAGAATCTCGTACGTACGATTGTACACAAGTCAATGGGTTTCCGGAGGTGAGTGGAGTTCTTGGCCATTTCAAACTCGTAAAACGCGGCGAATTTGTGTTTTTGACACAACATGGTAACTGGTAATATAAAGCTCAGATACAGATGTTTTGGGGTTATATCTATTCTTAATCAGAACTGACGTTTGTTGAATCATGGAAGGACCTTCTAAATAAAGAGACACTGATAGACCAATCAATTTGGAATCGTTTTAAGACTTTTCCGTTTTTGTGATTTCCTCGTCCAAAAGGACCCGTTTGAACAAAACGATTATCATGGTAATGAAATGTTACCTTTTCTTGTTGTGGAAGGATCTCCATAAGAAGACCTATTTGCGTGGGATAAACAGACTGACCTCTGGAGTAGCGAGTCTCCCAAACAGCCCTAAATTGTCCGCGAGGTGCACTTCAAGCAGAGTGGCGCACTGTGCCTTAGCAGCTCTTATACGAAGGCTGGTGCAGATTTGCACGCTCTTTGCTCAGTGGATGCGCAACTGAAGAAAGTATTTTCTTAATTTGGCATCATTTGGTTTTTATTTTAGACAAAAAATCATCGGGAGGCGGCCTGGGGTGCCAAATCAATCGAGGCCTGCGACGGGCTCAAGGCGGGCGGGGATCTGCAAGTTCGGGGTGAGTCGTTTTGGCTGCTGCTACGGCTGGAAAAGAGACAATTTCGGCGGCTGCGCACGTAAGTAAAAAGCTGTTTTGTTTTCATTTACTTACCCCTATGCAGTATATGTTTTTTTCCGTTGTAATTCAGTTGATCTGGAGATAATGCAATACTGGAAATCTATTTGGAATCGCAAAAATAACTTGCTTTTGTACCGTGTGCGTATCAGTGGCGTAACAGTTGCCATGGTAATTGAGTCTGGAACATTTGCTAGTATAAATCAGAAAAGTTCATTGCTAAGGCACAGGACAACAGTTAACTGGTTTTAGTGTAGACCCAGTAACCTTGGCAACATACAAAGGATGACATTTTCACTTTAGTACTCTACTATAGAGTGAAACGCCCGAGTGGGCACCTGGGGTGCACACCTTTTTTTTTCAGGGATCACTAAAGCCCGCCGCATACCTTTGCGATTTACCGGCCCATCGGACACCGGACCATCGGATCCTGAAAAATCAAACGAGGTTGATTTGCTCCGGTCTATAGCGTACGGTCAGACCGGCCCGAATTGTTTCAGCGCACACCTTTCCGGTATGTGGTCCGATGATCCGATTATCCGGTAAATCGCAAAGGTGTGCGGCGGGTTTAAGTAACTAACCCTGATATAACAAAAATGCGGCACAAAAATGTACATGTAACATCTTATCCACAATCCCCGCCAGTTGCATTATGCGCTGCTCACTCTAGACTTGACCTAAACACAAGACGTGCTAAAATGACAGCTCAAATAGGAAGTGAAACCGGTTTATCACTTGCAGAAGGAAGTCGGACGCTTTTACAGTGTGCGTGTCAAATCAAAAAGGATCACTGCGAAAGAGGAAATTCCATTTAAGTGTGTTGCTGCAGCCATACTTTTTTAAAGGGAACACTAATTTGGAGAGTGTCACAACTTACAAAGTGAACGTTCGGGACAGCTGTTTAAGTTCAAGATAATGTCAAATGCTGTGTCCGTTGTTCTCTTTATCATTTTCTCAAAGAGGAAATGAAATAGGCCTATGCCTTAAGTTGTCGCGCACAGTTTTAACCCGGAACACCACGGTCATGTCCACGGATTTACCAGGGATTTACCACGGATTTACCACGGATTTACCAGGGATAATCACTGATAAAAACTGTAGGCTTCCAGCATCGTGAAAGTGAAAACTCGTCAAAAAGTCGGCTAATCTCGGCAACCCGATTCCTTTAGGGGATTATATGCGAAAGTAATATGAATATATTTATGGCCGAGCAACTGCGGGAAAAGCAATTGAGATGTGTACAATTGTCCGCAGCCATTTAAAATAAAAATGCGGATCAAAGGCGAATCTTCATCTCTTTCATTTAGGTTAGATTCACACCGGGCCATTTCGCGCTTAAATTTTACGCGTGTCGCTTTGAGGGAAAACAAAACAAAAACAACGATGTGGGGAATTTGAAGTTAAAAGACACATTGAAATTATCAGAATGACAAAAACACTTGATTCTGTGGTTTTCGGTTTGTCGTTCCACTCCAAATTCCCTCCACACCGTTTTTTTTTTTTAACGCGACGCGCGTCAAATTTACGCGCGAAAAGGCTCAGTGAGACCTTGTATTACCCAGGGCCTTTTTCCAAATCTCGACTTGGGCTCAGGCTCCGGCTCCATGTAAACCATATGGAGACGGAGACGGAGACGAAGCCGAGATTTGGAAAAGCGAAGCCCCCAGATATTGATTGCTTTCCGGTGACGTCACCCCTTCCATCCACCATTTTGGTGGGCATTTTTCATGACCCACGTGGCTCGAGTAATAACCGGCAAAAAGAGCAAGAAAAGCGCATTGGTTGCACTTACCTCTGTTGCTTGAACTATAGCTTTATGTTGTTGCGCCATGGCTGTTGTATCGAGAAAGATAAAAACGCATTTCTTCAGGCTACACATCGCGATCAAGTAAAAGCACTTTCGTTTTTACAAGCCGAGTGCATGCTCAATAATTTGAACGTATCACAACGCCCGCGTGCGGCATCTTCGAATGAAAATACACTGGTGAGCATTTACGCGTGTTCATGTGCGTCTATTGGCGCGCGCGTGTACGCGCGTGACTGTTGACCACCAGACATTCCCGGTCATCGAAAGCAATCAATATCCAATACACACGCTTTTAAGGCGAGACCACGAGTGGCATTGAAAAGAACAAAATACCACCATGATTACATGCACCGCTTGAAGACATGCTTCCGAGTTGACATCCAAAGAGCAAAATCATACCACATGTACCTACATGACACTCGATTGACTCCCCCTTAAAGATAGTATACACCAATCCGGTAATAAGGTCTCCTTCCCTGTACATCCGCCATAGCTGGAGGGCTTCCACTGAATGAACTGTATGTTTTTGCTGTTGCTGAAGCTGCATTTGTTTACTTCGAACAAGTTGCGCGTCTTTGTAGGGTTGTGTGTGTGCGAAGGCGGGCGCGTCGCGTGTACGCGAAGGAGGCGCGTTCGTGCATGTAATGGATGAGCGCTTTTAGTTCTAACAGCAATACAAAACGCACAGCCCATGCACTGGACGCCCCCCAGCTATGGCGGATATGCAGGGAGGAGACCTTAGTTACCGGATTGGTGTATACATGATTGGTAAACTGTTACAAATAGTTTTATCCCCCTGTGTGATTGAAGATATGCATGATTAAAACCAACCTGAGCAAAAACCAGCTCCGTACTTCGTCTAACTTTTGAGAAAACAGTCAAAAAAGGGTTTGCAGTCATTTAGCCCCAAAACCACTTCGCCCTGAACCATTTCGCCCTGAACCTCGACCTGTGCACGAAGTGGTTTTGGGGCGAAGTAGCATTTGGGTGATGTAGTGTTTGGACGAAGTGATTTGGGGCGAAATGGCACTGATCGGGCAAAGTGGTTTGGGGGCGAAATGGCACTTGGGCCAAATGGTTTTGGGGCAAATGGAATTTTCGTCTCATGAGACGAAAAATAATTGTTTTACTCATTTCTCAAAGACTATAGCACTTCAGACAAAACCATTTCAGGGGAAGTTTTCTATACCGTCTTCATGTTTATATTGTGTTAAAGTTAGGAGAAATCTGTGAACATTTCTGATTTTTGAGATACCAATCATGTATACTGCCTTTAACCTAGCATGGTTTCAGTCAGACGCACACATAATAGAAACTTATTTCAATCCCCTAAACATGACATCATTAAAATCACTGTCATGGGAAGTACATGCTTGTGCACATTGGCCGTCTGTTTTATTGCGCCCCGGGACCCCTAACCCCAATAAAACAAAGTGAAAGTGTGTTTCTCATATTTCATGTTTCCTAAGTCATTATTTCCGCGTCTGGATGTTCTGTATCAACGCGCTGCGGGTGAAATTAAAGAAGCTTGTTCAGATTTTTTTTCTTCAGAAAATATATTTTGTTCTAACCGAACAATAATATAAAATACCTTTCCAAAATACCATCCATAAGATAAATAAACGGGAAATTTACAAATTCCAATTTGGATGTGGAAAGCAAAAAAGTTGGTGTAATCACTGCAGTGCTTTATGATGTAACTGCTGATAATAGATCTCCATCGCAGTTTTCAGGCAAGTAGAACACTTGTTTGAAAGCTGAAATTTTGAAAGCATCTGCACAAACTGTAAATGATGCTATATTTGTTTACAGAGATTACTTAATATTCTTATATGTAACGGGGCACTGCCATTTGTGTTTTTGGAGGAGTTTTTTGGAGTTTAAAAAGGGCACTTCCATTAAAAAATTAAGGGAGAATTGCACAAGGGCACCAAGGCCAAGACCAGGGGCAACAGAGGCAATGGCCTCCGTGCCTCTGTGAATTTCCAGCCCTGATGTAAGCTGTCTTTTGCCTGTGATCCCAACCATATTGCTCGTTATTTCCAAGGTTAAAGGCCCTGTAGATGATCTGTTTTTGAGCGATTCTGCGAATAAAACCATTATAAATCAAAAGAAAGACATCAACAAACTCATCGGAAGAGATTTCAGCTTTGACAAATGTACCACTTTTAAAAAAACATGAAAATCCATATGCATTTTCCTGGTCTTGGCGGGGTGTTTCAAATATTCGTTCTCAGTTGATCGGGTACTAGGCCTATGTGGCTTGCGTCATGCACATATAGGCGCACATACGGCGTGTGCGCGAGATCCATAAAAATGCATCGCGTTGGAACACGCACACGGAGTACACAGCGCCCATGCATTTTGGACCGCGTAGATGCGAACCAAAAATAAGTAAATCGTTTGCAAACGATCTAAATAATTTCATCTTTACGGATTATTTTCTGGTAAAATTATATCATTCTGAGCGAAAACCTTTCATTGGATAGTTGCTATTAATTCAATCTTTACTTTCAGAACTTTTCCCCTGTAAACTCGTCGATTACTTTTTGGGTCATTGCAAATGATCCACTGGGCCTTTAACAGACATTACTGGCAATAGGCATAGATGTAGATAAAATATAACCCGCCAAAGAAATGTGCCTACACTGGTGACAAAGTACAATTATAATTTGTCTAGAAGTATGGGATTTGGCTAGCATCAAGACGGTATCAAAGGATAACCCTTTTCTTTACTATAGTCAAACCTCGATAATGAGGATACTGTTAATACAACATTCTGAAAATAGGGTTATTGTTATAACAAGGTACATGTAATCTATACAAACTCCCAAGAATTGTTTTAGTAAGGCTCGGCTGTAATTGCCCTGGAGAAAACAGGGACATCGTCTTCTTTTTTATGGGGGTGGGGATGACTAGGCCTATACATAGCAGTGGCTTTAACAAATATAGAACTTCGACGCTGAAGTTGGATTTTTGACATTGTCGGCAATGAGGATATATATGGTTTTACCAAAAAATCGTGCCCTTTTCAAGAACGAGAAACGACGTACGTTTTAGACGGGAAAAGTGGATGATGATTGAGACTTCCTTCCCTCCCACTCTCCCACCCCTAGCCACACCCCTAATCCCGCTTCCTTTTAAGCATCTTTGCCTATTGGTGATGTTTTGTGACATTTTGAGGAAGCAGTTTAAGGCATGACGCATTTAGATTTATACTATAACATGTATACATGTATAGGTCTACTTTATGTGACGTTCAAGACGGGCACGGCTGGCCGTAAACATGCTCCATGTACATGCATGTTTGTTGTTGAAAGCCCATTTTTAAACGGGCTTTAATATCAAAAACCAAACTCGGGATGGAAGAAAATTTGTAAGGTCTTACGATTTATTTTTTCTCATCCCAAGTTTGGTTGTTTCCCTTCAATTGTGATTTGGCTTCATACCAGATAAACATCAGAAACACAACGAAACCAATATATTTAGAAACGTTTTAATCGACTTAAACTTCTGGTCTGAACCACGGTCTGAATTCATGGTGTGTTTTCTTCAAGAAATGTGGAATTTATGTATCGACTTTTAGCGTTGGTACATGGTCAGCTGACAATCGTTAGAACCAACTAATTTTCTCCTATGCTGTCTCGATTTAAGGCCAGGGAAACTAACATCGATCAACAAAAAAAAGTTAAACATGCCATTAAGTTTAACAGCATTATCTATAACCCCAAAACCTTTCTAAGAAATGACTGAATTATGTAAAAGCTTACTCGTTATCAAGATGGTAATGTACCGGTAGTAATCATCCTGTGAAATTATTTCGTCTGAAGTGCCCCTCGTTGATGAGGAAAATGTCAAAACTACTTTGAATCTCCAAAGATCGCCTGCAGGCGATTTTTGGAACAATTCATTCATGCCCAAGAACCGTGCTTGGATTTTTTAAGGTTTTCTGAAGTATTACTGCATCTATTTTGCTGACATTTCTACAAGGTATAGTTTTCTCGACATAGGCTTTCAATTACCAGTGTAAATAACGCCGTTTTTAACAGGTTAACAATCATGTACTCTATCTTTAAGAGCCCCTAAAGCATTCACCAAAAAGGTTGTCGGCGGATTGTTCTAAAATAAAGAGGAAGGTGTGAATCCCCACACGGCCTCACAGTATATCGCGCGTGAAAAAAAAAATGTCCGGAAGAGTTAGCTTATAAAAGATTGACAGGGCGTGTCATAGTATCATAGGGCTAAATGGATGTCCTGCGGCGGCTTCGTGTCGCTTCAAAGTCATAAGTGCCGACCAGCTGCTCTGGTGGTGAACATTCTACCCGAGTGCGCACCGTTTTTGTCACCTGTTCCAGTTTAGTTGGACATTTTTCCTCCAATATCACGACTCGCGTTGGCTTGTCTGGTTGCACGCGCCCCTTAAGCAGGTGATGAGTGAGTTTTGCATGTTATAACGGGATAATTTGCTGCTTCAATTCCAAACCCTCTACACGCCGATTTGTTCATTAAAAACAGACAATGTTATACTCGCAGCGTAGTACCATGGAGGTAGGAAAAGTACCGGCGTTGGTGGCAAGGAAAAAGTTCCAGTTGTGGCAGTGCATGGCAAGCATTGCCCATAAAGCCCCACTATACATTATTTGCAGTTACCCAAAATTGTACTTCACGATTTGACAAGAAAAATCCGACCAAAAGTGTTGATAGCATGCAAACACCACATGATTATTTCTCGTGTAACCTTTGTGGGATAAATTACCAACTGATGTATGCAAAACCAATGGGAGACTTTGAGACGCTTGGTGGCAGCAAACAAACCGGTCCCATTGTTTACGTCATATTGTATACGTCGTATTGAGCATGCGCACTTTGGCTCAAACGTGACGTAACAATGGAAAAGAACCGGTTTGTTTGCTGCCACCACACGTTTCAAAAGTTTCTATTCCAATCATAGAAATCAAATTTAACGTAACAGGCGAATGAAATTGCTCATCAAATAACAATGTCACCAGCTAGAAACATCCACGAATTTGGACACATGCCGAAAACGACCCATTCAATAGGTGTAGGCCAACATGAGTCACGCAAATTATGACAAGTCGATGTGTTTGTATGCAAATTTAAAAGGGACACGGGTCCATAATTATAGCACACTGTTTGTATCCCAGCTCGCCCCTTCTTTGACCCCAAGTGACGCAAAGAGAAAAGGAATCCAACAAGTCAGTGTTGCGGTATACGGATCCCTTTCTGTTAAAATAACATCACGAACGCCTTTAAACATTACAATGATCTTGTTTACGTAGCTGGCTGCGGTTAAGGACACCGCGGATTATATTGTTTTTACGGTGCAGACTCCCCTTCTTCGTATCCCGGTGCGTAGCAACTACAATCAATTCTATATTGTTTGTTCTTAAGCCAAGATGGCTACTGGAGGCATTTTAAAGCTGCTGGCGATAAAACAAAACAAAAAACACACTCAGGCTGGAAATTGGTTCAAGCATATAATTTCCCCCTTTTTATACGTTTTTGCGATGACAGACATCTTGGGACAGACATCTTGCAAAAGTATTTACAGATAAAATAATTACCTTTGTAGATTTATATTCTTTCGGATATGTTACCGAACCAGTGTTCTCGTATAGGACGTTTCACTGTAGACCACTGCAGAAGATCCATCAGGAACGATTGGGGTTTTGTCCAAAAGGAGAAACTAAAAAGCAATATATTCTGAGTGTCTCTCAATCGAATTGCACCAACGCGCGCTGACCCGAATAAAAGCACAACCCACGTTCTTCAGACTGATACAAGCCAGAAAGTAGAGAATCGTTCTTCAGTCCGCCCGCATTTTCCATAATCTTCAAGAGATCGTACCTTTCACGCACTCTAAACACTCCATACAGGCCGGTAAATCTTTTGGCAATTCCAGGCATTTCCCATGGCCCAACAAACAGTCTCGTACACTGAAGCTTCCATGGTTTTCGCGTATGTTATCAAAACGTGAAGATTTCACGTTTTTATAGGTCTATTTCAGTTTCTTTACGTTGATATTTCTTGAGCTCACACTGTGTGTTTTTTGGGATGGGTGCTGGACTTTGACTTGACTTGGGCATCAAGCTACGGAGCTACAGGTGACTCGTTACAACCCCGTCATATCTAAGGCTATAGATGTACATGTTATTGCACTTATGCACGCTCGCCCATGCTTGCATGTAAGGCCTACATTTTATTTCAACCGAAATGTCGGACCTCTTTTGAACATTCCAGATTTTTCGATAATCACTTCTGTCAGAAGCTGTGATGGAGTTTTCGTATAATACGCGCAGATACAAAATGTCGCTTTAGTTTGATAATGCCATGAATATGAGAAAGGCCTACTGGAATCTGTCGGACCTCTGCAGTTCGTTCGTGCAAGTTGGTGGGATTTGAAGGTCATCGGCCCAGACTTGGAAACAATCTTCGTTTGCACCTTATCTACACATAGGCCTATATGACTTATAGGCCTAACACGAGGGGATTCTTGAAGATCCTATACCAGAAACGACTATCGGGAGTACGATCTGATAACTATTGACACGCACATAAATTAAAACCCTTCCGGCATATGGAAATATCAACGACAGCGGAATAGCGGAAAGGGGTTATCCGGTTCCACATACGCTGTCACGACCCCAGTGTTAGACTTGGCTTTTTTCGGTAAATCCACCCTGCAACCATTTTATGTAGCTGTGCTGAATTTCATACGGTAATCCGATTTGCGACTTGAAAACGGAGTTTTCTTTGAATGTGATGGCGCCGGGGGCGAGCATGCCTAACTTTGAGGGGGAAAAAGTCGAGGAAAGATTGATATGTGATCCATGGTTCATCCTCGGAGAGGGATCTGCTCGGTCGTTGTCACAGACACAGACCCATGCAGACATCTTGGTTCCTGGCCTGGGGCTATTCCACCCATTCGTCTCTCAATTTGATACCCTTGAAGTAGAGGGTCGGTCAGCGACTTCATGATGATATTAAACGGAATGGCAACTCTCTTCCGAGTGCTGTACCGAAGCTCACTCGAAAATCTGTACTTAGATCTTAGCGATACCTCCTTCACCCACATTGTACATATCATGCTCAACATGACCTATAGCTCCAGTAAACGTCTGGTTCAAGCTCACAGGATTCCGACTTTATACATGTACCCGAGGACCATAAAAGTGATGAGCCTGTTACCACATGGCCTTTGTGCCATTTTTGACTTTTTACAGATACTTTTGATGTTCTTGTAGAAGTGAACTTTACAAATCCGCGTGCACCACATCTCAACAAAAATTTAGTCTGGTCAAGTCTACATGTGAAAGGAAGTATACGTCAGTATACCAGACGCTATTCACACAAAAGGCTAAATGTCACTTGTCTGGCACCAGCTGCAAAGTGCACAATGTCAGCGGGTCACGCCAAACACATGAATTATCATTTTCTTAAAAGTTATTGCAATGGCAAATACAATCTGGGAAGCAAATGTTTCAAGGATCGTTTCTTGCCGTCTCAAGGGGTTTGGATCCAACAAATCAAGCTGCACCACTCTGGACGAAACGTCACTCATCCACTCTGTCTAGAAATTAATCAGGAAAAATGTCTTGGTATACACAATTTTGAATCTCTTGTCTTTAATGTTGTTGGCATGACCTAAACATTCTCCATGACCCTAGCCTTGTCCAAGGCGGTCTCTGGTTTTTTTTGCTGTACAAGAGATTATCGGGTGTTGCGCATGCAAACCACACACGGCATCAAAACAAGCCACCGTGCTGTCATGACTTCCACACCAACTATATACGTGCAACAGAATGCCGCAGCTGGTCAGCGCTATTTATGTTTTTATCTTCAGCGGGCTATCTTGAAGACAAGCCCAACGTCTTGATCAAGGCTACCATGCATGACCCTCGTTTAGCTTTTCGTTCTACCCATCGTCTTGTGTGTATTTGTAGTTCGTTAAAAATGTGTTTCGGAAGAACCCATGGCAGTGAAACCGAGTTGAGGGGAAAACAGATCTGAAATGCTTGTACTGGCAGTAATCGTTATCTGAGTCTCCATATTATAGTTGGGAAGTCAATGTTTATTTTCAATCCTGCAATCCCTATAATTGTTATGATAAATGCGCTTTGTTATACTGATTCAAGGTGAACCTACATGTACCTATAAACCAGTTTTAACTCACTGCAATTTGAAGTCCTACGCAGTCTAATTTGTTCTCAATGTAATTTGGGGTTCCCTGCCTGCTTTCCGTGTTTTCAACATCTTGTTTCAATCACTTTTCTGCCGTTCTTCCTGTGTCGGGTGATGACAATTTATCCTTTCCCTTCTGTCCAGCCCTCGGTATCCCGCTATAATAGTTCATCCCACAGGGCCGAGGTCGTACTAATTGCCATTAATAAAAAATAAAAAAAATAAAGTCAAAATTAGTGCATCCTCCAAAATCTACCAATGGTACACGAACGTTTATTTAAAGGCACGCGTTTACGTATTACGTGACCAACGCAAACTCAATTATATAAAAGTGGAAGTTATTGATTACGAAATTTCAAGTGTCTCCAGACTTGGTAATTATGCCTTATGGTCCGTGTGCTTGTATACGAATTTAAAAAATACACAATCCCTTCTTCTGTATGCTTGTTATACATCAGGCTCGTGCTTTACCTAAAAATCATTGTCCACGAATTTGCGAAATATCCCAGAAATAAGGAGTTTAAGTTTGAGTTTTTTTTTTTTACTGATTTGAAATGAATTTCCAAAAACAGCACCTATATTTGCGAGATGTATAGCTGCCTGAAGTTTGAGTAGGCCTGTATTAATCCGAAATAAATTTTTCTCAGAACGACATAACTGAAACACAAATTCCTCCATTCATACACCATTGATATGTACTTGGTGTTTCTGACAAATAAAATGCTGTTATTTATAATAAAGTCGGGAAGTATACCCTAAATCCCGCAAATAAGTTTTCATTTTAAAGCTTTGGAAGGCACAAAGTTCCAGACGCGGGGCTCTAAAATGTTGTAGACCTCTTTTTTAAAGATGACCCATGTGGGGGGTGATGAATAGCGTTATAAAGACTTTGATAATGATCCCTCATCTTTAATTTAAGACAGGGCATTAACGCTTCGGAGTAACGAAATATTTTATGATAGAAGAGCTAGATTATTATTAAAGGAAGACGTTTGGTGGGTGTGGGAAACACTAACAATAATTTATATATAGATAACTGCAGTAGATAAGTAGGCCTACCTGTTTTATGCATTAACACAGCTGCACATTCCTCAGACTTATTATGCCTTATGCAAGAGTAATGATGTCAAGTGTCAACAGAAGCTACATGTACGTGAGTTGTGTGACGGATGGGGCGATTGCTGTTCGCACTTTACTCCGAAGCACAGGCTGGATTTGAGACGAACGGGAACTTTAAAAACATTGAAAGTACGTGCATTTTTAACACTGATGTGGACTATTGTAAATTTCCCTTTTTGTCATAAAATTCATAAATTAATCTTTCGAGGATTAAATAAAACATAAAAGTTTGGTGGAAAATAAAATTCATGTTCTTCGGGACTCCATTTTCTTGAAATTTGTGGAGGCAGTGAGCCCAACAGTCTTATGTGTTAGCGGGTTACATAATGAAAAACGTGTGAGCGTAACGCTACTGCAACTATTAATGTCTATAACCAGTACACTGCCGGCTAAAACGCTGTTATCCGCACAACATTCGAGAATAGCAGCACATGCGCGACAAGGTTAAGTTAAACTATTCTACATGCGCGTTTCAAAAAGGATGTAACTCTGAATATGGCCGGGGGTCAAGCAGGAATATGCTTATTATGTTGATTTGCAAGTGACCTTAAGGAACTTTATATCTGCCAGTCGTTGAAGTTTTATATCAATGCCGAACGTTTACGTCACAGTTAACCACTGGTACCCGGCGTGGTGTATTTTGTCCATACAAACATGTACTATAACAGCAGCATCTCGCATCAGATGGGTATGGTGTACGACGCACCAGACCGCTCAGCCACAGTACTCCACAGTCAGTGAGTGGTTTTACAGTGATTTGTACAATGGTTGCAAATCTTTTCGAAGTTCTCTTTAAAGGCTTTAGTATTCCACTGTCTGGGAAAAACGGTTCGCTGTGGGGCAGCTGCAAGAGTAGAAGCAAATTGGGGGACACAAGCAGGGCAGTTATTCAGTTAATACTGCACTGATCGTGACCCGTCAATTTTAGCACAGCAGGATATTGTCGAGGTCAATGGTTTTTTTGTTGTGTCAAAAGGGAAATTGAACAGGAGAAGAGGTCTGAGCTTTATTGAG
This sequence comes from Henricia sp. BOLD:AAB3569, assembly GCA_037783545.1. Lineage (NCBI taxonomy): Eukaryota > Metazoa > Echinodermata > Asteroidea > Spinulosida > Echinasteridae > Henricia > Henricia sp. BOLD:AAB3569. Next base: position 1,048,296 of record JBBELK010000004.1, read on the forward strand.
TTGACTGGGAAAACGGTAACAAGCTTGCCATGGAAACCCCAAGATAAGACTTGCATTAACAAGCATCCCTACCGACTGTCTTTAAACACGTTGTGCGCTTATAATCTTTTTAGTGTGTCATTTTAGTTTTGAGTTCACCGTACCTCTATAAGGATATCACAGTGATGTACAGTTAAAAGTCAGAAGTATAAATACAACTGTATGCAACCAAGTGTTAAAACTGGTGTGCTTACACCATTTTTGTAACAGTCTTTACTAAATTCTTGATTTTGTGGAATTCCTCACGTGCATGCAGTACTTAAAACATAGCTTGTACACCTTGCAATGGTTCGGGTAGTCCTGTTTACCATTTTGGGTGATGATGGTAGTGTTGTACATTGTACTTTTATGTTTCTACAAATTATTACAAACTATTTTGTAAATTAATTTGGCTTCAGTAGTTTGGGGTCGTAGAGATAAGTAAACCATTCCATTCTATTTCACTTATACTGAAAGAGCTTTAAAGGTAACATCTGGTAAAGTGCCTAATCTCTATTGAAATAAAACAGTCAAACTTGGGATGAGAGAAAAATCGTAAGGGCCTTATCGGGATTCGAACCCGATATCTCTGACTCACCGGGCATACGCTTTACCAGCTGAGTTGCGCTACCATGCAACACCGAGAAAAAAATTGGGTCCTTATAGGAAAAACCGAAGGGAGTATACCAACTGTGCCTTATAGCTTAGCTGGTAGAGCGTCTGCCCGGTGAGTCGGAGGTCTCGGGTTCGAATCCCGATAAGGCCCTTACGATATTTCTCTCATCTCATGTTTGGTTGTTTCATTTCAATGGTGATTAGGCACCATACCAAATGTTATGGTTCATAACATTTATTAAATATAAAATTCGTAACTTGTAAAGTAACCAGTTTTTAGAACGGAATGCTATAGGGTCAACGTTCAGTTTGATTATGGCTGAATTGTCTTTCGATCTGATGCTGTTTGCAAAAGGAAACCGCCTCCAAAGCAGATGGATATATACTTCGTTTGTAGGAAACCGCAAGCAGGTGTTAAAATGGACAGTAGTTAACCTATAAACAAATAAGTTGAACCATGAAGCTTTATAGCTCCATGGTTGGAACTAAAAGGAAAATCTCAGCTGTTTTGAACCAGACACACCGTTTCCTATTGTTAACACGACAATGGAATGTGTCATGCAAGGTTTCTTAAGCGGAAGTCATTGAGGAGTACTTCGTTTTAAATTGACCATGCATGGCCAAATATGAGTATAGGGCTATACACTCGTGTTGAACGATTTGGAACGAAAATACTGTACTTGGCGTGCACACGGCGTGACAAGTTCCCAAGCATGAAGGAAGTGGTTTGCGGCCTTGAGACGCTCTCTGCTGAGCAACGATTTTACATAAGGGTTGCGTAATTTTGTACACAACAGGGGTGTTTCAAAATGAAATAATTATCTGTTATAAAGTACTTTTCAGCAGGGGCATTAATTGTTTTAATAGATATCAAAGTGCAAATCAGCGAAACTGGTGTTACGCATGCATGGGACGCTCCGCAGTTGACGCAAAAAGCACTACACGTGGGACACACATTGTACATTGATATCTGACAACCATTCCTGAATGAAATCTGTGGGTGCACATTAAACTTGATATCACTGGTCGACAATCGGACCGTTTTTTTTTTCATACATCGCGACAGCGCAGCCGCTATGCTGTGCCAGGAGAGCGCAAATGTACTGGGAACAACTCTAATAGTATCTACGTCCAAAAATACCTACATAAACGGCCGTGCTATTGCGCAGTTAAAAGGCGCCAGACGGACCAAACACAACTGTCCACTGACTTGATATCAAGCCCAGGTGCACATAAGCTAGGAAATGCCCAGCACACAATACATTTCATGAAACATTTGAAATAACCGATAGTCTGTTATTGGTAAGAAGTTTGTTACATTCCTTTAATTTGAACTTTCATGTTATTTTAAAACACCATTAATATGGGAAAATCAACATATTGTGTATCTCCCTACGGGTTGGGGTTAGGGTATAGGGGGAGTGGGTGCGGTAGGGGTAGGGTTTAGTTTTCTTCCAAAGTCTTATTAAGGTGGCAGTTGACATTTCCATGCAAAAAGGTCTAAGCAAGACTATCTTTGAAATAACCCAAAGCAGCTATGCCTGAAAAGTCTCTCTCCACCCGAGGTAATTTTATTCACGAATCTTCAGATTTACATGCCAGCAGACTGGGCCGTGTGCCAAACCGTCTTCTTTGGTATGCACATTTGTGATTGGTTGCTAAAAACGCCTCTTCTATGGGCTGGCTGAGATGCAAATGCAGTGTGCTTCAGCCATTGGATCTGTCCTCCATCTAGTGCGGTGCAACCTTCCAGAAATCTACCGGAAATTGCTTCGTCGAACTAACCCATAAATTGCAGACAAACCTGGCGTGACTCGTAAATCATGAAAAAGGCCTATCATATTCGGATTAGATTAGTTACCAATTCAGAGGTCGTGCCATTTTTGAAATTGATTTACGACCGATCGTGAACTGAACCAGACATCGAGCCAACATGGTTAACCCATGGTTAACCCAACAAGTTGTGGTTGTAGGCTGCAGTTGGCTGACTTTTGCAAGTCGGCTTGTATTTCCAGGATGGATTTCATTGAGTTTCAACTGTTACACGTAGGCCTACATGTAGCCTTCACAATGTTGAACTCATAAAAGTTGACATTTTCTTTGTCACTGCTAGAACTCAATAGTTGGAATTCTTTGCTCCCACATAACACAATTTGAAGGCTGTTAAGAAGTAGCCTATGTAGGCCTACATTTTCCAAGTTGAAGGCACGGATCAGAGTTTAAAACGTTGAAACTTGTAAAGCGATTAGGATTCGGCGTGATTAATCACTTGTTTATTATTGACTGACTTTGACTATTTTGTTGGGGCTGTGCAGTGAGGCCACATAAAAAGCAGTAATGCTGAGCAAACTGTTAAGTCTGTACCAATGCATAGTTCCGAGTTTGCCTAATTAGCTCCGCCCCCGTGGTTATTGTTGCTATGGCTCACACGCTATCGTCAAAATGGCGACACGCAACGCACAAAGCAATGGGACTTTCAACGGAAAGCACAGATTCATTGAAGAAAACCCAAAGGCATTCATGTTTCAGGGTCGACAGTTATCTTAGAACACACTGAGCAAAGGGCCAGTAATACAAGGATGTCATATCATGAAATACGTGCTTTCGTACCTTTGAACAACGAAACGACCGGCCTTGAAACCAAAAATTCACCCGGATCATCGCATACAACACTGTACAAATTGTATGGGGCCGGCAGAACATATCGCGTGATCATGTTGTTGTGAGACAGTGCACTTTGACCTATGTGGGTGACATCCGCTAGCTCGGTTGTGATTGGTCGGCGGGTTCGGTTGATTGACAGGTCGGAACTATGCATTCCTTTTAAAAGTTTTATTTCTTACACTCGCACGTGCTTGTCCGACAAAAAAAACCCCAACTATTACTTGGTCAGAACCCATGGTCAAGTAAAGTTCTTCACTACGTCTAATTTTGACATTTTTAGTACCTCGTCTTGTCCCCCAGCTGCTGACCTCTTCGCTTTACACTTCTTTCTACTAAACCATCAAAGGAAAATAGTAATTTTGGGACGGGTTTATACGAGAGGGTGTCCCTCCTCTTCACGTTTAGGCCCCATTTGTTGTTATTTTATTTATTTTATTCACTTATTTTTTTGTGTGATGGGTGTACTAAGCTTTCTCATATTTTGGCATGCGACGTCACCTCTAGGAATGGATTCACACGGAGCTTCTTTTTTTTGTGCGTAATTTCGACGCGCGTGGAGGGAATTTTGAGTAAAAAGATGCACTAACAATTACAGAATAACAAAAAATATCTTCCGCCCATTTCTGTGATTTTTAATGCATCCTTTCACCCATTCTTTCCACGCCGGCTTCTCTCAAAGCTACGCACACCGAATTACGTACGAATAACGCTCAGTGTGAATCCACTCTCAACAAGATACAAAACAAAATTCTTGCCCGAATCATATAGGAAGGAAACCACTAATTCCTCCATGGTTTGACATAGGCCTACTTCCCTAGGTCCAGCAGCGTTTAGAAATGATACACGTGGTGTCCTCAAATTTACAAGTGGGAATTCAAAATAATTAATGGAATAATAATGATATAACTTCTTCCTGTGCGTGCTCGAGATGAATTGTTTAGTTTCGTCAACTGTCCTTGCGGTTATCCGGTTAGATAATTTGCTTTGCAGAACAATGCTTTCATTCTACATCCCGCAATTATTCATCAATAGCACTGAGTCGCTGAACGTTGCGGTGATTGTAATTATTACGTTTTGTGAAAGGGGCGGGTAGAAGTATCATTATTAAATTTAAGAGAGAAAGAGCTGGCTTAAGTAATTGTGAAGAAAGGAACACAGATCTAAGATCGGAAGTCGTGAGGACACAAGTTCCAGAGCAAAATAGCGTAGGCCTATAATCCTTGAACGGTCTAGCTATGATGTGCCGGGCTTTCCGGCACAGTATTTATAGTTTCACACCATGCCCCTAGCCGGGCAAGCCAAGGATGCTGCCCCGAGTTCAATGCAGAAAACGTGGCATCGTTCCACCCAAACGCATTTTTTTTACTCCTGAAAGTTTGATTTGACGAAAAGATTTTACAAAAACGTGACGAAGACAAAAATATTTTGTACGAGTGTTATGCCAGTTGTGTCCGTTTCGTCCTTATACAGTCCGTGCGTTTTGTTTGAATTGTTAATTTTCTAGAAACATAAAAGTTATTCGCTTTCAAATGAGACATCGACGAAAAACGTTTAGTTATCGAACAATTATTTACTGTCAATATTTCGAATTATTGGCGGTCCCCCAATAATTCAAGGCGTAGATTTGCCCAAGTTTGACCTCCCGTGCTCGGTCTGGAGTGCGCCCTCCGGACCGGTGGCCTGTCCAATCAGTTTTCTTCTGTTTCTTCTGTTTCCTCTGTCTCAGAGGGGTGCACCCAAGTAAATTATTCCCTAATTTCAAGTGGACATTAGGGAATAAAAGGGACGGATTATACCCTCATACAATTTAACAGAATTGGAAAGATGAGACTTCAATGAGTATCTTGGTTGTTGTCCCAAGACGCTGAGAGAGTTGCGAGTATTTTAAAATTATTTTTTTATTTTAAATTTGCCATTTAGCATTGGTTCCTATGGGGGAGCCCGATTTACTTGGGTGCACCCAGAAAGTCTTTCGAGAAGAGATTTTACAGGCCACCAGTCCAGAGGGCGCGCTGCACACACCGCACCACAGATCAAACATGGGAAGTCGGACCTGGGCACATATGCAGCAGAGGGTATCACCACAACCATTGTTCCCCATTGTCTCAAACATCCAAGGAATTTTCAAGGAATTATTTTCAATTTTTTGTTGGGGGCGGGGGGGGGGGGGGGGGGGGGTGGTGCGTTAACAAAAGGACAGTGTGTTGAGGTAAGAGGCGTTAGGGGGAGTCCCTTTGCCACATATCGTGCTGGGTATACCTAGACAAGTCTATAGCAAGGCGCATAAAAACCGCGTGTTTCACAGGGTTGCCGATGTCTAAAATACAAAGTATGATGTTTTGTGGTTAAAATAAAGTAAATGCTTTTAAAATTAAACTTGCTGAGAACAACGGACTGTATATCTTCTTAACCGGCCTTGGCCAACTCGAGACGCTTAGCATCCGTTTCAACAATTCGTAAGAAAGTAGTGCGTGCAATTATTACAGTCGGTTATCTATTTATGGTTGATATTAACCCGCATACATTTCGTAACTACGTATTCTGTTTTGTTCTAAGATCAGGGAAAAAAATGGACTGCAGCCACTCTATTAAAATCACTTTTTATTTTCCTCTTTGTCACTTTCGTCTATAGCCGTTTGCCAAGACAAATGTGTACATGGAACGTGCGCAGGACCCAACAGATGTGTGTGTAACAAGGGTTACACTGGGACCACATGCGAAAGAGGTAAGTTTGTGTTCGCTCATTAGTTTTTAAACTTTTCTTTTTACAAGTAACCTGATTTTTCCCCCAAAGGCCGGATACTGTATTAAACCTGGCAACAAAACTCTCGGTTAACGCTTGCATTTTAGCTTTTACAATAAAGCGATCATACCAATCTGAAAGAACTTCAGTCATTTCGAACAGCCCACCTAAAAGATTTGATGACACGAACACAAGTTTGTTTACAATATCTTTGACAGTGTAACCGCCCACAAGGTACGCATGTAGGCCAATCCCTTTAATTGTGGGAACACAGATCAAAGGTTGTTGTCAGGCGGGGCTTTCAAAAATTGTTTGAATCGAGAGGAACATTGATGCCGGCGGCGCCACGCGAAATTAGTTGTCCTAAAGGTAACATTAAACTTTGTCAATGCCCGCAGACATCAACCGATTAAGAAAAATACATACTCTACACCCCATTCCCAAGCTCCTATTTTTGTCATAAATCTTTTCACAATTTTCGTACTCGCGTCGCGATTTCAAATTGTCCGCTATGTTTCACTATACTTGAAACTTCCGCACGGTTACTAGGTGACGTCATTAGCCTTACACCGGAGACCCGCCCGCGAGTTGGGGCAGTGGTGGCTAGCATCACCGGGCAGACACGTGCATGACGTGATTGCAAAAAGAATGCTCTGGTGTAAGTTGGTTACACGGTGTAGTCTAAAAGCATCTCCATCGCCAATTGTACTATAAAATGACTAAAATGAGTACCGCGGTACCTGTGAGCGATGTCGTTGGTTATAATGGCCCAGGGCGTGATTTCTGGCAGAGGGTGCCCTTTCACCTTTGCCACTCGTTCTGTGTCACTCGTATATAGCCACGAGGAATAGAAGGATATTTTCACAGACACGTCGCGAGTCTCGTATAAAATCCAATTGATAAACTTATGATGGAAAAAGTAATTTATTGATCTTTCACAAAGTATATGATCTTAGGGCATGTAAACTTATAGGTTGCGTTTTCAACCGGATCCCCATAACATTTGGTGTGCGATATGTGGCAGAGAATACGCCTGCTCCATGTCTCAAGCATACAATGAATTTTAAAACTCCCTAATTCTCATCAGGTTTTGGGGGAGTGTTGTTGGGGTTGATGCGTTTTAAAAACATGTAAAGTGTGGCCAATACGATTTTTCTCTCATCCCAAAATCTACAGATGACAATAACTCGAGAAGACTAGATATTGATATTCCTCTTGAAACAATCTAAATTGTATAGGATGATTGAAGGGAAACGTGCGGACGCGGTTTTTAAAAATGTTTTCTTGAAACTAATATGAACTCGCCCCATAGGCCTGAAGATTTATTTGTCAGTATATTGGTCACAATGTGTTTCAGCTATATAGTCTACAAGTAGGTTTTTGATGGATTGAAAGTTTCCTGACGAGTAAATTATGATTACATGTACATGTATTTAAGTTGACTTGGGCTGATTACTTTCTCCTAATAATGAATACAATTAAAATACTATATAGTTTCTACAGCCGTACATGTTTTAGGAATGAGATTTTTTAAATTTCTTCTAAAATCTTATTTCGCGATTTGCTCGGGTCTGCCTATTTCGAAGATAGCAAAATGTAATTGAGACCCAATTTCATCAACGTAATTGACGAAAATCAACAATCTTGCCAGGATGCAAGGCAGTTGATGAACCGGGATTGATATAGGCACATTGGTAATTAAAGATTTGTATCAGCCATGAAGGACCCGAGGTCCTAGCTGTGCCATATCAGGAAAGAGAGGGGAAAACTAGATTAGCTGAAGTTGGTCAGCCACTGGCGGAAAAAGAGAAAATGATCTTCAATCTGACTCCCCTTTTGAGGGACCTCTACAAGACTTTATCGCATTACCACTACCTGATTTTGAATGATGGGGAGGCGAAGTACAAGTAATACGTGCACACATTTCCATATATAAATAATAGGTCAACATGTATCTCGGCGAACGATTTAGTTTTTTGCGATAAAGTCCTTCCTTGTTCTTTCTCACTGAAGCTCATGTTTTAGGGCAAGAAAAATTGGGGTAGAAACTGCAGCCGTTTGTCAAAATTCCAGGTTGAATTCAAATGTTTTCCTGTACTTTTCACTCATGTTTTCATAAAGTGACATGATCCAAAAGAGCGCTTCCTTTTGCGTATAACATTTCACAAAATGAAAAGACCTCCTGATTAAATTTAACATTATTTCAGGAGTTGAGGGGCATGATGAACCCGCTGCAAAAGATGTAAAATTTGTCATCGTTTTTGCAGGCTCTTTCTACGGAAGCACCATAATTTGTACTGCCATACCGCATTGTTTTTAACCAATTGCCAATTGCTCTGTCTGTAATAAGTTAGTGCATCTCGTGATAATGCATCAGTTTGAACCACTGTGTCCAAAAACCCATCAGTTTAATCACAGTTGCTTTGTCCTTGTCAAAGAAATTTGTCATTACACTTGCCAAAACTAGCATGATCATCTTTTCTTTATGTCAAATACGATTAGTTAGAGCCGTGTATTTAATTCCAGGCACATTTAAAGAGCACAAGAATGACCCAAGAACTTCGGTAGATTAACCCCCACCTGTCTTTCACAATCTGTCTTAACCACCCAGCTCAAGACATGTAATTCCGCACTAGTCTGTTTTGGGGGTCTTTCCCGATAGTGTCTTGAATGATTACTTATAATTGTCATTCCGACATTTCCTTCCTGTTACGGATATTTTTGTTTTCTTCCTCCTTTGACGTGTTTACTAATAATACATCGCTGCACTCTCAATACTACGACCGCACATTTCCTAAAGTTCCCTTCCGTCTTGGGTAGCATTTATTACTCATAGCCTACTTCCTTCATCTGCAGTAAAAGACGTTCAACATAAGCTACTAAAGTCGGTGGTTATATTGTTCATAATAATATTTTGTTTCAATGTTTGCAAGATCCAACGCCCTATAAAATAAATAAATATATAGCCTACACAGCTCCAAACATTCTGGTGGGGAAATGAAATAGAGCGCATGCAGGTTTCAGCCTGGAACGCAAAACCCCGTGTGAATCAGGGAAGTATTGTCGGAAGTAAACATTGGCACCTTTCACCAAGACCCAAGCAATCGTGACTGCTCTCGAATGTCAAACGTCGACCCTAAGACGTCGGGAGCGCCTGGCATTTTCCCGGCAACTTCCCTCTAGCCGAATCTGGAAATCGGATTTCACGCTTAATGACAATTTCAGCAGCTAGAACAATACTCCTTGGGGTCTGTCGCTTTTGAGCTGCCGCTGTCCACAGATAACCGGTATTACAACTGCCACACAAAGGGGTATTACGAGTCAAATTATCGGTATATTTGGCTTTTACGATGCGTGGCCATTTTAATTCCATGGAAACGGGACACAGTGTCCCCCTTTCGATGACACTTCGGGGGTTGATCATTTTTGTAACTGGGCTTTGGAGAACGACTACACCTAAACATTATATGGTCTAACGAATTTAACAACACCTTTTACCTGCCTTTTTCCCACTAGAACGTCAAACCCCGGGGCGACTCCACCCCGCGTCGATTCACACTAGTTGTTCTGAATCTCACCCCGGGGCGAACTCACTTGAACAAGTGAGAACTCGCCCCTGCCCTTTTTCCCACTACCGTTCTTGCCCCGAGAAAAGTGTCTCGCCCCGAGAAAAGTGTCTCGCCCCGGGGCCAAATTTTATAACCCTGGTCCCGAGCAGGATTGAACTCGCCCCGGGTAATGATCAATCTCGTGGGTGGCGCAGGGGTGAGACCTGCAAGTGGGAATAGAGGGCTTATTTTCACCCCGGCGTCGCCCCGGGGCATCCCCCGAGAGTTTGTCTAGTGGATATATCCCAAAACTGTTTAATAAACCAGTAGCGTTCGATCTTTTATGCAAGTGTGACATTTGGAAACTCTTTGAAGCTCCTGAAATTTTATTTAAATTTCAATTGTAGTGTAATCCGAATAACATTTATTGAGCAAGCCCTCTTGTAACCAGGTTATTCCATTGTTACTGCGGTGTATGTCTATTGTGACGTCACGTAAACGCATTGGAGATACACCGCAGTTTTCGTTCGTTTATAGTCTAGTTTTCTTTTGGGTATAACTCGATGCAAGGGCCACTATAGGTGGAAGGTGAAAGTACCGCCAGCTACTTTAACCCGATTCTCCTTACTAGGCCGAGGAACATAGCACCCAATCGGTCTGTGTCATTGCATTAGAGTCATAATTACGTTACGTGACCATAACCAAATGAGGTCACCACACGAAGGCCATGACCCTTCTTACTTTTCAAGTACAGGCATTTGTGCCAATTTGCCGTCTTCCTGCAGACCTTTCATTTTATAAATGGAAGTTCTTCCGTTGCTTTATACAGCCGAAAATAATTCCCTCAGTGGACATTAACCGATGCCTGTTCTTATCAAGAAAAGGCCTGTTGTGGGCTGACCCGCTTTCCTATCCGCCTGCCTCGGGAGTAGGGACCGTATGGCTTTCAATACAAAACCATAAAGACATATTAAATGATTTTAAAACTTTTAAAACTTTTAAAACAACATCATCACATAACTGAAGAATAACATTGATAAACTGCCCTGTAGAAATTTCAGCCACATAGATGCAATAATACTTCAGAAAACCATAACAATTCTGCATGGTTTTTGTGTTGAATGAATGGTAAACAATTGTCTGCAGACATTAAACAAAAGCACCTTCAGTTGGCAATTTCTCCCACAAAGGTACCATTTTTCACAGGGAAAAAAATCATGTGGTGTTTGTTACCATTGCTATCAACACTTTTAGTCGGGCTTTTCTTATCAACTGATGAGGTAACATTTTGGGTCACTGCAAATGATGCATTGGGGCTTACATTTTGTTTCTTCTATAAGGCGGTATCCTTAGTAATTATTGACGAACTGCACCTTCAAACTAAATGTTTTTCTTCACATTATGAGCATGGAGGAAGGTTCCTTCCTCCATGTTATGAACAAGTTAAATGTGTAATACATGTACCGGTAGATGCCCATGGTCAGTTGCTCATCAATAAGTTGAAAGCCGAGGATCAACTTGATAACTAGACCAGGTGCCGCGGTCAAATGTATTCCCAGAAGGAAGGGGTTAATGGAAAGTTCTGTGTGGTTTTTGTTAGTATTCCACGCCTGTCTAGGGGAATTAGCGCTGTCAAAGCGTGTGCCACCTAGTCGATCCGATGACAGACTAACAGCCGCTCAGGTCGCGACATACCAACCGCCACGAAACACTTCACCAGCTTAACCTCGACCCTGTTTCGATTGGCATTTAGTATCGAGTGAAACGCAGTGATTTGGGAACAATGATTATACTTTTATTTTGACAAGGAGACCCGTCTTGAGGGAGATCGTGAAGGTGTTACCCCTACAACTTGACACCGACGCCTCTCCCTGAATTCGGACACTCGGGCCCGCGCCCATCGACAGCCGTCGCAGAGGGAAGTTTAGATACACGTGAAACGCGAACGTGAACGTGAAATGCGTAGAGCACTGTCTTGGTCATATAGCCTAGAACAGATACAAAAAAATACCCACATCTGTGACTGTCGTGGCAAGAGAACCCTTTTGCCGTAACCAAGATTCGAACCTGGATTATAAGACCTCTTCATGATGTGATGTGACCAATGTTGAAAATGGGTGCTAAAGTGCGGCGTCAGTTGCCATGGTAATTGGGTATAAACATTAGCTGGTAATCTGGAAATTCCGTTGCTAAATCGCAGTTATACAGATCACTGGTTTTAGTGCAGACCATCGATATATAACCTTTGGATGCGGCAACGCCCTCTAAACTTAAAAAATAAAATCATGTGGTATTTGTTACCATTGCTATCAATACTTTAAGAATTGTTTTCTTTTGTTAACTTATTTTCAACATAAGTTGACGTGAACAATTTGGTGGTGATGTGGACCCTATCGAGGAGCGGACTAGTGCCGTAGTGGAATGATTTACGTTGACACTAACACTGTAACAGTAAATGTTGTGGTTCTCATTTGCAGTCGAGGTCTTGTTTGTAATAAAAGTCGGAAATCACTTAAGTCAATAAATCTCGGGGTAAAGTAAATGTGTTCATGATATATTTAAACTGTTCCTTAAACTGTTCCTTAGGACTATCGATTAAATCATAGTAATTAGACCTATACGCGTTATGATGTGTAAATTTTGTATTAATTAGCGTTGTCACTGTTTTTAGTCAAGATAGTTGTTCGTTGTTCCTCACCAGGGAAGTAATGGCACGGATGGGTGAAACCACCAGCCCTTCCCCCTCAAGCATCTCCACCAGAGTCGACAATGTTGTTGTTGATTTCGTCCCCATTACTTGATGCTTCGAGTACGTTCGCTGCACTCTTGTCGTTGCGCTGATGATAAACGTACGTTGGTGTAAGCCTCATTGTTTTGGTCTTGTGGCTCAGATATGGACACGGCCAAACCTAAATTAATCTTACACATAGGGTCCTATTGCCAAAAATGAGATGAGCCGAATATGACAATTTCAGGGGCCCTTTTTTTACACTCAACTGGATTACCAGCTACATTTCTGTTTTGCTGAACAATCTCCAAATGGTTTTGGTGAGTTCTAGATCATTCATGCAGGACAAAGGAAAGTTAGAGTGTACGTTTTGCCAATACTTATAAAATACCAATGGAGTCAATTTTTGGACATTGCAGTTTTCCCCCAACTAAGTAAAATGGGAAAGCTTTTGCAGTTGTTGCAGTTTCTGTGTCTTCAAAATCAAAATTGGCAGATCGCTGACTGGGCAACTGCTGTTCCTATAGATGCGAATCGGTTCACTGTATCACACAGTGGTCGTATAGAAGGGTGTGGAGACGCCAATAAGAACGGTTTACACTATAGGTGCGTTCAGACGATCGTTGTTAACTTAAAGTTAAGTCGTTGGTAGTGGGCGCTCGTGAGTAAGCTCGTAAGTAGTAACCGTGTGGACGCACTTACTTACAAGTTAACAACGACGATTTACCAACGAGAAATCTTATGAGTAGCGCGCTACTTACGAGCGCGCACCTTTGGTATATGGGCCGTGTGCATGCTTGCGCGTCGTTGTTAAAGCGCCGTGTGGACACGCGTCGTTGTTAGTGGGACTGTCGTGGTTAACTTTACCTTCGAAGGTAGTGCCCGTCTGAACATGACTTATGTAATGTGGTCCAAACTGATATGATGCATAGGGTGGTGGTTCAGTGATGATTTGGGCTGGCATCCGTTTAGGCACCGACCTGTACATTATTCGTCCAGGTGCCATAACTGGACTGAGATATCGTGATGAAATCCTTGAACCAATCGTAAGATCTTTTGCTGCTACTGTGTATAGAAGGGTTCATTTTTATGCAGGATAATACACACAATGCCCGTGTATGGTGCACATAGTGGTTCAGTGATGTGTTTGTGATAGCATCTGTTTATAAGGTACATGTATAGTCGTACCGATCTGTAGGCCTATATTATTCATCATGGTGCCATAACGGGACTGACATATCTTGATGAAATCATTGAACCAATCGTGCGACCTTTGGGTGCTGCAGTAGTAAGAAGGGTTCATTTTTATTCAGGATAATGTCCGTCCATACACTGCCCGTGTATCGATGAACTTCCTGGAGGATGAGGACATAGAGGTTATGAACTGGCTATAGCTATAGGTCACCGTATCTGAATGCCATAGAGCTTTTGGGGGGATATGCTTGGGTATGATGTTAATTACTGCTATGCAGGTTTTTAAGTTTTTAACGGGTACTAACAAGGCGATCAAAATAGAACTCAGTGTTACACAACACCGTCTAAAGGGCATTGCACCTGTTAAGGGAGTTTGTTGCGTGCATTGATAGTCATCTTCAGACGGGTTTTAGACTCCTTATAAATCACACTTCCTCGACCAACTGCTGGGTGTTCATTGATGTCTTCCACCCTCAGAAGTTAAAGCTGTATTGTCTGGGAAGATTTTACCACGAAAATAAACTTGAACAAAATATGACCGTTTTTCCGCTTGCCCAAGTTTCAAATCCCACCTTTAAACCCAAAGTTTTCCGTTGGTGAATTATCCCACTGGTATCTCTGGAAACATAAGTAAGACGTAAAAATTCCTCATTTATTAATTTTTTAATTTTCGTTCGAAGTCGGATTCTTTATGACCACTATCTTTAAACAGGAAAAGGGAAGTAGTATATTAAGTAAGACTTGTATCGAGTACATGCATTGATATCGACTGACGTAATTAAACAGTCGTTTAGTCCATTACTCTTTGGCGCTGGGTACTAATGACAGGCATGTTGTGAATCATTCTCGTGTCTCATTGGCAGCTGGAGAACGATGAACATACCATACCAGCATCAGTGTAGGATTTAACGCTAACGATAGCGATGGTCTTCAATCTCTCGTTCCCAACATAGCAACGCCTTAATTTCCTTCCGTAATGTTGTGACCAATAAACCTATGGAATATTCTTGGGTTTCACTTGGCTTGACAACGGTTGCTATCCGCCATTACTGTGTCCATACTATGGCACTTATAATTTAATGTTGACGCATATTTTCGCAAATGTTGCGCAAGAAAAAAAAAAGGTTGGCATGACTATTAAATGTTGATAGACTGTTTGCAACTGTGAAATTTGAAACAAGGGAACTTTAAGTCGTGGGGTCTTGGGAGCATTTTGACTTCTTCGCATCGGAGTGCAGATGGTTCTCCCCAGATTATTGGAATTCCGTGGCAGAAATTTTTCATCGGTATACCACTCGCCACCATGCTTCGGGGAATGTACATTGCCCGATAAGACCTGGGAAAGGATAGTCTCCATCTGTGACATCGTGATGACTCGTGGTTGAATGTCGAGACGAGACAATCTGATGAATTTTATGATGGCATTCACGATGGGAGCTGAGAACTAAGTAGCCGATATTGAAGGGCAATATGTCTTTTGCAAGATAAAACTATTTTAATGGCTTCCTGAAATAAGGGCATAACATAGGAATATCTGAGGGAGAATATTGGTGAACTTGGATGCAGAACTTTTAGTTTAATTCAGAAAACATCCAAAACCCATGGGTTTTTGTGTTAAGTAAATACGACATTGTCTCATTGTGCAATACAATATCGCGCAGTTATGAGTCATGAGTTAATTGCCCACAAGACATTTACTGCTAGAATCACCGCCAATTAAGAGATTTGAAATGAACAAACTGTTTATTAAAGCCCCAATACATCATTTGCAGCTACCCCAAAATTCTAGTTCACGAGTTTACAAGAAAAACCCGACTAAAAATGTGGCTAATATTTACAAGGCAGTTTATCAACAGTATTCCTGGTGCGGTTGTTCCTGTTTTTAAACGTTTTCCAATCATGTAATCTGTCTTTAAACTATAATGTGTTCATTTTACAATTATTCACACAATGAAAACTTGATTACAATACAAATGCATATACAAGTACGAAGAATAAACAACTTCAATAAGCATCTTCTTGAGGAAAAAAAAATTGTTAGATTTTAAAATTAAGGATTAATTTAAAAGAATTTACGCTTTTTCAACTGCAAAGTAATGTTGCATCCGCAAACAGTCCTTAATTTCAGCGTTCTCGCATGAAGAGATTGTTTGTTTGTTTGTTTTGTTTTGTTTTGTTTTGTTTGTTTGTTTTTGTTTTCCTACATTTATTGATGCGTCCAAATTTATGGGGGCTTAATTTTCCATTAGACTAAAACCATGGCTTTTATAAATCAACAGCTTAAAGGTTGTCCCTGACTAACACATACCGATAAAATGTACTGAATTCACGACGTGTTTACCTTGAAAAATAAGACAAAGTATTACTGAGCAACATCTGCTAAAAACTGCAAAACCACTCACATTCAACTAAATAAAAATTATCGGTCAAAGTGCACAGTTGTTTACATGTTAAGACCAATTTACACGATCATACTTCTGTTCAAGAACTTCATCCAGCATTTGTATGATGATGTTCAGGAGCAAATGTTCTATCGTGTAAATTGGAATTTGAACATCTGCGAACAAGCTTGAACATGTTGGACGATGTTCAAGCATGCACATTAATTTGAACATGTTGGACGATGTTTAACTTCTAAACCAATAAGATTTTAACGCTTTTTCAACTGCAAAGTAATGTTGCATCCGCAAACAGTCCTTAATTTCAGCGTTCTCGCATGAAGAGATTGTTTGTTTGTTTGTTTGTTTGTTTTGTTTTGTTTTGTTTGTATGATGATGTTCAGGAGCAAATGTTCTATCGTGTAAATTGGAATTTGAACATCTGCGAACAAGCTTGAACATGTTGGACGATGTTCAAGCATGCACATTAATTTGAACATGTTGGACGATGTTTAACTTCTAAACCAATAAGATTACATATTTGGGTCACATGGTATTTCAGGTTGCATGAAAATCCATAAAACATTCACAAACAATCTCTGGGATTTCTAGTGACCTTGCACAAGCGTGAACATCGTCATACAAATGTTGGATGGAGTTCTTGAACAAAAGTGTAAATTGGCCAAAATGTCACACTTTATGACCCCTAATTTATGGAAAGACCCACAAAATTAGCTCAAATGTCGAGGATAATTTTTCCCAGTATATCGTTTCTCATCTCCTACAATGGAAGGTTGTTTATTACCGATATCTGCGTGACCGAGGAGCAACATATCCTATATACATGTAGCTACACGCCAAATGCCGTTTTGGAGTTCTGCTCTTACGTCCTTATACTCCTTTACCAATCTAGCGGCGCCGGTCGAAACTCCTGGGACCAGATAACAAACATCTAAGCTTGGCGAAATCCGTATCGAGCTGGCGCAAGATTTCCTCCCGTTCCTATCTGTGTTGAGTCTGACGTTAATAGGGATCCCTGAACAGTTTGTGATAAAAATAGCATTTCGTTATTTGTTTGTACAAGTCGCAAATTGTAACCCCAGTGAGCTGCTAATTTAAGAAAGGAATAAAGGTCAGATTTCGAGAAACCAGTCGAAAGGAACAGGTAACTTTAAGGTCTCTAAAAAAGTAGCCCCTCTGTAAAAAACAAAAGTTAACATTTTGTGAAAGGTCTTGGACCGGGACATGTGATAATTTATCTTTATCAGAAATCGAACCCATGTTCTACTTGCTAAATAGCCTTAATAACACCCCATAGGCCTACATTCTGATAAGCATGTAGCCCGTTGATACAAGGTAAGCCTATGTATTTCGAGGAGGTTGAGAAGACGTTTGACCTTGACTTTAGGGACCTTGACACACCACTCAAGACGCCTGTTGAGTTTTGTTTTAAACGTCGATCATGCAACCGGACGTGGCAGTGACACATACTGCTAATTAGCAGGCAGATAACATTTATACACACGAATCTTTGCGAGTACTGTTGACAGTTCTACCGATAGCACGCATGGGCCAACACCCATGCGCTGAATTCAAAGTATGCGAAGGGGATTAGACTGTTACCAACCAGAGCACTTAACTATACTCTTGAGATCACTTGGTATGTCTTCTATTCAGTCGACTTCCACGTAGGATTATTGGAACTCTTGTCATGTGTCGGGAGACCGTGGCGAATGTTTACATGTCAAGATCCAAATAAGGTCGAAATATTAGGTTGGTTTATCTTATACCATTCCAGTGGTGCTTCGTTACTACTTAAATAAGCAGACAGGAAGAGAATACAATTAGCGCAAATCAATTTTAATATGTGGACATTAAGGTCGAGTGCCTTGAATATAGCAAGGAAGTGTATCCAACCAGTGATCAAAAAGACAAGTTGTCTTGGCTTATGTCGAACACAATATTTGGTATGCTTGATCACCATTGAAATGAAACAACTGAATCGGGATAGGCCTTCTCAGGATTCGAACCCGTGATCTCTTACTCACTCGACAGATGCTCTGCTAGCTGAGCTATGATGTACGGTGATATATTTCCTCAGGTTTCCCCTACGAGCCATTTGTCTCAGTGTTGTAGGAGGACAGCCTTCGGGTTTGCCAAGCTAGTCAAGGTCCGGCCAAGCAAGTATTACATACATGTAGCTGGATGTCTTTAAATGGGCTACCTGTCGAGTAATCGCATCAAATTGGTACAATTTACATCTCCAGGGAGCATTTGCTGTCAGATATGAGATCGAGTGACCGCCCCCTCCCCCTTCTATTGTTTCCCTATTGTGTGTCAAACATCCAAGGAATTTCCTTTCAGGTTTTAGGGGGAGCCGTACGTTAACAAAAGAAGGAGTGTGTTGAGGTATAGGGGCGGTAGAGGAAGTCACTTGGTCTCATATCTGGCAGCATATACCAGGGAGTGGACTGACATAACGTGATTGTTTGGTGACGGAAAGCGGAATTTCCTGGCGTAATTGTGTTAAATAATTTCTTTTTAGCATTTAAAATTCTTCAAGCGTCTGGTCGGTGAGGTAATTTCTTTGGCTTTCAACAATAACCTTGGATGACCTAAAACCTAAGAAAGGTCTTTCTTCACCGGCAACATCTTTCTATTCCCATAATTTCTCCCATCATGCCATTATCCGTATTCACGACCGCCGCTGCTTATAATATACAATGATCATTCAATTGAGAGTAATAGTGGTTTTTCCTGGTAACTTCGCGATACAATAGCGCTACGCTCAAAGTCCATAATATTGTCTTGAAGTTATTTTAAGCACTGTTTCTTGTCATTTCCGAAGGGAGACTTGGAAATATGACCACAAGAAGAGTCATATCAACCACTTACATTGGCTTCTCGAGTGTTTCCTGCACTTTACCTTGTCGACTTTCGTTCATTACAAGAGCCGTCTTGGAAATAAGTGAATGACCAGGCATCCAAGTAGTATGGTGTCGCTAACGTGGGCCAATAACCGCTGCATTTTGTCTTCTAATTAAAGACAGATTACATGATTTGAAAACTTTTAAAAACAGGAACAGCAGCATTACATAACTAAAGGATAATGTCGATAAACTGCCCTGTAAAAATTCCAGCCATGTAGATGCAGTAATACCGATCCACATGAGCGAGGAACGAGTCTATATCCCATTTAATTTTTTTTTCCGAGGAGAGTGGTGTGCGTCCCACTCACTGTTGCCTGCCCCAAACGCCCACGGAGGTGGCTTACCCAACGAGCTCAAGAAATGGTAGACAAAGTAATATTTGTTGTCCAGAGACTAGACCGCTCAGCATGTACGTTTCCTGATATCGGTAGGCAGCGATGAGGAACAATTAATGATCTGGCAATGACACTCCTTACTTATTACCAACTTGTTACTTGGAAGACATCGACTTTCAAATAAACCTCAGAAACCTCAGAGGGTATGGAACTTTGAGACAAGATATTTAGGAACAAGTCATTTCCGACTAGTCGTTCATTTCAAGTTGAATATCCGTCTCCCTCCGATCAAAAGCTTCCTTCATTTGCGAATTATTCCGAGATTTGGTTCATCGCTTTCGGTTTATCTGCGGCAGGTGCCGAAAGTGCAGTTGTCTTGGGATGGCCTAATGTAGTCCCATTAGGACTGGACTGTGGACATCATGCATGCAGTTGAACATAAAGGCCGTCTTTATATTCATCTGATGACAGGAGCGATAGCAAAGGGGTTGTTCGTTGAATCTTATGTGGAGAGTAACATTTTCAGTGACGGGAGGTTTCGCTGGCATCGCACCAGGGTGAAAAATAGAGCACACCTTTTACTTTTTCCATAAAACGGCATCCTTGACCCTCGGAGCTGCAAAGGGGAGCTTCCGGAAGGCACATTTTTGTATTTCTTTAAACTAAAAACGTTTGCCCATTCAGCTCAAACGTCATGCAATCCTCAACTGATTATCATAGTCTGTGCCCCTGTTGTCCCCTTTAATGTTGTGTTCACTCACCGGTCAGGTCCACCCTGGGGAATCTTGACCTCAAGCCTAGGCCAATTAATTTGTGTACAAACATACATGTATGTTCTTTGAGTAAGGCCCTTTTGCTGCTGTGCATAAAAGCAGCTATCAATCATCCGACTGCAGGCTTAGTAAACAGTTGTGTCTTGAGATACAGGCTTATTCATCTATATTTAGGCCACTATATACAGAAAGGATTGTGTCTGTCAAACGGTGTTATTTACGCTTTATACAAAGTGCCTTCCGGAGTCTCCCCTTTGAGCCTCCGTGCATTTAAGGGGAGATGAAACACTTGTTAAGAATCATCGATGAATGTAATAAAATGATTACCTGTGTATTGGTGGATGCATAAGCCAATTATTCTTGGTGATAAGCTTTGTAGCCAATGCGGCAGTGCTGCTCCATATTTTAAAAAGGGGAGGATGATGTCAACCATACAACATGTTGCAATACTGAAGGCTTGTTTCCCGACTTCAACACACCGTGAAGTGTAAAATATGATGTGACCTGACTCACGCCCTCTCTAGTCAGACTGCTGAACTGCAAATAATGGCGACTTACATGAAGCGTATTCAGACGCTAAATAAAAGTGATTTTTGAAATGGTCAGAGGGGATACGGTTTGAAAAATACACTTCCATGTGTCTCTATTACAACAATCTTTGCAATGCTGGCGAGTGGCTACATTCTGGAGAATTAATCAATCTTCTGCAAGTTTAGATATCTTATGTCCTTATTCCTGGAATCCATGATCTTGCAAATGATATATACTGGGGTCTTTAAGCCCTTGCTGATATCTCGGACAAATCAAGAAATAATGTTAGTTTGTATCTGTATTTAAAAAATATATAATTGAGACAACAGTCATTTGCTTATTCAGTATCAATATTAGAAAGGCACATGCGTTTTCGTGTTCTAACCCGGAGATGTGAATGGAAAGTAATTAGCAGTTAATCGGGTGGAAGTATACTCCGGAAGACACTCTTCAAATGGCACGCCCAGGCACGGGCCATTTTACCAGGTCCGTTGGCTCTAATTTCCTGGACCATTCAGTGCCACGGAGAGTTCATAACCCAGGTTTTCCTGATCACTGATATAGCTTTGCTCTTTACTGAACTTAATAACGAAATCGACAGACTTGAAAAATGAATGTGGTAGGGTAAAGTAATTTCGAAACAATGATGTACGCTGCGGAATGCGAATTTGGTCTTAAAGGGCCCCTTATTTAGGATTTTTATCAATGAAATCTATGCTTTAAAACCACTTATACTCAGTTAAAGTCATAAAAATCCTATTTGGAGCTTGCTTTGGGGGTTAAAACAAAGGTTTTTAGTTTTTATGCTAATGAAAATAAGCATATTCATGACCAAGGTCACGATGTCACAAGAGGCAAACACAGGAAAATCACATTCAACTGTGCACAAAAGATTCCACTTTTTTCTCAATTTTCCTGAAACTTTTGTAATCCATGGCTGTTTGAGTTTGTTTTACATGTTGCCTGCTGTAAGCCATGACAACTGGGGGTAGAAACTGCAGCAATTTGCCACAAGTCCAACTTGAAGTCTTATGTTTTTTCTTAACTTTTCCCTTCTGTCTTCCTTATGTGATGCACTAAAAACAGCGCCCTCTGTCTGTGATTTATTGCAATGAAATCTTCAAAGTTGAAAAAGGCTAACTTTTATTAATTTTACATCCAAACGAACAATAGTATGTCTTGCTGAACAAGTAATCCATCATATGAAGCAAAGCTTAGGCACAAAGTTGTTTAGCATGTCACAGGCCCTTTAAATGCGACTGGAGCTTAAGAAAATACGAGGCAACGTTTGTGTAACTTTAGGGAGAAGGGTTTGAGCCAACACACCCGCTTTGCACACCCACTCCCCTCCCCTCAGCATCATTGGTGTTTTTGGCTTCTATCCTTATCTCCATAGTATGTAAAATCGTATTCGTTCTTCAGAATTGTCATGAAATGGGCCCATGCAAAGACGTTTGACTCCATTCGAAAACAATAGAGCAAATTATCTTTTGTTTCAAATTGTCGATTATAAAATAACTACGCTTAAATAGAACCGATTATTTCAAACTAGCACATGCGTGACTGGTTAGATATGATGTCCTTTACACCCTTCACGGGGTTGGGCGAAAGAACTGATTCCAATTTGAAGGAATCGATTTCCATTATTTGTTGCGATTCCAAGAAGAAACCGGTGTTTTAGATAGCCAATAGATTCAAACATTTCAAAATATGCAATATTTTGTATCATATAAGATTTGCAGAAAGGCTTGAAATTAACGGAGGCCACGGAGGCCATTGCCTCTGTTGCCCCTGCTCTTGGCCTTGGTGCCCTTTTGCAATCCTCCCATAGACTTTTTCATTTTCCAATTGAAGTGCCCTTTTTAAACTCCAAAAGATGACTCCAAAAACAGAAATGGCAGTGCCCTTTCAGTGACGAATTTCAAGCCCAGTTTTGTATAAAAATTGCGGTATTTTATGCAGGTTTTAGTCTTTACGTTTGCAGTTTCGAAAACTCGATTTGAATCCAATTAGAATCGCAATTCATGTGGTGGATTCGGAATTTATTCTAAAATGTTGGAATCGCTTTTAAGGGGTTTTAAGTGTGTTCTATTTAATTTACCTAATCCTAGATATGAATGGGTGTATACCCACTGAAGACGATTCACTTGTGAATTTATGGTGACATTTTATTCCTTGCCTCAAACTGTTTTAACGGATGTAATCGAATTGTTGTTTCTGTCTCTTCAGATCTGAATGAGTGCAGTTCGAGGCCCTGTTCACACCGCTGCATGAACACGCCTGGAAGTTACCGATGCTACTGCGAGCATGGTTATCTCCTTCTAGAAGATGGGACCTCCTGCAGCCGTAAGTACTAGACTGGTTCCCGTCCACATATTCCACACAGGAGAATATAAGGACAGGTAAAGGGCGCTTCATCTTGATCTGTAATTGGTCGACTTTGCGCGTGCCCATTGTGTTTTTTATATCAAAAAATTGACCAAGCCCTTTGCTTTAGGCAATGTATTTTATTTACATAGTTGGATATGTTCGACACGCACGGCCAAGTTACAAATGTCAATGCAAAATCTGCGCACTTACTAAAAAAATAAAAATAATAATAACCACGTGACGGGCAGAATTCTGCCCGTCATGGCCGCCCTTTACCGATCCCTATATTTTCGCAATAAGCGAACCAATCTATAGGGATCGGGAACCAATCTACCGTAAGTACATGTAATCAAAATGACACGGTGTTAACATCCATGCGTTTTGGAATGAATTCAAAACATGCCTATAACCAAAAAACCGCCTGTTTTACTGGATCTGAAGATGAGGTCCGGATCAGACCGATTTCGGGAAGATATTAAAAACCATATATACAGGATTTGCTATGCTTATTTAATAAACTATTCGGAAAGGAAAAAACTTTACTTAAATGGAAGATTGAAGTGATTCCAACTGTCCAATGCAATAAGGGATTTTCGCAATCCGCGGCCATCTTGAAAAAAAGATCCAGTAGAAGGGAACAAAATCGCTGGCAGCCAATGATTAGCGCCATTGTAAATGACGTCAATCGGTTAGGTATCTGCCATTAGCGCTTTTCATTGGCTGCCAGCAATTTTGTTCCTCTTTACTGGATCTTTTTTTTTCCAAGATGGCCGCGGAATGCGAAATTCCCTAATGATTCCGCCCAAGATATATATATATAGGCCTATATTTGTTTTTGAGAAAATCATAATTAAAGATTAATTTATATACCGATATTAAAGTGTGCGTGACATGTATTTTTTTTACAAGGGAGCACGCATGTTAGCGAAACTAGGCTTCAGACTATTGTGCTTTATTAGGACAATGGTTTCGTACTTTTTGTAAAGCATTGAAAGCTTGAAATCATTGCACTGTCGGAACGTAGATGAGGTACTGCATGAGCGGACTTATGCACACGTTGGTTTTTATAATCCAAAATCACACATGGAGATAACGCCATTTTTATAACAATTTTCCAGTCGTGCAACCTGAATGAGTCAGTTATCTTCTGTTAGAGGGTAGGGTACAAAAAAGAAAAAAGGTCACGAAAGTACATGCGTGATGATCTACTGTGAGATACAGCTTGGGTTCTACTCGTGCATGGCGTCTATTTTCGGCATTAATAAATAGGATTTAGCATTAATAAATAGGTTATCACTAATTAATAGGTTATCACGATGAGCAAAAAATAAGCTTCTACACTGCTGATAACGAAAGAAAGGGGCTAATAAGCAAAGTAGACACTTCATTGCGTTTATTGCGCATGGCGTTGCGTTCATTTCTATTCGTCATTTTGGGTACCAACTGAATACCAACTTTCTGCGAGTTTTTTTGTAAAGAAATCTTTAAAGTTTAAAAACACTATACTCCCCCTTCATTTTACATTAAAATAAAAAGTCGTAATATCTTCCTAAACAAGTAATCCTCAAACGTAGCCAAAAATGAGCGTAAAGTTATTTAGCTTTTCAGGCCCTTTAATGGCTTGAAATTTTGGAAAGTTGAAAACAGGAAGTACGGTTAATTAGGTCGAGGCTTTCCCACACAGCCCAAGGATGATTGCCGGCTTGTCGTTTGGAGGCCAAGACGTCTACAAGTCAACGGCAAATTTTAGTATTTGGGCAAACTGGATATTAGGGCAGATTGTGGGGACGGAAGATCTTAATAAGTAAATTGGTGTAAGGTTTCAGTCGCGAAATAACATTTACTAATCGTTTTAAATTAAGTGTCCAAGTCGGTATACAGCCCTGCCAGTTTATTATTTTGACTGAAAACGGAACTTCTAAAATGCAAGGCATAACCTGTGCATGAACCAAGTGGATACGAATTTGAGTAATAATGTGACATCACATCTTTGCTGACGAATATGGAAATTTACGTGTACAAAAAAATAATAATGGTTAGAAGCAGTTACTCTGCATGGATTTAATTGATAAAATCATATTTCCGGAGCCTTTTAAATTGAGCGAATCAATGTGCAAATATATGTTTTGATTCGAGTAACGTAGTTTCAAAATCAATCCTCCTCAATCAATCGCGAAGGCGGGAACGTGTTGTTATAATGTTGCTCGGGGAATCATACCTCTTTCACCGAGGTTAAATGATTTTGACAGCATCTTCGGGTGCGTATTTCTTCTTTCCACATATATACAGTCATTCATTCATGTTTTATAAAATTGTTGCGAATTCAAATGAGCGTGCTCAGGGTTTTTTCTGGAAAATGGAATTTGATCTAACTTAAGAATCATGTAAAATACCTCCCCAAAATAAATCCATGGCAAGGAAACATGAAATTTGTAAGTACTCAAATGAAAATTTGAAAGCAGTGCATTTCGAGCACGTAAAACAATGGTCATTTTGCATATATGTAAAAATATATTCACACAGAACCTTGTATTTTCTCTGCAGCAGTGTAATGCTTCGTCTGAGACTGAAGATTGTCACTTCAGTTTGATTTTCAGAATATTTTGATTTTCCAATGTGAACATTAATGGACAGTACTTTTCACATTTTTTTTGGAAAAATTTAATTCGGCCAAGTGGGTATTTTTATAAATTAGAGGTCCAATTTGTCCTCCGTTACATTTTACATCTCGTTTTTGTAAATTCAGGACACATTCCTTAAATGCTTTCCATCTCAAAGACTGAGTAGGCCTACATAAAGTACAATTCATAAAAAAAATGGTTTAACATTTTGGTTTAATATTTTGGACCCCTAATTTATAGAAAGACCCAATTGTGTGAGAGTGCTTAGAGGTTAAAGTTCTTAGGGTGGAAAACAAAATGTAACCAGCAGTGTAAGAATGGACTTTGCAAGTCATTCTGCACAATATTTACTTATAATAATTATATACTGGACTCCAATACTGAAAAATTGGTTTTGTTCATTTAATATTTCTCGCAGGTGACGATCGGTGTTTCGCAACCAGATGTGCTTTCGGTTGCATCCAGCACGAAGACGGGTTTTCGTGCTTCTGTCCTGATGGTCTTGCCTTGCGACCAGACGGGCTAAGCTGTACAGGTAATTATGCCAAATTGCTGGGGTGTGCACCGACACTTTTATTGACATGAAACATAAGCGCACGGAATAGTACAAACCTTCTTGCGCCGTCGAACTCTTTCGAGATGCACGAATTAGAGATAGAAAGCTCGTATGGTTGAAAGGGGGGTGGAGGGGGGGGGGGGGGGGGGGGTGGGGTGGAGGGGGGGTGGAGGGGGGGGGGGTGGAGGGGGGGTGGAGGGGGTGGAGGGGGAGGGGGGGGGGGGGGGTGGAGGGGGAGGGGGGGGGGGGGTGGAGGGGGGGGGGGGGGGGATGCACACTTAATTTTTAGTAGCTGCAAAGTTTTGGAAAGGTGGACTGGAAAGGACGGGGAGGAGGGTTGCAATCGTATGTTGACGAAGTGACCTCCCCTCCCAGTGGCGGATCCAGCCTCATTAAAATACAGGAATACAATGAATTTCAGGGGGTCGGATCCTCCTCTGCCTCCCTCTACCCCCCAACCCCTGATTGAAAAATCGGGGTAAGAAAAATGAAAAGTGAAGTGATATATGGCCAACAATTAGGAGAAACCTTGATATGTGTATTCTCGGGTAGAGCTATAGAAAGTAGGCCTGTATAAATTCTGCATGGTCATTTGTGGTTTTGCAGAGAGGCAGGTGGTACGGGTTTAAACATAGCACATAAACTTGTTGTACATGCAACTGCAAAATATGACCCTTGACGTTTCTGGGTCATCGGAGTAGTAAAACACACATTTCCTGAAATTAGCTATCCTCAGAATGTGCACAGCTTACCATTAATACCATTAATGGACTTCGGGGTCATATACATGTGAGATCAAGGATAACCGTAGGCCCCTATACATGTACGTTCCCCCGTGTCCGTGCTGTGTATACAGTTTGAGATGAGGTTAGGTTGAATGTCGAGCTGGAAGACAACATTGAGGCATTGAAATAGCTACCAACATTGTGTTGGTATAGCTAGCCCGGGGAAGAATTGTGTGTATTTATGCGCCCTCATATTGTGTTCGCCACACTTCAAAAATATAGTATGCAGAGCCTGCTTTTAAACGCAATCGTGTAAGGAATCCCTGTTACGGTATTGCTGAATTTTTCGAACCAATATACCAATATGATATTGTAACGTACTAGCGGCGCTCAGTGAAATAGTGCCACCAGGCGATATGAGTACCGAAGGACCCATGCATAATTACGCATGCGCGTAGGGGACGTAGAAAGTTCTGATTCTCTAGAAGCGATCCTTGGGTCCTAGATTGAATCTTGAGGCATATCCTGGGTGAAGATCGTTAGGTTCACGCAATTGGCGTCTCTGTTGTGGGGAACGGATGAAGCGATAGTAGCTTATAGTGAAATTGCTGGTAGTCTAGCTAACCGCGGGTTCATTAAGTGGATTGTGCGGAACGGATGAAGCGATAGTAGCCTATGGTGAAATTGCTGGTAGTCTAACCGGAACCGCGAGTGCATCAAGTGGATTGTGCGGAACGGAAGAAGCGATAGTATACAAATATTGACTGCTCATGAGGGTGATGGTGCAAACTATCGTCCCGAGGTTATTTTGAGACGGCAGGCCTGCTATTTTCCCGAGGCCGTAGGCCGAGGGAAAATAGCAGGCCTGCCGTCTCAAAATAACCGAGGGACGATAGTTTGCTCCATAACCCGAATAAAGAGCAGTCAATATTTGTTTTATATACCTCATACATTGATTTTATGTGTCAAAATTATTGGTATTTTTGACCTATGACGCAGAGGTCAAACAATAGTACTTTTTCAGTTGCCCAAAATTGTACTATCCTTTGACCTATGACGCAAAGGTCAAACAATAGTACTTTTTTTAGTTGCCGTCGGAAATGGTTAAACTATTCCATGTCAGGTGATCTGCTTTTAACCAATCAGTTAACGAGACTCAATGTATGAGGTATATAATAACTTATAGTGAATTTGCTGGTAGTCTAGCCGCGGGTTCATCACAGTAAGGAGGCCGGGGCCATTGCTGGAAGGGGATCGTGAGAGGGCCTCATCATACACCGTGTGAAAGGAAACTGTTGACAACGCACTACCAAGCAGCACATTAGTATCGTCACGTGGGGGCGGTATATTTCCTCCCAAACGTACTCGTCTCTAGCCGCTCAGAGCGGGAATCGTCGTGCCGTCCGCTGGGGCGCTACATCCCTCGTCTAGTGGGGTCGTACGTCACAGAAAATTGGTGTCAGAAGTGGGATCCACGTGACTATCACGTGAGCCTCTGCCATTGTTGCAGGTACTCGTGGGTGCCTGGCCATTGCGGAGTGGTGGTGTGTATCAGTCAGTTTCCTTCGGTAACACCTAAGTGGCCAACGGGCCAGTCTAGTGTTACGTCAGCAAAGAAGTGCTGACAAGCGGTAATGGGTGCGTCACATTTTGGTGGTAGCCCGCCCTCAGTTGGCGAGGATATGCACAGGACCAGGATGGAGCTACAGTTGATGCAATGGGAGATGTCACAACTGTCGCAGAAGAACGCAAGATTGGAAGCAGCCTAGCTAGCTAGCTAGGTAACATTCCCACATGGGGCCCATATTGGCCCCATATGTGCAAGTATTTGGGCCCCATATGGGTCCTGTATGGGCTGCACCCAACGCCCCATGTGGGGCCCATATGGGTCAACCATTGTTCTCCTGCCCAGATCATTCCCACATGGGTCCCATGTGTGTCCCATGTGGAAATGATCTGGGCAGGAGAACAATGGTTGGCCCATATGGGCCCCACATGGGGCGTTGGGTGCAGCCCATACAGGACCCATATGGGGCCCAAATACTTGCACATATGGGGCCAATATGGGCCCCATGTGGGAATGTTACCTAAGCTTGAGAGAGGCTAGATCGCCTAGAGGTCAAGCAGGCGAACTACAGAAGCGGGTTCGCATTGACTCTGAGGTGGAGCTCCGCCTACCCAGTCACGAGTTTGACATGAAGGGTGAGGCGACATCTGGGTATGATTCGTTTGTTGTAGCGCCCTCTAGTGAGAGGAATAGTTTGAAGTCTTGTACTCAGGAGGGCGATACTGTTTTGGTAGACTGGTTGCCCATCTGTGGTGGTTACCAGGCGTCTACACCGGCTGCCTTCCAAGGAACTGTGGGCGGGAACCCGTTTACCCCCGCCCCAGAGGAGTCAGAAGCAAAGAAGCTACACAGCGACCTCTTGAGTTTCGTTACGCGTTCACCTGACGTCAACGCCAATTGGGATTGGCCGAGAGGGGGTGTGCTTGAAACGAGAACCGCGAATCATAGGAGAGGAGTCGTGGCAAGCCAGAGCGTCACGCCGTCCGAACATTGTTCCTGATCGGTACAACGGTAACGAGTATCACAACCATTTTGAGAGTTGTCGATTGGTTAATCACTGGAATGATGATGAAGCTGCTTGGTACTTGGCAGCGAGTCTTCAAGGTGATGCGTTGAGAGTGCTTGGGGAAAGCATTTGATTTGATTTGAGTCATCAGGCCGAGAACTATTTGGTGGAGCTACGTCATCGTAGGCAACGGTCAGAGGAGACACTACAAGAGTTGTGTCAGTCCATTCATGAGTTGGCTGTGAGGGCTTACCCAGAAATCCTTGGAGATGCACGGGATCGTATGGAGAGAAACCACTTTATTGATGCTGTAGGAGATAAGGGAAGGCATCTTTCGTGCAAGGCCCAAGAACCTGTCTGAAGCGTTACGGGCTGCTATGGAAGTGGAGAACTTCCAGAGCGCAGAGGCGCACAGGACGTTAGAGAGGCCTTCAAAATACGTCAGAGCGTCTGAAACAGACTGGGAGGAAACCCTCATGAAGAGCATTGAGGAAATGAGTCTGCGCATAACAGACATCATAAACTCTCTGCCGTTGGCGCAAGAGAGCGCCAGAGGAGAAAAGGCAAAATCGATTGGTTAGCCTAAGTCAAGGCTAAAGTGCCATGGTTGTGGTGAGAAGGGACACTTTGTGAGGAAGTGCCTCAAGACCAAAGTTAGGACGCCCCCAACGTCCGGGAAACAGAAACCAGACAACCGGCGGGCCCGCGGGAAGGCTGGGGAGCAAGGAGGGCTCAAGTCAGTAGAGGTGGAGCCACCATCTACTGTGGTTCCGTCATCAAGGGGACCTGGCTATGGCTTGTATGTGCAGGGCAGCATACGAGCGACTAAGTTTCAGCTGCTGTGGTAGACACCGGAGTAACTGATACCCTGATCGGCATGACGGTGTACCATCAGATCCCAATAGAGCAGCGACCTCTATTGGAGGATTGTGGGGTGGGTGTACGTCAGGTAGACGGGACCCCACTGAAAGTCTATGGGGCAGCTTGGGTAGATCTTCAAATAGGCCGAACTGTGAGTCCAGTGAGGGCGGTGTTCGCCAACATCAACGCCCCCGCAATGCTGAGCATGGATTGGCTGCTGAAGACGAAAGGAGTCTTGGACTTCGGAAACTTAAAGTTACGCATAGCTGGGGAACGAGTCCGTTGCACCAGTAAAGTGGAGCCAGATGTAGACTCGACTGGAAAAGAGAACTTCGAGAGGGCGTACTGCAACGCCGCTGGGAGTCGGAGGACGGAAGGACCACCAGGTGGCGCCTTTTAATGCCAGAGAAGTACAGTCAAGACTTCATTAAAGAGCTACATGGAGGCGAGATTGGGGGCCATCTTGGGCTCCGCAAGACGCTGGCCTTAGTCGGGCAGCGGTATTTTTGGGTCGGATTGGCAGCAGACGTGAGGTCGTGCTTTAGACGTTGTCAAACGTGCACCAGAAAGAAGCTGCCGCCCAAGCGCGGGCGAGCCCCTCTCCGACAATATATGGTTGGTGGCGCCCCTGACGTGTCAGTGTTACGTGGCCGCACGCGCATCAGTGACGCCCACGAGAGGGCGTGCTCTCACCTCCAGAGGAACACGAGGAAGCAAAAGCAGAACTACGACCGCAAGGCTGAGCGCTCTTGCATTGAGGAGCGAACCTTCGTGTGGTTATATAATCCCACGAAGAAGAAGGGGGTGTCTCCTAAATTGCAGTGGAAATGGGAGGGGCCCTACCTTGTATTGAAGAAGTTGTCTGATGTCGTGGCCCGCATACAGCGAGCAAGATGCTCCAAGCCACGCGTCGTCCACGTGGACCGACTCAAGCCCTATCAAGGGGACCCCATCGACCCATGGGTGGGGCCGGTAGAGGCAACAAAGGAGACAGATGATCTGACCCCAGAAGATATGCAGTCTCCTGGAAGATAGAAAGCCACTGTCCGAACTCCGGATGCAAGTCGGAACGAGAAGCGCCGATATGCGGCACGTCAAAGGCATATGCCAGTGCGCTATCGCGAAGGCCTGTGACAAGGTGCCAGGCAACGTGTATCATAAAGCAGGATAATCAGTGTAATATAGTGTGATTTCAGGGTTGTTTAACAAGAGTTCAAATTAGTGTTTATTAGCAGTTGTTTTGGAGTTTTCAGGTTTGTACTGCTTTTACCAAAGTTTGAATCGTTGATTAGAAGTGAAATTAAGAAATGCTTTGTAAGTATCCAGGCGAGGACGCCCAGGCCTGTCAGGAGGCTCTGTAACGTACAGGGGCGCCCAGTGAATAGTGCCACCAGGCGATATGAGTACCGAAGGACCCATGCATAATTACGCATGCGCGTAGGGGACGTAGAAAGTCCTGTTCTACGGCGTGCTAACCATGGCTGTTACGTTGCTTAGTTGTGATTACCGCCAGGCCGAAACCACTTGTAGGCGGGCAGGGCGGTCGGGTTGGCGTACGGGTTCTTTCCTCGCCTTTCACCTCTGGGGTCCCGGGTTCGAATCCGGGGCGTGTATGTGGATTGGGTTTGCAGTCCCTACTTGACCGCGTGGGTTTTCCCCTGGGGCATTTCTCTGGGGGTTTTCCTCCCACTTCTAAAACTGCAACTCCTTCTTCGTCATCTCAAGTTGATAATATAGTATAGTTAAAGCTAAAACCGTATAGTTGATGGCATAAAGGGCCTTAGTTGCCGAAGATGCCATAAAATATACTACAACAACAACAACTTGTAGGCGGGCTTTCTTGGGGTAAGTCCTGATTGTCTAGAAGCGATTCTTGGGTCCTAGATTGAATCTTGAGGCATATCCTTGGAGGAAGATCGTTAGGTTCACGCAATTGGCGTCTCTGTTGTGCGGAACGGATGAAGCGATAGTAGCTTATAGTGAAATTGCTGGTAGTCTAGCCGCGGGTTCATTAAGTGGATTGTGCGGAACGGAAGAAGCGATAGTAGCCTATGGTGAAATTGCTGGTAGTCTAACCGGAACCGCGAGTGCATCAAGTGGATTGTGCGGAACGGAAGAAGCGATAGTAGCCTATGGTGAAATTGCTGGTAGTCTAACCGGAACCGCGAGTGCATCAAGTGGATTGTGCGGAACGGAAGAAGCGATAGTAGCCTATGGTGAAATTGCAGGTAGTCTAACCGGAACCGCGAGTGCATCAAGTGGATTGCGCGGAACGGAAGAAGCGATAGTAACTTATAGTGAAATTAATGGTAGTCTAACCGCGGGTTCATCACAGTCAGGAGGCGGGGCCATTGCTGGAGGGGGATCGTGAGAGGGCCTCATCATACACCGTGTGAAAGGAAACTGTTGACAACGCACTACCAAGCAGCACACTAGTATCGTCACGTGGGAGCGGTATATTTCCTCCCAAACGTACTCGTTTCTAGCCGCTCAGATCGGGAATCGTCGTGCCGTCCGCTGGGGCGCTACATCCCTCGTCGAGGGGGTCGTACGTCACAATATCAATATTAAAGGCAGTATACATCATTGGTAATCTCGAAAATCATAAATGTTCACAGATTTACGCTTAACTTACACAATATAAACATGATGACCGTAGAAAACTTCCCCATAAATGGTTTTGTCTGAAGTGCTATAGTCTTTGAGAAATGAGTAAAACAAATAGTTTTCGTCTCATGAGACGAAAATTCAATTCGCCCCAAAACCATTTCGCCCAAGTGCCATTTCGCCCCAAACCACTTCGCCCGAGTGCCATTTCGCCCCAAATTACTTCGTCCAAACACTACATCGACCAAATACCACTTCGCCCCAAAACCACTTCGTGCACAGGCCGTGGTTCAGGGCGAAATGATTCAGGGCGAAATGGTTTTGGGGCGAAATGACTGCAAACCCTGTTTTGACTGTTTTCTCAAAAGTTAGACGAAGTACGGAGCTGGTTTTTGCTCAGGTTGGTTTTAATCATGCATATCTTCAATTACACAAGGGGATAAAACTATTTGTAACAGTTTACCAATCATGTATACTATCTTTAAGTCTAACATGGTGCAGACATCTAGACTAACCGGGGAATATGGCTGGCCCACTGAGAGGATATTTAAACGGGGCAACACGTTTGCAGATGGATGGCCATTGCGACTAAATGTACTGAATAAACCTTAAAAACAGGTTATATGATTGGAAAACTTTCAAAAACAGGAACAACAGCATTACATAACTAAATAGTAATGTTGATAAACTGCCTTGTTAAAAATAATGGGAACTTATAAAGCGCCGGTATCCGCCAAACAAGGCGCTCTTGGCGCTGTACAAATAATTATTACTTAATCCAAATATTACTTTATTCACATCCATTTTCCGGATGAACAAAGACTGCGGGATGGTCTGTATTGTTGGATGAGATCTGTCATATATACTGGCGAAGATCCATGAATTATTTTGAAGTCAAAGAGGAGCATTTTGAAGACAATGCGGTCGTTGAGATGTAGCCAGTGAAGTGATTTAAATACAGGTGTTATGTGCGTGGTACGTTTGGTCAATGACACAAGTCAAGCAGCGGCATTTTGAAGACGTTGCAGTATAGTAATAAGGTTCTGCGGTAGACCATAGGCGAGTGAATTGCAGAAATCCAGGCGTGATGTTATTAGAGAATGAACGAGTTGCTCTGTAGCCTTGCTTGTGAGATTTTTGCGTATGAAGCCCAAGTTGTGAAGGTGAAAACGAACTGATTTACATACCGAAAAGATGTAGTGTGTACGTGACCTATGAGAATCGAATATAACGCCGAAATTTCAGCCACATAGATGATAGATGCAGTAATACTTCAGAAAACCTGAACAATCTATGCATGGTTTTTGTGTTGAATGAATGATACAAAATGTCTGCAGATATTTTTAAAGCATATTCATGGCGATTTCGCGTATAAATGTACAATTTACACATGGGAAAACCATGTGGTGTTTGTTACCATTGCTACCAACACTTTTAGTCAGATTTTTCCTGTCGACTCGTGAAGTAAAATGTTGGGTAACTGCGAATGATATACTGGGGCTTTAAAATGCTTTGGGACGTTTTCGGGTCCCCGTAGGCTAGTCTACAGGTGTTCTGCTAAAGGTTGCTGTGTATCATGTGCGTTATATTTTTAACTTCGGGATCCTATTTCAGTCTGGAACAGGTCGCAATTCGACAGTCATAATTGGTGCCACGTGATGTTAAAGGTCATATATTTAAACCATAAATAATTATTATATATAAAAAACAAAAAAACTACGAAGGAAAAGGATGGTCGCAGACGTGCAAACAATATTGTTAAGGTTACTACGGTATAGCAAAATCTAGCATCGTGAGGCATTTCTGAAGAAAAAACTGCACGGGAAAATTGTTGAAACTTGCAGAACATACACCACTCACAATAAGTTAGGGATATTGGTGTGGTTCAATTTTGGATTTGTTTTCTTCAAATGACTGTTTTCACTATTCCTGTGACAAGGTGTGCCTGTCATGTAAATACAATTTTCTAATCGTATACAAAATCAAGTGGAATCCATACCCTCAATAAAATATCTGCGCACATCGCACAATATCCCTAACTTATTGTTAGTATAAGTGTATCACGTTCATAATATTAATTCGGTTCATGATTATACCACGCGTCTCGTGTGTGCAAATCCACTTGCATTTTATTGAACATTTCTTTTTCAGCACTTGAATACAAATTAAATTGACGTGCGTTGATAATGATGTTGATTTGGCGACGATATAAATATTCGTACTAATACTGCACACGCTATGAGAATCGATTTAAACAACATACATGTAGGCCTGATGTGACACAAATAGGGCTAAACTTCGGGATGTTGTTTGCAAATATCACATCAATGCTGTTCTTTCCTCGTAGTTGACATATCCCCATTGCTAGGACTGGAAGTGCCAATTTGTGCCGAGAATAGCTAACATCCGCACAGTAATACTTCTGGGGCCGATTTCACTAAGGTTAAAATTTGCGATCATCGCAAGAACGATCGCTAACTTCAATTCCATTGCACGCTAAGTTGCGATGGATTTCGAGTTTAGCGATGGATTTGGGCATTAGCGATCATCGCTAAGCGTTAGTGAAATCGGTCCCATGTCGCCCTTAGAGACTTTCTCATGTCGACAACAATTCTACAACCCGGGTATAGCAATGTTTAAGGGCGCTCATACATTATAATGGCTCGTTCCCGAGCCGTCTGACAAAGTCCTATAAGGGGTGCGACCAACTATATCGGGCTCCCATGGGAAACGATGCTAAATGCCCAATATTAAAAAGTCACTTAGAACTCCCACATCGTCTCGGGACGAAAAGAAAACAGTCCTCATCTTTCTAATTCTGTTCAATTTTATAGGGGGCGTCCGTCACTTTTATTCACTAATTTCCACTTGAATTAAAACTATCCCTGCAAGAGTCGGACCAGCGTCCATTTTGGAAACCCCCATATACGCCACTAGGCAAAATAGGACCCCTTTTTACGAGCTAGACTGTCAAAATTACAAACAGTTGAAAGATAAAAAAAATACCCACATCATGGTGGGCACTTTCGCCTCTACATTTAACTCGTTCAGCTCTCAACTCTCTCTAATAGACTGCCAAAGTGAATACGTCACCTTTTGTTGGTTGCCCAGGCAATTTGCTCGAAACAAAAAATCGCTGAACCGTGTCCCTGTGCTTTTGCAATGGTACTTCTTTTCGACGGCCATGATGTTTAGAGCCAATTTCCATGGCAACGCACGTCAGACTTCGGCTGTCTATATGACCATATGACCATATGATACAAAATATTCATGAGCTCGGCAAACGGTTATCTGCATATTTAGTGGGGTGCACCCCGAGACTACTGTGCGTAAGCCAAAGAGTTATATATAGAAAACTACAGTGCGCACTCCCAATACACGACGCCGCCATTTTGGCTTAACGCCATAGGTGCTCGTGGGCAAAAGGGTTTTGCCCACCGAGCACCAATAGCGTTAAGCAAACATGGCGCCGCCCACATCGGCACAGTCCACAAACGTGACTTGAATAGCCAGTGCACACTCTAGTTTTCTATATATAACTCGATGGCGTAAGCCAGTCATTACGTATGGCGCCCTCTCTCAGCAATGGATGGGTGAAACAGTTCACGCAATCTTGCACCAAGACTACATAAATTACTGATAACTCAATCAAGTTTGAGCACAAAATACAGCAGTGTCCATTGTAGCATCGGTATAAGATGTCTTAATTGCATAATTAAAACTTACTGTTGGCCAATCTGTCACCAAATATTATGAGATTCTTATTTTGCCTCGGTGCTATAAATATACACTGACACGTACACATAATATTTGTATTTAATATCATCAAGACATTCCACTGGGCCGCGTATAGTTTGGGGGCGGGGCGTTATGTTGTAGGACGTTGACTTCACCCAGCTTCATGTGAGTATCATCTAATGACATGCGATAATTTTTATTAATTCCGGAAAGACACTGAACGATAGTCACGTTTCCGTTGACTAATTTGTGTTACTGCTCCAACCCAATTCTGTCTTGCACGCGATGATACAGACCTGATTTATTTGTCCGAAAATTGGGCAACGGAGACGTGATTTTATGGGTGCACGGCAGGCTGCACCCCATTAAATCAGGCCCCTTTGAAACCAATCATATGTCCAATAGACCGTATCGAATAGCCGCCATCCTGTGGGGCAGTTTCTTTGTTCCTTGAGGACATGCATGGTTGCACATATTGTGCTTTCATTGTTTAAATAACAAAATGTGCCCCACAAGATAGCAGCTATTCGATACGGTCTATATTCAAAAACCATTTACGAAAACTTAGAACTCTCATAGCGTTTCTGGACAAAAGGCAAAACGCCCCTTAAAGTCTAATTTTTTCGATTTCATCAATTTTATTGTAGGAGTCCATATTCACCACTTGCCGGGAACCGCCATATTGGCAAAACAGCAAAGCTTTCCTTTCATGAACAATGACTCCCTCGCGTCGTTACCATGTCGGTTGCTGTGACGTTGACTTTTGTCCATTGTAAAATATGTTGTGAAATATTCACTAATTTCCACCCCTGCCAAACAGACCAGCGTCCATTTTGGAGTAAGTCTCGTACAATACTTGAACAAAATAAAGCCACTTTTAGATTGTCTAAAATACTTGCATTTAAAGGAAGACAAAATACCCCTTATCACGATAATGGCTAATTTATAAACTAGACCACTCTTTCTCTGGTGTAGATAGAAAAAGTCCAGGGCACAAAATATTGAGACCGACGCAGCGATCCGAGTTTGCCTTTAAGGGTGTTGACGTGACCCAGTTTCATGACTTTTTGTGTCGATTTTGGGAAGGTTTAACATTCAGTCTTTCCGGAAAGACACTGTAAATGACATCTACATACAGCTTCCGTTGACTGAGTTGGTGCCTCAGCCCAATTCCGTCTCGCACGCGATGCAATTTGTCATAGGACTTAGTCAATTCAAAGGCGTAATTTTGTCAAGTTGTTGTAGACATGTGCTAATCAAGTATGTTTAACATACTTGATTAGCACATGTCTACAACAACTGGGCCGAGTGTCATGAAACTGACAAAATGACAACATTTTTTTCATTACGAGATCTATTAATGGAAAGGGAGGTCCCTTTTTTAATTGGCTACTTAATGTTGTTTATTTTGTATTGACATTTTGAATAAACGTGTTATTATAATGGACATTTGAGCCGCTTGGTGGCAGCAAACAAACCGGTCCTTTTTTTCCCCCATTGTTTGTTTGCTGCCACCAAGCGTCTCAAAAGTCTCCCATAGTTCAGGGATCGAGCAAATGCACACCACTGAACCACATGCCCAACCTGCGACGTTAATGCAAAACCTAGCTTAGAAAATGATTGAAAACAAATATTTCTTTCAGATCATATACATAAGCATTATGCGTGGACCGGGGTAACCTATACAGAGCCAGATTTATTTTAATGCTTTAATTTGTTTTCCTTGACGGATTGTAAAGGTAAAGGTAAAGTGAGGAATCAAAGCACGGGCGGTCATGACAGGAGACAGTTATTATATTGTCACCATGCGTCATGCACGTTGGCACTTTGTGGATCTATTGTCACATCGTTTAAATATGAAACCTGACCCCTGTCATGGCTGATGGTGCAAAGGGTCTATTGTTGGCAAAATCCTCTCTAATTTAAAAACTGATAGAGGACTCATATCCAGGTTTGAGCCTAATAGGATCACAACACGGGAACAATGCACGGGATGCCTATGTGGTGTATACACTTTCGTTTCTGACAAAGAATAATCGGTATACAAAGAGCATTTTGTCTGTTTTGAAAGAAAATTTGTCAATAAAAGTACATATTTTAATATTGTCTGTTTACTTTCTTCAAGATGTTGACGAGTGCGAACTGGGAACTGCAGAGTGTCTAACAGGGAGGCGGTGCAAGAACACCTACGGCAACTACATGTGCCTGTGCCCGCAGGGCTTCAAGTTTGCCTATGTCAACGAGGAGCTGGATTGCGTGGGTGAGTGTACGAAGGTTGAGTCTTCATAAAGCTTCCCTTGGATGCCGAGCTTTTTGGGAGGAGGTTGTTGTCGACATGGTTCTGAAATCAACATACGACGGTGTTACACTCCCACTAATTATATTTCGTTTTAAACTATAAGAATCATATGAAAAACCTCCCCAAAGTAATATCCATGGGAGGAAAACAAGCAATTTGCAATCTCTAATTTGGATGTGGAAGCAAACAGGTTGGTGTAATTACTGCAGCAACAGATAGTTTACAAATCAGTGGTTTTTTGACGATATCCTTGAAAATATACGGATTAAGAACGCTTAATTTTAGAAACATGGCAATGAGAAAATATTACAAATGATATGGTATCAAAATCTCAACACCCAGTGGCTTAAAAAATGTGATCTGGACACGCTCCTTTATTGGATTGATGGAACTGCCATCTAAACATCGAGATACATATAGTGCAATAAATCAACGTATTAGGTACAAATGTCTAGGGACGGCGGGTTGGAAATTGGAATGCACCTTTAGCAACTAATAATTGTGCCAGTTTAAGCTTTTGAATACTAAACAAAATTAATTATTTGTTTTGGTTCTAGATGAGAATGAATGCGACAACAATCGCTGTGACCCCAATGCTTACTGCGTCAATGTCGTTGGTGGCTTTCAGTGCAAGTGTAATGAGGGTTTTGCTGGCGATGGTTACACGTGCGTGCAGATCGGTGAGTACATTTTAATAAGCCCAATTCAAAATCCTTATTCCTTGCCCCGAACAGGCAATCTATAGAGCTTAATAAACGTTCTTGAGACAGTGTTGCGACTTCAAAATCAGGGTGGATATGTGCGCTATTTATCTATTTTATCCAATGGGGCGACACTTTTTGTGTAGAGAGCCCTATAAGGGCGACGCGGTTGGTTAGGGCGACAATTTGGCGTAGCCCCAATATTTTGGAAGTCAAAAACCATTGTCTAAGGTCAAAAACCATCTTTTTAAAATCGAGAACCATTTTTATTAGGTCTAGAAGCATTTTTATTAGGTGTGGAACCATTTTTGGAACCTATAACAGAAATTTGGTGTCCAATCGATGTCTTTTAGCCGAAATTAGGTCGTTTGGCAAAGTCTTACCGGCGTGTCGTCCCTTTGCGGCATTAAGTGATATTATTATTATTATTATTATTATTTACCACATGGAAATAATGAATGAACCCATCATGCAGAATGACAGCTTTTCGGACAAAATAAGGACGATGGCATATACTGAAATTGTTCTTGTAAACGGGTAAAAGTGAAGATTTTGTTTTCCTCGCTAGATGCAAGAACATGCCTGGATACGCCATGCTTCCAGGACGTTGGGTGCACTGAAGTCCAAGTTTCTGCAGATTCTAACGCACTGCCAGAAGGCACCACCTCGTTGAAGCAGTATAGGTGCGGACCATGTCCCCCAACATACATTGGGGATGGAGAAACATGCAGTCGTAAGTTTCCACAGAGTCGTGTGGTGCATTAATTGGCAACAGTCCCCCTTTATAACATCGTGGCTCTGCTGGCTAGCATTCAGAATCTGGAAACAATCTGAAATCCACATCGTCTTCGAATCCTTTTATAGGAACGCTTAACCAAAGCATCCCATTTTAATTGTTATGGTGTAGGTCACACTAATAAATTATTATATCCGTTTGTTGGAATATTGTAATTGATACAAACATCTTATGGCAGCATTAAAACATGCGGAAACCATAGAAAAAACGTAATTCTCTGCCCAGTAGTCGGACAAAATGGCGGCGCCCATATAGTGCGGCGCATTGCTAACATTTCCATTCTTTGTGAATTTCGTATCCGCTTTTCAGTGGGTAATATTTCTTATTCTTTGCATTGCAATAATATACGAGTTGTACTTGTTGAACAGAAGGTCTTTTGTTTCTTGGGTATAATTCCCCTTTAAAGGTTTCGCGGTGCTTTTAAAGTAAAACCCGCCAGTTCTGGCCCGTTTCTCTGCTCAGATAACACACTTTCCTCATTTCCCGACGAGCGCACGTGGTTGCTCATCCTCTTGCAACAGTGCCCCTTTAACGCACTCCCTAACTCCTGCGTACAGTGGCCCTGTTGAAAAAGGCCCCATTTGGCGGTGGGACTAGCGACAGAAATCTTGTCGCCTCTGCTGGATCAATGAGGACGCTTGCAGTGCATTGTGCAGCACGATTGCAGGCATTCAAATGTAACGCGCGCAGATTGTAAACACCGTGCATGCATGTGATACATGTACTCGGTAATGCTGGCCGTTGTCCGCGTCGGCGATTGGCTGCTATTTAAAGCATATTGGGGAATCCGTTCCATTACATTCGTCAGCATGCATCCCTGTTATTAATTTGAAAAACTGCGGAGTAAATAAGGTTCGTCGTTTAAAAGTTTGGTAGGAATGGGACAGTCATAAGGAACGGAACCCAATACAATTTCTGGAAAGTATAGAAATTGTTTCTTTTCGGCATAACATGACCGAATTGATTAAATTACATCAAAATGACTCGGGCGTGAGTTGGCTCAAGACAACAGCCGGCTCGCTCCACAGATTTGCGTGTATTTCCTCAGGGTATTGTCACGTCGCTTTGCAGAGTAGAAATTCCCTGAGATCTAAGGATGGTGGATGCTATGGGTCGATTTCACAAGGACTAGCAACGCGTCGTAATTGCGCAAATCCATCGCAACTCGTCGAATCTTTCATATAGGTTTACGATGGGTTTTTATAAATTTCAGTTCACAAAACACTTGCAACAGAGAGCACGTCGCAAGTTATGGGCAGAACCGCTACGCGGCGCTATAAAACAATTTGGCAGAACCCTTCGCAAAGTTGCGATTAGTCGTATACCTTTGTAATTAACGGTGTCATCAGTTGTTACGACGTGTCGCAGATATTTCTTTGTTAATTCGATACATTCAAAATATGAGCTCCATTTTTTTTTGTTCTGATACAGCCTCAACGATACCTGTCCAGGTAATTGCACAAGACAGATCCGAAGGCAACTCGCCTCTCGGAGAGGTCAGTGTCCGGGCCCTGAGAGACCGGGATGATGATCAACGAGAGATCCTCACCGAGGCTACGACAGACCTCAACGGTATCGCCACCCTGCAGCTGCCCAGTGGCGTCTCGGTTGAGCTAGTCGCAACAAAGGACACATTTGTAGACACCGTCAAGACTTATACGGTTCAGCCAGAAGGAGGTGCGTGTCCATAAATTGGGGCCCGTTGCTAAGTCAGTGTGGTGAAAATCGCACGCTCCCCCCAGGCCCAAACCCATGCATTAACCCGCACTTGGGTCGACATTGGGACTGGCAACTGGAAGTTTTAGGACCAAGCTGCGCCTGATCTACGCCCATCGGCATCAAATTTGTCTGCGATTGTATTGAGACCTGTGTGAAGCTCCGACGATATTAAACAGTCGGCATCAGACGGTGATAGAAACAGTCGTATAGAACAAGCTTAACTTTTGCGAAGTGATCCTGGCCGTTGCAGCCAACTTGAATGATCGCTCGTCACACGCGCAACAAGTTTCAATTCAGCCAATCAGTGTGCAGTTTTTACTGCGGAAAAACCACTTCGCATGCTTAGTGCGTGACATGAGCATGGTTGCGATTATTTTGTGTCGAGTTACCACTGGTTCTGCGATATACTCACCCGATTTTAGCGTTACTTTTTTGCTTGATGCCGAATATTCCGTAGCGGTATAAGAAATGTTTAAGGTCCACCTGAGACGGATTAAGACGCCTTATAATTTCACTTGCCTTACACCGTAAATTTAACATTTGTGAATCTACTTGTTTAAATTATTTGAATAATACATGTTTCTTCGTTATCCAGTAAATGTTGTCAAGATTCCCATGGAGCCATTTGCGGAGCTAACGGCTTTCCAGTACCGCGCAGCCACATCCAAGGCCTTTGAGTTTGGGACTGTCGGTGACGACACGCCGGCATTCCGCGTACGATTCCCAGAAGGTCTGTATTTATCAACTACATTGAATGATTGTTGATGCCGTCTTTGGGATATTTTACACAATGAAACTGTTTTGCAACTTCAAGGGAAGAGGATATTGGCATTCTTATTATATACTCTTTAAAAAAACCCTCAATTTTATTAAAATTTAAATTCTTGATCAGAACAGACGTTTCTTGAACTTGAAGATGCACTGATCAACAATGCACTGATCGACCAATCACTTTGGAATCGCTTGGAAGGCTGTTCTGCTTAAGTGATTTCGTCCAGGTCCAAGTGGACCAAGTTGAACAAAGTGATTTCAACATCAATGGAATGTGACATGTCCTGTTTTTTTGAGAATCCTGTATAATGGCTTCCAGAAAACCGATTTTGTTGGGTTTTAACCTGATTAAACCTCGTAGGATGAACTGACTCAAAAATAGCTTGTTCTTAAGGAGCACTTCAGGCAGAGTGGCACACCCTGCCTCAGCGGCTCTTACAGATGCTGGTCCAGTCGGCCTTGACACAAGAGGTGTTCATACACGGTCCTGAGCGGTAAAATGAATTACCGTATTTTAATGGGACGTGTACTTCTGCACAGAGATTGACGCACAATCAAACCTCCAATTTGGAATTTCGAAATTTGCAAAGTTGATAAACTATTTTTTTAAACTGTATTTTTTGGTTTCCATCTTAAATGCAGGGGCTTTCAAAGCACGAGACGGCACAAGGGTGCAAGTCAATTATAGGGGTGTAGATATATCGAGCCCAGACGCATTGTCAGAGCTACCGGACCTTAGCCGAGTTGAAGGCGGTAAGTTCTTTCGAGTTGTACGTAATTTACATCCCAAGATACATGAATAACTCCTTAGGCAATGTCAGGTTTCGCAGTATGTCTGGCTTTTGGTCACAGACCGTACCAAATAGCTGCCATCTTGTGGGGAAACTCCATATAATGTGCAGCGCACGTGAACATATTCACGTAAAATCTGCGCGTTTATGCGCTACATAAATGTAATCGTTGTTGTTTTTTGTTTGTTTTGACAGAGCCAGGCAAGCGCCTGATACCATTGGGAGCCGCTGAGCTGAGTATTTTGGATCCAAACGGCCGCACGCTAGAACTCAGGCAACCAGCA
The DNA here is from genome assembly GCA_037783545.1 of Henricia sp. BOLD:AAB3569. Classification (NCBI taxonomy): domain Eukaryota; kingdom Metazoa; phylum Echinodermata; class Asteroidea; order Spinulosida; family Echinasteridae; genus Henricia; species Henricia sp. BOLD:AAB3569. Next base: position 1,092,165 of record JBBELK010000004.1, read on the forward strand.
ACCATCTCGTTTGCCCTCAAGGACTACATTGAGCTTTTGGGCGTCAGGAAAACCGTCGACGCTTACTATTTCGACACCGAGACAGGTAAGGAAACGCCATTTGTTGAAGACGTACGACTTGGAGATGTGTGTCTTATGATTGTGGAAACGTATATGGAGTAACAGTAGCCCACTTATCCAATTATTGACTGGAACAAATTTGTGACACATGCATGTACTAAACAAACTTAATAAACTAATACAATTCATAACGTCAAGAAATCACTGAAAATGACAAACTTTGTACACATGTCTGTGAAAAATAATCTGCAGTTGGTGAGACGACATCACAACTTTGCTCATGAATTTTATTCTCGTCTCAATTTATTATAATCTTGCAGGTAAATGGGTGAAGGATGGGACGGGTACAATCACCGACAATAATGGCAAATCAACGTGGACCTACGACACTAACCACTTCACCTGGTGGATTCTTGCTATTACCTACGCTCCTAACAGATGTCTCACCGTCAGAGCGTGCTTTGATGCAGATTGCCGTCGGCCAGCTGCCAACGTGCCGATCATGTAAGGGCCACTCAATTGTATCTCCTTGGGAGTAGTGGTTATCTCGTTATAGGCTTTATCTCTCTGTATGGCTTGTTAAACTCACGTGATAGCCAATCCCAGGTGGTAGGGCGTTTGCACGTTAAGCAGAAGGTCCGTGGTTCAAACCCGTGGTTAAAAAATACAAATCATACTCGGGAGGCCGATATATGTAGCTTATTTATAGGTCAGTAATGTGCATGAACGCCTCTTGTGGCAAGGCTAGCTGCAACAACCTCCGTAAGAGTCACTCTGCCTGAAGTGCTGCATGAGAGCCTGTACTCCTAGGGCTGTTTTTGAGAAGTACGGCACCAGAAGTCAGCTTATCGCACACAGGTTTGGTTTAATCAAAATCATTTGTTGTGAGCTCTTTTACAAGCTTCTCTCGGAAACAGGAAATGCCACATCCCATTGCTGTGGGAATCACTTTTTCATACGGGTCCACTTGGACCTGGACGACATCACGGAAGCAGAACAATCTTGAAAGCGATTCCAACGTAATTGGCCGATCAGTGCCTTGTTTATCCATAAGTTCATTGCATTAAACAAACTTCTGTTCTGATCAAGAATTAATATTTTAAGAAGATTGCATTTCATTTTTGGAAGAGTAGGCCTATACATGTACATTATTAACAGGACACACACACTATAGATCTTTCTCATCAAGGTGATTGATAACTTCTTAGAATTAGAAAAGCAAGCCTACATGTACGAATGATTAACAATAGTACGGGGCAGTTTAGACTAAAATAGTCAAACCTTTTCTTACAACTGATGTCACTGCAAAAATAGTGCTGCATGTACCGTATAGGTTCATACATTCTGTACATTTCTTCCCAACCTCAATTCATGAATTTCATTTATTTACTCCTTGCAGAATATACGGCGAAAACTTTGTGTTTTACGATGAGTACATAACTGGCGTCTCTGGCTCCGTCTGCTCAGACGTCTTCACGGAGGAACACGATCGGATTCGAGTGGTACAGAACTGTACCAGTGAGTCCCAACTGGTGATAGCCGACGTGTCTAAGACTTCATTGTGCGGTGATGGTCCAGGGGGATGCCAAGTTGTGACCTTCATTATGCCTGGTGAGTTAGTTATAGTTTTGAGTTATTTTATTAGGCAGTATGTTGATGTCCGCATTATAGGCGGGCGGCGCCTTTGGAAGCCAAGCCAGAGACACCTGGTTTGCAAACGAATGCTCTGGGATATTTTAAGTGCATAACACAGCACACTGGACCTATGGCTTTACATCCCATCAAAAGGATGGAGCAAATGGGGTTTAAGTGCCTTGCTCAAGGGTAAAGGACCTGGAGTGGTTTCAAACCCACTCGTAGTTTGCGAGCCCGTGACATAAACCGCTCGGCCATGGTACTTCCCAAAGTTAGTTGCGATGTTAGACTTGAAGAATGGACCTCAAACATAATGACGTCACGGTTTGTTTACATGTGTGCTTTCCTATGGTCCTGTGAGTCGCAGGCAGTTTGTGGCCATAGTGTGGACTCGCGATTGTATCATATCCGGCCTTTTTTGTGGTCTTGTGAAAGCCTATTCATATGAAAGTTGCCCACCCATTTATTCGCGTCCGGATTTCTCAGACTTACCATCGTTGTTTTTTGTTCATATTCAATTTAGATCAAGATTTCGCGGTGTGCCCTGATCCCGGCCAACTTGTGAACGGAGTGCGCACTGGCGACGACTTCAGCCTTGGGGCAGCAGTCTCGTTCTTCTGCAACCCCAATTTCAATATGCAGGGCAACTCTCAACGCGTCTGCCAGCAGTGCGGTAAATGGAGTGGATTCAAGCCGTTCTGTACTCCATACACAGAGGATAGCTTCTCTAGTGGAGACAGTTGGATGGGCTCGTAAAACAAAATTTGAGATACCATCCCAGATACAGTCCCTTAATGGGTGACAGCTAAGGGGATGTTTACATGTCAGAATTGAAACATTTGATAGATTAATTAATTAATTTAGAAATGTCGGGAAGGATGAGACGTCTTGCTAGACGTTCCTGTAATAGAAGCCTTCGAACCTATTTTAGACAAATTCTCCCTCTCTCGCTACATGTATCTCACAATAAAGAACAATTTCTAGCACGCTCACCGAGACACTATTGTTACCACTATCTAAATATTTGTTTAATTGTGAAAAGTATTACAATTCTGTCCAAATATTTTAACTCTTTCCAACAGTCGGATGCGCCCGAGTGCATATGAAAATGGATGTCACTCAAGCCGCGCAATTCACTTTAACCAACTTTTCAACAAATACATTTACCAAACCAGTTTTTAACAAATACTTTGTGCGTGAGCCCTTGCTCATACATTTTCTTTCTTTCAAAGATTAATATTTTTAACGTGTAATCCTAAACATTCAAAAACTTACTTTTAAAAGTAATTCAGACCTAGCTGTGTAATTAATAGTAACATTTAATAGCGAAAGTGATTAAGCTTTGGCTATGTACAAACGAGCTTTATTAACTGTAGAAAAGAAAGGTTTTAATTTTACTGCACTTATTTAAGAATCTGACGCCAATGTGTGCAAATAATGGTAGACTAAAACCTGTATTATGAACTTGTAAAGGTGCCTGCTACACGTAAACATACACTTTTACAATTGCATTAATGCATTAAAGCTACATCAAATATTTTTCTTCTATATTTTTTAACAAGCTAGATAAATTTGGTAAAAGTAGCGCAGTGAATAATATGTAATGAAAAAAATGTCACTTTTATTGGTAGTGTAGACGCGTAGAACTTAGTATAAATTCCTTGTAGAAAAATAACAGTAGAATATGTTGTGAATTACTGTGAATTAACAGCAAGTATCGGCACAATGAGCAAACAAATTTAGAAAAGTGTGTGGAAAAAAATCGCTTTATATTAACAAAAAATCGATACATTTGCAGGGTATGGGAAGGGAAAACAGTAGATTACCATAATCATCATCATAAAAATCATCATATATTTGTAGTCTGTCTCCCAGAGCGCAAGTTTTAGACTGTTTGGTGTCCACTTGGCCCGATTGCTCTTCTAAACTCCATTTGGTTCAATGCCAAACTTGCGTTAATCAGTAGACATTTTGGATAAAATGCCAATGATAGATGAAGCAATCTCTTTGGTCGGCCACGCGGATGGATGTCGGCGATTTGGTAATCGAAAATCAATCTTGGCCAGTTGTACATGGTTTAAAGGATACCTTGTTTTAAACTCATATTATGTAAAAAACTACCGAACATTTTAGGAAAAAACAATCTTTGAAAAGGTTAGAATGTCCTTTATTCAGTGGTATGAAGTTTATTGTGTCGGTACCCATCTGAACAAATTAGACGGCTTCATAAGATTGAAATCAGCACTGTAACAATTTTGTACACAATGGGAAAAGTGGTGACAGGGACAATAAATAAAGGAAAATAAAATCTTATTTTAAGGTGATGTGCCCTCCACATGGCCACCATTTCTGTTAATACATAGCTGGTGTCTTTGTTTCATATCTCCTACTGCCTGCCTTTATCATGCCATGGTCTTGGCGTAGATGATTCGCTTCATCCACTTTCAGACAACTTGGCACAGTGCCGATTTCAATCACTTGTCTTGTATGTTTAGTCGTCCATAGTACATGTACATGCAACGACATAATAATTAACCTAATGCCATTGGATAGAGGACATTGTAACCTTTCCACAGATATTTGTCTTTTCGAAATATATTCAGTAGTTTTGTGATCATATTGTACATGTCTTCCTTCATACGCTGGGAATATTCAAACCAGGGAAGACATTACTATGTCTCTAGCGTATTGAGGACAGTTGGCCAACGTTCCTGCCTTATACTGTTAATCTTTGTGGGACTTCTTTCGGTATTATACTCGCTTCACGACCGCTGAATCACATTTTGTTCTGTATATAATATTGGTAACATTAGTTTCATTTCTCATAATGAATATTTAAAATTAGACTTGCAACTTCTGTTCAATAAATAAGTTTAAAAAAATCAACAGAACTGACGAACGGGTCTCATATTCTTGTTGAGGGAGGAATCCCAGTACCTGCCACTTATCCAAGGAAACTCCTGGTATTTTTCCTGCTAATTTGGCGTTTTCGACAACAAATTTGCACCTATTTGTCCTTTGAAGTCACAATAATGAAAACCGGTAGTGGTCGGATATGGGTTTGTCGCTTTTGTATGGTATCGTCGTGTTTCGTAATTTCGCTTGGTTTCTCTTGAATTAATCAACGGCCATTCGTTCTGTTACAGCCACATATGCAGCACGATATATGGCAGAGGGTATCCCCCTACCATTGTTCCCCATTGTGTCTAAAACATCAAATGAATTCCTTTAAGTGGGGGGTGGGGGGAGGTAGTGTTGCCGGTCCTTATATTCAGTCGTTGTATGTGGAATATGTGGAGCGGGAACCAGTCTACCAGCAATACCAATAGTGACCACACAGTCTGGGGCTTTTTTCCAAATCTCGACTTTGGCTCAGGCTCAGGCTGCGGCTCCATGTAAATCACACGGAGCCGGCGACGGAGACGGAGACGTAGCCGATATTTGGAAAATCCCCATGATAACGTTAGTTTATTGTATCGTGACGGTCGTTCTTCGTTGTAGTCCAGTCTTCGTGGTGTAGTGTTTTAATTCACGTGAACTTTTCAGTTTGTCGTCATCCATCATGGTCGTCCATCATTAGCTTTTGGTGTCGATCTTCATGTTTACGGCTCCATGTGACTGTATGTATATTACCCGTACGATTGACTGTCCGTGTATTGGACCCTGCCTGCGTACACTTGCCGTTGGAAGAACTATTCAAAGTGAGCTAGCCTCCCGTCGTACGCGTTGTGGACTGGATATGGAACTCCGCTGGTCGGAACGGTGCACGAGTAGAAGCCATACACCCGCACTGGATCATGTTTCGGTAGGCTCATTCTTATTGTTGTAAACTTTATGTTAATTTTGCAAAAAATGATTTGTAATGTGTATTGTGGTCAGTGGTCAATAGAGCTTTTACACCAGCGGCCATGACAGGGGGCAGGTTTACTTATTTAAATGATGTGACAATAGATCCACAAAGTGCCTACTCGTGCATGATGCATGGTAACAATGTCTCTGCTCCCTGTCATGGCCGCTCGTGCCAAGGGTCTATTCTGTCGGTCGCACATCCTGGCACTTTTGTTACCCAGTGTCATATGCCTATAGCACCGTGACTGGAGTGGAAACAAATTCGTTCATGCTTGGATATGTGTACGTGATGCGTAGACAACAGCTTTGTTCCTGCGCTTGTCACCATGGGCACACCGTTGTTTTCACTCCAGCCCTACCGGAAGTGACGTTGCGGCGACCGACAGAATTCTGCACTGGAAGGTAAACAAGGCACTAAGCCAGGCTTATTTATTTGCGCCCTCATTGGCCAAATTAATATGACACGCAACTACGAGGTAACCTTATTCTTTTTATTATTTGATTATTACATTTCTATAGTGCACATTCCATATGAGCGTGTTCACATGCGCTGTACATTATTATGAGTTTACAGAAACTTACAAGTATCTTCCACCTAAACATCAAGATACATAGGTGGGTGGCGCCATTGGCAGTTTGTGCCTCTGGGATCTTTTAAGTGCGTTACTCAACACACTGAACCAACGGCTTTACATCCCTTCCGAAAGATTGAGCAATTGTGACGTTGCGGCGACCGACAGAATTCTGCACTGGAAGGTAAACAAGGCACTAAGCCAGGCTTATTTATTTGCGCCCTCATTGGCCAAATTAATATGACACGCAACTACGAGGTAACCTTATTCTTTTTATTATTTGATTATTACATTTCTATAGTGCACATTCCATATGAGCGTGTTCACATGCGCTGTACATTATTATGAGTTTACAGAAACTTACAAGTATCTTCCACCTAAACATCAAGATACATAGGTGGGTGGCGCCATTGGCAGTTTGTGCCTCTGGGATCTTTTAAGTGCGTTACTCAACACACTGAACCAACGGCTTTACATCCCTTCCGAAAGATTGAGCAATTGTGGTTAGATACTTTGTTCAAGGTCACAGGTACCATGGCCGGGTATCGAACCCGCAACCCCAAGTTTTAACCCGAGTATTGCGAGTCAACGATCCAAACCACTCGGCCATTGTAAGCATTAGCATGCTATTTATTGATTCTTCGTCTGGCAGCAAGCAACCAACATTGCTCTGTGCATCTTTAGCTGTGACCTTTTCGTGACGTATTTCCTTCACAGAAATCTGTGAAGGCTCATAAGACCCTCCCATCGCCCTGTAAGGGCGGTGGGTACGAGCGAACGATACTAGTGTTTAAGCGCCCTCTGTCGACCTATTCGTGTGCAACATTATGTTGAAGGCATTGTGTAATTTAATCCACAAGACGGAGGCGGGGGACTCGGTTTGGCCAAATAAGCTCGTCGCCTGTAGGACAAATATTTCCACGATAAGCCACACCACAAGTCAGACGTCCATTGCGTGAAAGTTGTGACTGGAATTAATAATCTTCCACGTTCCACACTTGTGGCAAGGCAATGAAAATAAATGCAGAATAGGGGAATTTCAAATTGTCATCGAAAACGAGGGTATTGATGCTTTGCAAATGAAAAGACGCGTGACGTAATACAATGGCTTAATATCCAAGACGACGCTGTTGGTGCTAATTTTAAATGTCAATCAAGCGATATTATTTTCTTCCTTGGTATGAGCTGCTTGTAAAGTATTATCCGATACATTGTTTGCAGTTACCCAAATTTTACTTCACGAGTTGACAAGAAAAAAACCGACTAGAGTGTTGATTGCAATGGTAACAAACACTAGATGATTTTTTGTCTGTGCAAAATGGTACCTCTTCGAGAGAAGTTTCCAACTGAAGGCGTTTTTAAAAACAATTCTTTGCAGACAACTTTTAAAAAATTCATTCATCATACAAAAACTGCATGGACTTTTCAGGTTTTCTATAGTATTACTGCATCGATTTGGCTGAAATTTCTACGAGGCAGTTTATCAAAATTATTCTTGAGTTATTTAAAGCTGTTCCTGGAATTCGTTAAAACTGAAAATGATATAATAGGCCTTTTAACAAACTCAGTTTGCCCTACACCATGAATAGCGCCCTCGCATACCTGCAGCGCTGGGCCTCTGTCACTCGGTCGTGGCGAGTTCTCGGCCATGCGCTTCAAACTCATTCAGAACCGAAACTTGGGCGACTACATGATCTCTGATCCATGACGGCCTAATTTTTATTTCCGTAGCAGCTAGAAAACTGCTCTGGGCTGCTCCGAGTTCGGTCTGGGCTGGTCTGGGGGACATCTGTCAATAACTGTGGGCAGCTAAAGTTGTCGGCTCTTAGAATCTGGTGAGCTTTAAAGGGCATGAAATGCTCAATAACTTTATGCACAGTTTTTGCTGCATATGAAGGATTATTTGTGTAGAAAGACAATACTACTGTTCATTTTGATGGCATTTGTCAACTTTGAAGATTTCTTCACATAAACTCACAGAAAGAGGGCGCTGTTTGGAGCATGTCACTTTAGGAATACACAGCAGAAAAGCAAAGAAAAAGCATAAGACTTCAAACTGGAATTGTGGAAAAATGCTGCAGTTTCCAGCCTTAGTTTTTTCATGGTTCGCAAAAGGCAACATGTAAAACAAACCTAAACTGTCATGGGTTACAAAAATTTCAGCAAGTTGAAGAAAATTGTGGAAACTTTTGTGCACAGTTGAATGAGATTTTCCTGTGTTTTCCTAATGTGACATCACCAATTTGCTCCTGCATATGTAAATTTTAATTAGCATAAAAATCAAAAACCTTGATTTTAACCCCCCCAAACAACTTCCAAGTAGGGTTTTTATGATTGTAAATTAATGGACTAGTTCCATAGCACAGATTTCATTGATAAAAATACCATTTCAGGGGCCCTTAAGTTTGTGAGTTTCGAAGGAAAACCATGTATTCTATCTCCTTATTTCCCCAGGCAAATGTTATTGAGGGAAAATGAATTAATTGGGATAGTTACTTTGTGCGTGTATGAGCATTTGAGTAAGAATACAGTACGTAGTGTTTCCCGTTAATACTCAATAATTGCAAAACTGAACTGAAAACCCGGAAAGAATTGAATTGTTTATCATGGCTTCAGACCTTGTGTGCAAAACATGAGGATTAAAATATTTAATTTTTCTCAATCCTAAATTTTGGGGTTTCTATCAAATCTGCATTTACTGACACTTGATCAATAAGAAAAAAATATCCAAGATCAACTTCTCAATTCCTTTGATCGTGGACGGCAAGCGCATGCGAACAACCTACGATGTCGTTCGGCGGACTGTAAATCTCTTAGAGCTAACATTCACTAAATCGTATTTATGCTGACCAAACAAAGCCCTGGGTCAAAAGTCACTTCTGTTTCGGCGCATTTAAAGTTGTAAATAGCTGTTTATTTTAATGTTGGGGGTTGTCACAACACCTTGCAAGGGTTACTTTGTCAACCTCGTTTCAAACAAAACATCTGGATCCCATATAAATACATTTTGACCAGTATGGTAGGCAGTTAGATATCGTTCGTTGAACCCTCAATTGCCACCTGAAATCCTTGGTTGCTTGGATACCCCGCCCCCCACCCCCGATTGGGATCGGCCCCTAGCCGCAAAGATGACCCACATGCTGATGCAGGATATGAACCCACTTCCCTCATGCGGGAAGAACCGTCAAACCTCTACCCGAATTAACTGTCTTGACATCATTTCAAGGAGGAGAAAACCAGGTCAACGGTATGGCCAGGTTCGCCTTGTAAAATTTCCTAAAGATCTATTCATCTTGATAAAAAATAGATTATATGATTGGAAATCTTTTTGAAACAGGAACAACAATTTAAACAACGCTGGATGCCGCAATAGAGCGACATTTCGGGAAGACTCTCACCGGAGACCACCGAAATTTCGGCAAGAGTCACTCAAAATGACACCTTATTTTTTTACCCAAAGCTTCCGGAGATGCTTCCAGACCGAAGAGAAACAGCCCCAGTCCCGATAAAAATGGTTTTTGACCTAAACAAATGATTTTTAAACTCAAAAATATTGGGGCGACACCAAAATGTCGCCCTATTGAGCAGGTCGCCCTAATATAGCTTTTTTTACACACGATTTGTCGCCCTATTCTAGCATTGATAGTAATTACATAACTAACAAAATTATGTTGATAAACTGCCTTGTACAAATTTTAGCCACATAGATGCAGTAATGCTTCAGAAACCTTAAAAATGTATGGATGGTTTTTGTGTTGAATGAATGGTAAAAAAAATCGATTGTTTTAAGAAGCACCTTCAGTTGGTAATTTCTTTTAAACGGGAAAATCATGTGGTGTTTGTTTAATCAACACTTTTAGTCGGGTTTTTCTTGTCAACTCGTTATAATAAGTAAATGTTTGGGTATTACTACAAGTGATGTACTGAGGCTTCAATGGACCTCAAACATAGTGACATCACGGTTTGTTTACTACATAATTACATACGTGTTTTCCTGTGACCCTATGTCGTCTGGTACCCTCAGGCTACTCATAGACTTGCGCGCATGTAAACAAACCTTGACGTATGTTTCAGGTCCATTCATTGTGTGTGTGTACCACATAACTCCATGTGTACGTGTACACACTGTGCTGAATGAAGAACGAATGAAACTGCAGTACCGGTATAAGGCGTGAAGACCATTCTAAAAGCAACGAAGATCGAAGCAAGTTCATGGTCTTGCGACGCCCTCTGTTGGACAGTAATTTCATACTCACAGGGTATATTGCACTGCCTCACTGTAACATCATCCTGCAACATAAATAAATGGATAAATGGATGATACAATTATTGCATGTTATAATTTTTAGAAACAATACTTTGGGATACAGTTAATTATATAAGTAAGGCTGTACATAATTGATCCTGTACCGTTTTGGCCACGGAAGGTCTGGTCACACCCTACGCGTCAAACGCCAGCCGTCGCGCGTCAAGGCATATGACGTGCGAAGTTAATTATTCTGAGATATCTCTATTTCTGGACGTGCCAAGTTACCATTTAATCCTAAAATAGATAAATCTATTAAAATAGAGATATCTATTTTTGGGAATAGAATGTTAACTTGGCACGTCAAAATTACAAATAATTTGTAAATGTTAACTTAGCGCCATACTTGACGCTTGGCATATCACGCGTAGGCCTATGTGTGACCAGCAGCCGATTTCACGAAACTTTACGCAATTGCGTAAGTCCACTTATGCCATAAGTTATTGCGTAACTTGCGCAATAAGTTAATAAGCGTTTCACGAAAGATGCGCCACATCAGGATGTGGCGCAACTCGCCGACTTACGCCATAAAATGTGGCGTAACTTGCGCAATGGTTTTTGGTGGCGTAAGTTGGAAAAATGTGTCGTAGGACAGTGGAAAATGGCGATAATGCAGCTAGCTACACGTGCTTATTTACCGCATCGTCAACGAACTGAACCCCAGCCTTCCGTTTGTAGAAAACGGCCTTTATCGGTGAAATCTGCGACTCGACGCATTATGACTCGCGACGGCAGCCATGATGACCGTGCAAAATTTGTGAAAAACAACGACGTATGTTTTATGTACGACTATTTTATCAAGCGCAAACATCAAATAGTCGTTGATAAACTAGAAATTAGCCTCGTCCTAGAAGTTACAAGTGCTAAAGTGAAAAAATAAACGTGGCGCAGCTAAGAAGAGTTTCGTGAAATCGATTTTAAGTAATTGCGCAGCTACGGCATAACTTTATGGCGTAAGTCTTGCACCATAACCGTTTATGGCGCAAGTTACGCACTGTTTCGTGAAATCGGCTGCTGCAGCCGATTTCACGAAACTTTACGCAATTGCGTAAGTCCACTTATGCCATAAGTTATTGCGTAACTTGCGCAATAAGTTAATAAGCGTTTCACGAAAGATGCGCCACATCAGGATGTGGCGCATCTCGCCGACTTACGCCATAAAATGTGGCGTAACTTGCGCAATGGTTTTTGGTGGCGTAAGTTGGAAAAATGTGTCGTAGGACAGTGGAAAATGGCGATAATGCAGCTAGCTACACGTGCTTCTTTACCGCATCGTCAACGAACTGAACCCCAGCCTTCCGTTTGTAGAAAACGGCCTTTATCGGTGAAATCTGCGACTCGACGCATTATGACTCGCGACGGCAGCCATGATGACCGTGCAAAATTTGTGAAAAAACAACGACGTATGTTTTATGTACGACTCTTTTATCAAGCGCAAGCATCAAATAGTCGTTGATAAACTAGAAATTAGCCTCGTCCTAGAAGTTACAAGTGCTAAAGTGAAAAAATAAACGTTGCGCAGCTAAGAAGAGTTTCGTGAAATCGATTTTAAGTAATTGCGCAGCTACGGCATAACTTTATGGCGTAAGTCTTGCGCCATAACCGTTTATGGCGCAAGTTACGCACTGTTTCGTGAAATCGGCTGCAGCTTGCGCAACTTTTGCAAAATGGCGCAAGCCCCATGGCTTGCGTGTAATTTTTACAGGAATGTTGCGCAGCCTACGCAATAAAATGTTGCGCAAGGGGACTTACGCAGTGCGTAAGGATTCGTGAAATCGGCTGCAGGGGCCAATTTAATGGCGCTGTTTGCATAGCACATAATTTATTTGCTTTAATATTGCAAAAAATGGGTTGTCAGCCAAAATCGGAGGTGATGTGCATTTACTAATATGCTGCTACTGTTTCTAAGAACACAATTTGACATACAATTTGGGCTCGTATAGCTCGTTTTACCGAGCAAAGAAATTCGGTGCTAAGCAAATTGTTGTGCTAAACAATTAACGCCGTGAAATTGGCCACAGGCCTTTAGGTTCTTTTTCTGGAATAAACTTCGAGGATTTAGGCCTAGAACAATTATTTTATGTATTTCTGTCGTCAAAGGTAAATATATTGTTTTAATTGTTTTATTGTTTTATTTACAGTGTGGAAATTCTTGTCCAAGACGAGGGGTTATTGTTCAACTCACCTTTGGTAAGTCTCAATGATGTCTTAATAAGTTTAGATGTTTATGCGCGCGGTTTTGCTTATTTTCTGTGTTTTTGATTGACTTTAAGACTAAGACCACGTTCTCAATAAGAAAATCGCTTCGTTCGACGATTAGTTAATCATCGTTAGTTAATAAAGCGCGAGTTTATATCTCAATTAACGAAGATCGGTATACCGTTTACATTAGACAAATGAAGATCGAATGAAGTTGTGCGACGCCCCCATCTCGTTACGTATCACATCGCTTCGTCGAACGAAGGGAGCGTATACACAATTTACAGATTTGCTTCGTCGAATGTAGCGATAAGTAAACCGAATGAAGAGGCCTGCGTTCGTATCTGCAGGAAATCTCTTAGTCGAATCATCGTCGAATCTTCGTCAAATAAAGCGAATTCCCTAACGATGAGAGCAGGGTTTTTGTTGGTACTGAGTGCATGTGTCTTTATTTTGTACACAGTTTTGCAATATGGTTGGATGTGCACTTTAAGATCTGAAGTTGTTTAACCCGCAGTGTACAATAATCTATTAAGTAATTTATAATATTCTATACAATGTTCTGAATTCGAATTTGTTGATCATTATCAGGGTCATTTAACTGCACCAATATGCATACCGCTGTCTTTCAGCGATAGCTTAAAGTATAGGGTCTGAGTAAAGGTACATTTTTGGGGGGCGGGGGTGGGGGTAGGGAGGGGTGGTCATACGGCGACAGGCTGTCAATGGTGAACCTCAATAAAATTTACGACGTCTGCAAAAATACGGCGGAGTAACTAAAAAAGTATCGGTTTATAAACGGACAAGCGAACTCGTTGTTTCTTGTGTGGAGGCGAAATCCTGTTGAATTCTAGTCATAAGTCTATGAATTTGTTTTACTATTTCTTAATCTCTAATTTTAAAGGTCATGTTGTGGCGATTTTAAGCGTCGCTGTCCGTTTTTCTCCAATGTGTAGAAGTGTTACTCAGTACCAGTGTTGACAACAAAACTATACTGAAAAAGATTGTTTAAACGCCACAAGTACATGTATTTGCGCATATACCGGTGACGCAAAATACACTAAAAATCGTCAGGAATATATAGGATGTTTCACTCAAGTGTTTGAAAATATATATTGTACGGCTGCCGTGAAGTTTCACGTTTCAGTTTTTTGCTCTCGGCATTTCTTTAGGTAAATAAAAATAATATAATAATAATATATCCATGCATCCATGCTCTTGCATTATTACCCCTGGTCATTGGGCTCTTGATAACATTCCATCTTTAAGCCTTCTCAACTCCCTCGGGAGTATGCAGCACCTGCAACCTGCATGTTAGTCGTTCATGAGCTAATCAAACACATCTTCTTTCACTTCCCTCACAGGTATACCATTTGCTCCTGGGTGCCAGAGAGGCCACGCATGGCAATGTGCCTTGCCAAAGGGCACACCTGCTATGTTTACCCAACACTTGCTATGTTTACACAATTTGTATTTTAGGCAAAGGTACAACAAATCCCAGGAAAAATGCTCATGTCCGGGCATAGTGTACCTTTAACTTTTCCAAAATTATCCAAATACCAAAACGTTATCGAGTGAATATGGGTTCACTCGATAATCTGCCCTATAACAAGGCCAAAAACATAAGAAGCCTATATGTACAATCTTAAAAGCCATCAGTTAACCGTTGTCTTTGCTCGATCTAGGCTGAAATTGAAGTTCTTAAAGGATTTCCTTCCGAAAATGCATTCAAGATTGAAGGGGTGGGCATGATCTTCCCCAAATGGGCAAAACATGTCATTTTTGATAAATGTTTCAGATGTTCCTGGGAATGTTACGTGCGAACGAAAAGGCCTGCTCCCGGGAGTTCGGAAGCACCCTGTTTAACTCATTCTTCCGGAATATCTGCCTACATGAAAAACACTTCTCATCGAAGACACGTGATGCCTTAGGGTAATCGTAATGAGACGCGCATTTTTCGGAAGCGGATAACCTCCCCCTCTAGCTCTTCGCGATGACCTACTTTTTCCCTGTGATATTTGCTCAGGTCAAATATGATGATCTGGTCATTTTCAGGAGCTTTCAAAGCTGGAAACAGACCCCAATAATGAGACGTATACAGTCAAGCAAAATAATTAATGTATATATTGTGCGTAAACCCACAGAATTTTTCTTACAAATGATTTCGACATCTGACATCCCGCACCCCCATATGCGCACGAATTGCGGTGACCCCGGCCCCTAGCCCTGTTTGTGCATGGAAAATATGGCAGTTAGGAGTTAATCACTATATTGGCGATCACGGTGAATTTTCGCACTTTTTTGAGATTTTTGGATCATCGTTTCGAAGGTCAAAATGAAAACGTAGCCAGTCATAGTATCGTCTATAAACAGACAAGTTTTGCACGGCCAAAAATGGTCATGGGCATGACAGGAAATAAATAGCACCCTGCGCTCCGCTGACTCATTACTGATCCTTGTATACCATGGCTCCAGTGTAATTTAACGCAAAAGGCCGTAGGTTGTCGAATGAGTAAGTTATTGGGCGTTACACCAGAACTTATAGTTTCCCTTTCCAGCCTCCAAATATATATAAATGGAAAGGATCTTAAAGGTATACAATGTGCCGATAAATAACGATATAAAAGCATAATTTATCGTGCTTTATTTTTGAAATAAATTTGAATTTTTGACAACATCTTAAGACTTTAATTTATATCTTTAACACTGTTAAAGGCACAGTGCGCGCGCGCCAAATTCGTGCCACGAAATACGCAGCTCCATGCCTGTTCTATGAAGCTGCGTATTTCGTGGCACGAATTTGGCACGCGCGCATTGCTGACGAGCCTGTGCCTTTAAAAGTACATAAAGGTTGGCTGTAGATTTCGGGACGGTCCCGTCAGAAAGTATCTATTTTGAAGTGCACGGGGTTATGTCAACTTTCGTCTTCCGTTTTTCTTCACTTGCCAAACGTCCTTTTGGTGAACCATGCCTCAACACGAAAGTCTTTGCACTATCGATGATCAGCCAAATTCTTCTTTCGTTTCCTCATAAACGCAAAATATTAATATTTTTTTCTTTATCAGATATCGGGAAGTTGTATCAACAAATAATGGTATCAGCGGAAACAAACTGTCTAGTGCATGGCCGCATGAGTCTTGGCTTATACCAATACAATTGTAGTTATTAGCGCAATCTCCTCAGCCCTCTGAAAGTCTCCGTGTAACTGTTCTTTGAACTTTCAAAAGTTGGGAGGGTGCAGGAGGGGCAAAAGTGTCAATTTCCCCCCACCACCACCCCCCCCCCCCCCGGACTCGTTCGGTTCAGTTTTACCAGACTTGATGCTCTTGATGATGCTCTTTGGTTTTAACGTTTAATCTTTTTTATCCATGTACATGTATATGTATGATATCGCTTTGGTTTTTGTTTTTATACTGTAAAGCGCCTAGAGGCCCTGGCATTTGGCGCTATATAAGACTGCTATTAATATTATTATTATTATAGTTTTGTGCCTCCCATATTATGATGTAAATCATATTTTGTCGGCAAAATCATGGTATACTGTCGGCAAAAATAAAAAAGTTAATGAAACTAATATAACATCGCTGATAAAACGCTACGGCAATGGCAATGCTATTACATATGTATTTCCATACAAGCTGTTGCGTGAGGGCGCTCACCTTTTTCAGTGACCAAAATTCGGACCTGGGTTCTGCACTGAGACCTCCTATAATGATATGACCAGTGCTCACGCCATTTCGCGTTCACGCTCGCGTTTTACGTGCACCGCCCTAGTATTGCGTTGTCATGCTGCAAATGCCTGTCATTCAGGTATTTTTTCTTATTCCGTGCATCATACATGGCTCCAAGTAAACAGCGCAACGGCAAATCCAACTTTTTTGCGCCCCAAAGTTGAAATCCCTTTCAGGTACCAAAGGTTTTGACTTTTAAACCTTAATACCCAACATTTAACCCAAAGTAACCCCGCTTTATATGCTTGGCGAACATTGCCCTCCATGGGAAACCATGTTTGTTTTTTCATTTATTGCAGTCTCGGGTGGAAAGCCCGAGGCGAAATAATAAGATCCTAAATAGGGAACATAACTGGGACGCGTGTCCTGGGTGTCCCTCGGCCGGCTGCGCGAGCACCCAGCTCTCCCTTCCCTTCTCTGTGGGGAGTACATGTGGTCCGAGTGCATTGGGAGAGCCTACGGGGTAAAGGACCGCTCAGTGGGAAAAGTCTGGTCTTAAAAGGGTACAGGACTTTCAGCGAAGTTACAGATGTAGAAATCGGTGTCGATATCGTGTTTTGATTTTGAAATGTCATCGCAAAGTTCGGCTCCGGCCCCAAAAAACAAAGTTGCATAGCAGGCCTCACAAGTCACTTCCGTGAGTCAACTCGGGTTACTTAGGCAAGTAACCTGATTAGATTCAATTCAATCCATTACGTTTGGAGGTCCAGGTCCAGTCTTTAAATGCGGTGCACGAGTCAAACTCAAAGTTCTGACTCCAGTCTTACTTGAGTTATGAGAACACTGACAAACTGGTTATATCAGGATTTTAGATGGAGTGCACTGTTTTCCAGTAAAAGGTATTTTCTCCCCGACAACACTAAATTTCGTAATTTCTTGATTTTGCAAGCTCGCCATCTTTCAAAAAAATGGTATAGGCCTAAATCTATAACCAGACAAAACACAAAATGTTATTTTAGACGCCAATACAAACAACATTGCAGCCATATTACGCAATTACAGAGCATTTTGCTATCCGAAGGCATCACTAGGACGATAATACCACGCGGCGCACTACATAAACAAGCAGGGCATGGTACAAAACGTGGCAGCGTCTGTCACGGAAGACTGAACATGGTATTTTGAAGGAACGAGTGAGTCAAGTCATAGTTCATCCTGTTCACATGTTGCATCAGTTTCGGAGGCGTTTTAATATCTTGACGCCGAGTTTTTGGCGGCTGGGCTGTGGCTTTCATTAAAGAGAGTCTCCTATTTTCGGGAGCATGTCACCCAGCTTTCAGCTGAGCAATTAATTCAAGCGTAAAAACAAGCTTGGCCAAAAATGAGATCGAAACTACTGGCAACGGCGCCAAAGCGTCGCTGTAACCGCATACCATTCGCCAAGCAGGCTATGTGCATCGTACATCTAGGCGAACTTTGCAGAAACTTCATCTGTTTCCCGTAGTAAATTATGCTGTATAGTGACGAGTGACACGTGACGCCTTGCAGCCTATAGAGGATCGTTTCCCCTTATATAAACTGTCGTTAAATGACTGCATAGCACTTAAGGTTCACATGCCTTAATTACACATTAAATTGGGCGTGATACAAGTTTTAAAATTGCTTCTTTTTTTTCGCTGGAAGACATGGTATCGTCGCGCGGTCGCGGATCTCATGCCCATGCAGTTCTTTGACCGTGGTGTCAACGAACTGCAAACCTTTCAGAGGAATCAAGCAAACATACTTTGAAACGGCTGGACTGTATTATTTTTCAGAATTTTTTTTAGTGGTTTTAATCATCGAAGATGGTTAAAAACCCCGAGATCAAGTGCAACCTCTGGTTTGCCCCCGACTGCGTTCGTGTTCATGCACAGAGCTTCACAACCAGTGCTCTTTCGTCTCTAATAATCGGATGTTGGTTAAAGGAGCGTACCGAGATCACATTTGTGACACGCCCCCTCCCTATTTTTCCTTGGTGTTGAGATTTTAATATCATATTATGTGTCATATTTGTTTTCATTACCATTTATTAACCTAATGCCTGCGAATTATCTTGGAGATCCGTCGAAAGGATCGGGTCTCAATGAGGAGGTTTATAATTATCGTCGCACCAAACAGAGTCCCTCTTGTCTAATGTCCGAGAGTGACAACTTCGATGGCTTGGTTATCAGCTTCAGCGAGAGCCAGATGATATTGTCCAACGGTATGCACTATATACTACTAATCGTGGACATCGGAGCCGAGGTGGACACATGATGCTGTACCATCAATGCATATCTAGATTGATATATACCCTGCTACATCTGTGTGTCTGGAACCGATGGAGATTCGACAAATTGCATCGGACAGAGACTATGGAGAAAATTGGTCTTGGCCGCCTTCCGGAGCTACCCTCCACAGAGTTAGCATACCGGAGACGATGCACAGCATATTCTGAAATTTCGCACTCTCAATCCGTATATTTTCAAGGATATCGTCGAAAAACCACCGATCTTTTGTAAACGAATTTATCCGGTTCCATAAAGCACTGCAGTGACAACCTTTTTGCTTCCACATCCAAATTGGAGATTGCAAATTTCATTTTTTCTTTCCATGGATAGTATTTTGGGGAGGCATTTTATATGATAGTTTGTAGGTTAGAACGAAATCCAATTTTGTTAAGGAAAAATCTCAACAAGCCCTTTGAAACTTAATAGGGCAATGTAAACATACGAGACCAAACGCATGCACAAACACCTACATGGGCCTGCAGGTATACAATTTCCCCTGACCCAATTCCACCCCAGTTTGAGGAGCACTCCAGTATAGTCCTTGCGATATATCAGCCCTTTCTGATGTTTCTGTCTGGTGGAAACTTTCATCCAGTCCATGACTCGTAAACGTTTGCGTGTAGCGACCTAGATTTTACAAAATAATTCCCTTTAAGGGCTCCTAAAATAGCATTTCAATAACTTAATCCATGCAGTGCCACATAAAACGACATAATGAAGATCGATTTTCGCTTTCAATGGGATCTGTTGTTACTGACCGAGTAAGTCGGCACGCCGTGACGAGTGGGAAACTTTTTAGACGCTTGGTGGCAGCAAACAAACCAGTCCTTTTCCATTGTTACGTCATATTGCGCATGCGCACTTTAGCTCAAACGTGACGTAAACAATGGAAAAGGACCGGCTTGTTTGCTGCCACCAAGCGTTTTACGGTTGATTTCTTTACATTGTGACTTTTTGATCAGGCTCCCCGGAATAATTTGCAAACGCGTCAAGAAACAAAACTACGAATCAAATCATCATGAAGTGAATTGTGGTCTGAACCATCAGATGAAATCGTGGTGTCTTGTAATTTTTCAAGACAAGTGGAATTTCTGTAACAATTTCCAGTAGGCCCTATAATGGTGTCCGATCATGGTTACAAACACATTTCCCTTTCACATAGGCCACTGCATTCAGTTTATCGATTTTATTGCACCCTATATGTCTTTGAAAGTTTGAATTGCTATAGTTGCATCCTGTATTTGGGGTAAAAACAAGGCCAGGTAACCATATCAATTCTTTCCCATCATTCATGAACATAAATCTTCAAACACACAAGTGTTTTGAGTGTACGATAGCTTAAGGACATTACATGACTGGAAACTTTTTTTTTAAACACGTAATACAACAGCACTAGATAACTAAAGAATAATGTTGATAAACTGCATGCCTTGCAGAAGTTTTAGCAACATGTATGAATGAGTGATTATTTTTAAGGGTCATGACCCAGGGACCGCCGGGGCGAGTAAATTAGATACAAATGTGAACAAATGTCTATGAGTTTGGAAATCTGGATGCAGTGAAAAACAACTTGGCTCCAGCGGGATTCGAACCGCGGACCTTCTGCATGCAGACGCTGGCGGTCTCGAATCACGGTATAGTGCAATTTGTTCCTCACTGATAAATGTAGTAATATAGGCCTGAAAAGAATCCATGTATGATTTTTGCGTTCAATAAATGGTAAGACAACTTAAAACTTGTTATACATTGCTATCAACACTTTGCAGGGTTTTTCTTGTCAACTTGAGAAGTAAAATTTGGGTATAACTGCAAATTATGTATTTGTGCTTTAAAGCTTTTTAAGCATGCAAACCAACCATTTTGATGAATGTGTTAGTTCACTGCAAGACTACCCCTCCCCCACCCATTGCCGCAGTTACATGCTTCTAAGCCGACCGACAATCTAAAAGAAGCTGCAAGGACGTCTGTAGGTCTCATCAAGTCTAAACGTCTGATCATTATATGCCTTCCCTTAGGAGACCTGCCAAGCTCTTGATAACGTCTTCCACATCTCCCTTTCCTACACCTGTCTCTATCCCATTGGACCGTCTTCCATTTGTGATCGTTAGAGACAAGGGGTGGGTTAAGAGGACACGACCTACTAGGTAAATTAATTCCTTCCGCTTCCATCATCGTGCACAGTCGCTTAAACCTCATTAAGTCCATCCATCGCACCCCTATACCCATTTAATAGCTCATTTAATTAAACAATTTTAATTAAAGTCGGACAGGTTATATTTTGATGGTACGTGCTTCTTAATAGGTCACCTGGCCGGTTGGCTGACTAAAGCTTGTCTCAAAATTAAAGCCAACAAATTATTGTCGCCTATATATCGAAAGATCGTATAATCCAACTGGATTCATCAGATGATAATTTTTTCCCCAAAGATTTCCAATATGAAGATGTTTAGGAGGAAGATTTTGAAATGTGCTTGTGTTAGTGTCATGACAAAAACAATATTTCAAAACCATATTAAAATTCACATAATTCTTGTAGGGGAGATATTTTTATGATACATGCTCGCGAAACAAAAATGACCTACTATACGTTTTGTTAAAAGCCGCAGTTCCTCTGAATAAAGATAAATGACTATTGAAATTTATTTATAATAAATGCCAAGACTGAATTATTTAAAGCCGCAGTACACCATTTGCAGTTACCCCAAATTACACTTGTACATTGTATAAACGTTTCCAACCGTGGTTTATTTTCTTTCCTCCTCTTTCCCTTACGTCATTTACAGTGGCCCAAAATGTTATTTCATGAGTTGAGAAAAACCCTGTAAAATGGTACCTTTGTGGAAGAAATTACCAAGCGAAGTGCTTAAATAAAGTTTGCAAACCATGTTTTTAACCGTTCATTCAACACAAAAACCGGGCGTTGATTTTTCAGGTTTTCTGAAGTATTACTGCGTTTATATGTGGCTGAAATTTCTACAAGACGGTTTATGAGCATTATACTTATAGTTGTGTAATGCTGTTGTTCTTGGAATTTGTGAAAAGTTTAATCTGCAAATGATATACATGTAATGAGCTTTTAAGCAGCACAGTGGATCAAAATTTGATGACACGACAGAAAATAACCCAATATGCATTTTCGTATATATAGTCATGCCACAAAATGCGGAAATGGACATCCCCAAATGTCTTTGGGAAAATGACAAAATCATGCAGTAGCTACGGGGGACGGAAACACAACAAACCTGAATAAATAAATGCTGTGTATCTTTATAACGAGGTTGTCGGACCTTTCAATTCAGTTGAACTTGATGTCACCATTCTATTATTCAAGTCATTGGGTGGGATGAGACCGTAAGCGACCATTAAGCAACCGCACCCCAGCATTTATGATTACGAGAGATCAATAGTAATCATAGGAATACACAAGAGAAATTCCCAACTGAAGGTGTCATTCATTCAGCACAAAGAAATGCATGTTTTTAAGGTTTTTCTGAAGTATTACTGCAACTATGGGTGACATTTCTAAAAGGCAGTTGTTCGTGAAATTCGCAAAAGAAGTTTCATCTGGCTTCACGAATCAGGAAAAAACGACTAAAAGTGTTCATTGCAATGGTAACAAACACCACATGATTTGTTTTTCTGTGTAAAATGGTACCTTTCTCGGAGAAATTGCCAACTGCAAACAACTTTATTAACTTTATTTACACACACAACAATTTATGGATTTTTCAGGTTTTCTGAAGTATTACCGCATACATGTGGCTGAAATTTCTACAAGGCAGTTTTCTCGACATGGGCTTTTATTGAATACAAGTGGAAATAACGCAATTTTTAACAGTTTACCAATCATGTACAAACTCTATCTTTAAAGACAGAGGCTCGTCAATGCGCGCGTGAGGCCAAATTCGTGCCACGAAATACGCAGCTCCATGCCTTTGCTATGGAGCTGCGTATTTCGTAACACGAATTTGGCCTCAAGCGCGCATTGACGAGCCTGTGCCTTTAAGGTGCATGCAACCATTCTATACCTCCATGATGCAACATTGTGTTTTACAGCTGAGCGGATCTTCCCTGTGTGTTCATAATTCGGTTAGGACAACGTTAACATTTCTCTCAACGTACCCAACGTCCCTGGATTGTTCAGCCCTGTTTTCCATTTCGTAGACACACCAGTTTAGTTTCGATCACTCCTATGCAGAGGTTGCAACCCCCATATTCATTTTGATAGCGCCGGTACACGCATTCGGCCCCCTTTGGCCAAAACGGAATACGATTGAAAACAGAAACAAACCATTTCCCCTACTTTTATATCCGCCCAAGCATTGGCAGCTCGCCAATCATTGTGAAGTATTATGTTATTCTGTATATCAATTAAAGCAAGTGAAAATTGCACTTTTCTCCCGGGTGTATATCATTGAGCTTTCATAGACAAGACAGAGGTGTTGGGTGTAGGCTAGTTTAACTCCGGATAAAATTTGGTTTTGTATCCCGAATTTAGAGAGCGGGGCACTACTGCGTGTGAAGTTGTCTGACTTGTTTAGCACAAGATCTTTTGCTTCTTGGGTATGTTTGACCGTATGTACATGTACGTTCCATGATCTCTAATTTCAAAATGAGGGTTGCATTGCAGTAAGGGACCCCAACGCCTATTTTGGCGAGATTCGTGACCACCTTGTTTGCGATTTATTGCTTCAAAATTATCGGCCCATCTGCAGTCGATTTCACGAAACATTGCGCAGCTTGCGCAACTTTTGACAAATGGCGCAAGCCCCGTAGCTTGCGTGATATCTTTGGAAGAATGTTGCGCAACTTACGCAATAAAATGTTGCGCAAGTGGGCTTACGCAACTGTGTAAGTTTCGTGAAATCGGCTGCTGGTCAGTTAATGTCCAAAAATAAGTCAACTCCTTGGTCTGACCTTGTTTCTTCCTCCATGGTCTGACCTGGTGAAGGGAAACTCCGTTGTAGGAAGTAATTACATTCGCCCTGTTTTGAAAGCTACGTGCTGACCACCATTAACCTAAAAAAGATATAACAGTTTTGAAAAGCAGTCGTAGCAGATTCCGAATGAGGTTAGCCAAAATTTGCTCTTTCACGACATGCTGTGTCGATCGGAATGGGCGCCGCCATTTTGATTTAACGGTCCTTTACTTCAGAGGTCGTGGGTTCGATTCCCACTTGAAACAGGTGAAGTATAGCCTTTTTGTAGTGTGGCGTAAGTTTGTTTTTTTTCCCCAAAAAACTTAATTTGATTGTATAATTATGGTGCTGATTTGAAGAGCTTCATCGCAAAACGCGATAAACTTTAAATAAAAACAAATTGAGGAAATGGTGTCAGTATATTCTTCATTGGTGGTCCTATACATTTGTAAAATAGATTTTTGAAACTCTGTTATATCCCACATAAAAAAATATGTTACTAATTGGAATTTGCCATTGACTGCAGTGCTTAGTTGTAATACAAAATGGTAGTTTTCTCAAAATGCCCAAAAATTGATAGGCCTATGCCTATATCGCGTTTTGCGATGAAACTTTTCATATAGGCCTATACAATTAAAAGTAAGATTAATAAATGCAAAGTAAAAAAATGCAGCTACTTTGAATTGTCTTATCTTATTGTGCCTATAGATTCATTAATTTTAGGCACACATATACACTGAAAACTTTATTTCGTCAATTGACATAAAAAAATTAGTCATACTCTGGGTCTTATTTGACTAATTTCCAATTAGTCATACGTGGTTTGAATTGACTAATTTTAATTAGTCATGAAAAAGGGTCTTATTTGCCTAATTTAAAAAATGATTAGTCATGCGGCAAAATTAATTTGTCATGCGTCAAAATTAATTAGTCTTGCACACAAAATTATTAGTCCTGCAGAAAAATTATTAGTCTTGCAGGAAAATTAATTAGTCCTGCAGTAAAATTAATTAGTAATGTCAGCCTGACAAACTTACTTTGTCACGGTGTGTTTCGTAGTACTGAAATAGGCCTACGCAGAATACGTGCAATGACTGCACGGTGTGTTGTGTTAATGCAACAAAGACATCCGCAGTTTGATGACGATAATGGGGACAACAAAAATGGAAGAGGCAACGATGTACCCAGGAAAACATCCAGTTACTATTCGTAGCTCATTTTATAAACTTACTTCTAACTGCAGCGTGAAAAGGAGTCTAACCTGGGCTGACCTAACATTACGAATACGTACTGAGTTGTCCTTATAGATCATGACTATTTGTGTCAATACACGGATGTTGAGACCCGAAGCACGGCCTCAACCATGCCTTTACTCCGACACACGACATAGTTTGAAACATGCAAACCAATTATTGCCTTAGAAATCTCAGAGTCCCGCACAATTCTTTGGTGTCACACAAAACCCGTCACACGCTTACCTTTCCAGAGTAACGTCACAGAATGTTTAGTCCAGTCAAACACGACCTCATTTTACGGTGCGGTTCGCATGTAATGGCGTCGCACAGCTGCACGAAAACAAGAACTGAAGATTTATTTTCCCACGACCGAATTCATGACTAACCTTTTATTACATTATCAATGTAAAGAATAATCCCGCCAAAACTCATGACTAATTAAATTAGTCATGAGTTTCGGCTGCATTATTCTTGCCATTAGTAATGCAATCAAAAGTTAGTCATGCAATTAGTCATGGGAAAATAAATCGTCAGTTGTTGTTTTACGTGACAATACAAATTAGTCAAAAGACGATCATCACATTTGTCAGTCGTTCAGATTAGTCTTCCGCTAATATTAATTTGTCCTGCAACAGTTTTAATTTGTCATGCACCAACAAAGATTTGTCATGTACCAACAAAAAGTTGTCAACTGACAAATTGTATACATGACTAATCATTTTGCCCTTGTTTGACTAATTTTCCACTGTGATTGACTAGATAATGTTTTCAGTGTAGGTCTATTTTATTTTTGTTTTTAGAGAAAACACCGATAAAGAGCGTTCAATCTTTAAATTGTTATATTGTAAGAAATATGATGAATTTATGTATTTATGAATCCCATTCATTTTCAGAATTGGTCGCACATCGACGCAAAGAAGAGTAAAAGTATTTTGAATGAAAAAGTATTTTCAAACAAAAAGTCATGATTTCGTTTTGATGAATTTGAGCAAAGAACATGTAGCACAGACGACTTGACATAGACGACTTGACATAGACGACCTGCTCCTGTAATCGCATTGGCGAAACTGACCTCAGACAATTAAGCATACTCCCAAAATAGTTTCCCCTAATTTAAAACCCGACCCCTTTGCAAGGCTTCCCGGCAATGCCTCGACTGTTATCTGACTACGAAAGGTCTGTGGCTCTTGTAGCGAACATCTCGTCTTCCTCAAACCACCCCATGTATATCCAGCGGTGTAGGAACAACTTTTTTCAATGCGGTAGGGGGCACCAAACCCCAAAATTAAACGAAAAAGCGAGGATGTTGATTTTATATCGTGGCGTACAAGGGCCATCGATGATGTTGTGACGTTGCACGTTCGGGTCAACTACCTGCATGTAATGAATATTATTAGCATATAGCTAGTTCGAAAGAGGCTTTATGGCAAGACAGAAGGCATAACGTTCGCCCAGCCTTTATATACTCCGCTCAAGACGCTCAATTATCTCACATTTTACCTAACAATATAATCCCAAAGCCATCAAGCCATAAAGTTTCCAAGAGGCTACCTGTATAGAGGTAATAGACTACTAGAGTGTGACGTCGGTTGCCATGGTAATTGGGTCTAAACATTCGCTGGTAATCTGAAACGCCCATTGGTAAAGCGCAGGGGAACAGTTTACTGGTTTTAGTGTAGACCCAGTAACCTTGGTAACACACAAAGGGTGACGTTTTCACTTGAGTAGTCTATTGGCAATGACTAAATGAAGTACCGAGTACTCTTTAGTGATAGCGCCACCGGTCGGTGCAGTTTTTCCATGTCTCCATAGTCAAGCGTCAGTATGCCGTCTTCATGGGCACTGTGTGCGTGTAAATCACTGTACTTAAATGTGGACTTATTTAATGTGCCGAATAATGTATCCTGCCTGCCGCACATACGCTGATTGAAGTAATTATGATGGTTCGAGCAACACGGAAGTGAAAGTGCACGTAGTAAAGTTCATTCTAAGAATGGCTTAATCTTAAAGTTTTTATGTAGTACAAACATTTACAGACACTAACAAGGAAAAACTACTACAAAATGATTATTATTGTATGAACAACGGAACATTTTCAAGAAATGGGTAGAATTTATGCCTTTTTTAGCGATTGTTGTTCGACTATTCCTGGGAACTACTTGACCTTTCTTCTAAAAATGTCTTCCAGTTTCATGCACGCTTCTTTCCTTTTGAGCACACATTCATGAACAGATTCAAAACAGCTGAACAGGCGTTCATTTCATGCCCCAACAACCCCACCCCTGTTAGTACATTTGTGATTTCCTCCCAAGTGGGATCGCGGAGCTAGACAACGTTTCTGCGTGCGTGAATGAACATAAATGTGTGAGCGTGTCACTGCTTTGAGTGTAATTCACCTATCAATTGTTCCCCTCCCCCCACCCCCCGTGCTGCCCCACCCCCCGCGCTGCCCCACCCCCTAGGTGGGGGTTTGGTCACGTTTTTCATGCCCCAGGGTGGGGCATTTCACTCTTTGAAATACAATTTTATGTGTATTTGTATACAAGACGCGCATGCTTTGCACCCGAGGGGGGGGGGGGATTTTTGTCACCTAAATGTTGCCCCAGGGGTGGGGATTTTGTCACAAAAAAGTGACAATCCCCACCATTTAGGTGGGGTAACCCGGGGGAGGGGGGGGGGGGGGGACAATTGATAAGTGCATGCATAACAATGTGTTTCTGAATTTGACAGCAAAACCCAATCCTGTGTGTTCACAAACGAAGTGACATTGTTTTTTTAAAAATATGATCGTGGTAAATTGCCAAATTAATTTTCGCACAATATAGTGAGTTAATAACCCTGTCCGCGTCTTGTAAGCCTTAGGGCTCATTCACGGTTCATTCATGTTTAGAGCCACACAGTCCCATCGAGCTATGTGGTATTTCTGGGTCATGGCCCCGCGCTGTCGAGAGGCAATATGCCTCAGTGCCAGACAAACATTGGTCGATGGACCCTTTACGTCACAGGCAACTTTTGCAGTGACTGCGCTACGTCCGAGTGCAGTATTATTCCAACCTTGTCTGGGCGAACCTAGTACCCAGTACCACGCACTACTCACTACGGAACTCAGAATCTGTGGGTATAGGTCTAGAGTAGGAGTACACACGTGCCCCGTGATCACAGCACAATCAGAGAAATATACTAGATAGTCCGAGTAGTGCCAGGCTGGAGCTCTAAACCTCTATTTTAAAAATGCATTACACTTCATCAGTAAACTAGGCGCGAAACCTCTTTCCAGATTGGACGCAAGCTATATCTCCAAGTCTTCCACTATTTCTTTTCTGGGACCCCTGGAATACTAAATCGATATCGGAGTTGGATTTACGATTTATCTTACCGAGTGGAATTCCTGTGGAATCTTAATCAGTCGGGTACACGCGAGTCAGCAAGAGATACCCATAACGGGAGTGGCTGCCGTTTTTGAGAGCCAATATCTCGACGTTTTAGATATGATACTTGGATTGAGGTGATAACGCCACTTTAGAGTAAATAGGCTGTCCTCAACGGAACCTCGACCACGCGCCGCCCAGGATGCAGGGAAAACTTATATGTGTGCTTTTACTGTGGTTGGCCTTGACGGGAGTTCCTTGTTTAACGAAGTAAGTTTGTTGTACCCCTCTTTCTCTGTCTTTTCTCCGTCTTATATTTTTTTACCAAAGGCTCTACTGCCTTTTGAGTTCAAATCTTAACCACCACTTAACTGTATAATGCATTGGCATTGGCATTTGCGCGTTGTCATCCCGAAATAACTGAAGTGGCCATGAATTCCATCCATAGTATTCACAATTCAGTATTAAACCCCAAACTCCTCAAACTTTCAGACTCCTCGAAAACCTCAGAAAACCCGAACCAATAAAAGCACAATCGGGGAGCGAATATATTCGCACGGTTTCAAACTTATAATTTAAGTTGCATCATGCAATGATGTGGGTGCGATTTCGGATGGGAATTTTGCATTATTTTATGGTCAGTCGCGGCAGTTCTAAACTTGCCGACGTGAACTTTTACCCTTCATCCATTGTAGGAAGTTTGTTTAATCAAAGCCCGCGGTGCCAGAAACTGGCTTCACAAATATTGGCTAAAAATATTATTCCCAGAACTGTAAAGCTGAAAGGAAAGTTGTTTGTTTAGGGAACAGGAAATGTAAATAAAAGTGTATCTACGTCATCGTTTCTTTCTTTCTTTTTTGTTTTTCTTGAGAAAACGATATAAACCATGTCTCTGTCTACATACACGATAATGTTGTATGGTTCCGGTGGCAACCATTACAATGCGTATGGGGCATCAGGAAAACCCATTTATCCTACAACTTTATACAAGTGTCGGATATATAAATAATAATGCATTTGACCTCACTCCAAATGACTTTGTTTCTTTCCGATACACATTGTTTGCAAGAGAGGCAAACTATCGGCACCCTTTAAGGTGGCCGATATGCGAGGTCGAGTCATTCGCGGCATTAATTGTTCATTCATTGAAATTAGCTGTTTTACGGGTATTAAAGGCAACTTAAAACGTTTGTTTGAATTCTTTGAGGCAAACTTAATTACCTGAAAGAACTATCAATAGTGGGTCTTGGCGGTCGGGATAAAACCAAACTACCCGGTTCTGACGAATGTTACAGGGTAGCCTTGAGCATGCCAGTGACTTCCGGTAATAATTAATGGGTGGCGACGTCTAATTAAGAATGGATGTGTTTCTAAAATAATGGCGGCGATTTGAAGGAAAAGTTGCGGTTCGTTCTTTCAATTATAGATGACGGCCTTGAGTTACATCTGTAATACATTTATTGAGGTGTTGTAAGAACGTTATGCACACCACCCCCGCCCCCCGCCCCCAACCCCACCATCCCTCCCCCCACCACCCCCACCCCCACTCCTCACCACCCCCACCCCCCACTCCCCACTCCCCCGGGTTACCTTATCTAAGAGGTGGGGATTGTCACTTTTTGCGTGACAAAATCCCCACCCCTGGGGCAACATTTAGATGACAAAAATCCCCTCCCTCGGGTGCAAAACATTGTATATACAAATGCACAGAAAAGTTTATTTCAAAGGGTCAAATGCCCCACTATGGGGCATGAAAAACCTGACCAAACCCCCACCTAGGGGTGGGGCAGCGCGGGGGGGGGGACAATTGATAGTTGCATTACTTGCCAACTGTGGCTTTTCTAGTAAAGAGATGATCGCTCATCCAACTACTTTGATTTGCACAGCTCAAATCTCTGTTTTAAGGTGTTTACCCGCGAAGTAGGCAATAGGCCTATTTCTGTCCTACATGCACGTGTATGATAAATTTGTAATCTTGAACACCGAGCCCAACTCAACCCATCTGTATCCATTCTACGAAGATGTAAATCACAATAGATCTAAATCTCTCTGTTTTCTTATACATTGAAACTTTTTTACCACTTAGATTAAAAATAGTCACTCCTTACATATTGACACCGACTTGTGGAATTACTTCTCCGATGTAGTGTGAATGACGCGTTCAAAAAAGATACAGGTTTCTGGTTCTCTTCAGTCTATTTCGGAAGACAGTTTTAGAATCGTGTATGGTCTATTTCGAGCCCAAAATAGCCCAACAAAGCCGGTTTGTCCCTTTAAATTTTATACGTATAAATCTGAGCTGTCAATTGTGTAACCTCAAGTGCGTGCTACAGCATAAGAAAATTGGGGATCTAAATTCCCCTTGTGTGTAATGATGTGACACTGCCTACGGCAAAGGTCATACAGCATTAGTTGCCATAAAGGGACGATTCGGTGTCGTTACATAGTTACACGTATAGCACGGTTTCAAAGTATTTAAGTTCTAAACTTTTCAAAGTTAAGTCCTACTTCAGGAGTAGAATTCTAAAAAATATTTGTAATGGAGTAGGTTATTTTCTAGAAATATTTGTCTTTCTATGGAATATACATCTATATCCTTTTTAAGAAGCTTATAATATGTCCCTGATAAAAAAAAACTATGGCGCAAAATTTCAAGGATACGTTGTCGGATGATTACATTTTGATGAAAGCGTCCTTAACCAATTCAAAAAATGTAGATTTTAGCGCAAATCACGCGTGTTTCCTTGGTCTGTGGATTGAGTTAGTCGTTTTTGCTCCATCAGTTCCCCTTCCCCAGTCGAGATTAGTCATACCAGGGTCAAAGGGTGACTGGTGTGTTTTGACACTCGCCTGAATCGTGTTGGCCCTCCTGAACGTATTTGGGATAACCATTTCCAAGTGTTCTTGGGGAAGAAATGCAATGTATTGCTGTAGACGTTGTGGGTTCGATTCCTGGCTGCGTTCACACGCTGCGTGCCCTTCTGTTGGCCACTTTGGCATCAATTGTTTCTTCTCCGCGCAGTAGTGATCGTCACGTGTTTAATTTCCGCGCATAGCATGAAGTCGGGGAGTTGTGAGCCCAGCAGTGTTGTCAATACTTGACGCAATCCATGCATGGTGGCGTGCTGCCCTGGCTATTATAACAGTATAGTGTTTTTATCAACTGTCGTTAAGCAGGCGCGAGTTCTGCGAAAATTACGCCCTGCATTCTGATTGGTCAAAGATCACATCCCCGTAGCTGGAACATGAAACTTAAAGGGGAAATATACCCAAGAAACAAAAGACATTGTGCTAAAAGAGTGCAATTTATACAAGAAAACAATAATTTAATATGACCCGCTGAAAAGCAGATACGAACGTCACAAAGAGCGGCCATTGTGTCAGAGAACTGGGCAAAGAATTACGTCTTTGCGTGCAACTTTTTCGTGTATTATCATAGGAATGCACGAAGGACGTGTACGCAGAAACGTCATTCTTTGCCCAGTTCTCGGACAAAATGGCGGCGCCCATAGGACAAGGCATCGCTGCAAATACCGTTCTTTGTGAATGTAATATGTAGTTTTCAGTGGGTCATATTTCTTGTTCTTTGTATAACAACAATGTATGATTTGCACTCTTTTACAATGCAGCACATTGTCCTTTGTTTCTTGGGTATACTCCTCCTTTAAACATGCTAAGCCATGCTTTAAAATAGTGTCGTGACCCAAAAAGTGCACGGATTACGATCGGTCCACCGGCGGGAACTGATACGCTACGAATTTCATCCAAACCAGATATAACGGAGGCCACTGTTTTCGCGGCATTCAAGACAAAAAAAGTTAATTTTTACATATTGGACATTTAAATCCTGTTGTTTACATATTATTTTGCTTATAGATTTTGTTGGCGTGATGAAGTTCAAACATAGGGTTCACATAGCTTTAGGACCACCCACGGGACGTGTCGAAACGACACCTTTGTATAATATGAGGGTCTTGTTGTTGTACAGTATATACACCAAATATTCAACCAAAAGTTCGTTCTCTCAATGTGAAACCTCTAGTAACGTATGACTTGCATTTTTAGCATGAGTATCATTGTGATTCTTGGGTATGTTTTTCTTTCAATGTTATCCGTCTTTTGTCTTTAAATCTCGACAGAGGAAACCCTGGCAGGCCCCCGTTTGCAGGACAACGTTTATTTGGCCTACACGATGTAGGAAATCCAACGAGCCGGTGGCGACCGCAATCACAATGGACTACCACATCACGATTGCTACCTGGGCCAACAGTGTCCACGACTGGGGCCGGGGCCACGTGCAGATACGGCCGCCGTTTTGGCTGTTGCTACGGCTGGAGGAGGGACGTCTACGGACGCTGTCAACGTAAGTTTACCATAATAGATTTTACAACTCTTTGTAATTATTTGAAAACGAAATGCTTGAGTTATTTTGCAGTAACATATTTGAGAAATAAGCGAGTTTTGGCCATTTCCAAAAAACCCACCGAAAGATACTTTTGAATGAATGGTGCGATTTCAATCGGTGAGCTTCTTGAAGTAGATGGTCTTGTTTGCGTGCATTTGAACAGCTATGACTAAATGAAGCAGGCTTGTATGTGCAACCGTGGAATTGTCCCCGGGCTACATTGAAAAAAAAAGTGGACTGATGTGCCATTCGAAAACGAACACCGCTCAGCGGTTCTTCGTGGCTTTAGACGGAATCACAAATGTTGCATGTATGAAAGTTTCATAAAGTGTACATATTTTTGGCTCCACAAATATTGTGAATTTTTGTAAATAAAAAACAAATTCTTACCAGTACCACTATCGCGTTGGAATACTCATTTACTAGTATAGCTTCGGCAAAATAAGTCTTAAAGGCAGTATAGGCCTACATGAAATCAGAATTGTTCACAGATTTACGCCTAACTTACACAATATAAACATGATGACCGTAGAAAACTTCCCCTGAAAAAGTTTTGTCTGAAGTGCTATAGTCTTTGAGAAATGAGTAAAACAAACAGTTTTCGTCTCATGAGACGAAAATTTAATTAGCCCCAAAACAATTTCGCCCAAGTGCCATTTCGCCTCCAAACCACTTCGCCCCCAAACCACTTCGCCCGAGTGCCATTTCGCCCCAAATCACTTTGTCCAAACACTACATCGCCCAAATGCCACTTCGCCTCAAAACTACTTCGTGCACTGGCAGTGGTTCAGGGCGAAATGGTTCAGGGCGAAGTGGTTTTGGGGCGAAATGACGGCAAACCCTTTTTTGACTGTTTTCTCAAAAGTCGTGAGCCCAAAATTCGTCCCACGAAATACGCATCTCTATAGCAAAGGCATGGAGCTGCGTATTTCGTGACATGAATTTGGCCTCACGCGCGCATTGACGAGCCTTTGCCTTTAAAGGTATATTAATCTTCTCCGACATTAGCGTTTTACACATTAAATTCTTGAGTTTGTATAGGACAGCCATATAATTGCTTTAAACAAATCGGTTTATTAAAAATTTTAGGATCCCGAGCTGAAACAAGTGATAAGAAATTGAAGGTACGTGCTATTGTGAACAAGCCGCGGCATAAACGACAGACGCTAATCAAGTGAGACTATCCATCAGTTTCGGAGACGCAAATTATTTTGGTCCCGAGCTCTAAAGTGCACCGTTGCTGAAAACAATTACAACCAAATAACACATACACCTTGTTCTATTTTTGGAGAGGAGGTCTGCATTCGTTACCGGAATGCGGACCTGTGGAAAGACCGAATATTATTTCCGGGAAAACTGTCCAGTGTTTTGGCAAAATAAATGCAGTATAATAGAATATTGTTGCAATCTTGTTTAGTCTTCGCCAGAGAAAATATTTTGAGGAAGGAAAATAAAATATCTGTAAAAGATCCGTTGCCAACTATTCAATTTAAAAAATGACGCAGTTGGGTTGCAAATCACTACAGTCAAACGTTCAAGATAAATTCTGCCCTGGCAGTCTTGGGATTTTTGTATCTTAATCTTTTTTAATCAAATCGGTGTTACCAGAAGTAGAAATGTTCAAAACCAAGAAATAAGTTGTATAACTTCACGACAGCCTAATGTGCAAATATATAAAAAAAATTCGCACCAGAGATGCTGAGGCTTTTGCCATGCTATAGTCATTGTGTGACTAAAGCCGTAATCACCCTGCCCTACGTAAACAAGTCACCTATGCGACAAACTAACGGTAAATGCATACATACATGTACAAGGCAGAAGCTTAAATGCGCGCCACGAAATATGTGCCACGAAATACGTGCCACGAAATACGTGCCACGAAATACGCAGCTCCATGCTTTTTGTATACTGCCTAAGATCGCAGCAACGCAAAATGCGGTAATATAGTGGAAGCGCAGGGATTTCCTTTCCGTCTATAACCTTGACTTTGGGGGATTGGAAGTGGGATCTAGCCGCCAACTAGTACCAGACCATCGAGAGGAGATGGAGGCTTTCCGCTCCGGATCATCGTGTCGGAAGATGATGCGTTCCTTCTCTGAGATAGTGATCAAGTTTTTTTTTTCTGTCGGCGTTATGTACCATCTACCTCCATGGTACCATGTATTTAGCGCCTCCGCTAGAGAGAGTGTGATGGGGCGGTGGAGGGGGTGACGTCCTCGTGGGTTTTTCCCCGGGGAAACTTCTAAGAAATTGCGTGCTTGATCTTTTGGCCATGGATTCGGTGGGATCAGTCGTCTGGCGTATGTAGACTTTAAGGTCCACTGTGTCATTTGTATGACCCAAAATGTTACTTCATTAGTTGACAACAACAAAATACTCAGTGTTGATAGCAATAGTAACAAATACCGCATAAATCTGTTTCTGTCCAAGGTGGTACATTACATTATGTAAAAAATTAACAAAATGTTTAACTATTCAGTTAGGCCTATTCTAAAACCATGCAAGGATTTTAAAGGTTTGCTGGAGCATTGCTGTATGCACATTTAAATGAAGCTGAAATTTCTGCAGGCTAGATTACCAATATTCATTTTAGATACGCCCTTATTTAATTTCCAGGAATCCGTAAAATGTCATCTTAGAAATGATACATTGAGTATATAATTTTGAATATTACATCGACAAAATGAGTAATTCTGTGACACTGGATTACTTGAACAACGTTTAAAGTACAACAGTGGGGACCTTCACCAAGGTCCATGGCTATTTCTGGAGGTTGTGGATTCGAGCAAAGATTCTGGTGTGCCCTTGAGCAAGGCATTCTACCATGAGTAAATGGGAACCAGCCAGGGCAGTGAAGGTGATAATGTCAATTAGCCTTTAGTATCTTGTAATTGGTATGTACATGTATATGGACTATAGGCCCACGGTGGGCCAAGAAGGTTGACAGCCAAACCTAATAAAATGTGAAGGGTATAGTGCTACATAGCATTAGCTCATCTATTTAATCACTTCTTATCGTGGGACTGTTTCTACCCTCGCTTTGTTTTAGAGGTATACTTCCATGTCAACTGTTCTGCAGGCCGATCTGATCTGGTTTCTCCAGTAATAAGAGTATCACAAAAGAGTATTCCAGCGCAGTATACCTGATATTTATAGCACGCTCTCATCCATATTCTTCCTACATCGCTACACATAAAACACAAGCCTACTCAGGCAGTTTCTTCCCACGTGCAGTTTCTTTTTGGAATGCTTTGCCTCAGACATGTTTTCTTTCCTTCTTTAACCCGCCCATTTTCAAAAGAATGTACCTACAGCGTCACTGATTTTCCTCTATCTTTACTGGCTACTGCCTTTCCTGAGTAGCTCCCTAGTAATACTGCCAGTAGCCCTCGGCCTTGTTTGGGGCGACATGCTTTTAAAAAAAAAGCTTTTAAAACGTTTGTTCCAAAAGAACATATATGACTTCGTTTGATTGAGTCCTGTTCCGAGTCCTCTGGGTTTATCAACTCTGCGTACCATAGTTGAAAATTCAGAACGTTTCTTATTATTTCTTTCTGGCATTCATACCAAGGATTCCTCAATAGTGCTCATTGCACTGTCACTCGCAAGCGTGAGTAAACCCATGAAGAATTGGAATTAGAAATGGCCAGAGACACCGGGGAATCCCCTTGCTCTTCACGAAAGAATGCTCTGGGATCTTTAGAGTGCGTTACCATTACCTAACACACTGGACCAACTGCTTTACATCCCTTCCGAAGGATGGAGCAAGTGTGGTTCAGTGCCTTGCCCAAGGGCACAGGTACCGCAGCCGGATTCGAACCCGCAACCCCAAGTTTTCACCCACGCTTGCGAGTCAGTGACCCAAACCACTCTGCCACGGTACCGATGATAGTTGTTGACGTCACGCGTATGGCACGCCAAAGCGGAAATAATTCAACACTGATAATTTTGCAATCAACCCCGAAAAAACAAGTCTCAACATTTTTAAAAACTTGCCAACAAAAGCACGATATGCCAGTTTCAAACAGGCTTTTTTTTTCTTGCGCAACATTTGCGAAAATGTGCGTAAACATTAAATTATCAGTGTTGAATTATTTGTCGCTTTGGCGAACCATAATATGGACACAGTAATGGCGGATAGCAAACGGTTGTCAAGAAAGTGAAACCCAACAATGACGGCGCTGGTAGTAACGTGTTGTCCCGCGAGGGCGCTCATCACTCACTCACCAGCCCCTATTAAAAATGGTCTAGCGACGCCGCTGGCACCACGTAGCAACAGTATGTACATGTATAGTATGTTTACTTCTAAATGGCACATTTATTTGAAAGTGAAAACGTTGCATGCGAAAGACTACTTTTAAAGTTGACAAGTTTCTCGATTTTTTGTCCGATAGTTATCAATATCATATCAGCCCACGAATTAGACAGCACTCACAAAAACAAAGCCTACCTAACCAAGATGAATGGCCAGGTTTTGTTAATCGAACCTTTCATTTTGAAGCAGTATCATTCGGAAGCTGTCAACTTCTGGGAAAAGATGAAAAGTCTGTTTTTATTGAAATATATTTTAAAGATGAACTTGGCCTTTGGAATATTACAACGAACCTTTAAATAAACCAACGATTAAACCTCCAACCGAGTGTTTCGGAGTGACCTGACACCGAGGGGAAACCCATAAATCTACCGGTGTGACAACCGTTGTGACGGGTTAGCCGTAACCGTGTTTCGGGAAAACAGGTGATGGTTGTCGCTAGCTGGGGTTTTTAAGGGGGGACATTAGGGAGACAGGCGCCGCTAGAGCTATACCCTGTCACGGACAATCGGAGGTCAAAATGCAAAGCACATGCCAGAAGGATCACGTCAATTCTTTGTATTTACGACCTCACGAAATTGCGTATACCAACTTTGGAATTGCCTTTTTGTTTTTAAATAAAATAAGACACCTTGAGTTTGATATGTTTATTATTCCGATGAACTGTAACGACGCCTCGAATAACCCGTGGCATTGCACGTTCTTCGTACCCAAGCAATAAATTTGTAGACATGCGTTAATTAGCACTTCGTCTCCTGTTTTAAGAGGCCTCCGCATGCCTCCGACAAATTCCAACCACGCACACTCTTTCTAAAGCAGTTTTCTGTCAAAAACCGTACCGAATGTTATGCATTCCCCGTCGATGTTTTAAAACACGCACTACTAAATGGCATGACAAATACCAGACACAATAATTATTTGTGAACGTGGGGTTCCTTGATTGGAGTAGTTTTTCGGTTATCGTCAAAGAGGTATTTGAACACAAAGATGTAAAAACACAAGTTACGCTACCATTAGTACAAATTTTCTCTGCTTTCGGTAAACGACAAATTCCGTCCACCGTTAGAACGGGACATCCGGGAACTGTCATTATTGTTTTAACCTCCTTCCCAGCTTCATTTATTCGGAAACGAATAAATCAAGAGCTTGGAGTACTGACCGACAGTCGTTTCCCTCGGGCATACGCTCGGCAATTAACTCGATTAAACGGTCATACTTAGGCTAGATATGCGTACTCGTAATCATGAACTTAGTGGTGTCGTTTAGGTACATTCTTTTTATCGTGACGTCACTTTTCCCGCTTTTGTTATCGACGATGTTTTGGTAAATCCACGGTTCATAAAAACTCACCTTTTGGCAATTCCAACATGCACGGTATTGTATTAAAACCTGCTACGTGCACCCGGTCACATTACATAGCACCAACACATTTAGTGTGGTCATCTGGATACAATGTGAAAATAAGTAACACCCAAAAGTATTCTACATGCGCAACACGCAAAAGGCTATCATTGGAATGTTTTCGCTTGAAAATTAATCAATCTATACATCATCAGATATTTGATTAATGGCTTGACAGACGCGTTTGCGTAAACGATGAAGGCCCTCAATACGTCACTAATGGCGCATGAACTGTCATATCGCTTTCCTCCACTACCGCGCCGAAATCCCCACATAACTTTTTTTAAATTTTGTATGACAATAAAAAGTGCCATGATTATCTTTTGATAGAAATCCAAATATTGACATACTCGACTGCCAGTTTATCTGTTGAGACGGACACAATGGATTTCAGGGTCAGCCTCTATGTGCTGGTATGCCGTAATTTTCGTTTTCAGTACCCAGCACTTATCTCTATAGAAATGTGTCCCAGGGTAATTTTTTGTATTCCGCGATGGTGTGATGTTTTCAGTATAATAAAATTTGGGTTCTCGTTCAGGGGCCAATTTTCATTACTTAACACATAATTTATTTGCTTTGTAAAATGGTTTACCAGCCAAAATTATATGTCAAATTGTGTTCTTAGAAACAGTACCAAAATATTGGTAAATACACCCCTTTTCCCCCATTGGTACTAGCAGTTGGGGAAATGCGAAAGCCAAAACCATGTTTTATTCATGATGGACCCCTCGTCCTTCCCATCTTCTCCCCTCCCCACCCACTCCCCCACCCACACGCACCCCGTTTATTGCTCAGAGTTTACAACGGTGTTGTATATACCAATCCTTCAAATGCATGTCTGGATCCAACGATATGGGCAATTAAGTCCACAAACTGCGCGTCTATTTAATAATTTCGAAGTTCCGTGTGTCTACAATAACAAGTATTTCTATATAACAAAAAGCACTTGCTATGCCTTGGCAGTTTTGACAAATCGCAATGTTTGTGTTTACGTACAAACGCATACCTTTGTATTCACGTCTGCCTTTGAAAGGGTAAAAAGGAAAAAAAGGGTAAAATCATCCAATATATCAAGATTATGATTGAGTTGATCGCCTGATACGTAATAGTTTATATCAGGGTGAAATAAAGGTGCTGCTACTTTCCTTTGGTATATTTTTTTCTGGTCAATGTCATTGTAAGTTGTCTGTAACAAGGTCAGGTTCAGGTATGTAAGGGAGTTGGATATAGATTAGGGCGTGCATTAAAACCCAATACATAATTTGCATGACCCGAAATTTACTTCATGAGTTGACAAGAAAAAAACCGACTAAAAGTGTTGATATAGCAATGGTAACAAACACCACATGGTATGGTATACCATTGTGGGAGAAATAATTGCTCGCAGCAGATCATACAAACAAAACGATATATATAAGAGTCAAACTTGTATAAGCTATAGTGGCCACCCCTTGGGACCGCAAAAACTGCAGTGGCCACTGAAAACAGGTGGCCACTTCACAAAGGTTGCATGAGCATTATACACATGGCATTTGGGACCGAAGACAGGTGGCAACTATAAGCACATGGAAACCTTAGTTTGACTGTACTTCGTTTGCTGCAGAAATTAGCTTTCGAATAAGACATTAATTGGTCAGAAAGCTTCGGCAGACCAAGAAAATGTTCTTTATTCAAAATCTGAAAATAACAGCAACAGCGACAATACATGACCTTTAATGTCCTTAATGTACGGCTTCATTGCAAAATAATGAACCCATATTAGCCACACAAACAGACTTTGCGTGACAGCCACTGGGAACAAAATCAAAACTGGTTTGCCAAATTTTATTGCATCCGTCGTTGGGCCCACAAATGTGCGTCATTTACAAGAAAACAAGTGCACACCTGAAACCGTCCCGGAAACGGAAAACGGACCTGTTGCGCTTCATACTAATTCGAAGTGAAACTTGCATGTGGCTGCTAATGGATTGCTGGAAAAAGCGCATAAAATACATTTTCCGAGTTGAATTTGTTGACTCATAATCCAGGAAAGCAGCAACTATGAAGAAATCCAACCTCGTAAAATGTGTATTTTTCTAGTCGACTAATATGTCTTGATAAATAAACGAAGATAAATTCTCGCTTTTAGCAAACGGCGCTCGTCAGAGTTGGGGATTTTGTATTAAGAAGCGACTGCGTGAGCGATTTATTTATTTTAGGCATCCCGGTCGACCTTGAACACAGCAGCCGCAAGCACACTGAAACTTGATTCGCAAGCTTCACAAAGTTTGAACGAAAGTCATCCACACACTTTACTCGGCATAATTGACAGATTCGTCGGTATCTTTGGTTTCTTGTATCTTCTTTTCAGACTGATATATGCTTATTTGCGTCAGTGACAATTCCCGTGGAGGATCATTTGAGACAGAGGCCAAGGACTACATTGTGTTCCAACGATAAGACGGAAGGGATGCGCACTGTTTTCCAAAATGTTCTCGTGACTCCTTTGGCAGATTAAACTCAAACATTGGTTCATGTTTTTTTATTCCATTTTTATGCTGAATTACAAAGCCTTCTTCCGTAGTTGACTCAAACTGGTGAATGATTCACAAGATTAAACGTGTCTTCCTCGTGAATAAAGTATATTGTCATAATTTCTTGTTGAAGGATATTCATGCAGAATCATGTTACCTGGATCACACTAAACAAGTACCGATAAGCCTACGGCGCTCCGACAACCATCTGCTAGTTCTGCTAATACCAAAGTCCATAATAATGCCTTTAAAAGGCAGTTTCATTCTGCAAGTGCAACCCTTGCGAACTTTGGGTCGTAACATAATAGATGTCTGCAATTTATACCGGAAGAATACTATTTGCACTTGTACGAGAAACATTAATGTGTTGATTCAGTCGCTGAAAAGATTACACGGGACGGTAACTCTACTTTGACAAAACAAAGAATCCAGTGTTGCTTACGAATGAAGTGTTAAGCCCTTGGTATTCATGAACTAAGGCAAACGGCGCCCAACATAACCCTAAAACAACTGCAAATGCTTGTAGCTTTCATGGTTTTACCACTAAATTTTTCTCTGCACTTTGTCTAGAACACATACTCACTCGATGATGTTGTGCTATATAATTTCTCTACAAATACCACAAAGTATCACAATATAATGTCAAAATATGGGGTGCTACATAATTAACATGGTATTTTGTTAGTTTTACTCTGTGGTATTTTAATTAACTTTGCAGCCTTGTCGTCTGAAATTGGAATGTGCTAGACTGTTTATAGTTAATCAATCTTCTTGCAGAACGAGGTTTAGAACACAATATGTGAAACATTTTCCTAGCTACGGATTAATAAGCTTGCGGAACTGCATGTGTTATAACAGAGCACGGAATTTGCCACAATATAAGACAGTGGGCTTTGAAAGACATGCTTAGAAAAATAATGATGATCTAATTGTTGTTTTTACTTTCCCGCCAATTGTTCAATAGTTTGTATAGTGAAAACAAGAATGTCCGTGGATCGCGCCAATAAGCCAAAACTCGTCATTCACACCGCCTGTCTTTCCTCACTTCTACCCGTCGGTAAGGATGACACGGTGTGGCGGCCGCGTCGCTGTTGTCTTAACGAAGAGTTTTTCGTCGCTATTTCACCCTGAATCGTGTCTAGACAAATTGTGATTAATGTGGCTTAGGGGGAACAATAAGTTATGACTAAATAGCATAACGTTTATAGGAGTGAGGTCGCTGACCAAGCGTGAATACCCAAGTGTATTGCACTATAACAAGTGTATTGCTTTGTTTGGAATATCAAAATATGTATCTACTACGGAGATTTTAAATGCAATCAAACAGAATAAACCACAATATTTATTTATTTACTCGTTTATTAAAGGAAGGGACAACACTTGCAAAGGGTTGCCTAACTCTGTACGCTCCATGTAAAATTGCCATCTTTTGCAGTTCGGCGCTCGGACTTGAGAGGGCGCGGCGGGCGTGAGACATAACAGATTTTTACATACTTCACGGCGTATGCGAGTCGGGAAACAAGGCATCAATCTTGACGTCGTCCATGCAATCGTTGCATGGTTGACGTCATAATCCCTTTTAAAATTTCAAATATGGCGCAGGACATAGTTGCTTTAGTTGCAGAGTTTGTCATCAAAATTAATTGGGTTGCCGACGTTGAAAACAATATTCTCTGATTCTCATGAAGGTTTATGCACCAGGCAATACATAGGTAATATTTATATTATATTCGTCGAAATGTTGTCCCTTCCTGGATAGATTCAAAAGTTATCGAAACCGATGAAAGATATGAAAAAGATGGACAGAAAGAATAGGATGATTCATAGACATATTCTTTCAGCGTCTCGTCTTGGCTGTTTTGTCCGA
This sequence comes from Henricia sp. BOLD:AAB3569, assembly GCA_037783545.1. Lineage (NCBI taxonomy): Eukaryota > Metazoa > Echinodermata > Asteroidea > Spinulosida > Echinasteridae > Henricia > Henricia sp. BOLD:AAB3569. The sequence goes on from JBBELK010000004.1 coordinate 1,134,786, forward strand.
CAAAGATTCGCCTTGGAATCACATTCTCGTTCCCAAAAGTAATGACTAGTTTGTTTAGTCGCGGAATTCACCTGATAGACAACGTCTTCTGTCTGGTATGTTGCCAAGTTTGTCTGTCGTCACGACTTTTCTACGCAGCGCGCGGTACCAGCATGCAGCGCAAAGTTGAGTTTCATATTGACTTTATCAGTGCAAGTCTAAGTATCATTAAAACATGGTAAAATACATTATAACTTCTATGTGTTGCATTAATGCACTTATGCCAATTATATTTTTGCGTGTTTCTCATAGTCAGAGAGTGTGGTGTTCTGACGTGCTTCGTTTAACATGCACACTTAGTATCCACTTTATCAGACTAAATTGTTGTTGCCATGTGGTAGGTGTGAAGTACATAATCAAAACCGTGTTCGCCGTAGGAGAGAATGGCATAAAGCAACCAGACTGTTGATTGCTAGTCAATGGCGTGCACCACATAGCAACAACAGCATAGTATGTGACTTTCTAAACTGCACCTCCATTTAAATGTAAATAATTCAGGGCGCCAGCTATTATGCAAAATGTTACACTCAAAAGGCTAATAAATCTGATACCTAACGAAAAATGAAAAATCCCTTGGATGCAAGGGCAACATAGTACAAAGGGTCTGCTTTGTTTATGATTGGGGGTCAGCGTTATCAGCACAGCCAAAACACAAGTAAGCCCACCCACATCAAAGGCAAATCCCGTGCGTTGGGCACGACATTTCAGAGTTTTACCATTAAAGCCCCAGTACATCATTTGCAGTTACCCAAAATTTTACTTCACAAGGTGGCACGGAAAAAGACCGACTAAAAACATCACATGATCTTTTTTTCGCCGTGTTAAATTATACTGTACCTTTTTGCCAACTGAAGGTGCTTTTTAAAATCATTTGCAAACGATTTTTTTACCATTCATTCAACACAAAAATCGTGCATGGATTTGTCAGGTTTTCTGAAGCATTTAAAGGGCCCCCTTATTTAGGATTTTTATCAATGAAATATATGCTTTAAAACCACTCTACTCAGTTAAAGTCATAAAAATCCTATTTGGAGCTTGCTTTGGGGGTTAAAACAAAGGTTTTCAGTTTTTATGCTAATGAAAATATGCATATTCATGACCAAGGTCACTATGTCACAAGAGGCAAACACAGGAAAATCACATTCAACTGTGCACGAAAGATTCCACTTTTTTCTCAATTTTCCTGAAACTTTTGTAATCCATGGCTGTTTGAGTTTGTTCTACATGTTTCCTGTTGTAAGCCATGACAAAACTGGGGGTAGAAACTGCAGCAATTTGCCACAAGTCAAACTTGAAGTCTTATGTTTTTTCTTAACTTTTCCCTTCTGTCTTCCTTACGTGATGCACTCCGAACAGCGCCCTCTGTCTGTGATTTATTGCAATGAAATCTTCAAAGTTGAAAAAGGCCACCTTTTATTGATTTTTACATCTAAACGAACAATAGTATGTCTTGCTGAACAAGTAATCCGTCATTATAAAGCAAAGCTTCAACAAGTATCAAAATTAATCTTTAGTTATGCAACGCTGTTGCTTCTGGTTTTTAAAGGTTTTCCGATCATGCAACTTGTCTTTAAAGCATATGAAGTTTGAACACTTGTTGAAGTGATGACAAAAAGATGATCACTTGGCCGAATAGCGTGTTGTAGAATTAAATTAGGTGGGGAAAACGTTAAAGTGCCCTGAAATCTATCATAGATCAATGAAATCTATGGTATGCACCTTACTCCATTTAGTTATTTCTTATTTCAGTGGCCGTTTACCAGTCAGTACGGTTAGATGTCAAAATTCAGCCGTGTATTCTAATCTAAGTACCTCGGGTGTGTTATCTCTCAGCACCGGTTCCCCAGCGTTCCTTCCTGTGCGGCAGGGGACCTCCTAACTATATTCGGGTCTGGGGCCGATGCCTGTCAGACGACAGAACCCTGGGACGAGGATGAAACAACCAACAGATCATGCAGATTCGGATTTGACGACTCTTTGAAAGCCCTTCGCTTCAAAGATGTATGGACTCTCCTTTCTTATTAAAGAAGGTTGTTCAAATTTTTCCAGAAAATGGATTTCGTTCTAACCTAACAATCATATAAAATATACCTCCCTAAAATACTATCCATGGTAACAAACAGGACTTGGAATCTCCAATTTTGGATGTGGAAGCAAAAAGGTTGGTGTAATTACTGCACCACTCTTTGCAACCCGAAAATTAGTTTACAAAACATCGATGATTTTTGACGATATCGTTGACGAAAATCGCGAGGGGTGTAAAAAAAAAAGAAGTGATTTGGACACACTGCTTTAAGTGGGATTAAATGGGGGCGGGTGGGAAGTGGCGAGGTCAACTTTAAATTGATTAAAGAGCATATTGTCATGCTTATGGTTAACTTCTTGTTCAATAAATTTGAATTGACGAATTTTCAAATTGGCACTGATAGCTTCGTTTCGGAGGCTGAGCCAATGTATTACGTCACGAGCCTTTTCATTTTCAAATTTCATCACAAAGGCCAGCACCGCGAACCTAGTTTTCGGTGACAATTTGAAAATAATTCATCTACAACGGATTTTCCTTGGTTTGCTTTCAATTTCAAACGAGATATTGGTACAAACGTATGAACTCCCTTTGGTGCCACAAGTGGTATGTATTTCACGAAGTGGTGCATGTCTTGGTGGGCTTGTTTGTCACCATCTTGCGGCCGCAGGATAACTTGTGGCACTATTATTGGGCTTCATACAAATGTATGAATTGTATGAAATGGAAATGTACAATTTTTATTTGAACCTGAAGACAAGCCCGTGTTTTGTTACGTGCGATGCTTGCGTATAACAATCATTTGAACATGCCAAGAGGCCAATAAGTAGCAATAGACCTTCAACGACCGCAGATTGAATCTGTCCATCATCTCCGTTGGTCAACCTCGCGTTTCGGGGCGTTGCAGATTCATCTTCTGGGGTGATGATTGCTGGCACTGCCACGTCTTCAAATCGAGCCCAGAAGCTGTAAATTCCGCATGTGACCATGGCAGAACTGCCAAATCATGCGTGAGGCAGGAAACGCAGAGGGGTAACATCCCAAGGGCAAAGGTCGCCATGTGGTATGTCTTAATAAGCCAGTTCGCACAAACTAGTAGGAAATTATCTTCTTTTGATGATTATCCTCTTTTGATGATTGAACGAGGAGCCAAGTCGAATGTGATATGACACAAATGGAAGGTCAATGGTTGCACAATAAAACGAGCATGCATTGTTCAGGGATTCATCCAGGACCATTGAGATTGTTGGCGAGTTCTTAAAGATATACAGACCGTGCGTTTTAGGTGTAGCACCTCGAAAAAAAAAATAAATTAAAATTGATATTGTATTAGAAACATAAAAGTTTTTCGCTTTCAAATGAGATGTACCAAACTTGGTTGCAATGACATTTATTTTTTAAACACAGAAGCCTAAAATTACGCTTGACAAAATGACGCAAAGCTTACTTTGAAATGCAAGTCACGAGATGTGAGAACGCACACGTCGTAGGCCTATTGACCCCTTTCGAACACGTGCGAATATGCCATTTTGGGAGTCAAATAATGCTGAGTCATTGTGGAAGCAATGTGCGTGCGCGTTGTGTGTGTCTCTGGTGGGCGTAACGCGGTTTAGTTCACCAATGGGAGCCTCAGCATAGCGCGTTACGCGCGCTATGGACATACACAACGCGCACGCACATTGCTTCCACAATGACTCAGCATTGTTTTACTCCCAAAATGAAGTCATTGGCACGAGCTCAATACTCTCTTAAAGTTGAAAATGTTGTGAAATGAGAACCAACACCAACTGGTTTTTATACACAAATTAAGGGATGATACTACTGCAGCAGACAAAGAAACAAACTCAAATTTGTTTTAATTTCACAAAGAAATTATCTTTTTTGCCGTTCAAATTTTTCTTGACAGATTGGGGCGCTGTTTATGGCTAGTCAAGGAAGAAACACACAAACGTAGAAAGCATAACATTTTAAACAGCAACAGTAGCCCACTGATCAGTTTGTTACTAAAATACATGTGTGGGGATTGTTGCTACACTCTCAGAAATAATGGTTCAAATCTGCACCCTCACGGGTGCTTATCTTTGATACAATAGCAGCACCCCTATAGGAGCAAATGTGCACCATGTGAACATGATTTGCACCTTGAAAGGAGCGAGTCTGCACTTTAGGGGTGCACATATGTTCAAATGGTGCAAATTTGCTCTCATCATGGAGGTAGGCTCTCATAGGGGTGCACATATCCTCCTATAGGGGTGCTGCTATTGTATCAAGATAAGCACCCCAATTGCACCCTATACTGGCAAGTAAACAAATAAGTAAGACAATACAGTTTATGATATCAAGAATCCATTGAAAATTACACCAACATTTGTACACAGGTCTGTGGGTAAATACGACATCGTTTTACTCATGAATATGGAAATTTAATTAACATATATGTACAAATATAAAACTTTAAAGATTTGCTAAAAGCAGCCAATCAATTATCCTCAATTGACTGGATTATGCAAAACATATCATCTACCATATACAATCCTATTTCATGCAGGCTATTGACTCTGTCGTGACTTTAGAAGGAAATTGCCCTTGGCACTCTAATGGCAACTAAGCCTGAATTTATGTCATTCGTCTTTTTCGAAAAGACAATTCCCAAAGTATTTCCTGTCTAAAGACTCGTGGTACGGAAATGTCATGTTAGATAGTAGAATTACTTGTAACATCGCTTCAGCGCCACATGTCAAACCAAATTTGTTCATTGGCTGTGGCTACTATTTTGCGGAATTTTGATTGGGTGTTACAGCTCATGCTTCTATAAACACAAGTAGGGTTTTTCTTGTAAAATCGTGAAATAAAATTGTGGGTAATGCAAATGATGTATTAGGCTTTAATGAAGCAACCGTCCGCCATCGTATGGCACGACAATGTCCTGCCTAGAGTACACGTGTGAAGTGGAATGCAAATGATAGTATGGACAGGGAAGCAGTCTAGGCAAACCATTGCCTTGCTTGTATAGTAAGATGGCTGATGAGTATAGTAAGATGGCTGCTACTGTACACTTGTCTATTTATAGAAGTCAGTGGCCTAGATTTGGAAAAGTAAAATCTTGTCCAAATCCAGTTGCTGAAATAACACACATAACGGTGATTAGACACCATACCAGATGTTGTGTTCGTTACTTTGCCCAGTTGCGCTACCATGCTACACGTCACCGAGAGAAAAATTGGGTCCGTAGGAACACCTGAGGGAGTATAGGCATACCAACCGTGACTTATAGCGTGTGCTCGGTGAGTCAGAGGTCTCTGGTTCGAATCCCGATAAGGTCCTTAGGATTTTTCTCTCGTCCCAAGTTGGTTGTTTCCTTTCAGTGGTAGTTAGGCACCATACCAGATGTTGCGTTCGTTACACGAATATGTGGAAAGTGGTAAATCCGTGGACCATACCGTCTTTCACAGGTTCATGTGCAACCAATTAATTTAGACAAGGCCTTGTAGTCTAGTTCCCTTCACCCAGGTGCAAAAAATCCACACACCTTCCCGTTGGGGTTGACATGGAATTCACGCCATCTGGCTTGAACCTGTTCTTGGATGTGTACCCGAGGGGGAACATTAGTTGTAATTAAATGTGGTCAATTTAACAGATGCAGTGTTGTGGACAACGGTCAGGTGTTTAATCGACGGTCAGCTGGCATTCGCTAAAATTTACACATAAATCCGACTCAGTTCTTGATAATGACAGCACACCATCATTTGCAGATGAAACTTTTTTTAACGAAATACAGGAACAAGAGCATTATGCCTTCATAACTAAAGAATAATGTTGGTAAGGGGCCGTCCAAAGTTGTCAATGTTTTCCCAGTTATACAAAGGGGAGAGGACTTTACATGCACTGTTAAACGCATTGACAAAAAAAATTGCAGTTTGAACAATGCGTTTAAAAACGGAAGGTCCATACGGTTTTGTTTACTTTATTAATATTTTACCAGCGCCGTTCCCGCTCAAACCCACCGGGGAAGACCCGGTGTGGTCGCAGCTTGATTAGCGCACGGTGAGAATTTATGGAAAGAAATGTAGAGGTCACATTTAAAGGTCATCGAAAAAAAAATATTGTCCAGCCCAGGCCGAGTGTGATAACAGTGCGAGTCTGAACGAATAGACATTGTCAACAGTAGAAATCGCTTGCGGGGACCGCCTTTGAACTCGGCGAAAACATTCTATGGATTCGTAACGAAAAGAGACACGTTGTTTTGTAGGATATGCATACGGGCGAACGTGTTGGACTTTGCTCGTCCCGCTGAGACCATTATTGTCCCCGACGTTCAGCACCTGGCATGGTCTATTTTGTGGTTCGCAATTTTGATAGCAAGTACTTGTCCAATTGTATAATGTAGCCTACTCCTTCTTTGTACACAACAGTGAAATGTGACACACTCTGTATCCGCACGGTAAAAATCTGTCTCGTTGTAATTTTGTGCTTGAAAGATCTTGGTTTGTCATTGCACGATATGTGACAGCCTTTCAATTGTTCCCCGTTGTGTGTCAAACATCTACGGCATTCGAAATGATTTATTTTTGGCAAACAAAAGGGAAGAGTGTTGTCAGGTAGGGCCTATAGGCGTAGTTGGAGAGTCCCTCTATCAGTATCACATGTCGTCCTATCAATATGAATTATTTTCTGGAATACAAGACGAAAATGGTACGCCAGAAGGCGTGCAATGCATGCAATGCATGTTAGCATGTACTAGCAATCAAGTTTTTAAATTGACGTCAAAGTAGCTTATGAACAGTAATTATTTTCTTCACACAAAATAAACCTTGAGAAAATAAATACATCCGCAAGAGAAATTAAATTAATTCTGTGTTGCGATAAAGTGCTATTGACAGGGCCCACGTGTGCATCGGTACTAACCTTGTCAGATAAGCTACATGTATAGTGTAATTAATCGGTATGCAATATCGCAGTCAAATGCCACCAGAATGATTTACTTGATTAATGAAATTGCAAATGTAATCAAAATGGTGTTGCCCAGCTGTCTCCTAATAAAACAAATTAATTTGTGCTTGATTGTGATTCAAACGTGCTGCATCTGTAGTACTTTTCTCAACTGCCACAACTGAACATTTGGTGCACGATATGTGACAGAGTGTCGCCCACTTCTATCGTTCCCCATTGTGTCTCAAACACCCCGGGGGTCTGACAGGAATTCCCATGCATATAGGCCTCTTGGCCTATATGCATGCCCTGGCTCAAATCCAACAACGCTATGAAGTTCCAGGGAAGCGCTGAGTATGTGCTAACCAAGATACGTTGGGTAGGGCAAATTGAAAAGTCAATCTTGTAAGTTGTATGGGAGAAGGTACTCGGGTTTCTCTAAGTATTATGTATATGGACGTTTGTACAAGGTGAAACATTTGTTGATTATAAAAACAAACTATCTCAAACAGATTTATCGATCTATGTTATGTTACAGTGTGCATAGCGATAAATCAGTGAATTTCAAATGAAACGACGTCGGCTTATGTCAGTTGTGTGCACCGTTCTCCTGAATTGTCATCAATGGTTGCTCAGGCTGGGGTGTCAGTCAAAAGACACAACTACTTGGACATCTCTTTAATATGTGCAATTATGTCAACTGTTGTGTGTGTTTTAATCATCATGGTTTCACGGGGTTCTTACTTGTAGTACAAAATATCATCCATAGGAGTTTGCTATGGCACTTTCAATTATATTATTCTTTTGATTTTTCTTCCATAAAGTTAGATAGAATTATTCTGTCTTACCATAAACTGACATAATACACATATATCTCCCATTTATTGAACGGCGCAAAAAGTAATGGTCTTTTAGTTTCAAATTTATTTAAACGATTGCAATGTCCTTTTTTATTACAATACATTTTTATATACAGTGCAATTGAAAGAATGGGCATGAATCGGTTAATCATTTTGGATTTTGTAGGAATATAATTATAAATGTGTAAATTTACTTGTTATACAGAACATTTTTGCCACTGTACATGTGCACTGTGAATGAAATTGCCCTAAACAGTGAAATGCAAACTGTTACCTGATTTTAGATAGCCATGACTATTTTAGAACGCATGTGCTAAGGTGTAGGGATTGTTGAACATACCCTTTCCGATCATGTTGAGTATATAAAGCATTTTCCAGACTAACCCACACTTCCCTATTGGCTTTTTTCAAAATTCTAATTCCAGCCATCTGCGACCGGCCGTGCGTGCATGGAACCTGTATCGGTAACAACCAATGCCAGTGTAAGCAGGGATATCGCGGCGCTACGTGCAACAGAGGTAAGCTTCTTAGACTTCCTGGATTTAATGATTACATGTATGATCAAACTATGTGCATTCTCAATAGAGCATGTCCTCTCCTAAAGCATGGGAATGTTACGGTCCATCCTTCTATAGTGTTTCTATTTTTAACAAAAAGTGCCCTCACTTGACACTGCACTGTCCACCCCACCACCCGCCACCCCAACCCCCTCCCCCCGCCACCCTAACCCCCTCCCCCCGTCACCCTAACCCCCTCCCCCCGTCACCCTAACCCCCTCCCCCCGCCACCCTAACCCCCTCCCCCCGCCACCCTAACCCCCTCCCCCCGCCACCCTAACCCCCTCCCCCCGCCACCCTAACCCCCTCCCCCCGCCACCCTAACCCCCTCCCCCATACTATGTACAGACACACATATACAGGCTTAACTTCAAACAAGTTGTCCCTTCCTTTTAGGTATCGACGAATTTAATTACAAATATTACCCGGTGCATAAACCTTCACGAGAATCAGAGAATCTTGTTTTCAACGTCGGCAACCCAATTAATTTTGATGATAAACTCTGCAACGAATGCAGCTATGTGCTGCGCCATATTTGTCATTTTGAAAGGATGATGACGTCAACCATGCAACGATTGCATGGATGACGTCAAGATTGATGCCTTGTTTCCCGACTCCCATACGCCGTGAAGTTTGTAAAAATCTGTTGTGTCCCGACTCACGCCCTCTCAAGTCCGAGCGCCGAACTGCAAAATTGTAGTATTGTCTTTCTTAACAAGTAATCCTTCATATGCAGCAAAACTGCAGAAAGTTATTTAGCATTTCAGGGCCCTTTAAGTAATGAGTCGAACTATGGGTCCCCGGGATCATGAGAACTGTATCATCACATGCCATCTCACGGGCGGAATGAGTTCATTACTGGGCGAAAGCTTCACGGCACAAGTTCTGATAAGATCCGTCTGCTTTAATTGCCTTTACTCATCAAATTAACAGGTTGGTCGGTGAGCAGGCAGGCTTTATCATTCCTGTGCAAATGTCAAAGATTAACGAAGGAGTTGGGTTTTCCTTCCTCTTGCTTCTAATCAAAACCACGATCTTATATGACTCGTTTCTGTGCAGTTAGCAAATGCACTAAGGTTGTACTTGACGATTCATGAAATGTATAGAGAAGTTGAAAATACTGAAGTAAATTTACATTGACATGCATACCAGGTGTTTCTGTAACCTTTGGCGTCGTGAACGTTTTGGAACATTAAGTCGAAAATTGGTAATGTCAGCTCGGATAATCATGGTAATGTTTAAACTTTCCCTCTGATCTGACAGCGATCGGTTTGGTACTTTTCACCGATGTAGTATAACATTCTACTATTAACTTATCGGACAATTTGTCGATTAGTGATATAGGCCTAGTTAACTTTTGTTACATTATCGATTGGGGATACGATATCCGTTGGTTTGATACTACGGTATATTAGCCACCGTGCACTGATGCGGTCTAGTGCGCTAAACTCAAGTTCCTGTATGAGCCAGTACTAGAATGTGGGTTCGATGCCGGGCCGTGACGGGCTGTGGCACTTGTGCTCTTGAGCAAGGCACTTAATCACACTTGTTCCGTCCTTCGGAAGGGATGTAAAGCCGTTGGTCCAGTGTGTTAGGTTTCGGTAACGCACTTTAAAGATCCCAGAGCATTCTTTCGTGAAGAGCAAGGGGAGAGATTCCCCGGTGTCCCTGGCAGTTTCTAATTCAACTTAGAAGTTGATATATAGTTATTCGAAGGTCTATGTTAATTGATCCCATTCCTGTAATTGGCGGTCCTTCCGCTGGTGAATAAATAAATAAATAAATAAATAAATAAAAAAACTGCGCAAGCTACAGTTGTAGTCAGAAGTTTACATATAGAACTGTGTTAAAACTGGTGTGCTTAAACTTGCGTTGTCACCATTTTTGTAACAGTCTTTACATAGCTCCCACACCTTGCAATGGTTTGGGTAGTCCTGTTTACCATTTTGGGTGATGATAGTAGTGGTGTACATGTATGTAAACTTCTGACTTCAACTGTACCTTTTACGTGTAACATTTCTATAGTGGCTGGCTCCTTGAATTCTTTACTTTCAGGTAGAGGTGCACTTTAGTTATACATACAACGCTATTGTTGTTATGTAGTACACGCCATTGCTTCGCAATCAACAGTATGGTTGCTTTATGCCATTCTCTTCTACGGTGAACACGGTATTGATGCTTACCTTCCGCGTGCACCACATAGAAACAACAATTTAGTCTGGCCAAGTGTGTACCTAGTGTACATGTGAAAGGAAGTATATAGGCCTACGTCAGTACACCAGACGATAGTTGTGCAAAACACGCAAAGGGCTAATTGATAGGTACATCATTCAAAACACACGAACAAAACGGGCTTTGTGGCCTGGTAAATATCAATAATATGAGCATCCGACAGGGAAGGAAAGACTCAATCAGAAGGACAAATAAAAAGAAACTAGAAATTGTCCGAAACGAACTCTACCTTCGGGCCATTCCGGTCATGGGTTAGAAAAGAGAAGGAAAATAATCATCGAAATATTTTCCAAAACATGTTCGAATATATACCGGGTCGCTGATATAATTTTATGAGCACTTTGCTTGCAGCTTGACCTGGCATTTCCCGCTTGAAAAAAGACCGGGTATTTTCAGAAAGCCTTTAACAACGTCTTCCTGTGAAGAAAACCTTATCTCGGTTTGGATCGAATGAGCCGGTTTTTACTCCAAGGGTTCATCGACGTTTTGGCCCTGCGTATTTTCAAATGGTTCCGATACATGCTGCGTGCAAGACTGAACGTGACGAGATAGAATATAAGACCACTGGTCAACTATGGTATTATTTGACCATCCCTTGTCAAAATACGTCACATAGTTTGTGCACAATTCCGAAGGAATCAGCAAGGATATGATTATAGAGAAACAGGTATTTGAAATCGGTATCAGTTTTGTTGCTAAAGTTGTGTTAAGGCATAATTGATGAAATAATAATATAACTCAACAGCACTGGTTGAAATTTTTAAAATGCAGTTTTCGGTGTCCGCTCTGGAAAGTCGTGAGCTGGAAAGTCGTGAGCCTTTTGGGCCATAAGGAAAGTATGTGTTTAATGCTTCATTTGCATATCGTAAATATGTAGATTTTGATGTGAGACAAGAGAAGGGTCATTTGGGTAGTTGTGTTCACTGACCACTCTTTTGAATATATCTTTTGGTTTAATTGTTTAATTACTCTTAGGTTTTCTGCTAATCTGTTTCCCCCTGAAATTCCACAATTCTCCCCTCCAGAGGGGGGCCGAACCAAGAACGTGACGAGTGCACCTTTAAGCTCCGGCTAAAGTAAAGTTGAACCTAGATTTTCCAGGGCAAGCTAAGAATATTTTGTCTGACCTGCCCAACCGTATAGTTCCTGTTTAATGACGAATCAGCCAGAGAACCTCAATAATTAATATAGGGAGTCCCAGAAAAAGGAAGCCGAGATTAAATTGCCAATTACTCGGTAAGAACTCAGGATTTTCTAAAACGGCAACTACTATCCGTTTCACCACCCTGTCCTTTTTCTTATCACACCAAGAAACCTATAATATCCATGAATGATTGGGCACCAATGGTTTAAAGCAAGCCTGCCAGAAACGGCTGTCTGCTGAAACGGATAAACAGAATACAAAAGATATATAATCGCTTTAAAAAATCATTTATTCTAACATAAACTTTCAAGCTTTTAATGAGAGAACCGCGTAAATGATTTTTAAGCTGATTATTGGTCTTTTTCTTATGTTTATCTTTTTTGTATCGATGAACGTATTCATATAATCTGGAACAAAGCTATTTCTGGCAGGCTCGCTTTAAACCATCTGTGCTCAGTCATCCAAGAAGGATTTCTTGGGTTCATATAAGAAAGAGGACACGGTCATTAAACGGAAAGTAGGTGCTATTTTCCAAACGCCTCAGTCAACACCGAGTAATTAGCAATTTAATCTCGGTTTCTTTTTCTCTGGGACCCCCTGTACATGTGACCAGGGGCCAATTTCATAGAGGCGTTTAAGCACAAATATTTGCAGAAGTACAAAAAACTCTTGCTTATACTAGTAGAGAACGTTGCCAGTGAAATCTTCATGTGATAGAAATAGTGTATGACCAGTGTCAGAGGACTGTTTCATTACCATGAAAATCACATGGAATTTTTGCTTGTAACCCACAGAGCTATATATAGGAACTAGAGTGAGCACTTATCACGTGACCCCGTGCCCTCAAGGGTGCGTGGACGCCATTTTGTTAGTGGGCAAAAAGTACGTGCTAATGTATTGACGACATGCGTATTTTCAGCTTTAATTTTATTTTAAGATTATGCTTTCAGCGATAGGGGTGCAGAAAGATGTGGTTGCTAACTACAATCATCCTGACTGTCGGATCATTGTCCCATGTTTATATTTTACTTTAAAAGATTGAAACTTTAGTTAGGCCAAACACTTTTCTTTCCCCATGGGCCAAACAACATTCAAAATCGTCGCCCGGGTACTGTACAAGATTTGGGGAGTTGATCATAATTTGGAGTGGGAAAGTTTAAGATTTTGTGAGGAAACACTGGATTTTTTTTCAGCCTGCCTCATCTATTTTGCACACAAGGTCTGAAGCCACGATCAACTTCCTAGTTCTTTCCTGCTACGTCCCCCACTGCTTTTTGCGTGTGTAGGTAGAGCATTCGGGTATACTAGTACCTCAGCCATTAACTTGGGGGAAAGTAACACCCGTTTCATACAGGCGCACGATCGTTCCGATTAAAATTTTGTTTCAGACAGGCGTCGGTATGCGAGCCGCGCGCACACTTAAGATCGACGTCTGAAACCAAGTCGCTGTTCAGTCGTTCGATCTTTCGACTTCTGGCGAACCAAGTCGCTCCAAATTGTTTCATACGTCGAACTTAATTCAAATTTCTGGGATAATTTAGTTCAGCGCGACTGTAAGGTGCAGGATTTCCCGGTGAAACCGACTGCCTAAGGGAAAAACTACCGTTCTACCGTTCACCATGCATTAAGTACATAGCATAACCTAGCGTTTTCAAGAGAAAAACTGTATTTTTTTCATTTCTAAAATCACGTTTCTAACAAAATTCGCACTTTTTGTGACATTATTATGTCATAATTAGTGGCAGAGGTGTACGTTACTTATACCTGCCTAGGTACAATAGAAAAAGCTCACTCATGACTGGCGTTAAACAGCCAATAAATCATTTAAAAGCCCATTTATAGCTGCCGCGCGGTTGACTGCAGTGGATACATCCGGGTATTTATCAATCATTTTGACCACTAACAAAATGGCGGACGCGGTCCCAGGGCGGCACGCCCGGGTACCGCGCACAGGCACGGGGTCACGTGATAAGTGCGCACTCTAGTTCTTATATATAGCTCCATGTTGTAACCTCATTTTATCAAGCAAGGTTTTTAGCAACTCTATGAAATTGGCCTGCAGGACACAATGACCGTTTGGTTGCTCTTCTTGCACCAAATCCACATGTACATGCAGTGACTGTGCTCTGACGTTCCCTGACATATTGTAGACGTCAATGTACCACCAAGCACAACAGGGTGCATAGGTCTCCCCTCTTTCGCTCTATCATACACTTTCTGGCTCCCCTTTGTGGCCCAGGAACCAATTTCTTACTTTTCTGGAGCCCGTTTGATTGAATTTGGAGGCATTAACCCCAACGCAAATGTCCTGCAAGAATTTGCCCCTGTTGTTCTGGAATGTCGACATGCACCACAGGTGCACATCTACGGTTGATGGAGCCGCGTTCAGCTCAGCTGCCGTGGTGCTTCATTTTTGTTTGAAAATTCCATAAAGAAAACAGAATCAATTCTATTCAGATGGAAGTCTGGATCTAATTCACTTGCTGGAAAACTACAGTAGGATCTGAAATTTTTGTATCCGCTTTCCTCAATTTGTTTAATACTAAAATTGACTTATTTCCGAGTCGAAATTGGCGTGAAGCCATGCGTAGAATGCAAAGTCGAATGTATTATGTTCAGAACTTTTTATATTCCACCAGGCCTCATGCAATATCCCGTGTGGGCATGTGCCGGTTCGCGAATGAGTAATGCTTTCCGTTTTTATTTGATTACTAAAGTTAGCCCAGTCGGAAATATGAAGAACGTATAGGCATATAGAATAACTTGAAAACATTCGCCACTCGATGACGAAGCATCAGTGTTTGTGTGTTTTTAAAGCAACATGTAGTTAGTATTCAGTTTTTAAAGAGAGGAGGAGAGCAACATTTTAGATCGTTACTTACAAAGTCAAATCTTTCCAAAGAGTGCGGATTACAGTTTCTCCCACGAATCACACGTTTTCGTAAGTTGTTTTGAAGGTTGGGTGCGGAATTCCTTAAGAGAAGCAGACAGGGTTTCAGAAACATTATAGAGATGCAGAACAATTCGAATTCACACTGTGCCTTCTTTCTCTTATCAATTTTGACCCAGTCGCTTTGGATAAAGTATAATTTTGACACTAAACCGATCCAATAAACAATGACGTCACGGTTTGTTTAGAATAAGATGGTTTGTAGGGCCATATAAAAGCGCACGCAACGTCGTTATTTTTAGTGTACATGAATCGACACGTAGTATATGCTGACTTGGAAAGCTAGCGAGATAGGCTTTAGTTTTCAACGAATTTCAGAGCAATGCGACTTCAAAGATATAACAGGATTTCCACCATTTTAAAGATATACAATCCGTGGTTCTCAGCAAATTTGATTTTCTCTGCACGATTTATTTAGACCATTTACTTTATTTTAACGACAAAACATAATACTTTGTATTTAAACAACCCTGAATGCCGCAATGGGGCGACATTTCGGGAAGACTCACCGGAGACCACCGAAATTTCGGCAAGAGTCACTCAAAATGACACCTTATTTTTTTACCCGAAGCTTCCAGAGATGGTCACAGACCTAAGAGAATCGGTTCCAGACCTAATAAAAATGGTTCTCGATTTAAAAAAAAATGGTTTTTGACCTAACAAAATATTTTTAAACTCAAAAATATTAGGGCGACACCAAAATGTCGCCCTATTGAGCACGTCGCCCTAACATACCTTTTTTACACACGATTTGTCGCCCTATCCTACAATTCATAGTTTTTTTTAGACATCGGCAACCTTATCTTTGCTCGAGCGTCGGGTAAAATTTACGTGCGTTATGCACAAACGGCCAGCGTTTCCTGGGGATAAGATGAATTGGTTTTCCTATTGGCAAAACATCGGAAACAATTCAATTGACAACATCCCCGTACTGGTGGTCGGTAAGACTCAGCGCTTTCTTGTTTTTTCTCCATGGTTTCTGTTTCCCAGGTGGTGGCTTTATAGTCACGAAGCTGTCTGGCAAAGTGTGACACCATAGCAGTACCAACTTTGATCGTATACAAACTAAACAGGTTACCATTATGTACATTTAAATATTTAAATGGTGACGTCCAGTATCGTCTCTTTTGCAGTGCTTGGGGAAAATTGAAAGTCCATTATTTACATGTTGGTATATGACGCGGAGCCGGGCGGTCGGGTACTTCTTTCCAGCCTTTCACCTCTGGCGTCCCGGGGTCGATTCCAGGGCAAGTATATAGGCTCTATATGGATTGGGTTTGCAGTCCGTACTTGACCGCGTGGGTTTACAACGGGAGATTTCTATGATGGGGGTTTTTCTTCAAAACCTGTATCGCCTTCTTCGTTATTTTGAGTTGATATATTTTGTATTATCGTGATAATTAAAAATCTAGTTAAAGCTAACACCGTATGACATATAAAGGGCCTTAGATGCCGAAAATGCCATAAATTTACAGGAATTTCAAGGCAAGATTTTACGGATTTCTAGAATAACAGCATAACATATCTAAAGAAGAATGTTGGTAATTTACCATACAGAAATTTGAGCTATAAATGCTTCAGAAAATCTTAAAAATCCATAGCCTTTACATGTTATGTCATTGCAAATATTACACAAGGCCTTTGAAGTACTCCGTATATCTGACATTTCGTTTTCAATTAATTAGGGAGCACTATAGATGTAGGCCTAGGTCTATAGTGAGATTGTCCTCTTTCGATAATATCTTTCTGTCGAATTACCGAGACTGCGGTGTTTATTGTGACATCGTCGAGGCTGTCGAGCCCATATCCACTGTCCGTTGCATGAATAGTTTCTTTCTTTTGGCCGTAATTATCTATTGGTAAATCTCTTCGATCACCACCAGCTGAAAGGGTGCCACATTATTACGGAGACAATCATTTGCAAATGCATGGGGAGTCGCGGGCAATCATGTACATTTGAACTCCTGCACTTTTCAGACCGTGTGGTCCAGGTTAAAGATCACACTGACTTACCAACCGGGTGCACCTCACTAAATAGAGTCCCCATAAGAAACAATGCTAAATTTCCAATATTAAACAATCTTTTAAAAATACTTCGAACACTCACTGCGTCTCGAAGCATAAAAACGTAAGACACTCCTTGAAGTCTCATCTTTTTAATTCGGTTCAATTTTATTGGGGAAGTCCGTCACTTTAATCCACTAATTTCCGTTTGAAACAAAACCACATTTGGAAGAATGAAAATTGACAAACAATTTTCGTGTTTGACAACAGCACAGATCTGTCACTTGCAAGTTGCGGGTATCACGACCCCAAAAATTACAAAACGTAACATGCTGCTGGCGGTGGTGGGGTGCGTCCAACTACCCACACCCCCAGCCTATATATACGCCCCTGACGTCACGCGTCTTTTCATTTGTACATTTTATCACAAAAAAAGCAGTTATAGACCCTCGTTTTTTTATGACAATTTGAAATTCCTCTATAATGCAGTAGAATGTTATTACACTCCCAATCAGTTGTTGTTACTAATACTATAATGTAAATTTGTGCTATACATGTATTATCGGGTAGTGATATATACGTTATATATTGGTTACTATACATTATCAGTTGTAACAACTTTGCAAACCAGGATCTGTCTGCTTTTTGGTAGACACACAAATATTAAAGACAGCTGCAAGTCGGAAAGTGCGTCATTCTGCAGGCCTGACGCATTAAAGGGCAGATGCAGTTTGGAGATCATATTCAGTTCAGTCAGACTAGAATGGGATCAACTTTCCTCAATGCGTTAGATTCACTCTCATTTTAGGATCATTCTATTTTCACGAGGTTTGGGTAAATTTTTGTGACAAAAATTGACCCAAGCCCAGCTACATTGTACGTTATTCATTATGTCCATTTAATGCAGAATGACTTGTTCTACTATAACCAAAGTACTTGCTTGAACCGGCCATTCAACACCGGCCAGCTCGGTGGTCGAGTGGTTTAAGACGTCTGCCTTGTTTGCAGGAGGTCGCGGGTTCGAGTCCCACCCGAGTACGCTGTGAAGTTTTACATAGCGTCTCGGGAAAGCACTAAGTATATACAGTGCCAATAATTACGTCGGGTAAGGGCAAAACAGACCTTAATTAACAAAGTGCTTGCATCAAATTGTAACAAAACTATAGGCCTATACATCACAAAATTGTACTTCTGAATTTCATTTTTGTTTTAACATTTTTATATGTTCATATATGCACATTTAATGATTGGAAAACTTAAAAAAACAGAAACAACAACTTTATATAATTAAATAATAATGACTATAAACTGCCTTGTAGAAATTTCAGCCACATAGATGCAGTAGTACTTCAGAAAACATGACAACCAAAATTTACATTTATTATCTACTCTTTGTTTCAGTTATATAGCCTACGCTTTGTTTTTCCTATATGGATTTATTTTGTTCTAGAGTACATCAGCACGAACAATTGCTCTTTGAAGTTGTTGATTTTTATGTTTTTTTAACAACATCTGTTGAAATATATCACCGAAACTGTTAACTATTTTATCCTGCTCCAAAACAAATCACGTTTGCGTCAATGTCATGGTAATAATGTTCGAGTAGCACCAAAAAGATTGAGCCTGCTACCATTAAAACTGCAAGGCCGTAGGCTGTGGAGAGGGGTGTCGGGGGAAGGACACCCCCTCGTCATTCCCAATCTGGAGCCAGATGTCCGCTCATTTTTTAGAGTGTACTTTGTGTGTATGACGTAATGCTTCTCCGTGACGTCAATGCTTCTTGTCATGACGTCATTGATTCCCACAAAGAGGAAATTTGTCAACTTCCCTCCCTCCTTTATCATACCAGCCTACGGGCCTGACTTCCACCCGCGCTGCAGATGAGCCTGCATGCGCGATCTCAGTGCGTGATAATCACGACTGGTGTTCACACTGATGAACTACGCACACTTCTGTACTGTCATGTGACAGTAGGTGGAATTTCCCGTTCGAGGAAAGAACGTTTACTGACTCATTTCCGCGCAACCCTTGTCCAATTTAGGATGACGTTCAAATTATACTGGATACTCTTTAGACTTCCAGATAAAACGGTAATTAAAGCTGTTTAAGGTCACGCGCGCGCTTCCGGTTCTCACATTTTAGTTCGGGTGTTGGCATTTTACCCCGGATTGGGTTGCGCGTTCTATCTTCTCATGTTAACTCGCCTTATAGAAAATAGGGCGCTATTGCCTGTTTAGGACTAAACAATATTAAGCCAGGCCTATTCAGTTCAGTCCGTAAATTTACATTGGCTATTCCTAGGATTACAATTGTTCATGTAGTCAATACGTAGGTTGATGAAGGTACATTCGAAAGTAATGTACAATGCCTGACAGTGACACAGCGGTTCAAGGGTCTGGCGAGTTAACAAAATGCGACTACGAGATTCAATTAATGGCATTCCGGTTGTCATTACCTCCCCCTACAGACCTTTGGGTGTGAGAGTGCCGAGTTTCCTCTCCAAGGCTAAGGACTTTCTCCCGCTTCTATAAATCATGTCAACCGTTCCCTATAGCAACTGCGAGTCTGTGTATCAAAAATATGTGCCCTGAACAACATGAATTCCAATATAAGCAAAGCTTGCGCGGATCGTAAATTTCTTGATTTATGGCGGGCAAGCCAGACGAAAGCCTTCATTACAAGTTCGCTTTGATGTTTGTGGTTACATCAGCCCAAAAGAATGTTAACTTGTCGATATGGTCCGGGAGGTATTATTTATGACTGACGAATTACTGGCAAACAAGATATTATACCCGCAATATTTGCTCAATATGGATTGGCATATGATACAGTGCAGGAACGGGCCACTCTGCAAGTTCTGGCATAACTTGGTTCATAGGCCTGGCGGAATAATCTACCCTCCTCCATGATCTACCTCAGGCCCAGTCTATGAATTGTAAAAGGGCATTACAAATGCTTATTTTGTGTTTCTCCTCCACTCAACATTAATGTAAATATAAATTTATCGGTGTAAAACTTCATTTGAATGAGTGGAAATAAAATGAACTGAGGATGGTGTCATATTCGCCTTTCAATTGAACTTGTAATTTGATGATGCTTTGTTTTGGCATCTCAAAACTTAAGAAAATGCTAGAATTTAAACTTTGTTGTAAAGCCCGGCAACTTTTGTTACTTGTGCATTTTTCTGTGAGAGCCTTAGAAAACCGCCGCCCACATTTGCAAATTATCGGCCTATATCGGCCCACATACTAGAAAGGTGTGCGCTGAAACTTGGGATGGGGGCCGGTCTGACTTTACACGAACGACCGGGACAAATCGAACTTCTTTGATTTGTTTTACTGGTTGGTCTGTAAATCGCGAATTAAGGTGTGCGGCGGGTAGGAGAAGTGACGTCACTACATGTATTTCTCAGGTTTGTTGTCCTATAAATGGTTCCCTAATGACTCATTTAACGACTTATCCACTTTAACGATGACGCCCCACTTTCGATTCGCCGCAATGAAAATAAAAACGGGGCAATATTTATGATCAAACGCCTGGGATTTCTTGTAAAAAGAATAAACAAAACATATAAATCTCCCTCGGTGGTTTCTGTCGTCACTTCTTTGGCCTGAGACTGATGAGATTGCGGTTTATGTTCGGTTACACGTCGTGGAGAATGTTGAGAGAATGAATAAGCGACCCACTGATAAAATGTTGCGTGAACAAACATGCCGACATGACCCGTAGGATTCATGTTAGTCACATGGTCCCTCGATACCATTCAACTTGAACATTAAAACACATTCCACGGACAGCCCAAATAATTGTATGGCCTGTCTGCTTGGTAACCTCAGTCAACTGCATGCATGAGTCTCTTGAGAATTTGTAACATTCTGGCGGATCAGAATTTATTACATTGTTTTGCAGGTAGATTGATATCTGTCAAATGCCGACTGCATTTAGTTTTGGTGTGGGTTACGTCACATACTTGGAGCATGTTGTGCTTGCTTATGTTTACAGATGCTGTACGACACTGGTACAAAATTATTCTTCAAAAAAAAAATCACCAGCAATTTCATTAAAATTTCAATTCTTGATCAGAACAGGAGTTTGTTGAAAGGAGTGAAATTGTGGATAACAAAGCACTGATTGACCAATCAGGACCGTTTCGCTTGTTGTGTACGTTGGGTTATTGTACTGTATCGTTTATTTGAGTAAGGTTTTTTTTTTTTGAACATTGAAAATCCTGTATACGGGCCTTAATCATAACAAATACGAGGCACGCTTTGCAAAATACCACTTCAGTTATACTACTCTCCAATCATACCCATGCACTCGAGTCGTCCGAAGCCAAAAGGCGAGTCCGGCGATTCTACTTTGCTTTTTGCGCACATTCTATACTGGTGAAGTTATATTTTTGTGAAGTGATGTCATATTGTGCAGGAAAATGCAGAATCTGTTTTCTATTACCCAATATTTTCTCCTGGATGGGGTCCCCCTCGAGTACAGATGCGCATCTGTTGCCACTGGTGGTCTTCTTCCCTTATAACATTCTTGACCTCAAAACGGTGTTATTTTTAGCGTTGGCTGGAGTCATATGATTATGAATCCAACTCAAAGGGTCAGTATTCAAGATATTCTTCCCTCTTTCGTCGAAGATGAAGTCCAGACGCAGATATAAATATAGGCCTATCATGGTAAAAATTATAAATTCCAAATTCGCAACCAAAGTATAATTATCCGAACAAATTATTATCCGAACAAATTATTATCCGAACTCTAAATGCCTTCCCAAAACTGTGTATACAAGATATATAGGTCACAGTCTTATCCACTGACCGTAACCGTTGGTTATATATACATACAACACATTTCTCGAGATCAAAATTAAATTGAAAGGAGTGGTATATGTTTGACTTTTTTTGGCTAACCGCATCGCTCCACGGCCACCTCAGCTCATTTGAAGACAAAAAGTACCCCTGAAACATGCCTTGAAGAAATTTGAGGCAGAAAATGCCCAAGATAGACAATAATGTCAAAAGGTGTCTCTTTATAGACACTTGTCACTATTTGTTACCCTTGTGATGCTTGCATTATCTCCTTAAAGCAGCCTTAAGTTTCGTACATTTCTTCCATTTTGACACAAGCAATATTTTGTAGCATAAATCGTACGAAGTGTCTCGGTTTCCAAATCTACACCCTTTACCGTGGAGAGGAGACCCATATACTATACAGATAACAGATCACTGATACCAACACGCGACACGGCGTCTGTATATCAGACGACTCTGGGCAACCTGGCTGTTTGACCCCAGCCAATTTCCGTCTATATGAAATTAATTTTCTGTGTAAGTGTCACTCAATTTACTGCGCTGAAAGATTCACTGCACGTGGGCAATGTTACAAATTGGGTTAAAGATATGGAAAAGACAAGCTTTCTATCTTTACCAACTTCGTTGACAGGTATTTGGGCAAATCCCTTTCAAGAAACATGCACAGATGTACACGTGATCGAAGGGGGTATTTCCGTGGCATATGCCGAGTTATATCTACGAAGAAGAAGATGCAGTTTTAGAAGTGGGAGGAAAATCCCCAGAGAAATCCCCCAGGGGAAACCCACGCAGTCGGACTGCAAACCCAATCCACATACACGCCCCGGCCCGGGATCGAACCTGGGACGTCAGAGGTGAAAGGTGGGAAAAGAACCACCACGCCATTGCAACCCGCACAGATCGGTTTTGATCGTGTGTACTTTGACATTTTCTCTAGATCTTTGATTTTAGCAGAGGGCGCCTTCGATGCAAATACGTGTACATGTCACATGGTCTACAGGTTGAGATTATTGTGATATATATCTAATGTACGAAATACGAGATACTCAAAGCTTTCCTTAAACTACGTACGTACATCTACAACAACTAGCAAAGTATGGCATCGATGTGATACTCGATACATAAGTCTTCTGCCTCAGCGCTCGGTGTCCGAAATGCTTGAAACAACGGCGAAAACGGTTAATGCACGTATTGGCTATGAGCACTAAGTGCCTTGCATCTTTTAGTGAAATTCCAATAAATTCAAGTGCCGATGCCATTTAAAATTCTAACAAACTCTGGTGTCGATGCAAAAAGCCACCAGAAAAAGCAAAAGATTCACCTTTAGTATATACAGGTATTCTATTATCTAATCAATGTATTCATGCATATTTACGTAGGCCCACTCTTTCCAAACTTGGCCTAAATACGCGCATCTGAAGTGCACTGCAAACAGTAACCATGCACGATAAATGTTGGCATAACGTCCAAACCTGTAGATCATTCAAGCCTCCAGGGAAAGTCAATGTAAATGTACCCACTTCTGCACTTTCAGCTGATCTCGAGCTCTCCTGTGTAAACTATTCTATTTTTGAAGTAGGCCTACATGTGCGAACCATTGATAGGCTTGCTGTTTTTCTCGGACGTGGGTTTTTAAACGTCCCACCTTGTGGATACAGTGGCTTAAACTGCCAATCCAGGCGTTACTTGCAGATTTCTGAAAACCCATTTTCTTTATCCAAACCGTTTTATCAAAATAAACTTTCTGGAGATACACAGTCGGCGAAAAGGATCTTGCTAATTGCTAGGTCAGATTTGAGTGGCTGGACCGTCATAGGTCATTGACCCTATAAACACCGGGACATTCCAGACATTGGCGCTATTTTGGCGATATGACGTAGGCCTACATGTAGTTTTGTGGGGAAGAACGTATTAAGAGGACTTGACTGCTGGGAAAACACTAAATATTTCAACACATTCTACTAATACTATATCCAGTAATTTGAAGATAAAGGTGACCAGGTCTCGAAACAACTACCATTCGGTCGATTTGTGCTTTTGGCCTATGTAAACGTTCCATGGAAAACACAGTGTCGCGCAGCTCAGCATTCTGCATGGTATCACGTACGTTAATCACAACCTTAACATGCAGATCCAATTCTTGACAGATAATTAACCATTCTACATCTTGTTGCTAGGTTTGTTTTCATTGGTCTGGGTCAACAAATTTCATTAGAGAACTGGGAATGCGTGGGGCTATGCACCTGTCAGTCAAATTTCAAAATGGAAATTGGATTTCGGAATCCAGAACATTCGAAATGTTAAATGTCGTTCAAATAATGTCTGTTTCTATAAGGTTCGTAGAATGTTTGTGGTTGCCCAGCAGGTTCTAAGTGTCTTTTTATAAAACTCGGCAGGCTTCATCGTGAAACATGAACACAAGCCTAAACCAGCACGATTGTGTGGTGCTGTCTGCATGTGGGTTGGTGGGGGCGGGTGGGTGTCAGGCGACCCAACACACCACCCTCTGACTGTTTATGGTGCTGTCTGCATGTGGGTTGGTGGGGGCGGGTGGGTGTCAGGCGACCCAACACACCACCCTCTGACTGTTTATGGTGCTGTCTGCATGTGGGTTGGTGGGGGCGGGTGGGTGTCAGGCGACCCAACACACCACCCTCTGACTGTTTATGGTGCTGTCTGCATGTGGGTTGGTGGGGGCGGGTGGGTGTCAGGCGACCCAACACACCACCCTCTGACTGTTTATGGTGCTGTCTGCATGTGGGTTGGTGGGGGCGGGTGGGTGTCAGGCGACCCAACACACCACCCTCTGACTGTTTATGGTGCTGTCTGCATGTGGGTTGGTGGGGGCGGGTGGGTGTCAGGCGACCCAACACACCACCCTCTGACTGTTTATGGTGCTGTCTGCATGTGGGTTGGTGGGGGCGGGTGGGTGTCAGGCGACCCAACACACCACCCTCTGACTGTTTATGGTGCTGTCTGCATGTGGGTTGGTGGGGGCGGGTGGGTGTCAGGCGACCCAACACACCACCCTCTGACTGTTTATGGTGCTGTCTGCATGTGGGTTGGTGGGGGCGGGTGGGTGTCAGGCGACCCAACACACCACCCTCTAACTGTTTATGTTTCATCTGCTGATGAATCGATGAATTTTTGCCATTTATAGTAAAATAAAATGTTCAGTGCTCGAAACAGTCTATTTATACCCATCCAACCCCACCATCGAATTTAAGGGAGAGAGGGTTGTTATCCATAACAACCCGGCAGAATGCTGGCGTAAGTTGCGTGGCGCAAGCGGTTTACATGTAGGTCATGACTGCAGGTGGAAACCACCTGTGGTAGTTTCTCCCTTTAGCAAGGCGCTCAACCCAGTTGCTCCATCCTTCAGATGGGATGTGAAACCGTACGTATGCTCAGTACATTGTGTAATGCACTTCAAATATGTTTCGCATAGAGATGATGATCTCCCCGATGTCTCTGGCTTGGCTACCAAAAGCGCCAGAATCAGCTATTGCACGCATTTTCCGCATAATATTATACAGCACACCGTATGCGGGAAAGCCACTTAGTAGGCCTATAGTTTATTAATTTGTATGTGTGCGATTTTTGTTTTGTGTGTGTTTGGTGGGGTGGGGTGGGGATGGCGTAGAAGCGGCACCTCTGATGTTTCATTTGCCTTTAGTTTTTGGTCTCGGTAAATTTTAATTTATTAAATCTGACAAACAGCAGTACACGCAAATGGGGCGTTAGGGCCTTTAAGGGGTGCTATTTGCACGTACCCTGGCACAGTTTTATATCTAAAGTGTTATTCCAGGATATTTTACCACCGGTGTCAGTTTTAGATTTAAAAACCACGTTTCCATAACAATGTGGAGCTCTAGAGAAGGACACTTTACAGTTAAATCGTCAATTTATAGTATATATCGTCAATTTTTATTTCCCAACGGAAGCCGTTAGGGGTGACGTGAGGGACATCATTGGTTGAAGATAGGCCTACATTCCTTTCGCCTGCGGAGTATCCTGCCATAATGTGCACATAAATCTGACCTATATAGTTGAACTTTTACAAGATATTTATGTTTTCCATTTTTTTTTACATAAGGGATCGATAAACACATTTGCCTTAACGATTCACTGGTGTAACTATATTTCTAGTCATTTATCACTAACTAGGTTTTCAGGGTCCGCTGGGTGCAAGGTTTTGACTGATTTCCCTAAATAGTCTCAAAATAGCAAGTGGAACATTCTGCACGCTATTTGGCCCGTTTTTTCCCGAGGATGCCTTGCCCCATATCGGAAGAACTTGTGCGACTGCATCTAATCGTTGACATATTGATCGTTTCCGCGAGTGCTCACACGCCATGGAGTTTTCGTCGTTAAAGCCGTATTATTCCAAAATTTGGGAATTTTTTTTTGGGGGGGGGGGGGGTGGTGGGGTGATAAAAGGCGCCGCCGAAGTGCAAAATGTCAAAATATGGCCCAGAAGTGGAATTTAATGATTTACACAAATATTCCTTCAAAATGTGTCGTTTGGCTGTACTTGTCCGACAATGCGTTTTGTTTTAGGAACAAAATGTTCGTCCCATGCAGAAACTCATGTCTGGTCTCATTTCAGTTGATATTTGTTTTACGTAGTGCGCGGTACTATAGCCGTTAGCGGCTCAATTTACACAACCATTTCGGCCCCATCAAAAACAAAAAAGGCGCAAAACCAATTTTTGGGGGATTGTATTTGCAGCCGGCAAATTGCGTATTCTGCCGCCGTAAAGTTATAGGCCTATGTCCTATTTCCTGTTTTTAACATTTCTCGTAATTAAATTTATACCAATTTTATTGAGCAAAAAAAGTGTTTAGTTGAAGAAATAAATTTTACTGGTTAATCAATTCCATAATTCGGATAATGTGCCTTTAATAGAATTGAGGGTGAAGGCAGCGTAAACAGGAACATGTCTGCTTCCACTTATATGCGATAAGGCTGGATGACAATTTTATGAATTAGACGTTTGATAAACCTTTTCAGTCTGTGAAGCCCAGCTGCATGCCCGCAAGTGATGTTGTTGATCATTTTATGGCATTTTGGCAACTAAGGTAATTATGCCATCCATTATGGTATTTAGCTTCAACTCTACTTTATTACCAGCTTAAGATGACGGACATGTATTTTTTTTAGAAGCGGGGAAAAAAATAAATCTCCTGGGGAAAACTCACGCATCCGAGTAGGGACTGCAAACCACATCCACATGCCCAGGAATCGAACGCGGGACGCCCGAAGTAAAAGGCGGGCAATTCACACAAAACCAAATTCGTACGCAAAAATCCTTTGCCCAGTTTTCGGACAAAACGGCGGCGCCTGTAATTCATTCTTTGTGAAGTTCGTATCCGCTTTTCAGTGGGTCACATCTCTTGCTCTTTTTATAAAAATAATGTAGGAGTTGCAATTGTGTCTTAGATATACTTCTTTAATTTCAAATTTATCAAATTTACAAAATATACCACCGTGTACGATCCGTGTACATACCGTCCAATCAATTACCGTTTTAAAATAGTATAAAGAAAAAGTAAAAACTAACCGTTTACCGATTTGTAATCTTTATAAAGAAAAAGGAAAAACAAACCCTTTACCAATTACCGTTTTTCAATCTTTAAAAAGGAAAAAGGAAAAACAAATCCTTTACTAAGTACCCTTTTTTAATCCGTAAAGCCAAAAAGGAAAAACAAACCCTTTACTGTTTTACCGTTTTTAGAATCTTTATAAAGAAAAAGGATAAACAAACCCTTTACCGTTTGCCGTTTTAGAATCCATATATAGAAAAAGGAAAAACAAACCCATTACCGTTTACCGTTTTTAAATTTGTATTAAGAAAACAGGGAAACGTTACAAGTTACGGTATTCCTTTTTTAAATGTGTATCCCGAAAGAACAAATATCAAATCGCTTTCCGTTTGTTCAGTTGAAATTTGTAAATAAAAATAGCACACTTGTATTTGGTTCATTTTATTTGACTAAGACAAATAATAGAAAATGTTATTATTTATTTTATTTTCTTTTGTAACAAAAACGTAGCGAACTAAAAACTATGACAAAATATATGTACTGAAACAAAAAAGGAAAAAGGGTAACAGAAAAAGGAAACCCTTTACCAGTTAAGCGCAACGAAATCCGAGTGCGGCCGAGTTGTCAAAAGTGTCTCGGTTGTTTCCGGAAAAGAAAACTTTTTTTGTATCGTTGAGGGCGCGCGGGCCCGCTGCATTTTGGTGCGCACTCTATACTTAGCAAGTTCAATTTTTTCTAGAAATTTTACAACAAAGATGGAGACGTTCGTGCTCTTTAGAGGTAGCAAGAGATTGTCCCTGAGAGACGATGATATGACAACGGGCAAAATAAGCCGCATTTTTCAGGTGCGTATACAGTAAAATTTTAATCAGAGGCCGGTTAATATCGTACAAGACATGAGACATGAGTCGAGTCATGATTGACATTTACTTAGCTTAGGCCTAAGCCTTTAGGCGGGGGAGGGGGTGGGGGCGGGGGGGGGGGGGGGGGGGGTAATCAAATAGGGCACGCCCGTAGCCCCTAGTCTGCTGAATGAAAAAAGGAATTCCATGTACCATTTTTGTAAACATTGCTTTTGCATTTATTTATTTATTTATTTTATTTTTTACAACCTAGGCCGCCTAAGACTAAGGCGCGTTCCCATTGGACTTCTTTTTACGCGCCCTCGCGGGAACTTTCCGCGACTCCCTGTAAACATTCCTTCCTGTAAATCTCCCGTGCGTTCCTACTACCATATATTTTACACGACGCGAGCGGAAAATTTAGCTATTTGGCTGGCCATGTGTGGTCAATTGAGGGCGTAGTTTACATAACCTTTGACCTAACAGGATGTTCGACGTGCCATGCGGGCGCGAAATTATTAATTGTGTGCATGCTGTCTGTGTACGTGCGCACGTACGTTAAAACCCTTCAGACTGTCAGAAAAATATGGCGAGTTCTGCCGAGACAAGTTATAAGAATTCAGCGGCTACCAAAGGAAAAGCAACAAGGAAAAAAACACGTGCGTACGTACGTACGTACGGGTGCACACAAGTAAATAGTGCTCCCATAGGAACCAATGCTAAATGCCCCATTTTCAAAAATCATTTTAAAATACTCACAACTCTCTCAGCTTCTCAGGACAACAACCAGAATACTCATTGAAGTCTCATCTTTTCAATTATGTTCAATTTTATGAGGGTAATCGTCACTTTTATTCCCTAATTTGCACTTGAAACAAAACTATCCCTGCAACAGTGAAAATTGCTAAACAGACCAGCGTCCATTTTGGAACAAAGGCACATATACGCTACTGGGCAAAATAGGGCCACTTTTAGGAGCTACAGTGTCTAAAATGTTTGTAGTTGGAAGAAAAAAATACCCCACATCGCGGCGATAGTCATATTCTACACAAGACCACACTCGTTCAGCTCGCAATTCTCTCTAATATAAAAGAAGAGGAGGGCATACAAAATATTCATGAGCTCGGCGCACGGATCTCTGCTATTTACTTGGGTGCACCCGTACATGGCATGTACAGTACATAATAACGGAACAAGAATTTTCGCGCAATGTGTGGTGGGATTGCACAATGCAGGAAGTGACCTCATCCATTTGGCATTTTACACAGCGGTAGCGGTAGTTCTACAGGGCGGCGCTGTTCCCATTGGACTTTTCGAGGGCCCTGTAAAACTCCCGCGGCTGAGCGGAAAGTTTCCGCGGACTCTTTTACCCTGTAAGTTTTACATCGTGGTCGCGGTAACTTTACAGGGACGCTTGTTCTCCGTGCGTCCCCATTGGACTAAATTTTGCTACTCTCCCGCACAACCACGGGAGTTTAACCAAAAATAGTCCAATGGGAACACCACTTAATTCGTTATTTTAAAGTACATGCTGCCCCTTCATTACTGGGACGGCCTCGATACTTTTGGTCATGAGAAACTACAGCAAGGAAAAATGCATTCCTGGTTCCGCCCAGTACAGCGGTGGGGTCTTGACCCTTGCCGGACTGCAAACCTCCATGGCATTGCGGTCAGAATACTGGCGCATTAGTAATGAGGCAGTAGGCCTAGTTTCAAATCTGTACGTACTGCTATGGTTCAACTAAAATTACACCGTGGCAACGGCAATAAAAGTAGGCTCAGGTCTACAACAATTGTTTCCCCAAAATTAATACAGCAGGCCTATTAAAAAAAACTTTAAAAGTTTAGTATAAAGAACATGAACAAAAAATTGATATATTTTCTACTTGTTAATTAGGGGGCCTATTATATTGATGGAAAGGAGAGTGCGAGTATACATTTTTGTTATGCTTATAATTTTTGGGGACATGCTTTTCCGGATGTAAACTTTATAAAGTAATAATTTCAAAAAAGAATTAGAAATAACCACTAATTTTCAAAATTCCCCCTCCCGAACACTCTGTACTTGTAGCCCTGACTCTTAGATTTAGAAGTGTTTAGACCATGATCCAGCTTGAAAAAAATGTAATAAATAAATAAATCACTGAAATAAATAATGAATTACTTGAGTTTTAATTACATGTACCCAAATTAAAGCTGAATTTTTTTACAACTTAATAATGCAAAAACCTTTTTTTAATATATCACATCATCACATACTAGTACATTGTACATGTAGTATAGGTCTATACCTGTACCTGATGACCTGTGTTTGAAAATGTTTATTTTTGTAGTTTTACCTGGATATCAATTGTTAGGTAATACCCAGGACTCCGTGTTTCTGTCTGATGACAGAAACACAGCCATCTTCCCGGATGAGAGTGGGAATTACTCTGTGCACCTGCTGACAGACAAAGCCCACTATGAAGTAAATGGTGACACAACTGGTCCCATGACCCAACCCCAACAACCTCCGAGTCCGGCAAGGGTCAAGACCCCACCGCTGTACTGGGCGGAACCAGGAATGCATTTTTCCTTGCTGTAGTTTCTCATGACCAAAAGTATCGAGGCCGTCCCAGTAATGAAGGGGCAGCATGTACTTTAAAATAAAGAATTAGTCTTAGGCCTGGGCGGCCCTAGGTTCTAAAAATAAAATAAATAAATAAATAAATGCAAAAGCAATGTTTACAAAAATGGTACATGGAATTCCTTTTTTCATTCAGCAGACTAGGGGCTACGGACGTGCCCTATTTGAACACCCCCCCCCCCCCCCCACCCCCGCCCCCTCCCCTGCATAAAGGCTTAGGCCTAAGCTAAGTAAATGTCAATCATGACTCGACTCATGTCTCATGTCTTGTACGATATTAACCGGCCTCTGATTAAAATTTTACTGTATACGCACCTGAAAAATGCGGCTTATTTTGCCCGTTGTCATATCATCGTCTCTCAGGGACAATCTCTTGCTACCTCTAAAGAGCACGAACGTCTCCATCTTTGTTGTAAAATTTCTAGAAAAAGTTGAACTTGCTAAGTATAGAGTGCGCGCCAAAATGCAGCGGGCCCGCGCGCCCTCAACGATACAAAAAAAGTTTTCTTTTCCGGAAACAACCGAGACACTTTTGACAACTCGGCCGCACTCGGATTTCGTTGCGCTTAACTGGTAAAGGGTTTCCTTTTTCCTTTTTCTGTTACCCTTTTTCCTTTTTTGTTTCAGTACAGATATTTTGTCATAGTTTTTAGTTCGCTACGTTTTTGTTACAAAAGAAAAGGAAATAGATAATAAAATTGTCTATTATTTGTCTTAGTCAAATAAAATGAACCAAATACAAGTGTAGGCCTACGTGCTCTTTTTATTTACAAATTTCAACTGAAAAAACGGAAAGCGATTTGTTCTTTGTTCTTTCGGGATACACATTTTAAAAAGGAATACCGTAACTTAATACGTTTCCCCGTTTTCTTAATACAAATTTCAAAACGGTAACTGGTAAAGGTTTTGTTTTTCCTTTTTCCTTTTTAAAGATTAAAAAACGGCAAACGGTAAAGGGTTTGTTTATCTTTTTCTTTATAAAGATTCCAAAAACGGTACAACGGTAAAGGGTTTGTTTTTCCTTTTTCTATATAACGATTCCAAAAACGGTAAAACGATAAAGGGTTTGTTTTTCCTTTTTGCTTTTACGAATTCAAAAAAGGTACTTAGTAAAGGGTTTGTTTTTCCTTTTTGGCTTTACGGATTAAAAAAGGGTACTCAGTAAAGGATTTGTTTTTCCTTTTTGCTTTTTTAAGATTGAAAAACGGTAACTGGTAAAGGTTTTGTTTTTCCTTTTTCCTTTTTAAAGATTGAAAAACGGTAATTGGTAAAGGGTTTGTTTTTCCTTTTTCTTTATAAAGATTACAAATCGGTAAACGGTAAAGGGTTAGTTTTTCCTTTTTCTTTATACTATTTTAAAACGGTAATTGATTGGACGGTATGTACACGGATCTAACTTGTAACGTTTCCCTGTTTTCTTAATACAAATTTCAAAACGGTAAACGGTAATGGGTTTGTTTTTCCTTTTTCTATATGGATTCTAAAACGGCAAACGGTAAAGGGTTTGTTTTTCCTTTTTCTTTATAAAGATTCCAAAAACGGTAAAACGGTAAAGGGTTTGTTTTTCCTTTTTTGCTTTTACGAATTCAAAAAAGGTACTTATAGTAAAGGATTTGTTTTTTCTTTTTCCTTTTTTAAGATTGAAAAACGGTAATTGGTAAAGGGTTGTTTTTCCTTTTTCTTTATACTATTTTAAAACGGTAATTGATTGGACGGTATGTACACGGATCGTGTACACCGTGTATATCAGTTCGTGTTCACTGCATGACTTGACAGTCCTCCAATGTGAATGTCTAGTTTCAAGGACCATGGAACCATGGAACTAGATAACAAGGAACCACATTTTTGTGTGTGTATTTATGACATCCACAAACTTAAACCTTTAAAGATAGTATACATGATTGGTAAACTGTTACAAATAGTTTTATCCCCCTGTGTGATTGAAGGTATAGGCCTACATGATTAAAACCAACCTGAGAAAAAACCAGCTTCGTACTTCGTCTAACGTTTGAGAGAACAGTCAAAAAAGGGTTTGCAGTCATTTCACCCCAAAACCACTTCGCCCTGAGCCACTACCTGTGCACGAAGTGGTTTTGGGGCGAAGTAGCATTTGGGCGAAGTAGTGCCTCCCAAGCATATCCCAACAATGTTCTATGGGCTTCAGATCCGATGACCAAGCTGGCCAGTTCATAACCTATGATGCCCTTATCCTCCAGGGCGGGTATTACACTATCCTGCATAAAATGAACCCTTCTCTATTCAGTGCAGAGGCAAAAGGTGGTACGATTGATTGAAGGATTACATCACGATATCTCAGTCCAGTCATCTTGTACCGGTCGGTCCGACTGCCTACACAGACGCCTGCCCAAAATATCACTTAACCACCACCACCTTATGCATCAGTTTGAACCACATTACATGCTGCAAACCGTTATCTTTGGCGTCTCCACACGCCCAAACAACCATCTTTGTTCGTACAGTGAACCGAATCTCATCTGAGAACAACACAGCTGCCCAGTCAGCGATCTGCCAGTTTTGATGTTCTCTGCTGAAATCCCCGAAAGGTCTTCTGGCTCTTGTACGTTGTTCACGGAGCCTGTTCCTTACTGTGTGGTGATGAATTCTTATCCACGCAGTGGCATGTTGAAGGTCACTTTGCAGCGACAGACCTCTGTCGGAGAGCAGAATTCACCAAATAGCGGTCTTTTCTGGATGAAGTACAGCGTTGACGGCCTTGACCTTGTCTTCTGGCATATCCCCCTGTCTCCTGATAGCATCTCCACGAATGCCCAACCACGCTTATGAACACAGCAAATTAACCCTCTGGGCAACCATCCTCCAATGGCTGACTGCTTGCTCTTGGCTACTTCCGGTTCACTTAACGTCTAGTCCCATCCACTAACACCAAAAGAAGACATAAATCGAACCAACTGCAAAAGCTTTCCCATTTTTCTTTGGTGGAGAAAAACTGCAATGTCCAGAAACTGACTCTTATTGGCTTTTTACATAGGGTATTGACAAATCCTACACTCTAACATTTCTTTGTCTTGCTTGAATGATCTGGAACTCCACAAAACTATTGGGGCAGTGTTCAAAGGTTGAAATGTATAGCTGGTGATTTATTTGAGTAAACAAAGAGAAATTTATCAGCACAAAATACCTTGCTCCCTTAAATGTTTTAAGTAGTGTATTGTCAATGATGTATAGCGTTGTTAACAGATATCCATCTTTACCAGCAGAGCACTGACTTGTTAGGTAACTGAGAGATGCGCCTTTTAATATAAGCTATAACGGCATTCTGTTTTGATCGCATGCAGACACCGCCTTATAATCACATATCGTGGAATGATCATTAACCTATTTATGTCCGGTCTTTTGTCATTTTGATCTCTCCTGAATTTCTGTTTATATCATTCACATAGGCCTACATTATTTCCATTTTTCCAGATGTGAATGAATGTAGCACCCGACCATGCCAGCACCGCTGTATGAACACCATGGGCAGCTACAGATGTTATTGCGAGGAGGGCTACACGCTTCGAGATGACAAGAAAACATGCATGTGTGAGTATGCTGTTGATTGTATGTTGACTCCATGCATTAATTCGATGACAGCTGTTATCGAAATTATATTCGAAACAATCATCTTGTTTTAAATGGGTTGCTGGCCGCGATATTTTCCCTTAAGTCCTCTCTTGCCTACTGATTGGTGCATGGCTTAGGCCCCTACATGCATATGTTTGTTCTTCAAACCGAACCATAAGAATTTTGGTGTTTCAAAGTTTCTGCTAACACTGAAAAAGATAATTGGTATATAACCACAGCAAGTATTGCACTCGGGATGTTCTGCTCGATCGTCCTATACTTCGCCACTAGACTACCAAGCATTTATGTATTTTTAAGGCCCATTACATCATTTGCAGTGACCAGAAAATCCCTACTAAGCCCGCAGTGACAAGAAAATCCCTACTAAGCCCGCAGCTCACGTGACGTTAAGGGTCAATTGCGCCTGATCGTATACTATGACTTTACAGAATGGGGATACCTTTCAGCTTAATTACATTCCACCCTGAAATATCTAGACTTTTAGTACCTTAAAATTATTTCTGCCAAACCTCCATATACCGGTTTTTGTTATAATATTTTAGCTAAGTGGCTAAACAAGATGCATATTTTGTGAAAATATCAGACTATAGCCCACAGGTTGGGGGATGAAAATTGTGTCCCAGAAAGCCCGAAGCATCTTTTTGTCAGAAAAATTGCGGTAAAACGAGACAGTTTGAAGATACACCTGTGCGAAAAACTGCGAATCATCCTAAAACTATCGAGTATATAGGCTATATCGGGTATAATACAACAAAATTCTGCTCACAACAAGGGCAATTTTAGGTCCCAATCCTTTGTTCTTTATTGTTTTCATTCCTGATAATTCATTGGTCAGGCTATAGGTTTCTGTTACAAATGGAATAAGGCAATCTGCAAAGTTCCCAGGACCTATTACTAACAAGGTTAAATTGCAATAAAAAACAAATTTTGTAATAAAAACAAAATTTTGGCGGCACTTTTTGCTCCTTAATTGTATTTGTTTGCTCCATAATTTCCCACGGGTGGATTGTTTTGATTGATATCTCATTCGAAGGTTAAATAACTTCGACAACCTGGGAAAACTATCCATACCTTGACCAAACTTAATTTACTGGGTGAAATCGGTCCTGAGGCCTGAGCAGACAATCCTACCTTTAATAACGTGCAGTAGCTGGTCACTTTATACAGCAGTTGATTTTGTCGGTCGCCTGAGATTTATTCCATTTGCTTATAAACACATAACCACTAATGACTTATGACAACTCTTACGCCGCTCTTTCTAATCTGATAAAGATTACGAAAACATTTATCACTGAGCATGACTGCTGCAATGTG
Source organism: Henricia sp. BOLD:AAB3569 (assembly GCA_037783545.1). Taxonomy (NCBI): domain Eukaryota; kingdom Metazoa; phylum Echinodermata; class Asteroidea; order Spinulosida; family Echinasteridae; genus Henricia; species Henricia sp. BOLD:AAB3569. The sequence goes on from JBBELK010000004.1 coordinate 1,170,273, forward strand.
GATACTAGGTAATTTGTCAAAACAAAAAAATGAGAAATGACGGCCCTCTGGGGACAAAGTCATGAGCTTAAAGGGGAAATGGGCTTCCTCGTATAGCTTCCTTCTTTTCATGTACGATTCACATCCGATTTCATCCTAAAATACATTCTAATGAAATATCAATAGGTTTATCGATTTGTCAAAGTCGTTAAGTTTGAGTCTCCACCAAAAAAAAGCGCAATTTATGAAACTCTGAAAAATTGAACCTTTTTGTTCCACAACTTCTCATTTTTATAATTTTTTTTAATTTTTTTAAAGCTAACATTTTTGGCAAACCCATGTTTTGGCGACCTTGACCAGAAACATGGCTGCAACGTTGTAATCGGGTTAACAAATCAACAGCCGTAGATGCCGATGGCTAATGCTGATCATTGGTTGAATATGTGATGGCGTCATTAACGTGATTCTGGTTATATCACCAAAGCATGGCCCTGTTCAGCCTGAGTATATAGACAAAATCGTACACCTTTTGACATCAAAACAGGCTTTTGGGATGGTGGTCGAGTGGTTAAGATGTCTGGTAATAGTGTGCAGGAGGTCGTGGGTTCGAGTCCCACCCGAGCACGTTGTGGTTGTTGTATCGGAGTGTCTCGGGGAAGCACAGAGTACATATTGCTGATCAAGTAGGGCAAAAACAAATCGAGATTGATATTCATTCCCCCGACGCAGGCCAAATTGCATTCTCTAATCATGTAATATGTCTTTGGGTATTGGTTCAGAGTTAATTTTTACTTTCGCCAAACCTTTAATCCACACTAAAACGTTTAGAGCCAGGTGCTTCCTCTTGGATTCCGAAAAACGGGCTAATACCAATAGCTCAACCCATCAAAGTAAGGCTCAGACGAAGCGAACTTGACAGCCGCAAATGTGGGATGTTTCCGCGGCTTGCGGTGAAAATTTGCCAGATCATAATAGAAATTAAATAATGCAAACAATGTACAAACTCCGTATTTCCAACGCCGTTTGCACGCACAATAATTCATAATGGATCTGACGTTTTAGTGTTGAGAAAATCCTGAAATATTTTGGCAGTTTCTTTAATTTGCTTTATTCTGACAGAAAACATTTCTGACATAACTCTTCCTTTATAATCTGATTGTATTTTGCTCGTATTGTCAATGGAAGGTTCTACCCCCACACTTCCCTGCGCGCAATGCATGATGAAACGGAATTCTAGTACACCAGACATGAGCGCTAAGTTTGATCGTGTACAAACGAATGGGATTTTGCAGGGGAGTAGAGCTCTCAGCCGCTTCTAACTCGTAAAACGTGGATTATATCGGCGTCTCGGGGTGAAATGTTGACTTGATTTGTCACGAACTCGTGCACACGATAGGGCCGGCATGATTAGCGTGCACACCGCTCCGACTGTACCGACCAGACTCCCACGCAAGTGCTCTTGTAAATATTTCAACTCCCCTGATTAAAATAATCTAAACTTCGAGATGCTTCGTTAAATTTTAGAATTTGATACTATCGCAAAAACATCGCAACTTACTTGATTGAACTGATCTATTTACCATATACATTGTAATATCGTCAATCGCACGTCGTTTGGGGATATCCAACGCCGTCTAAACAAACTTGGCATTTCAGCATGCATGCGCGTGCAACCCCTTATTTTACTCTCTTGAAGATGCTCGGTTCCACCCGTTACAGACGGCAGATTGTAATTAACTGCACGTACTCCCGAAATTGGAAAAATAAACACCCTTATCATCCCCACGTTACGCATTGTGGATGATGCGAGGCATAGGTCACGTAGGCCAGTCAGATGCATTGGTGCATGGGTGACCATTTTGCTCAAGCAGAACGATGACATATTGCAAATTCATCTTGAGATCCACCTTACTGTGTTTTCATTTAGTTTTGTGTTAATTGGAGCTGCAACCACGAACAGACATGGTTCTCTTTGTGTTTAGTTTTTTGGCTGTTCCGATTACAACCGGAACAGTCTTTGTTTTGATTTTGATTTTGTTTTCGTGTTTTATAAAGGCATCAGTTTTTGTGGGATTTTTTTCTGTAAGATTCAAACCAGTTCAATCATATTCAGAAACGGGCGCATCTAGGTGGCTGCGCGCAGTTAGGTGGCTGCGCGCAGTTCTCTGTCTGCAATGTAGAAACATTTGACTTGTGGATTAAACGTTTAAAGTTTAAATTAATTTTATTCCTCAGTAACATGTCAAAATGACGTTGTTATCGGAAACTTCCGTTCTCTGGGGCGGATCCGGTGGGATGGGGGGGGGGGGGGGGGGGGGGGTTTCAACCCACACAATCTGGGGAGTGGGGGGCGGGAGGGGGTGTGTTTTCAACCTACACAATCTGCGCGCGTGTATTTGAACGCCCGCAATGTACTGCCAAGCGTACTGATTGGCCCATGCAGAGCGGCGACAAGATTTGTGTCGCTGCTTCAGCAAAATGTGGCCAATTTCAACAGGGCCTCGCGACGCATGACTAAGGAGTGCGTTAAAGAGGCTGCAACAAACTAACATAACAAAAATATGCCTGGCAAATCCCCCTCCCCATCCCCACCACCCCCCACCAGTACTTCCCCCCCACCCCCCTCCCCCCACCCTTCCCGGTGGAAAAACCCCCCTTTTGGAAAAAAAATCATAGATCTGGCCCCTGATTTTAGTACAGAAAAAGCCCGACATATGTTTTAACGATCAAATTCGGTGCACCCCTTTGCGGAAACATGGGATTGTAAACACATACCACATGGTCTAGTTTTATTGGAAAGTTAATTACTATAATAAATCAAACCAAAATTAGACCCTTGGACTGTGTAGTCTAACATTTTACAGTGTGTAGAAATGTCAACATAATTTCCTTCCAGCATGCCACATCTGTAGCAGAACGACACGATTTGCTTTTATGAGTTCTGAATAATTTACCAGGCGTAGTATCAAGTTTATTTTTGGAAACGTACTGATTGTTAAAATGAACGGCTTAGATGATGCGGGCAGTCCTAATTGACAGCTTTGTAAATTCAGTAAAACACAAAATGTAAAAGTAACGCAAATTTATAACAACATTCGACGCAAAACGTAAAGGTAACGCAATACGCAACAAGTTTGCCACATAATGTAACAAATTTGGTCTCTCAAACTCAGTATACAAATTAGGTAACGCAGACTCTTACAAAAATTTGGCGTTTATGCATTTTTCAGGGAATCCCCGTAATGTTTTCAGCTGCTACTTATTTATTGTTGAACTCACTTTTTTTGTTCATTTCTAGCCTATTGATTTTTAATCATCGTTTTTGAATATTTCGGTCATATATTTAAAAGCCATTATATCATTTGCAGATGAACTTTTTTTACGAATTCCAGAGACAGCATTACATAACTAAAGAATAATATTGAAAAACTACTTTGTAGACATTTCAGCCACATAGAAGCAGCTAGTATAATGCTTCAGAAAAGCTTAAGAATCCATGCTTGTTTGTTGTGTTAAACTATTGGTAAAAACGTTTGCAAACGATTAAAAAAACACCTTCAGTTGGCATTTTTTCCCCACAAAATATATACCAAGTTACACGGGGAAAATTATGTGGTGTCTATTACCATTGCTATCAACACCTTTAGTGTTGAGAACAATTTTGGGTAACTGCTAATGATGTATTGTAATGGGCTTTGATATCATTGCAATGCGACACCTGATGACGTCATCGGGACACCATACGACAAACCTTACAAAACAATTAGTCATTGCACCTGTGACGTTCTATCTTGATCTGCTATTAGATTCTGTATAGATATGTCTTCATAAAATGTGTATTCAGCCACATGTAATGTGATACCTGGATACATCGCAGTTTGGCGCTATACAGGTGAGGTATTTTGACCGACCCAAAGTAATCGCAAATTCATTGCATTTGACCGGTATCATCTATAAGTTTGTCTGGATCCAGACAAGTCGTGTTTCCCGCTCCCTTTCCAACATAAATCTGTCGGCAAATATAAATTAAGCAGTAAACCAACTGGAATGCCGATAGGCAATGGCGCGAATGAAATGCTACGGCCGATGCTGCAGATGTCCCGGTATGCTTCTACGAAAGTTGCCTTTTCGCCCGCCGAAAATTGCCTTGCCTCCCCGCTGAAATTTACTCACTAATTGCTTACAAATAGGTACCAAATTTAAGCCTTAGGGGAGTAAGGCGTGGGTGAATTTATAAAAGCAACGTTTCGCGCAAATCGCTCTCTGGAATATCACTAACAAACAAACTCACTGGACCCCGTGCGGTTCGCCATATCGGTATTCTACGAGATTGGGCACAGCCACAAAATGTGCCGTGATTATATTCCAATTTCCTGCTCTTGAAGAGGGTCCCCGGGTCCTTAACCCAAAATTGAGAAGGGTCCCTCGGGACCTTAACTCTTGAACTTCACCATGTCTGTCTGAACGATGTGGGAATTATCTCGTGCAGTGTTGAGAAGATTATCAAAAACGAAGCGCTTGATAAATCTAGACACATTCATTCACGTCAGGCTCAAAGTGATTCCCGCAGGGAGCTGACAGTTTGTTTTGCTTTTCCCAACAAGTATAACACACAATTTGATTTGATTATTATAAATCGTCGATGTAGGTCTTCTCCAAGTACGTTGGAGGCGGTTAACGGCAGCCGCAACATTGATATGTCGCCTGGACTTTCAAAACCGGTCCTAAAATTTTCCCCGATGCGTGCCGATCAGCCTTAATCCCGCCAAGTATGTAACATGTCTCTCTCGCGGGAACGTATCATTTACCGCTCATGTATTTTTCAAAGCAGCCTGCCCCGGGGGAGATTGGGATATTTAATGGGAGGTCCCAGCACAGAGCATTTGAGTGTAATTGAGATCTTGGTTTACATCATTACGTGCACCTGGCGGGTTCTAAAAAGCCCCGCGGGGCCGCTACGGCTGCCGGGACCGTGACTGTAGTTTGACTAGTATAACTTGGCAGAACTTGGTACATTATTTCAGTCCATGCACGTTTGCACACACTTGTCGTTCTGTATTTTTCATGCGAACTGGGTTATTAATACTGCACAAGAAATAATGAGAAAAATAGACAATGCAATGTTAGCCTTTTGTTTCGCATAAATAGCGTCTGGTGTACTGACGTCCTTGTATTCACATGCACACTTAGTATCCACTTGACCAGACTATTTGTTGTTGATATGTGGCCCACGCGGCGGGAAGTACAGAATCAATGCCGTGTTCGCCGTAGAGAAGAATGGCATGCATAAAGCAACCAACGTGTTGGTTGCTAGGAAACGGCGTGCACCACGTAGCAACAAGCGTAGTATGTGACTTTCTAACGCACCTCCACTTGAAAGTGAAGTGGTTATGGACATACATATAAAGTTGCCAGTGTGTGCAGTCTCTTGGCGGTTCAGCCGGTGCCGCGCCTAGCGTGTGCACCAAGATCGTGACGGTCGAATTAGTATTTCACCCCAAGACGTCGATATAATTTAAAAACAGATATACAGTAGGTTGAATCTGTATCTGAGCTCAATCGTACCAGGTAACATTTGTGTCAAAAACACAAGTTCGCCGCGTTTTACGAGTTTGAGGCGGCCGAGAGCTGCACTCCCCTGCGAAATCTCATTCGTTTATGCACGATCAAACTTGGCGTTCCTGTACGGTGTACTTTACATAATTCCGTCCCGCCATGCACTGCGCGCAGGGAACCACAAGAGCACGTATTATTATTACGTAAGACTTTTAACCAGCGATTTTGTTTTTCTACTACAACAGATGACAGGCGTTGCGAGTCCATGCGTTGTTCCTACGGGTGTGAAGAAAGAGGGCGCTATAACGTGATGTGCATCTGCCCTGAAGGTTTACGAGTCGCCAGCAATGGCTACAGCTGTCTTGGTGAGTAGTTTGATCGTGCTCTAGACCATAACAAAATACAAGAGGGGATTTTCCCTGTATTTCGCCTGCCAGGCTGCTTAGAGCACCAGCTGTCTTGATTGGCAACAATCTGCTCTTATAAAAACCCATTAATTATGTCAGTTGTTAGGATCGGCCTTGTCCTGTTTTCATTGTAAGTTTGACGTCAAAACATAAGTCGACTACCGTGGATTATGAGCTTATACGTCATCCTGCCACGCACTCTTGCGGTCGAGATGAAGCAAAAGCAACACAATGCTGTTTCTGTCAAAACGAGGAGACACGGGGAAGTTGGAGGAAATTGATAGCTTCTTGTATGTTCCTCATGTTGTACTCTCTGCACTGCACCCATTCTAATTTTAGATCATGTTACTCTGCACGATTTTACGCGGGAATGAGCCTGCATGTATTGCTAAACTGTTACAGTACCGGTATACAGTTTCTTGTTACAATAAAGACCTACTAGTAGTACCATGTAAAACATTTGAACACGTTCATTAGAAAATGTTGGCTTAGATACGTGGATCACAATGTTTACCGTTCTTAAACACTTTTTTTACCATAATATATGTTAGACCATGGAGCTCCATGGTTAGACATCGTTCCTCCATGGTTTAGACCATACACTAATCTTGCATAAGGTTGCTTAATTCCCCAGAATGTCGTCAGCATAGCAACGTTTCTTATAAAAGCATAGCAAACGGAAGTTTATTTTCCAATAGTATCCCTCGAGCAAACAAGTCGCCATGTTTTGCAGTTGGGCGCTCGAACTCAAAGGACGTGAGTATTAAGGTCGCTGCACATTTTACATACTTCACGGCATGTTAGAGTCGGGAAATTGAACAAGCGTTCAATAATGACGTCACCCATGCAACTGTTGCATGGTTGACGTCATCCTCCCTTCAAAGTTTAAATATGACGCAGCACACAGCCGCATTTGCTGCAAAGTTTATCATCAAAATCAATATGTTGCCGACATTGAAAACAAGTAATTTAAAGCGGCATGAGGGTTTATGCATCAGCCAATATACGAAGATAACATTTGTATTACATGTGTCGATAATTCGAAACAAATTTTTCTCTCCCTTTATAAGGTCACCCATGCAGGGAACAATTTTTGACAAATAGTTTCACTCTGTCATCAAACAAAGATGCTAATGTTACGGTAATTTACTGGCCCACCTTATAGGCCTACTCTATTTTATGTCACATATCTTTTACTCTTCGACTCTCGGCCCTTATCAGCTGCGGCACTTGTGAAAGAAAATGATTACAAGTTCTCGATCTGGGGCCTATGGTGTTTCAGCTTTGGGCCACTTGCCGCAAGTGTCTTGCATTATTGCAACATTACATGTTGTGACCACCTGCGCGCGAGACCACATCGCACCAGCCCTGCTATGCTGTGAGGCACATTTTCAATTGCCATTTAGCTCATACGATCGAACATTTCTGTTATGTCTGGGGCAAGTCGGGGTTAACCAGCGGTTAATAGCCTTTTGGTGCCCCTCTTCCAGGGGGCCACAGACACCCAGAAATTGCCAACTGAAACTGAAGTCCATTTGAGGTCGATTAGGAGCTACAAGTTAAACCAGACATATTGTCTGTTTGCATTAAATGTCAAGAACATTTTATGCAAGTCATTTCAGTGTTGATGATTAGAACGGCTTATTTCTGCATCTCTGGCTCTCAGTAGTTTCTTTTCTGCATTTCATGCACGTATTGCCTACGCTCCTTTCGCAGTGGTTTGCGCGCCCGGTTTCGTCCGCTCCAACCACTGCTCAACTTGGCAATAATTCCTACGAAGCGCTGCATGACGTCACCCGACACCAAGGCTGGATAACACTTGCCATGATTGGCCAGATTCTGTCACCTGACATCCTCGACCTGCTTTAAGTCTTCTTGCCAATTTGTTTCTTTAACACATCTATATAGACTGCCGAGGTGAATACGTCATCTTTTGCATTGGCACTTTACTTTGCATTTGACGAGGCCCGTGCTGCTGAGTAACCTCATGATGATTATACATAGTAACACTTGTCTTCCATCGTATACTTTGGAACAGCTGTTGACGACTGTTACAAACAAGTGACACAAGCTAACGACAGGAAGCGCAAGTGCATGTCATTGATTGCGAAAGGAAATGTCCAACACAATATTGTATAAAGACACTGGTCACTTATGGAGCTGGTCAAGGCGAACCACAGATAGTGCAGTGGGTGTTAGCAGTTACCACGCAAGATGACATGTCTGATGTCAGTTTTTTGTGAAGCAGCAATCCATTGTAATTTGTGGAACGTGCATATACGTGTGTTTATGGCGACCATATCACCAACGTTTTTATAGGAACTTACAAATCAGATTGAGGTTTCTTCTGGCTAATAATACTACCAAAAATTTATCTAATATAACATTGTTTGTACAATGATCACAAAGCGTTTAACAAGTGGTAAAAGGGTGAAGTAATAAATCATCCAATATAGGCACACAGTTCATGAAAATACATATAAAGATAGTAAAGTATCTAAATACAATGTATATATTAAGTCTTCAGCATGCATTTAAACACGCTTAACCCTTTCATGACTGATACTGATAGGACCCTGAAGTCCCAGCCTTATAGCCTTAAAAAGTTCAGTGTAAAAGGCAAGGGTTCAGTAACCAAACCCACAAGTGGATCTCAATCTCCCAGAAAGCACATTCCACAAAATTTGTTCCGTGCGAATCTCCAGTTTAACGAAGTTGACGAAATTAGCCCCGCCAGCAGAATCTTTGCCTGGTGTTACTTCGAGGTCTACAGGGGCGCGCCCTCTCCTCCCGGAATAAAGAGGCGTCAGAAACCTAATCCAAATGCTGTCACGGACGGGGTTTGAATGTGGGAGCCCATATATCATGCAGTATCTTTCTTCTTCTTTTTCTTTTTCTTCTTTTTTAAGTAGACAAGGGTTACGACATCACTTCAGTTCTCGTTGTCTGCGCAGTGTTAAGCTCGCGTACAACTGTTTGGGTGATTCACTGATTGAGTGATTGCTGTCAGTCACCAACCTTTCAAAGGGATTTCTATATCTATGGTGTGGCGCCGTAAAATAATTAAGAGAAGGTTCTGAAAAGAGTATTTCCGGATGTTCAGACACCTTACTCTGTCCAAGAACTGGTGAAAGCAGGTCTTTCGTGTGTAGTTTTATGAGCTCGTTAAGTTTGTATAGCTCAATCATAATAAGTCACGGCTCATCTGCACCCGCAATCGAGGACTAATTAATTACAGCTAGTGATTTCCAGGCGCTAGGCTGACGTAATAATAGAGAATCTGGGTTTAATTTGATAAGACGTCGCATAGATTAGGATTAATTCATGAAATGAATTAGGGACGATCAGGCAGGAGCGGATGCACTGCAAACGTGTTTAAAACGCCTGTTATTTGTTATGCTGACGTCATATATTTGGCCCACAAACGAGGTCTGGCATCTTTGATATCGAGGTTATAAGGGCATCCCATAGGGTTTATTGGCGCCGCATTGCGTTATGGGTGCAACCAAGTAAATAGGGCTCCCATAGGAACAAATGCTAAATGCCCCATTTTCAAAAATCATTTAAAAATACTCACAACTCTTTTAGCTTCTCAGGACAACAATCAAAATACTCATTGAAGTCTCATCTTTTCAATTTTATTCCCTAATTTCCACTTGAAACAAAACTACCCCTGCAACAGTGAAAATCGCTAAACAGACCAGCGTCCATTTTGGAACAAAGGCACATACGCTACTGGGCAAAATAGGGCCACTTTTAGGAGCTACATTGTCCAAAATGTTTATAGTTGGAAGAAAAAATACCCCACATCACGGCGATGGCCACATTCTACACAAGACCACACTCGTTTAGCTCGCAACTCTCTCTATAATAAAGAAGAATTTGAGGGCATACAAAATATTCATGAACACGGCGCACGGATCTCTGCCTATTTCCTTGGATGCACCCTTTAGTCCCTTAGATTTTCAAGTCCGGTTTCAGTTTCTGAAACCAATCGCCATGCACTGGCATTGTTAGTGCTAATGCTCAGATCTTCGAAACCTTTCAAAGAAACTAAAGAGGTTATCCAGAAATCAAGTCTAATCTGCGTTTGCGTTTCGATTTTTGTTGGGGAGAAAATCTCAGTAGGTCAAGGCGTAATTTTACAGAGTGCTTTGACAAAAAAAGGCGATTCTCGTTCGGGTTTTGGAAATGCCACTACACTATTCTTTGCGATTACCACCACAACCGACCTCCCTTTCTCAACAGACATTTACCAAGTTAAGAGAGATGTACCCTACCCTATAGGATACTCATGACACTTGACAACATTACACTGGTCGTTGGGACTGTTTAGAAAGTATGCAACTGTGGCATTCTGACAAAAGTGTCAGAAACACAAGTTTCTTGACTGGGAAGAAACAGTTTGGCAGAGTGTCTTGCCCAGGACACTCGCACCGAGTATGCGAAGGGATAAAAGATCTCTCTTACTGTGGGAAGACTCGTCGTTATAAACATCTGGCATTTTATTAAATGCTGCTTCCATTTTACCGCATGTAATTTGTAGTCCACGTTACCCCTACTTTTAAAATTAGCACTGACAGCCTCGTCTTGGAGTCTGAGCCACTATTACGTCACGCATCTTTTCATTTGCAAATCCTATCACAAGAGAAAGCACTGAGAGACCCTCGTTTTTATATAGGTCAAGTAACGATACAGCAATGAACCACCGATGAACATAAATCTTTCAACGCGACAGCGAAGTGTTTTGAGAATAACGACATTAGCTGTAATCTCCAAATTCATCAATTTATGACAGTGTGAGCAAACGCCAATCCATATTTCATTTAAAATTACTACATTGTTAAAATGCAAACAGACAAGCGAAATCTCGATGACCGGTTCAATTACCGATTGCGTGCTTGGTTTTGTCGCCAGCTATATGGATTTTATGATCCAATTTCCCCATCTCTTTCCGGACTGGATAATACCGCGTGTGCTTGTTCCGACTTGGACCGTCGCCCCCTTCAGGCTTTGTGAAGGATAGAGTCAGTTGCCAACCTGTATAGACTGCCGAAGTGAATACGTCACCTTTAGTTGGTTGCCTATAGGCAATTGGCTCTAAACTAAAAGTCACTGAACTGTGTCCCTGTGCTTTTCCAATGATACTTTTGCCGACGGCCATGATAGTTTAGAGCCAATTGCCATGGCAACCCACGTCACCCATGTCTATTGTCAATCAGGCGATTGTCCAGCGTCTTCTAGGTGATCTTCATAGCACAGGTGCCCGTAGGATGGGTATGGCTCATGGAGCTATAAAAGGATACTGAACCTTCGTTGCAGGCAGCTGGGGTGAAGAAAACGTTTAGGGGATGACAAAGATTGATGACACGATACAATTGCGCGCAGTGACCAGGGGTACACTGTTAAAAAAATCTCTGTTCATTTACAGTACATTCATATGTCAATTGGCATTACACGTATTGTTTTTGAACAGTACATTCTACTTTTTTGTTTTCTCTGTTTGCATACAGTAGATGCTACTGTTATTTGTAATTGTAAATATACAGAAGTTTCTTCTGTTTTTCAACAGACGACCAAGTCTTCGTTTTGTGCATGGTTTTGTTCCTGAACATAGCATTTTGTCCAGAAACAACTTTATGTAACCATGATGTAACTGAACGAAGCATACGGGTGATTGACGACTGTTTATTGTTGTAGACGTTTGATTCTGGATATGCACAGTTTGCCCTTCACTTTTTGTGTTGGAGATGCACCATCACCTCGTGGAAAATAAGTCGGCATTTTTCTCTCAATTTCGTAGCTTTTATTTGCATGCTGAGATGTATTGCAGGGTCAACACAACGTTCAGTATACTGGGGATTTAACTTGGCTCATTAAAATACAGAAATACCATGAATTCAGCGGCAATTGCCGTCTGAATCCATTGTATTCCCGTACTATGAGGCAGGCTGCACGCTCCTGTATACCCCCACTGCAGGCAGTATAGCACTGCACTACATTACAAATAACACGCAAATAAAAACCAAAAACGTAAGATAAATACCGACTTGACTTTCACGACATGTAGAGCAGCTACTTCACGGTTACATCAGCACTTCACTGAGGAATTTCCAGTACACATTTCGGCATGAAACGCCTGGCAAAAGCTGGCATTTTCAGACATTAAATTGCACGTCCAACTACATGCACGGTGCAGTTAATGACTGAATTTTGCTGTTGTAATTTCCCGCGCGCGGCAGCGTACATTGGTACTCGCTATCAACGCCGCACAATTGCTGCCGTGTACCAGGGAACATGGGCGAAAAACAGTAGATGTAACTGTTGGTGAACAGTAAACTGTCTGTATTTGAACAAAAGAGTATTCAATGTGTCTTGTTCCTGAACAAAACTGTAATTTAACGGCAAATCGTCTGTAATCAAACAGACAAATATGTTTAAAATGTACACAGACGGAAGAATGTTTGTGCAATAACAACAAATTCCAAAAACAGTAAAAGTTACTGTTCGTTTTTGACTTTTTCAACAGAAAAACGACTGTAACACAACACAATTGTTTACAGTGTAGAGATGTGTGCACCCTGGGCACAGTGTTTGGCGAATAATTATGTGCGTGACACAAGAATTTATCAAGTTATTAAAATTAAAATTTAACTTGGAATATACTTTTTAAATTAAACTTGAAAAACACAATGCCGAACTAAGCACAACAGAAGAAATTTTAAGATTGACAAAAAAGCCTCAATGGCGCCTAGGGGTAATGATCTGTGCATCTGAGCACAAAGTATGTTAAATTCGTGCGTGACATAAGATCTTATCAAGTTATTAAAATTAAAATTGAACTTGAAATTTACATCTTAAATTAAACTTGACAAGTACAATGCCGAACTATAAGCACAACAGAGGAAATTTTACGATTTACGAAATATGCCTTAATGAGCTAAATCCTTGACTTTAGCGTAGCGGTTTGGTGTGAAAGACATGACCTTGGTCACCCCTCAGTGTCACTTCTGAACCTGTCCGGGTCAGTCTTGCTCCTCCTTGCTAAGTTGTAGTAACATCTAAGATTCCTATCTCGAGACTAATCCGTCGGATCTTGCAGAAATTGAGCTCTTCCTTCCCGCATGCATGCATCTGCGACTGACGGGCTCTTTTTGGCAAGTGCATCGGACAGTTGCTGGCATATAGACCTACATTACTTCCGATGTTATATACCACTCCAAATTTTATCCTGGTCAAGTGTAGAGGACGACCGCGACCACCCAGCTGAAATATGCGATTAGGGTTTTTCTAATGGCCAATGTTGGTGGCACCTACAGCGGAGGTCACCTTTTGCTATCCGATGATATACTGCCACTGCCAGTATAAGGATGGCTCTGGATGTAAAAACAAGACAAGTTTACCTTTTTCTAGGGGCTAGCCTATTTATGGTTTGTTCCCGAAATGTTTATTTAGGGGAAAAAGGTTTTAATGATTACCCAAAATGTTGCAAGGCACTTTATTTTAACTTTCACCTCGGCGGGTTTGGTCAAAATGCGGACCGGATAATTGTGTGTATTGGGCTTTCAATCCCTACTTGTTTCCGTGTGCTTTGTCTGCGTGTATAAGAAGTCCGCCAAGTCCCATCTAGTCAACTATAGACAACTCGTGCGGCGGCAATCTTAGGAAACCTACTAACAAACATGGCCACATGGTGAAAAGGGTCTAGTATAAATAACATGTTTCCTGTCTTCTTATTGCGGGTTTATTTATATACGCGTACCACAGGCATTTTTAGATAACAAAAATAATTAATTAAAACCCTCCCTTAAGGGACAGTCAGGATTACACTTCTTCAGTTCGCAAGCTTACTTCAACTCATTCTTTCAACATTCATGTTAAAAATAATACAATCAGGAAGTATCGTTGTAATGACACACAATTTGTGACAGACAAGCAAAGTCCACATGCACGGGACACGTGGACGCTCAGCGGTCAATCACAACACCAAATCTCAGGTATACAATGATAAACATACATCAACATTCGCAAACAGGATCATCCTTCCCGTGCGAAATGACATTTGCAACCGGCGTCTTTCAAATCCGGTCAGCGATGACAGAACCAGTGGCGAATCCTCCAAAATTAGTCTTGTTTCCTTATCCGCTTCAGCGTATTAAATCAATGCCAAGGTTAAGTAAAAGGAAACGCGTTTCCGGTGCACCAGCGCCTGGGTGGCTGCGCTGGTGAAGAGCGTACGGTCAATAAGAATTACCGTGTGTCATGATGAGAGATGGACCGTCTTGGAAGAATCACCAGGTTACTCCATGAATCTTAAAAGGGCTAAAGAGTCCTGCAGTATGAGCCAAATGCGGCAGGGCCATAACGACGCCACCTTTGCGGTCACCAAAAGTTGCACAGTTGAAGAAACCTTTTGAATCAGCAGTTACACTTTTCAATGCCATGTCAAGTTTGATTTCCTCCTTAGAAATTGTCTCATCTTTGCACTTTTTAAGCTACGACTTAAAATGCCACGGTCGTTTTTGGAATTCTTGCTTTCAGTACCATGCATGCGCAATTCAAAAATAATTATGGTGGTCTTGCATCAAAATAATTGAACATGTCCCATGCTTCCCTCGATTGAATGCGCCTAATTATTATATCTACCAACCGAAACATTGTGGTATGTGTATCTTTTTTTTCCCAAAGAACCATCTTTTATATCCGTGATATCAATGTAACCACGCCACCCTATAAGCATTAATAATGTGTCAAATCCGTTCCTGTTAATTAGTGTATATTTTAAATGATTTAAAAGGATTTTGGCGTTAAAGGGAACTTGGACTTCAGCACGCTTATTTCATTGTTCGATTTATCACTCGGAAACACAAAGGTTCGGGGTATTCCTATGCCAAACAGCTGGTAAGGAGGACCCTGTCAATTTGTATTCTTGAGCAGACTGAGCGCTTTACCAAATCGAAGCGCACTCTATTGAAATAGTTGCCGTTTTCCAAAAATTGTACGTCATTACCAAGGAAATAACAATTTATTTTCGGTTTATGTGCACTCCTACAATGAAACGCGCGCTGCGTGTTCTCTGTATTTTCCAGATTTTTGTATTCGATATCCCAATCAAGTAACGATCTCAGAACGCAAAGTGCATATTGGCGTCATCTTCAACGTTGTCGCCTGCGTTATCTACCAGTGCGGATCATATATATAGGATTTCCCCATTATAGGATTAGGGATGCATCCCGTTTCCTCAAAAGCAGTCCCAATGGCCCTTGTCAAAGCAAGACCTAATTTCCTGTGGACTGCTGAAAGAAGAATCCATTACACGATGGTCATTTTAGGAGAAGGGGAATTCAGTAACGCTTCCTTTTATACATTTCAGTCTGGTGTACTTTTACAGTTGCAACGACTTTAAATGAAAGGTCATATGCCACTTATTTGGCGTGTGCCACCAGCCCCATCCCCTGTTACTTTGATACATTTCTGATTTGATACACACAATTGTCTATTCGGTGTTATCCCGACAATTATTCAAAAATCAAAATGGCAGCGTCAAAACACTAAATTGAAATTTGGCATTTGATAGCAAAACCTCCACTCGGACCCTTGCTGCGTAACTTGATTTAAGGCAACTTTTGTGTCATCGATGTCCAACAGTGGGATGGGTTATGATACAGTCTCATATATATAGTGCGCATAGGCCTATCTAAATTGTATTCTGAGGATACTCGTGGCCCTTTGCCGTATGTCCTGGTCACTAGATATACATTGCAACTCCACGGGGAGAATGCATCCCGACAGCTTGACACAAGCGCTCGGGGCATAACTCTTGCAGATACCCATTTACTCCTGGGTAAAGAGAGGCAACTTACAGCAAAGTGCTTTGCCCATGCATAGACACACGCGGCCGGAAATCAAATCCACAGCTCATGAAGTAACAACGATCGAAAACCCGTCATCAGCGACCCACGAGACTTTTTGCAAGTACTAGTAGTGGAAAAGGATAATTCTCAGAGGGGGTGGGGTGGGGTGGGGTGGGACCTTGCCTCTCTACCGCATATTGGCGGCCGGGTTGGCGTAGTGGTTCTTTCCTCTGCCTTTAACCTCTGGCGTCCCGAGTTCAATTCCAGGCTGTGTATTATAGTAGATTTGGTTTGTAGCCCATACTCGGCCGCGTGGGTTTCCCCTGTATATTTCCCTGGGGGTTTTCTTCCCACTTCTAAAACTACATCTTCTTCTTTGTCATCTCAAGTTGATAATAGTTATAATATTATAGTGGATAGCACGGGGCCTTATTTGCCGAAAATCAACTGCAACAACATATCGTGCACCACAATAGACCACATCGAATAGCCGCCATCTTGTGGGGCAGTTCCTTTGTTCCTTGAGGACATGCATGGTTGCACATATTGTCCTTACATTGTTGAACCAGTTCAAGTAACAAAAGGTGCCCGCAAGATGGCAGGTATTCGATACGGTCTATGGGCTCTTTACACATATAGTGAACTGTTTAAAATATTCTGGACTACATCTGTATTTTGGTTGTTCAAATAAGTGCGAAAGTTCCATGGTTAGATTTAAGTTAAACATTGGAGTAAAGCTTTTCATTCTTGTTTTATTGATGTAGACATCAACGAATGTTTGGAAAACCCAACGATATGCCCGCAGGACAAGAGGTGCCACAATACGTATGGCAGCCACACGTGTCTGTGTAAGCAAGGACTGAGCTATAAGTACATCGATGGAAAATACAGGTGCTCTGGTAAGTAGAAAAGAGGGGGAAGGAAGCTTTTCAGACCTAAAATGTCTAAATACATTGTTCACACTGATTTGCCGATGTCTGTACCTCCATAGACGATGTGCCCTCTGACGTCACAACAAACCAAAACATACCCGGCGTTATGCGCACGCATCATGTTTTACATTAAGTCGCATAAGTTCGCATGCCAAATCGTCTTTAAATTGTGTGACCTTTGGCATCATTACCAAACCAAATTTATCCCAAACAAGATGCGTTATCCCAAACAGAGGGCGCTTTAGATATAACCAAATAGCACATCGTCTATACGAGCCATCTTAAAACGTTTTCCTGCATATGAGTCTTTGCATAAATTAGGTGTTCAAAAGAGTGGCATTTTGGTGTCCCCTGATGTTGTAGCCGGTTTGTGCCATTTGCCATACAACAATCAATAAAATGGCTTTCAAACCATGTTTATGAATTGTACTTTATGTACTCACTCTTTGAGATAAAAAGCATTTGAAGAATGTGTCCTGAATTTACAGTTCCATGGGGCTGCTAACCACAAGAATATTCTTAGCGCAGAATGTCTTTGCTTTGTAAAATTGGTTTTCAGCCAGATTAAATTGTGTGTCAAACTGTATCCCATACATTAGCAGGATATTAGTAAATACACATCACATACGATTTTGGCTGGCAATCAATGTTTGCAATATGAAGCAAAGACATTCTGTGCTAAGCAAATTCTTTTGCTGAGTAGAGCCATGAAATTGGTTTCATGTCATGTAATGCTGTGTCTTGAGCTCGTATATGTCAAACGTTCGAGAACACTGCAACAATAAAATATCACACTTGGAATGAGATTCGAAGAATCATTGCGGACCGTGCGTATCATTCCCATTTATGGGAGCGTAGCTGTATTATTTCTCGCCCACAAATCTTGGCCTGGCCTGGTCTGGTCTGACTCACCCGTTTCCTCTATAGGGAAGGGGAACATGGACTTCCTCGCGTCCCAGATAACTCCCGGAGACTTCATATGCCAAGCGGAATTGCTCATTATAGGCAGCTACTTGGTGAAAAGGTCTAAGACAGAAGCAAGTTAGACTTAGAGCAATTCGCTATATATTAATTATATAAGCAATTCGATATTTATTATAGTTGGTGGGCGGCTCTAAAGACTCTGCAATAAAGTAAACAAACAAAAACAGGCAACAAGATAATTCGAAAATGAATAACGTACTAATCCAATGTTGTCTGCCACCTTGTTATACCCGAACAAGTGAAACTTCGTTTTACGTATTATGAAAGTACACCAGGAGATACCATTAAGCTGAAAGTATTAATCAGCCGCAAGTTTTAGACATAAAACAGCATCAAAGTTTCCATTTACATTTTGTGAGAAATTTAAACCACGATTTCCCCAGCTTTTGTATACAAACACATGTATAGGCTACCAAATTACAAGGTGTTTAAAATAAGCACCATCCGACTAAAAGTAAAAGGTGTACGGGGCTTGTAAACACCCAAATATTTTACAAAAACATAAATAATTTGTTTTCAATATGAGTGACTGAGAGCCCGAGACATCAAGAAATGTGGAAATTATGTGTCAATTTTAGTAGGTGATATTATAAAATATCGTGGGAATCAGGTTTGGAGCTCCATTGTAAACATTACATCAAGGGCCGTTGCATCAGTCTGAAAGATGTCAACTGGTACCAAAAATGTCCATGGCACAGTTTTCGACGACACTAGCCATACATGTGTATTGCTCCTTTGGAACCTTCTTCGTGGTTGGTGTTGAAATTTCTGGCTTCTGCCTCGCCCCGCCCCGAGGTCACGCGATATGACCTCGGGGTTTCCATGTATCGGCACGAGTGGATGCCAATGGGAGCACGGCCTTAAATCAAAGCTGGCGAATTTGCACAACTGTGCGTATTAAGGCGGATATACACACTATCGCGGAAAAATCACACTTTCGCGCTGCGCTCACCGCATTGCATGAGCTCCCAATCGCCGATTATTCCAAAATAGAAAATTCCACTCTGGTAACTTGGGGCTTCTCTGATACCTCATTGGCTGCGCGTTGGAAAGGTCAGCGCACCGCGGTCAAAGTTCAACAAATTTGAACTTTGACCCAGCTCAAAACGTTTTGCGCGTCGCGATAGGCCGCGCACAAGCGGCAAACCAGTTTGTGTACAAACCAATTAGAACAAATGGAACAGTGTGATTTTTCCGCGATAGTGTGTATCCGCCTTTACACATGTTTTTGAATGGGCTATAGGCTTACTGCTGCTATGTGGCAGGGAGGATAAGGTTAAACAAATGACATTTTTTTTAAATTGATGTCATCCTCGGCAACTAGTTATAAGGCCATTCATGCTATGAGCTATATAGTAAGCGAGTTCGCAGAATGCAATTAACACACCAGGGTTTTATTGGCCCCTCTTAGTGACAATACCATTTTCTACGAGGATAAATATCCACATATCTCACTGAATCCATTCACTCAACATTTAGCGTGAAAGGATTATTCTACATCTGACCACCCCAGTGAGTTAAAAGTGACCCATGACTGTCACGTTTGTTTACGGACGACGCCTCAAGACGATACTCAAATCGTCACTTGAACTTCTTACCCGTAAGTGATCTTGACTCTGACCGGGCGCTAAGAGCGCGCCTCCCTCTAAGGCTCGGCAGGCCGCTGCTCGCTACCTCCATGGTTCACGCATCAAGTCGTAATGAATTCATTTCTCTCGGAAATGAATAAAGTAAATAAATTATAGATTATGGAGTTTCGAAGGGGTTCAAGAGTTAAATATGTAGTTACAACTGTGCCGATCTTGCAGAATCGCCGAAGGGGGCGAACAATGTTGATCACAAATCAAATATTTGCTGATTGGGCGCACTAAACGATTATTATGCTTGCATGTGGCAAAGTTAATATTGTATATATTACTTATGTTATTAAGGTCTTCTCGTTGATTGTGGTGAACAAATGCATACTGACAAGTTGCCACAAATATCTATTTCAGTCGGATTATTTTTTAACCACAGCCACCCCACCCATGCACTGACACGGCTGCTGCTACCCGTCATATCTCTATTATTGGTCGTCATATTTCCGAAATTCGAGGTTACCCAGCGATGGGGTTGCATTGACCACTAATGGTGAAAGTATTATACCCACGAAGCAAACGGTATCATTTTTTAACCCGCTCTGTAAAAAGGTAACGTACGTCGAGCAGGCTAGGTCGAGTTTTTGCAAACAATAGAAGATATTTGCGGCAAATCCACGCTCAGTAAAATACAAAAACACAATGAAAATTCCTGGCGGTGCCCAGATACCGCCTAAAATGCCCGTGTCTCGCCTGGAATTTCCTTTGTGTTTTTGTATTTTAATAAGGGTGGATCTGCCACAGATTTCTTCTTATGACGATAAAATTCATTTAAACTATGTTTTGGCTTACTGAAAACGGTTTGATTATTTAGCAATAGACCTATAAATATAGGACTTAATGCCAGGCAAAAGGTCATCGGGGGTCGTACCATTTTCCGGACAACTACACGCGCCACCCGTCTAGCAGATGACGCAGCATTTCCCATTTTTCGAAAGTTCGTACCTGTTTTTCAAAAGGTCAGATTTCCTGGCCTGTAGGTCTTTATGCCATTTCAAAAATACCTGCTGTACTTTTTCAACCTCGGGTGTCCTTTCATGTTACACACTCGAACTGAATATTTAAATAACAATTTCCACTACGGGTGGCACTTACAGAATCTTATCTCGCACTTTGAGAAGCTTATCTGTAGCGTATAATAAAGGAACCAATATTAAATGGTTTATAGTGAATTCGTTCGAAAGCATTGGATTATCAAGTAGGAAGGGGTTGGAGCATTCCTCCATGGTTGGAGTGAATACGAGCACACTCCTTTAAAATTAAATGTGTAGGCCTACACCGAAAGAAGTCTGCCCCCAAAAAGGACATGATGAAGAAACGGCAAGTTTTACAAATTTCGGCGCCCCCGTGAAAACTCAACACCTGATGTAGTACTACTAGTAGTACATGAAAACGAAAACCACAGTTATTGGGATAGCGATTTTTCACTCCGTGGCTTTGTGTCGTTGTTGCCATTAGCTAAAAGGTTATATAAACTCCAGACAGGGGCGTCGCATACCTAAACCTTGAATAACAAGTCACGATGATATATCACCGCCGTAAATCTTCCCACCTGACACGTGAGTGCTAACGACCTGAGGGAAACCTGTTTGATACTCCGTTAAAGAACCACTGCACGATACACCATCGTGGTGTCTGTATGCTCTGCAATTGCATATTTTTTTATGAAATAAAATTTAACGCTTTGCAATGGATGGTATACATCAGCATTAAATGCGAAAGTCATCAAAAAGTAGACTGTCAATCTGTAGTCAAACCGAAATCATTAGGCCTATACAGAAGACATCGTTCTGTCCTCTTTGGAGAAATAGACTAAATGAAAAACGACGTCAGCGCTATAAGTATAAAACCAGATTACGCAGAGGTTCATGGGTTTGTTTGGAGTACTCTAAAAATTTGAGATGCGTTATAGCATTGCTCCGTGAAGTCATCGTGGTAGGTGATTCACCGCTATATTCACCACTTGCACGGAACCGCCATATCGACAAAACAGCGAAGCTTTCCTTGCATGAACAATGACTCCTTCCCGACGTTATCATGTCGGTTGCTGTGATGTTGACTTTTGTCCATTGTGAAATGTGATGTATATATGCCCGGAAAGCCTCGATTTGAACGCGACCGTGCAAGTGGTGAATAGGCCTGAAACCTGTTACGAATAAGGCCCCTTCTGAGGTGGCTCCAGTGCTGGGGTGGGGGAATGGGGGGTGGGGTGGGGTGGGGTAGGGGGGTAGCGGGGTTGGAGGGGGACGCCTGAGTGTCGGTGGTTACGTATTTTTTTGTGTGGTTATTTTGATTCAGCTTAAAGGTTGTTCAGAAAGGCATCAACGCAGATATCACTTTTCGGGATGATGTACAAACGATTCTTGTTTTCAATGTCGGTGTAAAATTTACGAGCCCAGGGACTTTAACTTTTTCTCTCTAGCCTTGAACTTATAAGCAAGGCATTTGTCTTTGCGTCGTTTGTCGTCGGGCCAAATGCATAGCCTATATCATGCGTGCATGGCATAGTTTTGGTCACAGGTCATTTTTGGTTACAGGTTGCTCGTTGTGAATAACGCAATGTAGGCCAAGAAAGTTTACACGAACTTTAGTGGGTGGGGGTCGCCAATTTGAAAAATGCTGTATACGGTAAACCCTTCTTCTTATGGGTCCTCGTTTTAAACGTAACTTGTCTGAGTGTGCTCGGGACCGATTTTACCTTCCAATATTGACAACTGGTATCATATTTCTGCTGTCCGTTTGGTGTGAGCGTGTACACCATGGACAGGACCGATTATCTTTCATCTATTTCCGAGATGCTCCATATGTTAACGTACATTTCCCCGAACATACTGATAAAACAATGAATAGTTGTAATATTCGAAATAAGACGATCCATCCGCCCAAGGGCATTAACCAGTAACTCACGGCTGCTTGAATTAGTCTGTATCATTTGATTCGACCGAGACCGAGAAAATTGTCATTTTTTTCGCGATTTCAACCTTTCTAGTTGTGGGGGATTACCGTGTCCTTTTAGTTTGGATATGAAGAAAAATACCACCTGAGGAATCCGATACTAAATCAGGAAGTCCGATGACGCCATTATGGCCGTAATTCATTCCCATAATGCATGGGTTGAGGCAATTACACTGACATGCCACAAGATTTTTGGCCTTCAAAGATTTCGCTCTCAATCAGTCTATCAATTACCGAAGTTATTGAAAAGCAGGTGCACGCCACATTTGTTGTATGAGTAATAACAATAAACAAGGCCTAAAACGTAACACAAGTGTCCGTCCCGGTTACGAGCGTATTGGAAATTTGTACACAGGGTTTATAGAAAGGCATGCTGTCACACTATTTGTAACCCTTTTGGGGCCTAAGTTATCTCTTCAAAACAACTTAAACTTAATTTTGAGACCATACAAAGGTATTTCCTCGAAAATATGGTGTGTGTTGCCAAAATGCCCCCTTTACTGTGGAAAGACCCAACTGTATATATTTCACGTCAGTTACACGTTTAGCAGACGGTTAAATATTCAACACTGAAGTTCACATATAAGCGTCTTCGGTTTCTTGATGTTCAGGTTGAGAAATCGCCTATCAGTTTTAAATAATTCCTGTTAAACTTTGATATTTTGTTTTGTTTCTCGAACAGATGAGGACGAGTGCGCCACCAGGCGGCACAACTGCCACCCAGACGCCGTCTGCACCAACAGAGTTCGCGGCTACACGTGTGAATGCAAGGAGGATTTCGCTGGAAACGGCACGCATTGCGTCGCAATAGGTGAGTTCACTTTCGGTTACACCTGTTCTCTTTGAACTCTTAACATAGCTTAGCTCATGCAGTCATAAGGTCCCTCAGAAGCCGATGTGCAAATTCCTTTCAGCGCGTATTTAGACTTGATGAAGTGCGAAAAGGTGCATATAATACTATCAAAATAAACACGAATTGAAATCGGTGCTTCTGCAGCAAACAGAAGGTCACTGAGGCTTACAGGTTGTAAACAAGATACCTTCCACTTTTTTCGAGTGTCGAAACATATAAAAAGCACAATGACTAAATTAATGGTAATCAGGGTGTAGGAAATAACGCCAAAAAGGAAGAAAATTGTGCGGAAGATAACGATTAGGGCACAAATTGGTGCTGCAAATCTTACACTTTTAAAAGAGCTTGTTCATGTGCCCTGTTTAAACAACTGTTTAACATTTATACAGCCTGTTTAAGCAGAGCACATGAACAACCCCGGTTGTTTACAACTTTTAAACAACCACCTTTTCTCTGTGTACGCAAAGCTGCTAAAAAGGTTGCTAGAAATGAACTAGAAACGGCTCCTTAACATCAACTGTGGTATAAACCTCTGATCAGGGTACGCGGACCTGCAACGAACTCTCAGACAACAAAAGGATGTCATTAAAAGTTTATCTTCATTAATTGTCATTTAGTTTGTTAGCTCACGCGGCATGTTTAAATGTATTGCCACTTCCTCAAGAAGCGAAATTGTCTGAGGCGCAAGTCTTCTTGCACTGTAGCTTCGATTTGAAGTACTCGTGCTGGAAGATTCAACGTTATGAGTAATTGAGCAAACTCCTATTTTTAGAAGCAATGTTGGTAACTTCATTTCTGTACATGTGCTAACTCTGGTGCCTTACCAATTGAACGGAAATGCATCATGAGACGGCCTATTTCCGTTGGTAGTGATCCAGCGATTTCCCCAAGGTTAAACATTCATCAGAAGTTTCCTTCTGGAGGCTTCGTCCAATACAACCCATACCATACATTTTGTTTGCATAATGTAGTATGCATCTGATTATTACCAACGGACAGTTGAAGCAACAGGAACCGCCAAGTCAGAAGGAGGATTTCGTTTACTTTTTCTTCAACGCTGTCACACATGCTGCCAATCTGATCTCGCTCTCCATGGTCCTTGTGGAATCCCGAGCTTGTTCGAAATGTAAAGGAAACGAATCCGTCAACTTCAAGCGGGTTCCTGTGTAAGACCCCTAGTTCCGGCTGTTTCTTGGGAGAAAGTACTCCTGTTAGCGTGAGGCATACCTCCTTATAGGCTCGTTGCCAAGATATGCCCAGGGGCACCACCACTACCTCACCTTTGAAAACCAGTGCAAATCATGTTTCTTGTGGAGGTGGTTCCCTCATTGGTGTCGTTACCTCCCCATTCCCTACCCGCCGAGAGTTGGTATACGGAGCTGTATAGGCATACGCCTACCTCCTTGAACATTTTACTAAGCATTAAAACGACTCTGCACCTGACATTTTTGCAGACTATATTTTACCGACATTATCTGACAGATATCTTATGCCTTTATTCCATAAATCCATAAACTGTTTTATCTTGCAAATGATATATTAGGCATTTAAAATTCCGTGGATGTTCGAGATACACTGGAGACTCAGTGAAAGGGGATACATTATGTCACACATATAGCGGACCAAATGTTTCCATCGTGTTCAAGCCCAAGTACATCATTTGCAGTTACCCAAAATTTTACTTTACGAGTTGGCAAGAAAACCCAACTAACAAACAGCACATGATTTTTGCCCGTGTAAAAGGGCAGCTTTATGGGAGAAATTGCCAACAGAAGGTGCTTTAAAAAAAAAATCGTTTGCAAACAATATAAATTTTTACTATTCACTCAACACAAAAACTATTATATATGCATTGGTTTTCTTAAAGGCAGTTTATCAACATTATTCTTTTGTTATGCAATGTTGTTGTAACGTTCCTGTTTTTCAAAAAGGAAAAAGATAGAAGTTACTTTCCTGGCCAACTGCTTCCCAGGAAAATTTACCAGGGAACTTTTCCCAAGACGATAAGTCCAGTGCGTTGTTGTTGTTGTTGTTGGTATAATGGGATGTATGGCGATCCAAGCGCCCTGCGGACACAGCGAGTCGGTAAAAGCGCCCCGGAAGCGTACGTCTGGGCCGTGAAGGTCAAACTGTGTCAAAAAGTCCAAATGCGGACAGCAATAAAATGTCGGTAAAACCTCCCGAAAAAGAAGTCCAATGCGGACACGGCTAAAAAGATTTGGCTGGAGATTTCTCTCAACGCCCAACAACTTGACCGTGGTCCAGGCTTTAGCGCTTTATCCGTAACAACCTGTAAACGCAGTGTCTCAAGAACTCCGTATCTATTAACACGTGCACATCCTACATCTGGCTTGCATTTCCAGCCACTCACTAGCCGCAGTCGAGTATTTTTCTAAGCTTTGGCCTCCTGATGATCACCCCTTGCAGTAAATTAAAAAAACGAAAATCCAGTGGTTGACAGCCAACAAGTGTAGGTCTGTGGTCAACGGAGTTATGGAGCCAAATTCACTTTTTATTCCGACATATTGTTTTTAGTGGGAACATTCGGGAACAGACGGGTATACCTTTGGAGAATGTGCCGGAGGTTCCTGTGTGCGACCCCAGAAGTAGACGCAACAAAGATGTATTACGGATGGGACCTGCACCGACATTGTGCCAGATGGGAATGTCTTTTGGATCGTATATGTTACTTGATCAAGACACATACCTCGTTTATTTCCAGCGTTCTTGCAGATCGATGACAGGGACCTTTCGTAGTTCGTACCACCTCGAACCAAACGCACATTAATCAATTGAACTCAATGTACATTCCTGCCCAGAAAAGCGCTCTAAAAGTGAAAAACAGGTGCAGTCAGATGATAAGCAAAGTTCCATATTTTCACTGTCACGTGAACAGAATAAAAATGGCAACCTGAAAGAGAAATGATAATTGAGAACGTTGATGGGTACCACGTGCATCTGCATGAGTAACGACGATATAATACATTCAAACACATACGAATATTTACATTTATATTAACTAGAAGCGCAACAAATACTACCTTAATGTGGAGGCAGATCGCCGCGCAGCAGGTACAGGTACGGATGCTGACCGACGCGCACACCAAACTCTCATTAGACTTTCGGTATTTTCACGGAAATAAATTTAATTGTAATGCGATTTTATTTTCAAAGTAAAATACAAGTGCAATTTGCTTTATTATCGTTTCTGTAGCAGTATTTTCGCCAACATGGGCATCACAAATGTACTTCACAAAGAATGGTAGGGGCCTATGTGCCGCAATGTCGGCGCCGCCATTTTGTCCGCAAACTGGGCAAAGAATGACTTTTCGGTACAACGTCATTCTTAACTCAGTTTTTTGACAAAATGGCGGTATCCATATCGCTGCAATTGTAATTTGTTGTCAGGGTCGTATCCACCTTTCAATTGGTCGTACCTCGTGGTCTTTGTATTAACACTGTATCGGTTGCAAAACTGGTGTTTTATTGATACTGATATGTTAAAATTAATTTTCTTACAGTTCTTTCCTTTGTTCATTCACTCAGATCCCAGGACGTGTTCAAATGAACCATGCTTCCCCAACATCAGTTGCACTAATCGAGTCGTCCACAGGAACAACATTCTTCAGCTGGTGCCACCGGACTCCAAGCTCATACGACAGTTTACATGCGGCCCCTGTCCAGAAGGATTCATTGGGAACGGAATGACTTGTCAAAGTAAATAATACAATAATGAATCTTTACCAGTTCAATTATGTAAATATTTTCCATTCAACGAGTGCGAAGCCTAGTTGAATGGAAAATTTCGTCCTACGAAATGCCGTCGCATTACTTTTGTTGCAGTAATCATTCATTTTAGAGCTTTGCATATATTAAAATCCATTTTGATCGGTGTTAACATTCTTTTGAACAAAAGCTTGTTCGCCAACCAAAACCAAAGTTGTGTGGTTGTTTTTACCGACTCTTTACAGAACTTCCACCTAAAGTTGTTGCGCTGACAACCACAGCTCCAACTGCTGCAGCCAAAATCAGTTTTACCAAAGAACAGACAACTGTTAGAACTAGACCACCAACAACGAAACCAAGGACGGTATCTCCAACGACCACAAAAGCACCCCCAATGACCACTGTTACAACAGCAGCGCCACTAACGACAACCCTTGCAACAACTGCGCCACCTACGACTACAGTGCCGCCAACAACAGTCACGACCACAGCGCCACCAACGACCACGGAAGCAACGACAGCGCCACCAACGACAACGGCAGCAACGACAGCACCACCGACCACAGTAACAACAGCGCCACCAACGACAACAGCGCCACCAACGACCACAGTTACCACAACAGCGATGCAAACGACTGTTACAACTATTCCCCAATCAAAAACTTCGGGCCACGATAAGCCCCAAGGAGAGCAGCCGCCGCCCAGCGTTTCTACGACTCCTCGCGTGAAACAGCCCAAAGCTACCAAGCCAACACCCCGACAGACCACAAGACTTACCACGGTAACGGTACCCACAACAGAACCTGAAACAACGACTGCGCCTACCACAGAGCCTCCCACAACCACAACGCAAGCCACAACTACTCCCACCACGCCCCCGCCCCCAACAACCACTATCCTGACGACCACCACGCCCCCGCCTACCACCATCCCGCCACCACCCGCACTCAATGTGTTTACTGTGGACAAACAGGCCAGCAAGGCTCTCCTGCCCGAGGTCGGCATAAAGGTCATGATACCAGACAACTCCATAAACGCCACCAGGTTACTAGCGAACACAACGACAGGTCCCGACGGCATGGTGAAGATTGAAATCCCTGAGAACACACCCGTCATCATAACGGCAACCACGGATGGCTTCCTTGACACCTCGTACGTGTACAAATTCAAACCAGATCAAAGTAAGTACATGTATCCGCAAAACGTGAGTCATACCTCACGAAAACTACATTATTTGTCTTTGAAAGACAGTTTGAAACATAAATTAGTTAAACACCATGTGGTGTTTTCATGCGGGACATTTTTGTGCAAGTCACTCCTGTTGGGAAAAAAATACATGGTATTTTCCTGTAATCTAATAGACCGTATGGACTAACCGACATCTTGTGGGCAACTTTGATATTTAAATTGGCCAACAGTGTAAGCACAAAATGTGCATGAATTAAACAAAAAACTGCCCAACCACATTGGAGGTCTTCATTGTGTGCAATCGTGCTTATGAGAAATGAGGCTCCCGAAGACAAGCCAGTTTTGTACGTGTAATGTATAATGAGCCATATCTTGAAATCAAATATTTTTTCAGGATTAGCCTAGTGATTAACAACCTACTCATAAAACTATAGGTAAAAACAAATTCTTTGGAATTACAGGAAGTGGATGAAAAAATCCCACCCACTCGAAATTACATTGTCCACATTCTTTTTACTCTCTATCTCTGTTTTATTACAGAAAATATTTTAACAATTGAAATGAGCAGACCGATAGAAATCGAAGAGTGGTCTTGGAAGTCCGGGTATTACAAGAAACTTACGTATGGCGACCGGCAAGATATTGCGAAGCAGTACCGGGTCGAGATAGCACCAGGTAAGCAACATTTCTAATACCAGCTTTGAAAAGTGTTGGTGAGTAGTAACAAATAAGAGTGCTAAGAATAATAAGAAGAAATTAGTATTAATACAAATAGAATAGTATGTAATTTAAACACGCCTCCCATACATATTATCTGAAATAAGACAATAGCTTTCTGAGAGCCCTGTTAATCCAATATTCTGCTTATAACGGGGACAAAATTTAAGTCCTGATTCTATGTTTCTCATTGTTTTTTCCCTTATAATGCAAGGGTCCTGTTATGACGTGCAAAGTCCCAAAGACGCAAGGACAGGGGACACCTTTTACAGTGGAACATAAAATTGTTATTTCTTACAAAGTTCTCACTGTATGCTGTTGAATACAATGTCTATCCCGCACCTTTATTCGCCACTTGCACGGTTCCGCCATATTGGCAAAACAGCGAGGCTTTCCTTGCATGAACAATGACTCCCTCGCGTCGTTACCATGTCGGTTGCTGTGACGTTGACTTTTGTCCATTGTAAAATATGACGTATGCCAGGAAAGCCTCGTTTTGAGCGCAACCGTGCAAGTGGCGAATGAGGCCAACACCCATGGTTTCAGTAAAGATTTTGTGCACAGTTGCTTTCAAAATGAGACTGTACATGAGACTTTACACCAACCAACATTGTATCGATATGATGGAGTCTTAGTATTGCATGTCCAGCATCGCAGTTGAGGCAAAATGTATTTTGTAAATTTCCCTGGGTAGAGAATTTTAACGATATAAAAATGCCAAGGTACGTCCTAATTGTACCTAACGAGACCCTCCTTGAGAACGAATTCGCTGTCCATAGGTGACAGGGGAACTCAAACTGGCTTGTGTGCAAGGGACCTGGAGTTTTAACCATCTTTCCAGTATCCGTTCGAGATTGATCTAAACAGCATGCGCCGATCAGACGTATGGTTCCGATCGTTGATTGAGGCACGCTTCATGTGGGCGGGTTGTTCGCAGTTTTTGCAGCTGGAGCTAATTTCAAATTATTCCGAACTGTGCTTTGACGAGACCCAGGTCCATTTCGAGTCCAGACGTATCATACCAGTGCGACCATGTAGGGCGGCTACAATATGACCACGGTGGGTGCGGCAGTAGGTTGGATATACACTGATTGAGATGCCTATGCACTTTCCGGCTGTAAGGCTTACACGTGTGTGGCTTATATTATGGACCACCTTTATTGCGCACCGACGGCGGCGCACCAGCAAGTTTTTCCACTCACATGACATCTACAATTTAATACATATTGTACTGCTTATAGATAAACAAAAATATTAAATTCAATACCCAAAATGAGTTCATGTATCCAGTCCAAGCTGTCTACAGCATCGTAACGCATGTCCTCGTACATGTATATGAATTCATGTATCCAGTCTAAGCTGTCTGCTGCCACCAAGCGATAGAATCGCTCCCCCACTTCGTAACGCATATCTCGTATATGGGTTTAGGTTTCCAGTCTAAGCTCTCTGCTGCCACCAAGCGATAGAATCGCTCCCCCACTTAGTAACGCATATCCTCGTATATGAGTTTAGGTTTCCAGTCTAAGCTGTCTGCTGCCACCAATCGATCGAATCGTAACGCGCCTGTCCGCGTGCGAGTTCAGGTCACAGACATATATAACCCATAGACAAACAACAGGGTGGCGCAAAACTGAAATCAGATTGGGGGCATGATTTGGCATTTTTTAAACGTTGCGTTCAGCTGACGCGCACGACGCGTATGACGAACATGATGCGTTGCACACATTATTAAACACAACTTGCAGTTTTTGATCAGTTGTTAAGCAGCTTGTTTAGCTCTTTTAAACAAATTACCAGCCTTTTCATGCTTCAAAACTACTTTAACAAAAGTAGGTATACATAGCTCCATGACATAACCAAGTAAAATTATGGTGAATTTCGAAAATGAATAAGTATGGATTTTGTTTGGTCAGAAAAAAACTTCTTTTTTTCCGGCGCCCTGTTACGTTTGTGCACACGCTCAAAAAAATTGGCCCAATCTGCTAAATAGTCGGGTGTCGTCCTAATTACAGTCGCGGCAACGTTATTTGAATATGGGCTGATGGTCTAAAGGTTATATATGTCTGTTGTACTAGTAGTCCAAGCTGTCTGCTGCCACCAATCGTTAGCATCGTGTGTAAATTTAGTGAAAGTGAGAAACAAATGGAAAACTGCACACAGCTCAGCTGTAGATGGCTGAGGAATGGATCTTCGATGGATCTTAGTACTAGCCAATCAGTTGTCAACAATAGCATTCTTTCGTGCATATTCATCCGTTGCCGACCTTGCGATGGTCAGAGAAAGGCATGGATTTTGTGAAAACCTTGAAAGCATGTTTAAAAATATATTTCAAGTGGGAAATTAATGTATCTGCAGGCAGAAGTAATGATCCCCACCAAGGCCAATTACTCATTACGGTGCTTTCCAGCCTTGCAATGTTGATAATTATATTTCTGGTTCAGGATAATGATTAACTTATGGAAGAACAAATGGCTCGCGTACTAATTGTTAAATATCCTCAAGCTTGGCACACAGTTCTCTTCTGTGCATCGAATCACTTAATAATCCTCCTTCTGGCACCAAGCCATGGCAAACATTAATTACCGATATGTTAGGCGGTGGAAAGAAAGGAATACCCGGCGGGGAAGCCACCGGGTTCTGCATATCTCACTTCCAACCTTTCGATTAAGGTTTCCTGAGGTAAAGTCCCATGGGATGTTAGGGAAAGGTTGATAGCTGGATGCCGTCTTGGCTAATTTGAGATAACGATCTGTGTAATCGTTCAAGGTCATGGAATTGAACGTTAAGTCAGTAGCTCCATGATTTTGTTATGGTTGAGAAAAGAAACGAACAGAAAAGGAATCGTAGATGATAAATTTTGTTTCATGGTTTTTTAGGTTTTCAGAAGTATTACTGACATTTCTACAAGGCATTTTATCATCATTATTCTTTGGTTATGTAATACTGTTGTTCCTGTTTTTTAAAAAGTTTTTCAATCATGTAATCTACCATGAGTACACCGGACCTTGGTTCAACTATACTTGGCTCGCCTCGGCCCGCCTCGGCCCGCCTCGGCCGGGCTTGGCTCGGCTCGAAATTTTCGGGTTCGGAAACGTTTGCTTAGTTTGTATGAGCTCGACCAAGTTCGAGTGTAATCGGTCAAGATCGTGTGGGCTCGGCTTAGCTTGTGCGAGATTCGGCCTATCTCGTGCTTAGCTTGGCTTTTGTGGGCTCGTTTAGGGTGCAACTGACTCCACTAGACTTAACCAACCAGTCATGAATAGCCTGCCTTTATCTTAACTTTGTCGATTTGACTGGGGTAAGTCATCGTAACTGTACTTCGGATTGGTTTTTCTCGTCATTGGCAGGGCTTGGCGAAGCCAAGCTGCTTCCGCCATTGGATTTTGCTGGATTGTTTTTTCCCACGCTTTCCCCGTTGCGTGTCGCATGTACACCCTTCCAACCAAGGATTCATTCTCTTGTAATCTTTGTGTGACCTGTCCATGTATTTTGTAATAGTAAAACAAAGTTTGTGCGTCTTTTTAGCGACTTAAGAGGAGTTAGATGGATTACACAGCTTCCATAACAGCACAAACAATTTTCATTTTTTTCTTCAAAAGGTGCACTGGACGTTCTAGAAGGTGCCCACGTCACCATGCGGTTTAGTCCCGTAGATATGGCAGACAAGGAAAGCTTTGAACATGTACCTGAACTGGTTGCAGCCATTCCCAATGATCAAGGAGGTAAGTTGTATCATTTAAAGGAGCGTGACCAGATCACATTTGAAGAGACATTATCGCATAACGCACTGAACGCGATTTAAAAAAAAAATGAGATAATGGTGTCAGGACATTCCTAAACATTGGTCAAATTGGCAAAGTGTGTGATATCCCACCAAAAAAATGCTTTTCTCCAAATGCCAAGAATGGATATACAGCGTTTTGCGATGAAGCTCTTCATTTTGACAACCCCGTTGTTCTCATGGGTGTTGAGATTTCGATACCATATCATGTGTCACATCTCTTTCTCATGACCATTCTGAAATGTCTTGCCCTCAATCAGTATTTTCCAGAGATATCGTCAAAACTCACCGACGTTTTTGTTAACTAATTTATCCGGTTACATAAAGCAGTGCAGTGATTACATCAATCTTTTTGTTTCCACATCCAAATTTGGGATTGCAAATTTCCTGTTTTCTTCCCATGGATAATAATTTGGGGAGGTATTTTATATAATTGTTTGGTAAGAACAAAATCCATTTTTAAATCAGGCTCCTTTAATCTTTATAATGCAAAGTAGGGTATTGACATACTGATAGTTTTCAATCACTGACTTGGGCCTCAATTTGCCAAATGGACGTTATTGGGGAGTCGGTAACATCTCCCACACGGGCAGTCGCTACGACCCGTCTGCGGAGAAGAGGGGCACAGGCATTCACAATTAAGATGCTTATTTATTAGGTGATCGGGTTGTTCCCCGATCACCTATTGCTATTGTACGATTTCTTTGTCTTTTTTTTTTTTTTTTCTTCTTTTTCTGCTCAAACGTTTCCAGAGCTTTTCTTCAAAACTGTTAAAGCTATCAACTTGAAACTTGGTAGGAACATCAACCCCAATGGAAAGGTGTGCATACAAGTGTGACGTCACCGTGACGTCATCGGGTATCAAATTACAACCAAAAAATGACCAAAATATGCATGTTTTAAAATGCTTCCGCCTGGAAAACCACGTGACCCATGATCTTCGTATTTGGCAGGCATTTTCATCTGACCCTTCCTTCTGGGGTCAATTTGAGGTCAAAGTTCAACGAAAACGAAAATCTCAATTTTTGCACTTATTGAGCAGCAATGTCCATCAAATCAAGATAAATCTTTAAGAAACTAAGTACAGGTATAGGTCCTATGGCAGACTTTCACCAGCATGTATAATATTATGATGGCATCACGTGTGACGTCATCGTGACGTCATCAAGTATCAAATTACATCCCAAAAATAACCAAAATATGCATGTTGTAAAATGCTTCCGTCTCGAAAACCATGTGACTCAAGATCTTCATATTTGGCATGCTTATGGACGAGATAGTTGGCTACAATTTTCTTTGTGTGGGCATTTTCATTCGACCCTTCCTTCTGGGGTCATTTGGAGGTCAAAGTTCAACGAAAACGGAAATCTTAATTTTTACACTTACCGAGCAACAACGCCCATTAAACCAAGCTGGATCTTTAGTAAATTAGATACAGACATAAGCCATATGGCAGACTTTCACTAGCATGTATAGTATCATGATGGCATCAAGTGTGACGTAATCATGACGTCATCAGGTGTCAAATTACAAAAATTCAAAGGTTATTATTTCCAAAATTTATATCTCAAGAACCGTAATAGATACTTGAAAAATTCTTTAACAACATGATAAGTCTAAATGAACTGAACAAATCATACGATGTCATGACACCTGTGTGACGCCTACTTCCGGTCCAAACCGGAAGTTGTTCGAAAAT
The DNA here is from genome assembly GCA_037783545.1 of Henricia sp. BOLD:AAB3569. Taxonomy (NCBI): domain Eukaryota; kingdom Metazoa; phylum Echinodermata; class Asteroidea; order Spinulosida; family Echinasteridae; genus Henricia; species Henricia sp. BOLD:AAB3569. Next base: position 1,204,541 of record JBBELK010000004.1, read on the forward strand.
GTGCAATTTATTTGAATTTTGAATGCAAATAGATTTAAAGTGGCAGTGAATTTGACCATAGTTCTACGGAACGAAATGTTTCCACACATGTGGACCTTATGACTATACCAATGGTGACGTCATCACGTGGACGGTGGTTACGCAATGTGGTGTCAAATTACGCTAAATTTTTAAAATGCTTCCGTCTGCAAAACCACGTGACCCAGGATCTTCGTATTTGGCAGACTAATAGATAAGATCATGGCCAACAATTTTCTTCGTGTGGGCATTTTCATCTGACTCTTCCTTCTGAGGTCAATTAGAGGTCAAAGTTCAACGAAAACGAAAATTTCAATTTTTGCACCTATTGAGCAGCGTTGTCCATGAAACCAAGCTTAATTTTTTTTAAATGAAGCACAGACATATGTCCTATGGCAGACTTTCACCAGCATGTATATTATGATGGCATCAGGCGTGACATTATCTTGACGTCATCAAGTATTGAATTACACCCCCTAAATAACCCGAATATGCATGTTTTAAAATGCTTCCTTCTTGAAAACCACGTGACCCAGGATCTTCGTATTCAGCAGGATTATAGATGAAATTCTGGGCTACGACTTTCTTTGTATGTGCGTTTACATCTGACCCTTCCTTATGGGGTCAATTCGAGGTCAAAGTTTAATAAAGACGTATATATACATCTCAATTTTTGCACCGTTCAGCAACTATGCTTATGAAACCAAGCAGGATCTTTAAATATAGTATATATACATGTACATGATTGGTAGACTGTTACAAATAGTTCCCCTGTGTGATTGAAGATATGCATAATTAAAACCAACCTGAGCAAAAACAAGCTCCGTACTTCGTCTAACTATTGAGAAAACAGTCACAAAAGAGTTTGCAGTCATTTTGCCCCAAAACCACTTCGCCCTGAACCACGGCCTGTGCACGAACTAACATTTGGGTTTTGTTTGGACAAAGTGATTTGGGATGAAATGGCACTCGGGCGAAGTGGTTTGGGGAAGAAATGGCACTTGGGGGGGAAATGGTTTTGGGGCGAAATGAATTTTCGTCTCATGAGACGAAAACTAATTGTTTTACTCATTTCTCAAAGACTAGCACTTCAGATAAAACCAATTCAGGGAAAGTTTTCTATGGTGAACATTTCAGATTTTTGAGATAGATACCAATCGTGTATACTGCCTTTAAGAAACCAGATACAGGTATAAGCCCTTTGGCAGAATTTCAGCAGCATGTATAGTGTGGCATAATTGTGACGTCATCAAGTATCAAATTACAGCCCAAAAATAACGAAAATAGGCATGTTTTAAAACATTTCCGTTTCGAAAATCAAGTGACGCAGGGTCTTCATATTTAGCACAGATCAGATTCAGACTTACAATTTTCTTTTGCTGAGCATTTTTATTTTACCCTTCCTTCTGCGGGTCAATTCAAGGTCAAAGTTTAGCGAAAACAAATCTCAGTTTTGCACTTACTAGGCAACTTAAAACTGACCGTTAAAACCTACTGCATGGATCGTCATAGAATAAGATCAATATGAAACTTGGTGAGAACATCTACCCTCATCTCTAGGTGTGCACCACAGATATCTAATAAAATAGATATCTGTGGTTTGCACACAATTGTGACGTCATGATGAGATTGACTGTGCCAATAGTGACGTCATCATATACACATCTTTAGCGTTGAATAGTCATGTCTTGACAATTCCAATACTGGCAATCGATATGTGGATATTTCTTTTGAAACATCGACCAACTCAAGTTTTCAACCAATTTCAACCAAGTGTGACGTCATAATGAGGTCAATATTCATATCGCCCGATCACCTTGCGTTTTAAAAAAAAAAAACGCCAATGTCTAGTTATTTTTATTTTCCTAACAAGGATACGACATGGAGGGTCTAGAGGTGTACGCCATAGCTGAAACCTCTATCTACATGACAGATACCTATGCCCCGATAAGCGTGCTGCTACCGGTCATGATCGAGATGCCCCTACCGGAGGAGATGACGGAAGCACGGCACGGCCAGCAACTCGATGCCTGGTACTTCAACGCCGAATCGGGTAATTAACGTCTTCTCAACTCTCCCTCCCGAGGGCGCTGTTCGTTATGATTAAGTTCTGAATCCTTAACAGCAAGTTCAAGTTATGACAATACTTAATTATAGTTCGACTATTTTCACTCAAACGAACGATGGCTAGTCGTGTCTGATGGTCGACCATTTTGAACCACCGTCCCCACTGGGCACGATCGTGCTGGTCACGTACCCATCCAGCATCCGTTTTGCTCGGAACCAGCACTCCCGCAGATCGGCTATCCAAATCCGTTTGCATGCATTTGAACGTTAGTGCACATGCCGAAAGAATAGCTTTTAACCAGTTGTTAGCTCTAGTCACCAATCAAACTTGCTCTTTCTTTGGAATTAGGATCATCGGCCGAGTAAACGTTTTTGCTCAACAATTAACCAATTCACGTGCTGTACAGTTCATAGGGATAACATTCAAGACGAGCATCAACTACAGTCGTACGTTTTGCTTCTGAAATCTGGTAAAGTCATGGAATTCGAAGTTAACTTCTATGGTTAAATTTATTCGTTCATCAATTAAAAATAGAAATTTGAACATTTTAGCTATAAATAATAAAAGAAGCCACGTGCGGCTTCGTCGACACTCAAAAGACGCTATCGCAAACAGGAGATTGAACTGAGCTTCCTCCATCTTCAGGATCAGAGAAGAATTAACGCTGTCCTTATGGAAATGAATTATGCAGTAAGTGAAATTAATCCCCAAAGTGCATATCAACTTACGGCACTAAATCCCTATGGCGTTTTGGGAAATCTAACATGTGTTTTTAATTTCTCACTTCTGTTGTGTATACGTTTGTCTTCCCTGATCTTGTCTGTCCAAGAGCACTGTTTGGAACATATCGCTGTAGTCACTGTTGATTGTAAATGGACAAGAGACGCCTTTAAAATGTTGGCTGAAAGATACCATAAATTGCCCATTCAGCAGAGACTTTTTAGGGGTGATATGTTATCATGGTTTAAGTGAGTCACTGAGGAAACGGATTGGTAGATTTCAAGCCCTTGGGACTTGTTCTTTCCTTGCATGTTTTGACCGTACACTGCAAAAACTGTGGTGTTAAATTAAAGTCTGGTGTTAAGTTTTAACACCACAAGTATTAGTTTTAACACCTAGGGTGTTAAAAATAATGCATGAGGAATAAAGACTAACACCATGGCATGGTGTTAAATTTCAACACCAGACTTGGTATCTATGTAAGACAACACCACTGGTGTTTATTTAACAGTGTAAGTCCCTACGATGTAGATTCATTGTAAGCAGAATTTCGATGATAAGCAGAATTTTGAGAACAACACATTCCTATACACATAACTTTGAAACCTCAGCCAATCCCCTTTGTTAAAGATTTCTACAATTTCTGTAATTGGTTCAGAATGAATTAAAATAACGAAAGGACCCCTGTATACCCTCAGGTATAAATTTAAAGCACTAAATGCAGAACTAACTTCAGAAAATGCAGAAATCTTCAACGGAGAGAATCGGCTTGGACTTCAACGTTTTTGTTTGTTTAGGAATGTCTTGTTCTTGTAATCTGGTAACTTCTGCTTACAAAGAATCTACATGTACAGTTGACGTCAGAAGTATAAATGCAACTGTTTGCAATCGAGTGTTAAAACTGGTGTGCTTACACCATTTTTGTAACAGTCTTTACTATAAGTCTTGATTTTGTGGAATTCCTCACGTGCATGCAGTACTTAAAAACATAGCTTGTACACCTTGCAATGGTTCGGGTAGTCCTGTTTACCATTTTGGGTGATGATGGTATTGGTGTACATGTATTTATACTTCTGACTGTAACTGTATGTATAAATATCCACATTTTACAGGTGCGTGCATGTGAAGATGGATATATCTCGGTAGAAAATTGCCTTTGGAGAATCTTCCCCTATTCAGGGTTGATGAGCAATGTTTTTGATTCCCTAAAGGACAGACTACAATGACCCAAAATTTAACATCATGACAGTGATCATGGGTTGACAAGAAAATAACTCACTCAAAGTGTTGATAGCAATAGTAACAAACACCACATGAATGTATTTCTGTCCAAGAAGGTAGTTTAAAGGCAGTATACATGATTGGTATCTCGAAGAATCACAAATGTTCACAGATTTACACATAACTTACACGATATAAACATGATGACGGCAGAAAACGTCCCCTGAAATGGTTTTGTCTGAAGTGCTATAGTTTTTGAGAAATGAGCAAAACAATTATTTTTCAATTCGCCCCAAAACCATTTCGCCTAAGTACCATTTCGCCCCAAATCACTTCGTCCAAACACTACCTCACCCAAATGCCACTTCGCCCCAAAACCACTTCGTGCACAGGCCGTGGTTCAGGGCGAAGTGGTTCAGGGCGAAGTGGTTTCGGGGCGAAATGACTGCAAACCCTTTTTTGACTGTTTTCTCAAAAGTTAGACGAAGTACGGAGCTGGTTTTTGCTCAGGTCGGTTTTAATCATGCATATCTTTAATCACACATGGGGATAAAACTATTTGTAACAGTTTATCAATCATACTATCTTTAAGAATGTCTGCGCGCACATTTTTACCCATCACTTTGTACACAAAAACCATGCACAGATGTTAAAGGTTTTCTGAAGCATTGCTGCATCTATGTAGCTCAAATTTCTGCAGTCTAGTTTACCAACATTCTTCTTTAGATACTGTCCTTATTCCAGGAATCCGTAAAAAGTTTCATCTTGCAAATGATATATTTGTTCTTTTTTTAAAAGGTGTTTGGATGAAAGCAGGCAAGGGGGACGTGGAGTACTCCCGCGGTGGAGTTATGATATGGCGCTACGGAGCTAAACACTTTACCTGGTGGGCTGTGGGTCGGACGTTCCCAGAAACCAACTGCGTGGTGGTATACGCATGCGCAGACCCAGCCTGCACTGAACGGATTCCCAACGTACCGGTTAGGTAAAAAATCTCTAACACTCTCATTTTGCCCGGACAAATTGGCGGCGCTCGTAGTATAAGGCATTCATTTCATTCTTATTCCGTGATTTGAAAAGCCATTAAATCTGGGTCGTTAGAGAAAACAATTATTTCCGTATTTTTTTCAAATGAACTTAAATGGAGTGTGACTTACGTCGATATTTATGAATTTTAAGAATAATGTTGATGTAACTGAGAATGTGACTTTCAGTTTTGTACGCAGTTCAGTAAGAACTGTAGTGCTGTTACACCATACGCAAACGGTATGGACGTATTGTTTAGGCTTCCCCAACAATAAGTTAAAGCTGCCCCGGCTATTGCATTGACAGTCCTAACCTATCATTGGGAAAGACTTAACAATAAGTTCGGGTAGTTGGGGCGTAACAGAGCCATACTGACTCAAGTAACGATTATATACGGGGACAATACTGGTTAGCTCGGTGGTATAGTCGTTAAGGCGTCTGCTCTAGAGAATGCATTCTAGAGAATGCAGGAAGCCGTGGATTTGAGTCCATTTCGAGCACGTAGTTTTGACGTAGTGTCTTGGGGGAAGTGGTGGTCAAGTTTCTCATGGAGCTGTAGGTCACGACACTCATTGTAGGTACTGGGTGTGCCAAAGAGCGAACAGCATTTAACAAAAATACACACCGTATCATAACTAGTGTGCATTGATGTAGCATCATGCACGACTCCACTGCAACGGAGTATATAGTGTGACCTACAATCCATCAATCAAATGACAAACATCTACTTAGGTGTATGATGGATGTAATATTTAAAAGTCTTGCCACTTTAATGTTTTATTTTTAGAAACGCCGCTTTCGGTGGGAGTGCAGTGAAAGTGTCCTTTAGCTTTCTGCAACGCATGAATGTATGACATTTGGTGGAGCTGAAATCCCCCTAAGCTCTTTTCCCGTAAGATAACCTCTTAGAAACACTTTTATAGGTACATCCACTTTGTAATGTTAGTCCCCATGGTGTCAGGTTGCATGGTTGGATTCAGTAAGAACCATTCCTAACCGAGTAATAATCCCCCGCCCGGAGAGTCAGGGAATCCCCTCTTTCAGTTTTGCGCGATAATCAAGTCTGGCGCCCTTCGGATGATTCTATTTTCTGCCTACCATCCCAGAGAGAGTTTCGCTTCCCATTCTAGCCGGGCGCGCTTTCCGTTTCTTGCCGTTGCTGTTGGCAACACAGTCCCCCGGGACGCCCTCCCCTGTCCGGTGACCAAGCCCGGTTAATTACCTCCAGCAGAGACCTATGTGGAAACATTTTGACATTCTCCCGATTACAGACTTTGGGTTTAGAGGAGCAGTTCCGTGTCAGGAAAAGAGCAGCGTCGAAGGACAACCTTTTTGAGTCAGTCAAATTGCGTGCAAAGTGCCTAAATACCGTGTTTCTAGTTATATGGGTCGGCATATGTGACTAATCCTGCCTCACTGGCCTCGTCCCTCCTTCACCCCACCCTCACCTTTCCCAAATGTGGGGCAATTATATTCGCACCAGACTTCCAACAGGGACTCCTTCTGTAGGGAAGATTGGTTGAAAAAGGGCCCCTACATTGGGTACATTTTTTTTTAAATAAAATTACCAGACTTTAGATGATTTTGTTAATGTTTCAATATTCCTATACGTTAACTTTTCATACTTTTTTAATGTACAATTGATGTTTAAAAAGAGTGGGTGGAGGGGTTTTTTGTTTCAATCAATCTTTCCGTCAGGATAGCTCATGACCATCTTTATTGACTCTCATTACGCTATACTGTATTACGGTATACATAACCAAGGGCAAACGCAGAATTTCTTTGCTTTGCAAAATGCGTTACCAGCCAAAAATGTTTAGTCAATACACGTCACATACGATTTTGGCTGGCAACCCTCTTTTGTAATATAAAGCAAATAAATGTTGTGCTAAGCAAATGTTTGTGCTGAGCAGCGCCATGAAATTTGCCACTGTATAGGTCATACGATATCGTCGTCTCCAAGATGGCACCCGGTATGCTTCTCGTGAATGTTGCAGATTGTGTCAACTGTGCACATTTGGTATGACATTGCTCATTTTTGTGTCGTTTCATGCAGATTGACCGGCGGGGACTTCTTCTTCATGGCATCCAAAGTCACAGACGAACTCGGCCAGGCGTGCTTCCACTTTAAGCGACAGGGACGAGTTAAGATCGACTCTCCATGCATGGGCAGAGTCAAGTACTCGCAGGGACGGGGCAAACCGTCCATGTGCCCGGCAGACATGAACAGCGAGATTATACAAACTCGGGCTAGCAACACCATCGATAGCTGTGCCAACGTACGGCTAGTTACTCGGAGTAAGTTTTTTTTTGTCTTGTAAAGATAGCTTTAGAACCAGTATATCGTATGCTATACTTTACGCAAACATTCAAAAATTATAATGTTCCAAAATACAGTATTAAACAACTTCGAAACCGTTTGTGCCAAGAACGCTGTCTTTTTCCCTTTTTTCAATGTTTGTTTACATTTTTCCTAACCAGTCATGCCTGTGGACGGAGGTACGAACTATTGCATAATACAATTGTTTCGATACACGCATTGCGAAAGTGGGAGCGTCTTGGAACTTTGTGCTTAAAAAATATTGGTGGTCTAATGCTCGGTAGTTTTCATGTTTTTTTTTCTTTTCGATCAGTCTATATGAAAATG